>CM029018.1:160722505-161922505 GCA_016801055.1 Panax notoginseng | reverse complement strand
ATCCCAATATTATAACTGACCAACAAATAAGCTTAGGTAGGACACACTAGCGAAGGATTTACTCATCTCTCCCCTCCTAGTTGTATTCCCCGATCTCCACCAGAGATCATATCCCTAAGCTCTGATACCACCTGTGACGACCCCAAAATAGGTCCATTCCACCCAACCCATTCTGAGTCGTCAAATACATGGTACAGAAAATAACTACAACTTTATTACAACAATTGTCGTGCAAAATACAACAACACATATGCTGTGAGTTTAGATACAAATATATACCAAATGTGACATTGGACACCATCACGTATCAGCACCTCACAAAGGTACCTTACATAAAGGTCCAGTCAAAAACTGTTTTAGAAACTAGAATCTTTGGAAAGTGCTCAAGGAAACCTTTGTACATGGGAGGCCATGCTTCTAGGTTATGATAGATATCATATGGCCACAGAATTATCCTTGGTTGACCCAATAAACCCCAAAGAAAACGAGAAGATTACTATCATATTCTTCCCAATAGTGAGTCTTCTCTTGACTTATCATTATCTCCACTGTCTCTAATTGGGAATTATACTTCAAACAAACACCAAGATTATATAGGTAGTGCTCGTAGATATACTCAGCAAGTGGATGAGCACAACCTTGTCATATGATGACACGAGGTTGTATGTCATTAGACATCTTGTATGATAGTGACGAAACACCCTTCCAACGTTGGGTTCGCCTCACCCTATTTTCTTCACCAAATATAACTACTAAATGATGACCACCGTTCTATTCCCTTGTTACCCCCGCTCGACCCAGCTACACTCTTATTACCTGAAAGGAATTGTGAAACAAAAGGGTGAGCACAACTAGCCCAGTAAAGAATATCATGACTAAAGATAAATAAATTATCAATAGTCTTCATCAGTAATAAATCAGAGATTTAGAACATATGGTAGATGATAAAAATTTCAACCATAGTTTCAGCGGAACGAGCAATCCATTAGAAGAGTCAAATAGACTATAAAGTCTATTATCTTCTCCATGTTAAAAATCCACCAACAATATTTTATCCCTGTAACATCAATCAACAATTCTGGTCCACAATCATATGAATAACTCATAATCATAACTGTAGTTCTAAATTCATCCTCTCATCCAGGACGAAGATAATTTTCATCACCTGAAACATCAAAGATCATGGTTATACCAAATCACAGTTCCTGTTCATAATCATACTAATAAATCCATCTTTGCACTACGGCCAAAGATATTTAACAACAGTTCATCTTTACACTACAGGCCAAAGATATTCATCAACAGACCATCTTTGAATTACAGGCCAAAGATATTCAACAACAGTTCATCTTTGCACTACAGGCCAAAGATATTCCTCAACAGTTCATATTTGCACTACGGCCAAATATATTCATCAACAGTTCATATTTGCACTACAGGCCAAATATATTAATATCTCAAAGAAATATATAATCATTTCAGAATTTATATAAACAATAATTATAACCATGTTGATCAATTCACCTTTGCACTTAAGCTAAAGATATTCACTTAAAAATTTAATGGTCATGATCATACCAGTCAACAATTCAACTTTGCACTACTGGCCAAAGAGAACCCATAGTCATGATCATACCAAAATCTACTCATCTTTACACTCAAGTTAAAGAGAAATATCATCATTAGGGTTATAAAAATGTTATATATAATAATAAAAATAATATGATCAACATCTAGTTTTAATCTCAAGAGTAATATTCGTAAATCAACTATAATTTGGTTAGAAAAAGAATATAATTTTTATCGTGAATAGTAACTCGTGAATAGTAACTCATGAATAGTAACTCGTGAATAGTAACTCATAAATAGTAAACCCGACACAAAAAGGTAGAAATTCCACAATAAAATCTATACCAGTATTTCGGTATAATGATATTGAAAGAATAATATTTCTTAAGCTTATAAATAATTTATTTAAATTGTTTACACTTTACTAAATAATGCATTTAATCATTCTAAAATACCAAACTCATAAGATCTTATCACCAATAACCAAAACCCTCATCAGAAATCTGCATATACCTCATATAGGATTCTCAAGTCATAAAATTCTATTTTTCAATTTTCTTACTTCACAAAACATATTTAATTCATTTACTCATAACTAGACTATTTTCATGAAAAATATCAAATCAGTTCTAAAAATATTTCTTTTTTGAGATTTAGCATAATATAGTCCCATAGTGAACATATATTTTTCTCAGAATTTTTAAAAGTCATTTACTATTTTTCATATGGCCAAAACAGCCGAATATTTAGATATTTATCAAAAATTGTACTTTTGTCCAAAAATTTTGAAATTTATAGAGTATACTTCTATCATATACATGTACTTCCAATAAAAATTTCATCAATTTTGGAGTTAACCACAAGGAATTATAAGCGATTACTTTTAAAATAGTCTTTTCCCCGTAAAATTCATAACTCTTAATGTATACATCCAAAAATCACCATTTTTGGACACAATCAATAAAACTCATCAAAATATCATTTTAAATTTTTCAAGAATTTTTTGAAGGTCAGAAAAATTACGAAACTGAAAAACATAATAACCCTTAAAATCCCTTACTATCCCTTACCTCAAAAGAACAGTACTTCTGATCGATATAAGGCTGAAGGAAACTTGCACTGATGAATAGAAACTCACAGAGTATCTAAATACTTACAAAATACACTCAATAATCTAGAGAGAGAAAGAGAGAAAACTTATGAATTCTGGTGTGATTTTCAATTCTAACTTAGCTCTCTATTTATAGGAAAATGTTAGCACGTCGAAGCAGACTTAACCTACAACCTGATGGCTTTACCTGCTACTATTCTCACCCACCATATTTGAATAAAAATCTCAGCACATTTCTTCACCAACTAAGAATGGGGCCCACCAATTCTAGAATTTTCTACCAAAATGATTAACTCCGAAAATTCAACAATTTCTGAACCAGTCATCTCGTAAAATTCATAACAAATCATACGTTCATTTTTAACGGTTCAAAATTTGTGGACATATACTCAACTTATATATGTATAACATATCCAAATATTACCATGATCCAACGGTCAGATTAAAAATTATAACCCTCGCAAAATATCTTAAAAACCCTAATTTGATTTTCAATACCTCCGTTCCGGCAAAAATATAGATAAAACACCTCAACATTAACTCCTTCATTTTTAACCACAAAAATATATCCCTCATTTATATCCACATAAAATAAATATTTCTTTATCATATGAATCAATAATTAATTATTCACAAATAATATTACAGAATCACATTTATGACAACCAGGCCGTTCCCAGGAAAGAGGGGGCTTTCCAATAAGAATTTTTCCTTACTAGCGCGCAATTAGGTGATTAAACCTCTCCTTAGACAGAACTTTCTAGACATTGCCAATAATGTTATCTAATAATATTATTCAAATAATATGAATTATTGATCTGATAATGGGAAATACTGTGCAGTGACAATTATTGAACAACAATAATATAAAATTTCAACGTAGCAATTATTGAATCAATAAAATAAAATATTGAACAGTAATTACTGTAACAATTATTGAGTAGTGCCTTCTTACGTAAGAATCAATAATTTCAAAAATACTATGCAATACCGTGTGCTACTGTGCAGTAACGCGTATTACTGTATTTTAACCACCGGGTATTCCAACAGTGTTAACGGTAACAACTACGCCGTTATTTGTAAAAACTCAAATTTATCGTTTTCATCACCCGACAGATATCTTGTTATGGGGCCCACAAATAGCTGCGCCGTCGTACGAATATTCCCCGACAGAAAGAATATTCCACGACCAAACGAATATTCCCCGACAACAATGAGTATTTTATAACCACTTGTGTATTTTGAAAAAAAAAATTCATATATCACCCTTAACTTTGACATTTATCAATTTAACCATTTACTGAATAGTAATTATAAGAAAAATTGAATACTTTTATTTCATAAAATTCGGGGTCTTACAATCTCCTCTCCTTATGAAATTTCGTCCCCGAAATTTACGTACCTGGTATTTCGAAGAGTTGAGAATACCTTGCTTCCATTTCAGATTCTATCTCTCAGATCATCATGATTTCTCCATTGCTCATCTCCCATGATAACTTCATTTGGGTTCCTCATTTGTTGGGAAGTCATGACAACCGCCATCCCTCGAACTACTCGGCTTTGACTTGTCTGGAGCAGCATTTGGCGTCATCATTACCGTTGGAATATACCTTTCTATAGGACATATTCCTCGCTCAACTGCCTCTTCGTACTCCTCATTCATGATCTAAATCATCAATCTTTGATCCATATCGGATTCAGGTTGACCGCTATGTACAGGGTAATTCAAAACTCGATGTTGGGTTCTCCCAATTGCTTTCCAAAAAGAGAAATTCATATCATCTATTTTAGCCTTCTTAGATCGAACATCTCTTTCCACAATATCCACGTATCGTGCGACTTTTACCCATGCATCACTTATTCTCACTCGTTCAATTTTTTCTTCTTTTAGCTCAGATTCTATTTTTATCATCTTATACTCTGCCAAAGAATGCTTCTGTTCAAACATCACATATCGGGTAACACAAGCTTGAATTGTTGCATCCTTTTGTTCCACGACCGCCTGTCTTTCTTCTGCCTGCTCTTCTAACTCATGAATACAATTTTGAAATTCTACATTTTGATCATATAATACCTCTAATAAACTCTCCTCTGGTACTTCTTTTTCCTCAGTCTCAGCTGTTACCTCTGTGACTATCTCGGGTGCAACTATCAATTCTTCACTCACCACATGGATATCTCTAATTCCTTCTTCGTCTGACATCACATTATCACGGTTAGTGATTAGAGGTATCCCTACAGTCTCATTCACTCCATTGTTAGCATTCTCAGCTGACATTCTCAAATACTGCCATAAAATAAGGGTTAATTAAACAAATTAACATATCACATAATATCCCAATATTATAACTGACCAACAAATAAGCTTAGGTAGGACACACTAGCGAAGGATTTACTCATCTCTCCCCTCCTAGTTGTATTCCCCGATCTCCACCAGAGATCATATCCCTAAGCTCTGATACCACCTGTGACGACCCCAAAATAGGTCCATTCCACCCAACCCATTCTGAGTCGTCAAATACATGGTACAGAAAATAACTACAACTTTATTACAACAATTGTCGTGCAAAATACAACAACACATATGCTGTGAGTTTGGATACAAATATATACCAAATGTGACATTGGACACCATCACGTATCAGCACCTCACAAAGGTACCTTACATAAAGGTCCAGTCAAAAACTGTTTTAGAAACTAGAATCTTTGGAAAGTGCTCAAGGAAACCTTTGTACATGGGAGGCCATGCTTCTAGGTTATGATAGATATCATATGGCCACAGAATTATCCTTGGTTGACCCAATAAACCCCAAAGAAAACGAGAAGATTACTATCATATTCTTCCCAATAGTGAGTCTTCTCTTGACTTATCATTATCTCCACTGTCTCTAATTGGGAATTATACTTCAAACAAACACCAAGATTATATAGGTAGTGCTCGTAGATATACTCAGCAAGTGGATGAGCACAACCTTGTCATATGATGACACGAGGTTGTATGTCATTAGACATCTTGTATGATAGTGACGAAACACCCTTCCAACGTTGGGTTCGCCTCACCCTATTTTCTTCACCAAATATAACTACTAAATGATGACCACCGTTCTATTCCCTTGTTACCCCCGCTCGACCCAGCTACACTCTTATTACCTGAAAGGAATTGTGAAACAAAAGGGTGAGCACAACTAGCCCAGTAAAGAATATCATGACTAAAGATAAATAAATTATCAATAGTCTTCATCAGTAATAAATCAGAGATTTAGAACATATGGTAGATGATAAAAATTTCAACCATAGTTTCAGCGGAACGAGCAATCCATTAGAAGAGTCAAATAGACTATAAAGTCTATTATCTTCTCCATGTTAAAAATCCACCAACAATGTTTTATCCCTGTAACATCAATAAACAATTCTGGTCCACAATCATATGAATAACTCATAATCATAACTGTAGTTCTAAATTCATCTTCTCATCCAGGACGAAGATAATTTTCATCACCTGAAACATCAAAGATCATGGTTATACCAAATCACAGTTCCTGTTCATAATCATACTAATAAATCCATCTTTGCACTACGGCCAAAGATATTTAACAATAGTTCATCTTTACACTACAGGCCAAAGATATTCATCAACAGACCATCTTTGAATTACAGGCCAAAGATATTCAACAACAGTTCATCTTTGCACTACAGGCCAAAGATATTCCTCAACAGTTCATATTTGCACTACGGCCAAATATATTCATCAACAGTTCATATTTGCACTACAGGCCAAATATATTAATATCTCAAAGAAATATATAATCATTTCAGAATTTATATAAACAATAATTATAACCATGTTGATCAATTCACCTTTGCACTTAAGCTAAAGATATTCACTTAAAAATTCAATGGTCATGATCATACCAGTCAACAATTCAACTTTGCACTACTGGCCAAAGAGAACCCATAGTCATGATCATACCAGAAATCTACTCATCTTTACACTCAAGTTAAAGAGAAATATCATCATTAGGGTTATAAAAATGTTATATATAATAATAAAAATAATATGATCAACATCTAGTTTTAATCTCAAGAGTAATATTCGTAAATCAACTATAATTTGGTTAGAAAAAGAATATAATTTTTATCGTGAATAGTAACTCGTGAATAGTAACTCATGAATAGTAACTCGTGAATAGTAACTCATAAATAGTAAACCCGACACAAAAAGGTAGAAATTCCACAATAAAATCTATACCAGTATTTCGGTATAATGATATTGAAAGAATAATATTTCTTAAGCTTATAAATAATTTATTTAAATTGTTTACACTTTACTAAATAATGCATTTAATCATTCTAAAATACCAAACTCATAAGATCTTATCACCAATAACCAAAACCCTCATCAAAAATCTGCATATACCTCATATAGGATTCTCAAGTCGTAAAATCCTATTTTTCAATTTTCTTACTTCACAAAACATATTTAATTCATTTACTCATAACTAGACTATTTTCATGAAAAATATCAAATCAGTTCTAAAAATATTTTTTTTTTGAGATTTAGCATAATATAGTCCCATAGTGAACATATATTTTTCTCAGAATTTTTAAAAGTCATTTACTATTTTTCATATGGCCAAAACAGCCGAATATTTAGATATTTATCAAAAATTGTACTTTTGTCCAAAAATTTTGAAATTTATAGAGTATACTTCTATCATATACATGTACTTCCAATAAAAATTTCATCAATTTTGGAGTTAACCACAAGGAATTATAAGCGATTACTTTTAAAATAGTCTTTCCCCGTAAAATTCATAACTCTTAATGTATACATCCAAAAATCACCATTTTTGGACACAATCAATAAAACTCATCAAAATATCATTTTAAATTTTTCCAGAATTTTTTGAAGGTCAGAAAAATTACGAAACTGAAAAACATAATAACCCTTAAAATCCCTTACTATCCCTTACCTCAAAAGAACAGTACTTCTGATCGATATAAGGCTGAAGGAAACTTGCACTGATGAATAGAAACTCACAGAGTATCTAAATACTTACAAAATACACTCAATAATCTAGAGAGAGAAAGAGAGAAAACTTATGAATTCTGGTGTGATTTTCAATTCTAACTTAGCTCTCTATTTATAGGAAAATGTTAGCACGTCGAAGCAGACTTAACCTACAACCTGATGGCTTTACCTGCTACTATTCTCACCCACCATATTTGAATAAAAATCTCAGCACATTTCTTCACCAACTAAGAATGGGGCCCACCAATTCTAGAATTTTCTACCAAAATGATTAACTCCGAAAATTCAACAATTTCTGAACCAGTCATCTCGTAAAATTCATAACAAATCATACGTTCATTTTTAACGGTTCAAAATTTGTGGACATATACTCAACTTATATATGTATAACATATCCAAATATTACCATGATCCAACGGTCGGATTAAAAATTATAACCCTCGCAAAATATCTTAAAAACCCTAATTTGATTTTCAATACCTCCGTTCCGGCAAAAATATAGATAAAACACCTCAACATTAACTCCTTCATTTTTAACCACAAAAATATATCCCTCATTTATATCCACATAAAATAAATATTTCTTTATCATATGAATCAATAATTAATTATTCACAAATAATATTACAGAATCACATTTATGACAACCAGGCCGTTCCCAGGAAAGAGGGGGCTTTCCAATAAGAATTTTTCCTTACTAGCGCGCAATTAGGTGACCAAACCTCTCCTTAGACAGAACTTTCTAGACATTGCCAATAATGTTATCTAATAATATTATTCAAATAATATGAATTATTGATCTGATAATGGGAAATACTGTGCAGTGAAAATTATTGAACAACAATAATATAAAATTTCAACGTAGCAATTATTGAATCAATAAAATAAAATATTGAACAGTAATTACTGTAACAATTATTGAGTAGTGCCTTCTTACGTAAGAATCAATAATTTCAAAAATACTATGCAATACCGTGTGCTACTGTGCATAACGCGTATTACTGTATTTTAACCACCGGGTATTCCAACAGTGTTAACGGTAACAACTACGCCGTTATTTGTAAAAACTCAAATTTATCGTTTTCATCACCCGACAGATATCTTGTTATGGGGCCCACAAATAGCTGCGCCGTCGTACGAATATTCCCCGACAGAAAGAATATTCCACGACCAAACGAATATTCCCCGACAACAATGAGTATTTTATAACCACTTGTGTATTTTGAAAAAAAAAATTCATATATCACCCTTAACTTTAACATTTATCAATTTAACCATTTACTGAATAGTAATTATAAGAAAAATTGAATACTTTTATTTCATAAAATTCGGGGTCTTACAATCTCCTCTCCTTATGAAATTTCGTCCCCGAAATTTACGTACCTGGTATTTCGAAGAGTTGAGAATACCTTGCTTCCATTTCAGATTCTATCTCTCAGATCATCATGATTTCTCCATTGCTCATCTCCCATGATAACTTCATTTGGGTTCCTCATTTGTTGGGAAGTCATGACAACCGCCATCCCTCGAACTACTCGGCTTTGACTTGTCTGGAGCAGCATTTGGCGTCATCATTACCGTTGGAATATACCTTTCTATAAGACATATTCCTCGCTCAACTGCCTCTTCGTACTCCTCATTCATGATCTAAATCATCAATCTTTGATCCATATCGGATTCAGGTTGACCGCTATGTACAGGGTAATTCAAAACTCGATGTTGGGTTCTCCCAATTGCTTTCCAAAAAGAGAAATTCATATCATCTATTTTAGCCTTCTTAGATCGAACATCTCTTTCCACAATATCCACGTATCGTGCGACTTTTACCCATGCATCACTTATTCTCACTCGTTCAATTTTTTCTTCTTTTAGCTCAGATTCTATTTTTATCATCTTATACTCTGCCAAAGAATGCTTCTGTTCAAACATCACATATCGGGTAACACAAGCTTGAATTGTTGCATCCTTTTGTTCCACGACCGCCTGTCTTTCTTCTGCCTGCTCTTCTAACTCATGAATACAATTTTGAAATTCTACATTTTGATCATATAATACCTCTAATAAACTCTCCTCTGGTACTTCTTTTTCCTCAGTCTCAGCTGTTACCTCTGTGACTATCTCGGGTGCAACTATCAATTCTTCACTCACCACATGGATATCTCTAATTCCTTCTTCGTCTGACATCACATTATCACGGTTAGTGATTAGAGGTATCCCTACAGTCTCATTCACTCCATTGTTAGCATTCTCAGCTGACATTCTCAAATACTGCCATAAAATAAGGGTTAATTAAACAAATTAACATATCACATAATATCCCAATATTATAACTGACCAACAAATAAGCTTAGGTAGGACACACTAGCGAAGGATTTACTCATCTCTCCCCTCCTAGTTGTATTCCCCGATCTCCACCAGAGATCATATCCCTAAGCTCTGATACCACCTGTGACGACCCCAAAATAGGTCCATTCCACCCAACCCATTCTGAGTCGTCAAATACATGGTACAGAAAATAACTACAACTTTATTACAACAATTGTCGTGCAAAATACAACAACACATATGCTGTGAGTTTGGATACAAATATATACCAAATGTGACATTGGACACCATCACGTATCAGCACCTCACAAAGGTACCTTACATAAAGGTCCAGTCAAAAACTGTTTTAGAAACTAGAATCTTTGGAAAGTGCTCAAGGAAACCTTTGTACATGGGAGGCCATGCTTCTAGGTTATGATAGATATCATATGGCCACAGAATTATCCTTGGTTGACCCAATAAACCCCAAAGAAAACGAGAAGATTACTATCATATTCTTCCCAATAGTGAGTCTTCTCTTGACTTATCATTATCTCCACTGTCTCTAATTGGGAATTATACTTCAAACAAACACCAAGATTATATAGGTAGTGCTCGTAGATATACTCAGCAAGTGGATGAGCACAACCTTGTCATATGATGACACGAGGTTGTATGTCATTAGACATCTTGTATGATAGTGACGAAACACCCTTCCAACGTTGGGTTCGCCTCACCCTATTTTCTTCACCAAATATAACTACTAAATGATGACCACCGTTCTATTCCCTTGTTACCCCCGCTCGACCCAGCTACACTCTTATTACCTGAAAGGAATTGTGAAACAAAAGGGTGAGCACAACTAGCCCAGTAAAGAATATCATGACTAAAGATAAATAAATTATCAATAGTCTTCATCAGTAATAAATCAGAGATTTAGAACATATGGTAGATGATAAAAATTTCAACCATAGTTTCAGCGGAACGAGCAATCCATTAGAAGAGTCAAATAGACTATAGAGTCTATTATCTTCTCCATGTTAAAAATCCACCAACAATGTTTTATCCCTGTAACATCAATCAACAATTCTGGTCCACAATCATATGAATAACTCATAATCATAACTGTAGTTCTAAATTCATCCTCTCATCCAGGACGAAGATAATTTTCATCACCTGAAACATCAAAGATCATGGTTATACCAAATCACAGTTCCTGTTCATAATCATACTAATAAATCCATCTTTGCACTACGGCCAAAGATATTTAACAACAGTTCATCTTTGCACTACAGGCCAAAGATATTCATCAACAGACCATCTTTGAATTACAGGCCAAAGATATTCAACAACAGTTCATCTTTGCACTACATGCCAAAGATATTCCTCAACAGTTCATATTTGCACTACGGCCAAATATATTCATCAACAGTTCATATTTGCACTACAGGCCAAATATATTAATATCTCAAAGAAATATATAATCATTTCAGAATTTATATAAACAATAATTATAACCATGTTGATCAATTCACCTTTGCACTTAAGCTAAAGATATTCACTTAAAAATTCAATGGTCATGATCATACCAGTCAACAATTCAACTTTGCACTACTGGCCAAAGAGAACCCATAGTCATGATCATACCAGAAATCTACTCATCTTTACACTCAAGTTAAAGAGAAATATCATCATTAGGGTTATAAAAATGTTATATATAATAATAAAAATAATATGATCAACATCTAGTTTTAATCTCAAGAGTAATATTCGTAAATCAACTATAATTTGGTTAGAAAAAGAATATAATTTTTATCGTGAATAGTAACTCGTGAATAGTAACTCATGAATAGTAACTCGTGAATAGTAACTCATAAATAGTAAACCCGACACAAAAAAATAGAAATTCCACAATAAAATCTATACCAGTATTTCGGTATAATGATATTGAAAGAATAATATTTCTTAAGCTTATAAATAATTTATTTAAATTGTTTACACTTTACTAAATAATGCATTTAATCATTCTAAAATACCAAACTCATAAGATCTTATCACCAATAACCAAAACCCTCATCAGAAATCTGCATATACCTCATATAGGATTCTCAAGTCATAAAATCCTATTTTTCAATTTTCTTACTTCACAAAACATATTTAATTCATTTACTCATAACTAGACTATTTTCATGAAAAATATCAAATCAGTTCTAAAAATATTTTTTTTTTGAGATTTAGCATAATATAGTCCCATAGTGAACATATATTTTTCTCAGAATTTTTAAAAGTCATTTACTATTTTTCATATGGCCAAAACAGCCGAATATTTAGATATTTATCAAAAATTGTACTTTTGTCCAAAAATTTTGAAATTTATAGAGTATACTTCTATCATATACATGTACTTCCAATAAAAATTTCATCAATTTTGGAGTTAACCACAAGGAATTATAAGCGATTACTTTTAAAATAGTCTTTCCCCGTAAAATTCATAACTCTTAATGTATACATCCAAAAATCACCATTTTTGGACACAATCAATAAAACTCATCAAAATATCATTTTAAATTTTTCCAGAATTTTCTGAAGGTCAGAAAAATTACGAAACTGAAAAACATAATAACCCTTAAAATCCCTTACTATCCCTTACCTCAAAAGAGCAGTACTTCTGATCGGTATAAGGCTGAAGGAAACTTGCACTGATGAATAGAAACTCACAGAGTATCTAAATGCTTACAAAATAAACTCAATAATCTAGAGAGAGAAAGAGAGAAAACTTATGGATTCTGGTGTGATTTTCAATTCTAACTTAGCTCTCTATTTATAGAAAATGTTAGCACGCCGAAGCAGACTTAACCTACAACCTGATGGCTTTACCTGCTACTATTCTCACCCACCACATTTGAATAAAAATCTCAGCACATTTCTTCACCAACTAAGAATGGGGCCCACCAATTCTAGAATTTTCTACCAAAATGATTAACTCCGAAAATTCAACAATTTCTGAACCAGTCATCTCGTAAAATTCATAACAAATCATACGTTCATTTTTAACGGTTCAAAATTTGTGGACATATACTCAACTTATATATGTATAACATATCCAAATATTACCATGATCCAACGGTCGGATTAAAAATTATAACCCTCGCAAAATATCTTAAAAACCCTAATTTGATTTTCAATACCTCCGTTCCGGCAAAAATATAGATAAAACACCTCAACATTAACTCCTTCATTTTTAACCACAAAAATATATCCCTCATTTATATCCACATAAAATAAATATTTCTTTATCATATGAATCAATAATTAATTATTCACAAATAATATTACAGAATCACATTTATGACAACCAGGCCGTTCCCAGGAAAGAGGGGGCTTTCCAATAAGAATTTTTCCTTACTAGCGCGCAATTAGGTGACTAAACCTCTCCTTAGACAGAACTTTCTAGACATTGCCAATAATGTTATCTAATAATATTATTCAAATAATATGAATTATTGATCTGATAATGGGAAATACTGTGCAGTGACAATTATTGAACAACAATAATATAAAATTTCAACGTAGCAATTATTGAATCAATAAAATAAAATATTGAACAGTAATTACTGTAACAATTATTGAGTAGTGCCTTCTTACGTAAGAATCAATAATTTCAAAAATACTATGCAATACCGTGTGCTACTGTGTAGTAACGCGTATTACTGTATTTTAACCACCGGGTATTCCAACAGTGTTAACGGTAACAACTACGCCGTTATTTGTAAAAACTCAAATTTATCGTTTTCATCACCCGACAGATATCTTGTTATGGGGCCCACAAATAGCTGCGCCGTCGTACGAATATTCCCCGACAGAAAGAATATTCCACGACCAAACGAATATTCCCCAACAACAATGAGTATTTTATAACCACTTGTGTATTTTGAAAAAAAAAATTCATATATCACCCTTAACTTTAACATTTATCAATTTAACCATTTACTGAATAGTAATTATAAGAAAAATTGAATACTTTTATTTCATAAAATTCGGGGTCTTACAGGTTAAGTTTTGGCTTCTATACTCCATGAAATTTATGGAATATCCTTGATAATTGAGGTTCATCCAGTATCTTTTCATGAAAATATTCTTCTAAGCATTCTTGAATTTTACTCCACAAAGCAGTATCATGTTGACAATTTGGACGTTGTTAATTCTTGGATAAATTAATTCTTGAACTTGTTTTATTGAATTCTTATATCATTGTCATCATCCTCATATTTATAAAATATTGAAAGTCATCTGTGGCCTGTAGTGCGTAGATGGACTTGGTATGATTATGACCAGGGATTATTCGGTATAATCATGACCGTAATGTTACAAATGATGTGGTAAAAGTCCTTATTGGCCCGTAGTGCGTTGATGGACAGTTGTTGGCATGATCATGACCATTAATGAATACACGAATATCCTTGGCCGTAGTGCAGGGGTGATTCGATGATGTGGATTATTTTATTAAGCTGAGTCCCATCGATAACAGTGTTGAAAGACCTTTTAAATCATAAAAGATAGTAGAGTTTATTTTCTACTTGACTCTTTTAATGGATTGCTTGTTTCGCTGCAGTTAAACTTGATGTCTATTATATTTTATCAGTTTAACATTGTTGAAGGCTAATGATAATTTATTCTGCATTATCTTAGTCATAATATTTCTTACTGGGCTAGTTGAGCTCACCCTTTCTTTCACTGTTCTCTTCAGGAAATGAGAACGTAGCTGGGGCAAGTCGGGGAACGGAGTGATGGTTCGAATGATAATATTAGTTAGTAGTCCTTACTATTCTATGTAATAGTGTGTTAATAAATGTAATGAGGACTCCTTTTGAGTATGAATACTCTCTAGAAGATAATATTTGTATTCAAACTCACAGTTTATGTTTTGTCGTATTGTACACGACAGTTGTATTAGTAAGTTGTATTTGTATTCTGTACTTTGTATCTGACGACCCAAGATAGGTGATGTATACCTAATTTTGGCGGCGTCACAGTTGGTATCTGAGCTTAGAGATATGATCCCTGGCTAAGATGTGAGAATAGAACTAGAAGGGGAGAGACGGGGAATTCCTTCGCTAGTATGACCTACCTAAGTTTATTTGCATGGTATTTAATTGGTCGGTCATAATATAAGGATAATATATAACATATCAATTAACTTTTATTTTGTGGCAGTATCTGAAAATGGCATCTGAGAATGTTGAGAATAGCAATGGAGCACAGGCGACTGTTGATTCACCACATATCAATAATCAGGATAATGTGCATCAGGAAGGTGACAATCCTCATGCAAACAACAACACTGACCAGATGATGAATGATGGAATGTTCAGAAACTTTATGCAGTTCATGCAACAGCAGGCGAGAGCGGCTCCTGTCCAAAATATAGGTGGAAACACTGAAAATTCTCGGACGGTCACCGCTAAACAGTTCAAGGAGCTGGGACCACCAGAGTTTAAGGGAGAGCCAAAACCACTTATAGCGGAAACATGGATAAAGTATATTACCAAGATATTTGATGTCTTGGGATGCTCCGAGGAGCAAAAGGTTCCCTTTGCCACCTTTATGTTGCGAGGAGAGGCAGATTACTGGTGGGAATCGATTAAGCGTACTCAACCTGCCGCACAGAAGATGTCTTGGGAGAAGTTCCAAGAGCTGTTTAATGACAAATACTTTCTCGAAAGTGTTCGTCACATGAAGGAGGTGGAGTTCATCAAATTGGAGCAGAATAATATGACCGTGTCGCAGTATGAGGCTAAATTTGCTAAGTTATCCCGGTTTGCGTCCCACTTGGTGGATAATGAAGAGAGAATGACGCGAATATTTTTGCGAGGTTTGAAACCTGAGATACGTCAATATCTTATTTCTCATAAACTGTGTTTGTATTCAGATGTTGTGAATAGGGCTCAGTTAGTGGAGCGCGATAACGAGTCAACGCAACCAAAAGAGAGCAGTCGACAAAATGATAATACCAGTGAGAGCAGTCATCGAAGCGGTGACAACAAGCGTGGAGGGAATCAACAGGCCAGAAATGGTAATCACTTCGGTGGTAATCAGGGCCAAAATAATAAGAATGGTCATTTCAAGAAGAGGAGATTCAACAATGATAGAAAGACGTCAGCACCAGCACCCGTTGTTAAGGAAGGAGAACGACCACCTATCATATATTTTAAATGCGGAGGGGAGGGGCACATCAGTCCAAACTGCGCGATGCCGTCTAAAGTATGTTATAATTGTGGAAGAGAAGGTCATTTAGCTCGATTTTGTCGTTTACCAAAAACAAGTTCAGCCAAGATGGAGACACCAAAGTCAAAACCGGTAGTGCAAGGGAGAGCGTTTGTTGTGACCTCCCAGAAAGCAAGGAACCCGAATGAGGTCATCACGGGTAAGCTTATCATAAACTCTAACGAAGTCTATACTTTATTTGATACCGGTTCTACCCATTCTTTTATTTCTCCTACTTGCGCTCATCGATTAAATTTGATTCCGAAGAAATTAGACTTTGACTTATCTGTTGAAACTCCATTGGGAGAAACCTTCATTACATCCACGATTTATAAGTCTTGTTTGGTTCAAGTTGGTACCCACACATTACCTGTCGATCTTATTTCATTAAAAATACTTGCATTTGACGTGATTCTAGGGATTGATTGGTTAACTACTCATCATGCAAAAATTGATTGTTTTTGTAAGGTTGTTAGCTTTCATATTCCTAATCGACCTATTATGCGAATTCAAGCAACCAAACCATTAAAATCAATCGCTGTCATCTCAAGCCATAAAGCTATTCGTTTATTGAAAAACGGATGTCAAGCTTTCTTAGCTCATGTCACGAATCTAAACAAAAATACGTCAGTTTTGAATGATATTTCTATTGTTAATAAATTCCCTGACGTATTCCCTGAAGAACTTCCTGGCCTACCCCCAGAGCGTGAAATTGAATTTTGTATCGACCTTGAACCCGGTACAAAACCCATTTCCAAAGCCCCATAACGAATGGCTCCTATTGAACTTCAGGAGTTAAAGATTCAACTGCAGGAATTGTTAGATATTGGCTTTATTCGTCCTAGTACTTCTCCTTGGGGTGCTCCTGTTCTATTCGTGAAGAAGAAAGATGGAAGTATGCGACTTTGTATTGATTATCGGGAGTTGAATCATGTCACCATCAAAAACAGGTACCCATTGCCACGTATTGATGACCTGTTTGACCAGTTACAAGGAGCACAATTCTTTTCAAAGATCGATCTTCGTTCTGGATATCATCAGCTGAAGGTTAGAACTGAGGATATTCCAAAGACGGCTTTTAGAACTCGGTACGGGCATTATGAATTCCTTGTCATGTCCTTTAGATTGACTAATGCTCCTGCTGCCTTCATGGATATGATGAACCGGGTATTCAAGGAATATTTGGATCACTTTGTGGTCGTCTTTATTGATGACATCCTTATTTATTCCAAAAGTCGTGAAGATCATGAGCAACACTTGAGGCTGGTACTCCAAAAGCTTCGTGAATACAAGCTTTATGCCAAGTTGAAGAAATGCGAGTTCTGGCTGGAGGAGGTAGCATTCCTTGGGCACGTAGTATCAAGTCGTGGAATATCGGTTGACCCGGCAAAGATTGAAGCTATTCAAAGCTGGGAGAAACCTAAATCAATGACCGAAGTACGTAGCTTTCTTGGTTTAGCTGGTTATTATCGGAGATTCGTGGAAGGATTTTCTCGAATCGCTACTCCATTAACTCAGCTGACTCGGAAAGATACAAAGTTCGGTTGGAGCAAAGAATGTGAGAAGAGTTTTCAAGAACTCAAGAGGAGACTCATTTCAGCACCTGTTCTAACAATACCATCTGGCTCGGAGGGATTTGTCATCTACAGTGATGCTTCGAGCAAAGGGTTGGGATACGTTCTCATGTAACATAGAAAAGTCATAGCCTATGCATCAAGACAACTCAAGGAATATGAGAGGAATTATCCTACTCATGATCTAGAGTTAGCAGCTGTTCTCTTTGCACTTAAAATTTGGAGGCATTACTTGTATGGGGAAAGGTGGAGATCTTTACGGATCATAAAAGCCTTAAATATTTCTTCACTCAAAAGGAACCCAACATGCGACAACGACGTTGGCTTGAACTGTTGAAAGATTATGATCATACCATTCAATACCATCCTGGAAAAGCGAACGTGGTAGCTGACGCATTGAGTAGAAGATCATATGCAAGTACGAGTGCGATATTGTCAACACAAAGGCCCATTTTGTGTGACTTGCAAAGGATGGAGATAGAGTTAAAGACTCCAGGGACCCATGTGATGATGGCGAATATACGAGTAGAATCAACTTTAATCGATAAAGTTAAAGCTGCTCAAGCTACAGACCTGGAGCTGATGCGTATGAGGAAGAAAGTGTAAGAAGGTGCTATGCCGGAAGCAAGAATCGATGAAGAAGGAATACTTCGAGTCAACTTTAGACTATGTGTTCCTAACAACCCTGATTTAAAGTATGAAATCATGATGGAGGCGCACAACACACCGTTTGCAATCCATCCTGGAAGTACCAAAATGTATCATGATCTTCGTCATACATTTTGGTGGAGCAATATGAAGAGAGAGATAGTGTTGTTTATCTCAAGGTGTCTAACTTGTCAACTAGTCAAAGCGGAGCATCAAGTACCAAAAGGTCCATTGCAACCACTTGAAATTCCAGAATGGAAGTGGGAGCACATTACCATGGATTTCGTTACCGGTCTTCCTAGGGTTTCTCAAGGTATTGATGCGATTTGGGTCATTGTTGATAGATTGACCAAGTCTGCTCATTTCTTACCGATACGAGAAACTTATACACTTGAACGTCTTGCTCGTATGTACATAAACGAGATTGTAAGACTGCATGGTATGCCAGTATCCATAGTTTCTGACCGAGACCCAAGATTCACTTCATGATTTTGGGTTAGTTTACAAAAAACTATGCGCACGGAGTTACGATTTAGTTCAGCATATCATCCTCAGACGGACGGACAATCAGAGGGGACTATTCAAACTCTTGAAGATCTATTAAGACTCTGTGTCTTTGACTTCAACGGAAGTTGGGACAAGTTCTTACCATTGATGGAGTTTTCCTACAACAATAATTATCAAACAAGTATTGGCATGGCTCCATTCGAAGCATTGTATGGAAGAAAATGTCGTTCTCCAGTATGCTGGGATGAGGTGGGTGAAGCAACGTTGTTGGGACCGGAGTTGATACGTATGACTACAGAAAATATTCAAACGATCCGACAACGTATAAAAACCTCACAAGATCGACAAAAGAGTTATGTTGATCTTCATCGAAAGGACGTGGAATTTGATGTAGGAGATCATGTGTTCTTACGTGTTGCTCCATGGAAAGGAGTTACGAGATTTGGAAAGAGAGGAAAGCTCAATCCTCGATTCATCGGTCCATTTTTAATCCTCGATCGAGTAGGAACTGTGGCTTATAGACTCGCCTTACCGCCAAGTATGTCTCGTGTTCATAACGTTTTTCACATATCCATGTTACGCAAATATGTGGAAGACCCGAACCACATTATTGAGTTAGAACCGGACGAAATAGCGGAGGATTTGACGTATGAAGAAGTTCCTGTTCAAATCTTAGATAAGAAGGAACATATTATACGCTCCAAGGTTATACCTCAAGTCAAAGTTTTGTGGAGAAACCACGATGTTGAGGAAATGACTTGGGAGTTAGAATCTGAAATGAAATCAAGGTATCCTTACCTCTTCGACATACCAGGTACGTACCCTAATTTCGAGGGCGAAATTTTATAAGAAGGGGAGGTTGTAAGACCCCAACTTTTATAAATAAAGATGAATTTTCTATAAATATCATTTTTGAATATTATGGAGTTAATTTGATATAATGTTATAGTTGTGGGTAATATTTATAAATTTTGCAAAGTACGCAAGTTGTTATATAATATTCGATTGGTCGGGGAATATTCGTTTTAACAGAGAATATTCGTACAACGGCACAATTATTGGTGGACCCCACAACGAAATTATTGTCGGATTGAGAAAACGACAAAAATATTTTATTAAAAATAACGGCGGAAGTTTTACCATTGTTACTGTTGAACTACTCGGTAGTAAAAGTACAGTAATACGTGTGGTTGCATAGTAGCACACGGTATTGATTATTAATGCTTATGTGAGAAGTCACTCAGTTTGATTCAATTATTGTCGGTTAATAATATGAATTATTTAGCGATAATGACGTTTTGTTTTATTCGTATTATTAACGTAATAAAACAGAAACATCTTTTTATATAAAACAGAATACATCTTTTTATATAAAACAGAATACTTTATTAAAGTTATTCTATAAATAGAATATATTATATTTTATTTAAAATATTTTTCTTTGAACCGTCAGATTAAAATAATCAATCTGGACCGTTCATGGATTAGTTACTATGCATTCTATTTTTCTATAAATAGCAGCTCATTCCTTCATTATTTCTTACGAATTCACTGAACTCTAGAGAGAGAAACTATAGAGAGAGAGAAGAAGAGTATTCTGCTACTTAACTACTTCCTTATTTCAGCTCTTCTTTAAAACGGTAAGGGGTGTTATTCTTTCTTATTCATGAAGAGAACTGTTGTTATTCCATTTATTATTATTCTGTTGGAATAACCTGTATACGCGGTCTACCCTATACTTGGTGACATTCTTCTATTATTCTGTTGGAACATCCTGTCTGTGTGTTTTACACTGGACCTGGTTCCGTTTTTATTATTATTCTGTTGGAACATCCTTTCTGTGTGTTTTACACCGGACCTGGTTCCGTATTATTATTATTCTGTTGGAACATCCTGTCTGTGTGTTTTACACCGGACCTGGTTCCATTATTTATTATTCTGTCGGAATATCCTGTCTGTGCGTTTACGCCGGACCTGGTTCCATTATTTATTATTCTGTTAGAATAACCTGTCTGTGCGGTCTATCGCATGCATGGTGATTTCTTTTGTTATTCCATTCTTTATTATACTCAGTTGGTTAAGTTTTGACTTCTATACTCCATGAAATTTGTGGAATATCCTAGATAATTGTGGTTCATCCAGTATCTTTTCATGAAAATATTCTTCTAAGCATTCTTGAATTTTACTCCACAAAGCAGTATCATGTTGACAATTTGGACGTTGTTAATTCTTGGATAAATTAATTCTTGAACTTGTTTTATTGAATTCTTATATCATTGTCATCATCCTCATATTTATAAAATATTGAAAGTCATATGTGGCCTGTAGTGCATAGATGGACTTGGTATGATTATGACCAGGGATTATTCGGTATAATCATGACCGTAATGTTACAAATGATGTGGTAAAAGTCCTCATTGGCCCGTAGTGCGTTGATGGACAGTTGTTGGCATGATCATGACCATTAATGAATACACGAATATCCTTGGCCGTAGTGCAGGGGTGATTCGATGATGTGGATTATTTTATTAAGCTGAGTCCCAGCGATAACAGTGTTGAAAGACCTTTTAAATCATAAAAGATAGTAGAGTTTATTTTCTACTTGACTCTTTTAATGGATTGCTTGTTCCGCTGCAGTTAAACTTGATGTCTATTAGATTTTATCAGTTTAACATTGTTGAAGGCTAATGATAATTTATTCTGCATTATCTTAGTCATAATATTTCTTATTGGGCTAGTTGAGCTCACCCTTTCTTTCACTGTTCTCTTCAGGAAATGAGAACGTAGCTGGGGCAAGTCGGGGAACGGAGTGATGGTTCGAATGATAGTATTAGTTAGTAGTCCTCACTATTCTATGTAATAGTGTGTTAATAAATGTAATGAGGACTCCTTTTGAGTATGAATACTCTCTAGAAGATAATATTTGTATTCAAACTCACAGTTTATGTTTTGTCGTATTGTACACGACAGTTGTATTAGTAAGTTGTATTTGTATTCTGTACTTTGTATCTGACGACCCAAGATGGGTGATGTATACCTAATTTTGGGGGCGTCACAATCACGACCACAATTATCCATGCACTACGGGCCAAGAATATTTGTGTATTCATTAATGGTCATGATCATGCCAACAACTGTCCATCAATGCACTACGGGCCAATGAGGACTTTTACCATATCATTTGTAACATTACGGTCATGATTATACCGAATAATCTCTGGTCATAATCATACCAAGTCCATCTATGCACTACAGGCCACAGATGACTTTTAATATTTTATAAACATGAGGATGATGACAATAATATAAGAATTCAATAAAACAAGTTCAAGAATTAATTTATCCAAGAATTAACAACGTCCAAATTGTCAATATGATACTGCTTTGTAGAGTAAAATTCAAGAATTCTTAGAAGAATATTTTCATGAAAAGATACTAGATGAAGCGCAAATATCAAAGATATTCCACTAATTTCATGGAGTATAGATGTCAAAATTTTAACCAACTGAGTATAATAAAGAATGGAATAACAAAAGAAATCACCATGCATGCGATAGACCGCACAGACAGGTTATTCCAACAGAATAATAAATAACAGAACCAGGTCCGGAGTAAAACGCACAGACAGGATATTCTAACAGAATAATAAAGAATGGAACTAGGTCCGGCGTAAAACGCACAGACGGGATATTCTGACAGAATAATAAATAATGGAATCAGGTCCGGCGTAAACGCACAGACAGGATATTCCTACAGAATAATAAATAATGGAACCAGGTCCGGTATAAAACACACAGACAGGATGTTCCAACAGAATAATAATAAAGACGGAATCAGGTCCGGTGTAAAACACACAGACAGGATGTTCCAACAGAATAAAAATAAAGACGGAACCAGGTCCGGTGTAAAACACACAGACATGATGTTCCAACAGAATAATAGAAGAATGTCACCAAGTATAGGGTAGACCGCGTATACAGGTTATTCCAACATAATAATAAATAATAGAATAACAGAAGTTCTCTTCATGAATACAAAATAAATAATACCCCTTACAAGTACAACAAATAATATCTCTTACCTTTGAAAGAAGAGTATTCCGACTGGTAGGGCGAGAATATACTCGAAGAAAACTTGCACTACGCTCAAAGCTTTCTTAAACTCTAAATAAATACGCTCAAGATTATAGAAGAAGAACTCTCTCTATAGTTTTTCTCTCTAGAGTTTCAGTAAATTCGTAAAAAATAATGAAGGAATGCGCTTCTATTTATAGAAAAATGGACTGCATAGTAACTAACTCATGAACGGTCGAGATTGATTTACTTTAATCTGACGGTCCATATTTAAAGCAAAATATTTTAAATAAAATATAATATATTTTATTTATAAAATAACTTTAATAAAGTAGTCTGTTTTATATAAAAAATATTTCTGTTTTATTACGTTAATAATACGAATAAAATAAAACTTCATTATCGCTAAATAATTCATATTATTAATTGACAATAATTGAATCAAACTGAGTGACTTCTCACATAAGCATTAATAATCAATACCGTGTGCTACTATGCAACCACACATATTACTGTACTTTTACTACCGAGTAGTTCAACAGTATTAATGGTAAAACTTTCGCCGTTATTTTCATAAAATATTTTTGTCGTCTTCTCAATCCGATAATAATTTTGTTGTGGGGTCCACCAATGATTGTACCGTCGTACGAATATTCCCTGTCAAAAATAATATTTTCCGACCAATCGAATATTATATAACAACTTGCATACTTTACAAAATTTATAAATACTACCCACAACTATAACATTATATCAAATCCACACCATAATATTCAAAAAAAATTATTTCGAGAAAATTAAATATTTATTCATAAAATCTGGGGTCTCACGCTTACCATTGGTAGAATTCTCCTACAACAACAGTTATCAGGCAAGTATAGGTGTGGCTCCATTCGACGTATTGTATGGACGAAAATGTCGCTCTCCAATATGTTGGGATAAGGTGGGTGAAACAACATTGTTGGGACCAGAGTTGGTACGTATGACTACAGAAAAGATCTAAATGATCCAACAACGTATACAAACGGCACAAAATCGACAAAAGAGTTATGCAGATCTTCATCGAAAGAACGTGGAATTTAATATTGGGGATCATGTATTGTTGCGTGTTGCTCCATAGAAGGGAGTTACAAGATTCGGGAAGAGTAGAAAGCTCAATCCACGATTTATTAGTCCATTTGAGATTCTTGACCGAGTAGAAAATGTGGTCTATAGACTCGCATTACCTCCAAGCATGTCTCGTGTTCATAATATTTTTCATATATCTGTGCTTCGTAAATATGTGAAAGACCCAAACTACATTATTGAGTTAGAACCAGATGAGATAGCCGAAGATTTAATGTACGAGGAGGTACCTGTCAAGATCTTGGATAGGAAGGAGTATGTCCTACGCACAAAGGTTATACCACAAGTCAAAATTTTGTAGAGGAACCATGCTATTGAGGAAATGACCTGGGAATTAGAAACAGAAATGAAGGCGAGGTATCCTCACCTTTTTGAAACACTAGGTACGTACATCAATTTCGAGGACGAAATTTCATAAGGAGAGGAGGTTGTAAGACCCCAACTTTTATGAATAAAATAAAATTTCCTCTATTTATTATTTTAAAATAGTAAGGGTTTGATTTGATTAATGTGGTTAGTTATAGGTAAAATGCGCAAATATTTTCAAATAAGCAAGTGGTTATAAAATATTCATTGTTGTTGGAGAATATTCGTTTGGTCGTGAAATATTCTTGCTGTCAGAAAATATTTATAAGACGACGCGCAGCCTTTTGTGGGCCCCATAACGGAAAGCGATTGGATGAAGAAAACGACAAGTATGAATTTTTATAAATAACGGCGTAGTTGTTACCGTTAACACTGTTGGAATACCCGGTGGTTAAAACACAGTAATACGCGGTGTTGCACAGTAGCACACGATATTGCACCAATTATTGATTCTTACGTAAGAAGATAATACTCAATAATTGTTACAGTAATTACTATTCAATATTTTATTTTATTGATTAAATAATTGTTGCGTTGATATTTTATATTGTCGATTCAATAATTGTCATTTCACAGTATTTCTCATTATCAGATCAATAATTCATATTATTTGAATAATATTATTAGATAGCATTATTGGCAATGTCTAAGGAAGTTCTGTCTAAGGAGAGGTTTGGTCACCTAATTGCGCGCCAGTAAAGAGAAATCCTTATCGGAAATCCCCTTCTTTCCTAGGAACGACCTAGTTGTCATTATTGTGATTCTGTAATATTATTTGTGAATAATTAATTATTAATTTATATGATAAGAAAAATATTTATTTGATGTGGATATAAATGGAGGAATTTTTAAAAAAGTGACAATTATTAAAAATTGATATTTTATCTATATTATTATATTACATTATAAATGTATAATGTGAAAATATAATAATATAATAACGTTGATATTTTTACAATGAATGTGTAATATATGAATAAATGAGGAAGAAGAGTATTTTTATTACAATAAATACTAAAAACATGTTAAACATGTTAGTGGGCCCCGTTTCTGACTAAAATTTGATTATAGCCTACAAAATCGTCCGTATGTGGATTTCGATCAATTTCTGTTTAGAATTTAGAAAAACTTAAAGCTACAGAGTTGTAGAGAATTAAATTTCCTATAGAATGGACATAAGATTCAAATTTTTCTGGTAAAAAGGCTATTTATTATGAATTATTGAAGTTCTGAAATAATTAATTTTTGGAGTTTTATTTATTTATTTTAAGAAAAACGTTTTTATCATTGTTGGTGGGCCCCACTGGTGGCTGAAATCAAATTTTCAAGAAGTGGGTGTGAAATATTTTTATAAATATAATATTTTATTAAATTTTCTGCTTTGGTGTTCTAAGCATTTTCTTATAAATAGGGTGCTTAGGTTAGAATTGAAAATCACACCAGAATCTGAAGTTTTCTCTCTCTATATTATCGAGCGTATTTTTGTGAGTATTTTGATACATTGAGTGTTGCTATACGGTACAAATTTTCTTAAGCGTTATATCTGATATTCCAGCAAGAAGTACTATTCTTTTGAGGTAAGGGATGCTATTTTTTTCATAAATGATGTTATTTCTTTTAATATCATTAAACCGGAATATTGGTAAGATTTTTCTTGTAAAATTCTTGTCTTTTGTGTCGGGGTTACTATTCACGTATACGACACTATTCACGTATACGGCACTATTCACAGAAAAATTAAATTTTTTCTTTTCTTGTCCAAGTTGTTTATTATGGTTACTAGCTTTGATTGTATCCATGTTTTGATCTTTATTCTTAAATTTTGCTCCACAATAGTTTATTATGGAGTATTTTTGAACATGAATGAACTAAAATACGAATCCTTAATTCTTGTTCTTTTATCTCACTGGATTTGTTTTCTTTAAAATATTTTTATCATTCTCAGTCCTAAATAGTGATATAATTAAATATCTTTGGCCTATAGTGCAAAGATGAACGATTACATGATGAATATCTTTGGTCTATAGTGCAAAGATGAACAGGTGTTGAGATGAACATAACCAACTGGTGATACAAATGAATATCTTTGGCCTGTCGTGTAAAGATAAATATTTGATTGAAGATGTATATTGATTGATGTTACAGGGATAAAATATTGATGATGGACTTTTAAATCTTAGAATATGATGATGCAATTGTTGATCTAAAACTTGTTGTCTATTATATTCTATCAAATTTTTCCCTGTTGAAGACTAATGATAATATGTTGTATATTATCTTAGTCATAATATTCTTTACTGGGCTAGTTGAGCTCATCATTTTCCTTTTTGTTCCATTTTTCTTCTTAGGAGGTGAGAATATAGCGGGAACTAGTCGGGGTGTGGAGTAATGTTTCCAGTCGGTTGTTTTAGCTGTCCTCACTATTTTATAAAATAGTGTGATAATAATTATAATGAGGACTCTTTTTTAGTTTGAATACTGTCTATTAGACAATATTTGTATTTAAACTTACAGTATATATGTTGTCGTATTTTGCACGATATTTGTATTAATGAAGTTGTATTTGTTTATGTACCATGTATTTGGCGACTCAGAATGGGTGATGTATACCTATTTTGGGGCATCACAAAGAAAGTTAAACGTCAGCTACTTCCATGTATTTGGTTGTGCATGCTACATTCTCAACAATGGGAAGCAGTATTTGACAAAGTTCTAACCCAAGTCAGCCGAAGGAATCTTTCTTGGGTATGCCACAGACAGTAAGGCCTACAGAGTGTTCAACAAAAAGATACTAAGTGTTGAAGTCTCGATCCACATCATCTTTGATGAAACAGACTTGGACAAAACAGTGCCTCAAGACACTACGAACGACAGTTCAGACACTACGAACGAGGTCGTCAAGCTCAACACTACGATCGTAGTTCCAGACAGTGAAATCGTTGAGAAAGGAAATGAGATAGTAGAGAGGTCTACGCAAGACAACAAACCCCTACATCAAGAAGCAGAAATTGATCTTAAAGATCTCAAACAAGAAGGCATCAGGACAGATGTTCCAACAGGAGACAGATGGGCAAGAGATCACACTCAAGACTTAATCATTGGAGATCCAAGTGCAAGAGTCAAAACAAGAGCTGCCACCCAAAATGAATGTTTCTATCTGAGCTTCCTGTCACAAATAGAACCTAAGAAGATAGAGGATGCTATGGAAGACTCCAGCTGGATAGAGGCCATGCAGGAAGAACTAACTCAGTTTGAAAGAAGCAAAGTATGGAAATTGGTTCCAAGACCAAAGAGTCATCTTGTCATTGGAACCAAGTGGGTCTTCAAAAACAAGATGGATGAAGATGGAGTAATAACCAGGAATAGGGCAAGACTGGTAGCCAAGGATTATTCTCAGGAAGAAGGCATTGACTACGATGAGACCTTTGCACCTGTTGCCAAATTAGAAGCCATCAGAATATTCCTTGCTTTTGCTGCTCACATGAAATTCAAGGTCTTTCAGATGGATGTCAAAAGTGCATTCTTGAATGGTGAACTTTAAGAAGAAGTCTATGTAGAGCAACCTCCAGGTTTCATCAATCCATCTCTTTCTAATTATGTCTATAGATTAGACAAAGTCTTATATGGTCTTAAACAAGCACTTAAAGCATGGTATGAAACAATAACAAACTTTCTTATTGAAAATGGGTTCACTAGAGGTAGAGTAGATACCACATTATTTCTTAGAAAGCATAAAGAAAAAGTCTTATTAGTTCAAATATATGTTGATGGCATTATTTTTGGCTTTACTGATGAAAAATTATGTAAGAGATTTGCCAAGCTTATGCAGAGCAAGTTTGAAATGAGCATGATGGGAGAGTTGAACTTCTTCCTTGGACTGCAAGTAAAGCAGACTGATGAAGGAATCTTCATAAACCAAGCCAAGTAGATTAAAGACTTACTTAAAAAGTATGGCATGGAATCAGCCTCTCCCATGAAAACTCCAATTGCTCCAGCAACCAATCTTGATAAAGATGAAAAAGGTAAAAGTATTGATATAACTCAATACATAGGTATGATAGGCTCTCTTCTATATCTAACTGCCAGTAGACCAGACATAATGTTTGCAACATGCATATGTGCTAGATTTCAAGCTAATCCTAAGGAATCACACTTAACTACTGTTAAAAGGATTTTCAGGTACCTCAAAGGCACACCTCACTTGGGGCTTTAGTACCCTAAGGAGTCCTCATTTGAACTAACAGGATATACAGATGCTGATTTTACAGGTTGCAAAATAGATAGAAAAAGTACTAGTGGCACCTATCAGCGGCTAGGAAACAGACTTGTGTCCTGGTTTAGCAAGAAGCAAAACTAAGTATCTACTTCAACTGTAGAAGCTGAATACATTGCTGCTGGCAGCTGTTGTGCTCAGATCTTATGGATGAAAAACCAGCTAGCAGACTATGGGTTTGAATTCAAATCTATACATGTTTATTGTGATAACACAAGTGCCATAGCAATAACACATAATCCTGTCATGCATTCTAGGACTAAGCATATAGAAATAAGGTATCATTTCATTAGGGATCATGTGCAAAATGGAACCATATCTTTACAATATATCCCTACTGAAGATCAACTTGCTGATGTCTTTACAAAGCCTCTAGATGAATCCAGGTTTAACAAATTAATAAGTGCGCTAGGCATGCTAAATTTACAACCATGAAATCTATGCTCCAGTTTGTGCTAACCATGCAGATATAAAGGCTATGTTCAAAATCGTAGACATGACCAAAGGAAGTCCACGATTGTAGAACTGCAGTAATATGAAACGCAACGATCGTAGTGCAGACTCAACGATGGCAGAGCTCCATCAACAGAACAACGGAGCATCCTGTGATGACAAAGTTCAACAAAACAATGCAATCTCTCTGACAAGCGCCTCAGGAACAAACCTAATCCTTGATTCACTCTATGAGGTTGGCCCTTCCTAAGCTACCTTAAACCGAGAAGAATTTTAAGTCAAAAGTTCATCACAAGGACCCGGGCAGACTCGACGATCGCAGTACAGACTCGATGAATACAAAACAAACTCGACGACTGTAGAGCAAACTTGACAATCGCAGTGCAGACTCGAAAATCATAAGGACTACCTCAATGATCGCAGTCCTCCCAAAGGATACATTAGCTCTAAAAGAGCTAAGGGCAAATCAGTATATTCCTCATCAGTTAAATTCGCAAAGCCAAGCAGAATTTGACACATGCCCCACTAAGAAAATGGAGAGAGGGAAGTTACAAGTACAGTTTGAAAACACCTTTTTGAAATCAGAAGTTCAAAAAGCTCATCTCTATCTCTCTCTCTCTCTACAAGCAGAAACCCTAACTTTTCGAAAAGCTCAATCAACTATACTCAGTGCAAAGAAATCAATGGCAGCTTCAAATGTCATCTCTGGTTACCGACTCTATTTTGATGAGTTCAAGATAGCTGACCCCAAATTTCACAAAACTCTATCTCTGATAAAGAAAGCTGGTCTTGAAGAGGCTCTGGGTACAAGCACATGGATCTACCCTAAACTAATAAAGGAGTTCTATAAAAATGGTGCGTTCGAGAACGACATCATCACTACGAGGGTCAGGGATGTGGAAATAAAGCTCAAGGCTGAGGACATAAATCTAGCCCTAGGTTTCAAATCGAAAGGATTTTAATTCATAGAGAGCATCGATTTTCATGAAGGCTTAAAGAAGATGCATCACAAGAAGTTCCCCACTGTTAAAGGGTACAAGAAGAAAGAGTTCTCCCAGAGGTATGAATTTTTGGTAGACATTGTTGGAAAATACATATGCTACAAGAGTTCTGGACATGACTCTGTAAATGAAGTGCAGCTTAAATTTATGACAGCCATTAGTTGTGGGATTCAACTCAACTATGGATCCCTGCTACTCGACTGGATTGGGAAATGGATACTCAGCTCGAAGAAGTTAAAGAGCTCTGGAAAGATACTCTACGGGTGATTCATAAGCATCATCCTACAGTCAGCCTTGGGTGATAAGATTGGGGATGATGAAGGAGAGTCCATCAATCCGAACAGAAGAATGACCCAATGGCTGTTTGAGAATTAGAAAAGGAATCCAACAGAGAATGTAAGAATGATGTCTGAGTCCAGTGGTAGAACTGGTGATGCGAAAGAGTCCGGGATTTCGGGGAACATGTCAGTCGTCAAGGAGACTGAAGAAGAAGAAGAAGAAATCAACAAAGAAGAACTCATTGCCTTAGTTAGAAAGAGCAAGGGTAAAAGAAAATTGAAGGCTTAAATGGCAGAAGAACCTCAAGGTTCAACCATTAATGTGCCTCAAGAGTATTCCGACACTAAAACTCTGAGGAATTTGAGAAGGAAAGAACAGCAGGCTGAGGAAGATGAAGATGGAGCTACCATCTCTCAGCTACTTAAGAAGAGTAAACATAGTCATAAGTCCAAGAAGCCCTCTGTCTCTTTGATCGTAGAGTCTCTACCGATCGTAAAGACCAGACTGGACATCACTCCCAAAGAAGTTGCTGCAACAGATTCTCAGACTGATCGACCAATCAGAGCAGAAGTCGAAGAAAGTCCTAAGGTTGTGGCTCAGCCTAGGAAACCAAGAAGAAAATTGGTCAAAAAGTACATCCTTGTCAATGAAGGAGTACTTAAAGAAGAAGACAAAAAGATAGCCACTAAGAAGGGGCTATCCGAAGCAAGACAAGAGAACACAGCTCAAGCTGAGGGGGAGCTACCTGAAGTTCTCACTCTAGAGAATGCTCCAGCTGAGGGGGAGCTATTTGAAATGCAAATGGATGATCATGTTAAAGGGGAGCCTCATGATATCCCTATGACAGTAGAAGCTGCACCTGAGGAGGATAAGAGAGCACCTGAGCAAGAAAGTCAAAAGGAGGTCATTGATGTAGTGGAATCCTCAAATGAAGACAGAGAAGAAGAAAAAGATGATGAGGTCGAGATTATAGTTATGGGCTGTGATGGTTATAGGAGAGCTAACTACAATCAGTTATTCTCCTATCTACCTATGATGCCCTTTCATAGAGCCCAAATTCTCAACTCATGGGATCACATGTTCTGGAGCTTCAAAGCATACCTAGCAATCTCAGTGCTAGCTTATGAATTTCCAGGCAACATCAACTTTACCCGAAAGATGATCACAAATGGCCCTTCTTCAGAAAATGGGCATGAGGTACAATCTATACCAATTTCTTTCAGGGTTAATCACTGTCCACCATCGTTCTTCAACCAATTCTATGAACTGCCAAGATGGTTGGAAGTGATTCTTCATCCACTTAATCAATTCCAAATTATAGAATCCCAACATTCTGTAATTGATGAACCACATATGCCAAACTTTATTTTGATACAATCTCCTATCATCTCTACGATTATTGAGCCAAGCCCAATCGTAGAGTCACCTCCTCATGAAGCCCAAACACCAGCCCCTCCATCAGATATCCCTTCCTCGTCCTATAATGAATACTTCAATCTTGATCTTGCTCTCTACATAATGCAAGATCAATACACAAGTGCCCCTCCTCCAAACAGTCCGCAACTCATTGAGCTCATTTCAGATCTGCCCACCAATACTAAGTTGTCAAAAGCATCCAAGAAAGTGACCAAGGACATAGAAGACAGTCTTAAAGCTCAATCTGAACTCGTTCACATGAGGCTGACTAAAATGATCAAGGCTGCCAATGCTCTCCCAAGCACCCTAAGTTTTGAGCTCATAAATAAGCTTAGGGAGATCATAAAAGAGATGCTTAAGAGCATAAATGACCGGGATCAAATTCACTTTCAAGTTGCTAAGAGACACATGGATGTTGTTCTTATTTTATAGAAGACTCAGGAATCCCAGAATAGCCTTATGATGGACAGCATCACGAATATGCAAACTGTATTGAAAGAATTCCAAGGATTTTCCATGGGCCAAATGAAGCAGACTGACAATGTCCTGGACATCCTCCAAAGAAGGGAAGCTCGATTTGATGCTCTGACCAAAGAGAATCGTGAAGACATTGCTCAATCCCAAAGTTAGCTCAATGAGCTTGTCCAAGGCATGACTCGCCTATCTGAAGACATTCGAGCCCTTGATGCTGACATAAAGGGGAAGAATAAAGGGAAAGGAGAAAAGGGCAAGGGCAGAGGTAGAGGCACATTCATAGCTCAATCATCAAGGAGCCCTCCTCCAAGACAGCCTCACCATCAGACTCCACGATCTGACTAGCAGCTAATTATCATGGCTAAATCATTAAGGAGTCAAGGGCCAACTCCCAGCTTACAAGAAGTGACAACCACATGCCTAAGAATGCCAATTGAAGATCCTGCATTCATGAATAGGCATGATCGTAATGAAAGACTAAGTCAAAGCGAGCTGGAAGATATAGCAAGGAGAGATGAAGCGAATAGGAAAAGAAGAGCTGAGGAGTATGCCAATCCTCCACGAGGCAAAAAGGTGAAGAAATAGAGATAAGTTGAAATTCAATTCTTATTGAAGTAACTAAGCTTAATTGTAATATCTATCTTCAAACATCAATAAATTCATGCTTATTCTCTAGAAATTTCAGCTGCTCACTGAAATATTAAGTCATATTTACTTTCCTGTAACTGCATCTAAAAATTAATAATCATGGCACAAATCTCCTTGGTTACGTCAACATCAAATAGGGGGAGATTGTTGGGAGACTGCATATTTTGATTTGATGTTTAAAGTAAATGCTCATGATTATATGTAAAGTCCTTCAAGGAATATATGTACAAGGACTTAGTGATAGATCAAATTTATTAGGTTGATCTAAGCTTTTAATGTTTATCATTTTGTAACTGAATGTATAGATGAATAGATCAAAGATGTTAGGTTGATCTATGTCTTGAGATGTAATAGATAGGCTTCAACAAAATCGTAGTATATCGAGCTGATCAAGAGATTGCAGAAGCCAAGGCAGAATCGTAGAGCATCGAGGATCATAGTGTGTCTGCCTTGAAGGGCCTCTCCAGAAATCGTAGAGTGGTCTAAACGTTTGTCGAGCCAACTTAGAGATCGTAGTGTGCTCTCGGAAATGTAGAGTCTGCAAGACAAGCAAGTGAAGATCGTAGTGTGCCAGTCCTTAAGAGAAATAGTAGTGTTCTCGTTTGCTAGTATCGGATCAAGCACCAAGGTGGCAAGACACCACGATCAGAATTATAGAATATCATTTTCCTGTGTCAGAAGCATCGAGCCTTACCCATTGGTTTAAGGATAAATCCCAATAAATGTAGAATGGATTATAAACGTTGAAGTCCTCACCAGTCCCAATGACACAAAAGATATCCTTAGTATGAAACAAAGAAACGTATTGAAGAAGCTAAGGAAAGTACCATGGGTCAGAGGAAAACACCTTTTCAGGTGTTAGGTGAGAAAGCAGTCTGATGTGTCAGTGGGCCAGAATGCTAATCAGAAGATGTGTAGAAAAGTCTCCATCAAAGTTCAGAAATAACAAACGCATTTAATGCTTCAACAGATGTCTTCAACGGATACATTTTAAGGATCACATATATACAAGACATCTGTAGATGATTCAACTAAGCAAGCATTGAACAAAACGCAGAAGAACACTCAACGCTCAACTCTACGATCTGAAAAGAGAAAGCTTGCTCAACTACTCAGTTCTTTCGAGCAAAAGCTTAACGACAATTGAGTAGCACCATTCAAGAACTCATCAACTACCAATCAAGTGAAGTAAGAAGTTCCAAGTCAGAAGGACCTGAAGAGTTCTAAGTAAACTGTGAAGAACCAAGTCTACTGGACTTGAAGAGTTCAAAAGTGAACTGAGAAGTGCCAAGACTGCTGGTCTTGAAGGAATCTGTGAGATTCAGAAAGTGTAAAAGATATCCTTAGTGGATTTCCTACTCGAGGAGTAGAAGAGTGGACTAGGAGCTTTAGGTGCTCTGAACCACTTAAAACTGTTGTGTCTCTTACATTCTTGCTATAATTGTTATAACTACCTCACTCTCATTAACTCACTATATCTTAAAGGGAGAACAAACAAATCTTAATTCCGCTGTGTTTGAATCATTATCAAAACTAACAAAGTATTTCGAAAAGAATTTAAAATATCTATTTAACCCCCCCTTCTAAGTAACTATTGTGCCTCCAGGAACTAACAGCTTCTATAATCCCTAAAATTAGTAGAATATCCTTGAATTTTGCGCTTTATCTAGTATCGTTTCATTAGAATATTGGTATGAATTTTCTTATTAAATTTAAATATTTTCATTTCGGGGTACTATTCACGGGGTACTATTCACAGAATACTATTCATACATACGATATTATTCATATGATATTATTCATGAGTATTATTCATACATACGGTACTATTCATACGATATTATTCATGGGTACTATTCATATGGTACTATCCATATGGTACTATTCACAACAGAATTTAATTTTCTTTTTTGTCCAAATTATTTTTGATACATGAATATCATTCTTAAATTTTACTCCACAATTAATTATCATGTTGACAATTTGGACATTCTTAAACTCCGGATAAATTGAATTGTAAATCTTTAATATTTATCATAGATCTCACTTGATTGATTTCTTATATCATTGTTATCATCCTCATGCTTATATTGTGGTGAAAGTCATCTTTGGCCCGTAGTGCATAGATGGACTGTTGATTGGTATGATTATGACCAAGAATTGTGTATTGGTATAACCATGACCTGTAATGTTACAGACAAATGATTTGGTGAAAGTGACAGTTGTCTGGCATGATCATGACCACTGGTGATACTAACGAATATCCTTGGCCCGTAGTGCATGGATAATTCGATGATGTGAAATATTTATTGAGTTTTGTTATAGAGATAACATATTGATGATGAATTTTTAAATTATAGAAGATAGTAGACATCATTATCTACTTGACTTTTCTAATGGATTGCTTGTTCTGCTATAGTTGTTGATATAAAAATATTATCTATTGTATTCTATCAGATTTTATACTGTTGAAGCTTAAGGATAATTTATTCTACATTATCTTAGTCATAATATTCTTTACTGGGCTAGTTGAGCTCACCCTTTTCTTTCATTGTTCTCTTCAGGAAATGAGAATATACTTGGGACTAGTCGAGGAATGGAGTCATGGTCCAAGATGGTGGCTATAGTAGTCCTCACTATTCTATAAAATAGTGTGATAATAATTATAATGAGAACTTCATTTGAGTTTGAATATTGTCTATGAGACAATATTCGTATTAAAACTCACAGTTTACGTTTTGTTGTATTTTACACGACAACTGTTAATTGTATAAATTAAGTTTGTATTTGAATTTTATACCATGTATTTGGCGACTCGGAATGGGTTGTATGGACCTATTTTGGGGGAGTCACATGTGGTGTTCGGGTTCACTTCGATGGGTTTCATGCCCAAAAGGAGTCCGACACTTGTAAATAAATTTTCTTTTCTTTTTAAAGATGCTTCGCATTTTAATAAAATTAAATCAAGTCGAATATGGAATAAAATGGAAGTATCAAAGGACCTCGATTCTTATGCGAGTGAAAGAGTTTGAAAACTATTTTTCAAAACTTCATTTTCATTATATTGTTTAAAATTGAACTTTTTAATAAATCAAACCCCTTCGTATATAGGTTCAAAGAAGCACATCACTACTTTTTAAGCACTTTAAAGTATATTTGACATATTGCATGCACTCACACACACACACTTTATATAGGGAATGAAAAGTAGCGGTAATCGTGTTTCACGGAAGTCGGGAGGTGCCTAACACCTTCCCCTCGCTTAAGCAAGCCCCCGAACTCCATGAATCTCGAGTTCCAGACCAATTAAATAGAGTCAAATATTGGGCCCTATTGCGAAAATCTTTCAAAACTCGGTTGAGTTGGTACAACCATTTGAACTTATACCAACTGGCGGCTCTGTCTAATTCGGCTCAATTATATAATCAAACTTTTCAAATTGTCGACATTGTATATTGGTCTTTTTCTAAAACTCACCCTTTAAACAAATTACTCAACCTAGCAAAATCTAAAGGGTAGAAAACGTAGGAATAAGAAATTTTCCCGGGGTTGAAAAACTTCCAACAAAAATTTTCACATATGAAGTCGCAAGATTTATCCTTAAAATATAATTCTTTTTACCTAAATTTAAACCAAATTTGATCTCTTGAATTTATTCAATCATCCTTAAGTTCATAGGTAACGTGATTCATTTTAATATAATATCGAAGAGTACCTTTCAAATAACAACCAATTTTATAGTTATATTTGGTAAGATAATAAATTTTTATAAATTATAAATACTTACAAAACTATTTATAAACTAACGTAACTAAAAAAACAACTACGAGATATGAACGTCTTACTCCTTGACTTGCTCTGCTCAAAATTTTCTAAGAACAATATGTTATTTTCCAGATGCACAATAGAGATCTAAGAGGGGGTTGAATAGATCTTTAAATTTTTTTTCAATTACTTATTTGAGTATTACCAAATAATTAATTAATCAAGATTATCGATGCGCAGTGGAATATAAGTTTGAAAACTCCCCTTGAAGATTTACTAAGAAATCTCAGTTCTAAAATGAGTTTTATGAATAGACAAACACATAGCAGATATTGCAGTTATAGGTTGCATAATGTAAGTGACGTAAGTAAAGTAAAAGACACATGAGGTTTTAAGTGGTTCGAAGACTAAACAACTCTTAATCCACTCTTTTACTCAACGAGTAGGATATTCAATAAAGATATAGGCTCAACAGACTATTTTTTATTCTTTTATATTTCCCTCCTATGCTCGTTATGTATCCAAATATAAGAAAGAAGCTCGATAATTTTCTCCTCTAATTAATCTATTAAGTAAAAAAATTCCTCAGTTAATTTTTCCAAAGAAAAGTAGTGTTGGATGGACAAAGGGTGGTGTTGGGATATTTCACATGAATCCTTCATCGAATAAATTCAAGAGTGTAAATAGGTTAATAAGTATGGAGGAGCCTCAACCTAATGGGTTAACCTTTTAGGTAAGAAGGTGATCCAACATGCTTATTGGGCAAGTCTACACAAGTGTGCACTGCATTGGTGATGAATTGATGTGTGATAGATCGTACAATTCCGCTACAATTGGTATCAAAGCTCATGGTTCGATGGGCCCAAGTATTAGGTTAACACTCCAGGGTGCGAGGGGAGTGACAAGGTGGAGCATTCGCAGGCCTCGTGGGTGGAGCAAATAGAGTTGAATCAGGTGGAACAAGAGATGATTTGAGTCTAGTGGAGCGGGCTCAGGATGGCTCTGGGAAAGTTGCTCAGGGCACTCTTGAAGGACTCAAAGAAGGTGAGCTCAGTGGTGACTACTCTAGTATGATACTTGTGATGGGTATTCAAGTAAAAAGTGGAGATTGTTGGGATATTTCACATAAATTTCACATCAGATAAATTCAAGAGTGTAGATGGGTTAATAAGTATGGAGGAGCCTCAACCTAATGGGTTAACCTTTTAGGTAAGAAGCTGATCCAACATGCTTATTGGGCCAGTCTACACAGGTGTGCACTGCATTGGTGATAAAATGATGTGGGATAGAGCGTAGAAATACAATTCCGCTATAATTGGTATCAAAGCTCATGGTTCGATGGGTCCAAGTATTAGGTTGACACTCCAAGGTGCGAGGGGAGTGACAAGGTGGAGCATTTGCAGGCCTCGTGGGTGGAGCAAATAGAGTTGAATCAGGTGGAGCACGAGATGATTCGAGTCGAGTGGAGCAGGCTCTGGATGGCTCTGGGAAAGTTGCTCAGGGTGAAGAGGTTCACAAAGAGCAAGGGATAGTTGCTCAGGGTGAAGAGTTCACAAGGAGCAAGGTTGTACTCCCACGTTTGCCTCGGACGTGGTGGAGTAGTATTAGAGTCGAGTAAGGGCGCTCTTGAATGACTCAAAGAATGTGTGCTCAGTGGTGACTACTCTAGTATGATACTTGTGATGGGTATTCAAGTGAAAGGTGAAGATTGTTGTGATATTTTACATGAATCCCATATCGGATAAATTCAAAAGTGTAGATTAATTAATAAGTATGGAGGAGCCTCAACCTAATAGGTTAACCTTTTAGGTAAAGAGGTGATCCAACATGCTTATTGGACCAGTGTGCACTGCATTGGTGATGAATTGATGTGGGATAGATAGTACAATTTTGTTACAGGTAGAGAAAATAAGAAAAAATTATAGGAAGGAAGGATTGGGGCTTGCTATGCTAGCTCTATTTAGATCGATCCACAGTACACTTTGTATTAACTGGTTTCAAAACCGTACGTCTTTATACAACTCAGACGTAGAAAAACAACAAATTAAACAAGTGATGACTCTCTCTCTCCTCAAAAAGCATGTACGAAAGAAAGAATATGTATATAATGGTGGTTAATTAATTTGTTCCATATAATGTAATCGACAGCTGGATATAGTATGTGTGTGGTGTTTGTTTGTGTGTAATGTGTGTGTTTGTGTTTGTTCGTACATGTGAAGTATAAACATACACAACTCTAGCTACCTACGACTGAAAAGGAGCTAAACAGTTAGAGATCGATTCGGATTCGACTCAAATAAATGGAAGTGAGATTTAGATTCGTTAATAATATGATCCAAATCTGAGTATAAAAAATAATTAGAATAAAAATATGAGTAGAATCTGATCAAGATTATACTCAACTCGTTTAAGATTCAAACTACTCGAATTTTCGATTGTGATTTGATACATATTCGATTGATACAGATTCGATTAAATACTCGATATATTCTCTTATAGTATATGCAAAAGTAAATCAAATTAGGATAATTTATTATTATTATTTTGTGTTGTTTTTAATTTTAATTATGATTTTATATCTGTAAAGTGTAATAGTAAATATATTTTCTCATTTCTAAGTAAAATAACAAATTCAATTTATAGTTATAATTATTACAAAGCTAATTATTATGTGGAAACTCGAATTCGAATTTGAATTTAAAGTTCGCAAGTAGTTTAAATATAATTCGATCTTAGTCGGATCGAATTCGAGTAATAAATATTTGAGTCTCAAATCTGAGTAAAAAATTTCAAATTGTACACTTGAATCGAGTACGAATTTAACGTTTCGAGTCGAATTCGAACAGCTCTTTGTTTGCTTCGATTGAACTCATTTACACCCTTATAGCTACCTCCAAGAACTAGAAAGTCGAGTACAGTGATGTCAGTGACTCCTTTAATATCTCAGTTAAGAAATGTACAAAATTTATGCATACAAATATACTTTCAGTGTTTTATCATCAAATCATATACATTTAGAATCTAATGAGAGTTCTAATCAATCTTCCCCTTAATGAAGTAACCTTCTAATTCATAATTAGATTTTTAACATAATCTACATCTACGAGACTATGTTTATAATTTTTTTCAAAATTTTAACCTACTAAATACTTAAAAATATTATTATTTTTATTTTTGTTAATCGAAAACCATCATACCATAACTACTGTATTTATACATTTTTTAAAAAAAATTCTTTAAAGTTATTTAAGATAATTTTTGTAAAGACTGTAATTTTGAAACAAAGAGAATCTTATTTTTTTAATTATGTTTTGATGCATATAAAGTTTAATTTTAATAAATTTTAAAAATAAACAAATCATTTATTTCATAAGCTCTATTTGTCAATTTCATTGTATCTTTACTTTTTCACTCCCTTTTGATTTTAATTTAAACTTTAACTTGCACTTAAAGTGTTTGTTAAAATGCCTATTTTTCACTCCCTGTCGTGACTCTTACTCTGGTGCTACATATTTGGCTGTATCTACTTCACTTCTGTTGCAGATCAGGTATTACCTTTGTTTTTTAATTTTATTATTATTATTGTCTTTTGAACTTATGTATGCTCTTGGTATAAATTAATGTTGTTGTATGCTTGTTTATTAATGTCAATATACCAAATATAGCTATACTTTTATAATTCTTAATTCCATAGTATATGTCAATTGGCTTTGCACACTCTTGGAACAATTGCTCCATAATCTGATCAGTTGCGTACTACACCAACTTGCCTGTGAGAGTCCCTTGGCTTTCACCATTGCCTCTGCCGCTGCCAGCTAGCTTCCATAGCCATAAATGATTATAAATGAACAAATACTGTATAGTAGTACCAAATATTTTAATAATCATTCTATCAATGCAGAATCAATCCCTACATCTCCCCCACCCCAAACAAGGTTTCCGAAAACAGGCTTACGCCCGCGGTGGTCCGTGATCCCTTTGCTGCTTCGAGTGGGAGTCAAACTGAGGACCTCCGAGTTTACGGCTAATCTCATATTCTCCCCCTTAAACCACTGAGCGGAGATTGAATCGATCTGAACTGCTCGAAACCACAAACTTGAAAATTGCACATAAATCTTTTTTATTGTTTCACAGATATCGGCCGTTCTACAAGATGCGTGATCAACAATGAGTTTTGCAGAAACCCCACCACATTTTGCAGATATAAACTACATACTACCACCAAATTAAATAGTTATATACTAATATATAGGAATGCAAACTATGTTTTCTTTAAAGAAGACGAATGTTTGTAAATAAAATTTTCCCCACCATCTCTCTTATTTGTGTACATAGTAGTGCTAACCACCATTTTGAAGTTGATTATTATGCAAATTAAATGCAGAAAATGCACCATGAAAAAGGTTGTTGCCAGAATAATAAGTATATCTGTTAAAATATCGAGTCTCGTTAGAATAATTACAAAAATAATATTAAATGTATAATTATTTTAACAATATTATTTTTGGCTCTAAAAACACCACTTTTATCCTGATAATATAAACATCATAATCAAATCAACAAGTAGTACCAATTAATTAATATCTCCAGCAAACTACATCCCTTCTAGAAGTACCAATTAATTAATTGGTATGCTTCTGTATAATCAATTATATTAGAGACGGCCAAAGAAGACCAGAATTAGAGAAAATAAATGGCCATGTGTAGTTGATGGATACTTGTATATACAACAAATCCATCGGCCTTTTCCACATTTTCCATTCTTTTTGGGCAATCCCTCCACTTCATCAACATAATTTAAATAAACATTCAAACAGAGGCTTTAATCAATTACCGTTATATCACTCTACCTACACATATACAGTATAATCTTTTATGTTAATATGTTAAATATTTAAACTTAAAATTGATATAAATTCAGCTAAGTTCTTATAATAACAAATATGGTGATTAGTAATAATATTTAATTAGTTTATAACAACCAAAATCATTTGTACTAAAATTTTGAGTTTAATAAGATTCCTCAATTAATTTTAAAAAATTAAAATATATATCTTTAATTTCATAAGGAAGCAAATACATATACCAACCAAAGGGTCTTGACCCAATGATTATCTCCATCTCTTGTGGATCAAGACTATGTTTATTTGCAAATATTATACTTGGGATATGACTATTAATCCCAAGTGTCTTGTTTGTTTTCAAATTTAAACTTGGGACTATTAGTCTAGTAATTATAAAATGGCTTAATAGTCTTGAGATTATAATTATAATTTATTGGAATATTTCACATGAATTCCACATTTGATAAATTCAAGAGTGTAGATGGGTTAATAAGTATGGTACAATTTCAACCTAATAGGTTAACTTTTTAAGTAAGGAGGTAGCCCAACATACTTATTGAGCCAGTCTACATAGGTGTTAGCTCCATGGTGATTAATTGATGTGAAATGGATCGTAAAGGTAACATAAGAGTTTGAAAGTTCAGACTAAGCATGTACATATATTTAAATTATGTCTTAAACTAAAAAAAATAAAATAAAATACATATACCTTGTCACTCTGTCAACATTCTTGGGAGTCTTGTTTAATTTTCTATTGTCCCAATACACTCTCGAGTCTTGGCAAAGCCTACAAAAGTCGTTTACCATAGTCCTAATAGTCAAATATTTAAACCTTATGCGTCAAAATAAGACACCCTACAATCCCTTTTTATAAGGTCCAAACATTAACATAACATTCCAATTCATACGTGCTTCCACTCAAACTCACTACCTCAACCTTTTTTAGTCATGACAGATAAGGAGCAAGTAAAACCCCTAGCCCCGGAGGCCCATCGAATCGCCATCAACAACACCACCACCGCCCCACCAATTGAGTCATACAAGAAACCGCGCAATCGGAAATGCCTCAATTGCTGTGCCTGCACCACGGCAGTATTCGTGATTCTAGGGGTGGTCACATTGGTGCTCATGTTAACCATTTTTAAGGTAAAAGATCCCGAACTGAAGTTAAATTATGTGACAATCAAGGGACTAGAGGGTATTAACCCCCTAAATCCCTTGTCAACCGTCAATTTAACAATTATAGCCGATCTCTCGATTAAAAATCCCAATGTGGCATCTTTCAAATTCAAAAATGCTACAACTAGTGTTTATTACGAAAGTGTGCTGATTGGCGAGGTTAGAACTCCTCAGGGGATTGCCGAGGCAAGGCGTACGTTTCAAATGAAGGCTACCATTGATTTTATGCTCGAAATCGAGGATATTGTTAGGGTTCCGAGATTTTTGGGCGATTTGTTGACCGGATCATTGCCGGTGAGTAGCCAGACCAGCATTAGGGGAAAAGTGGAGGTGATGAAGATTATTAAGAAGACTGTTGGAGTGAGAATGGATTGCACCTTGAAATATATTGTAGCAAAAGAGGAAATTCAAGATCAAAAGTGCAAAAAATATGTTTCATTGTAAGTGTAGGATTGTATATACAATGCAAGTAGTATATTAAGGTACTTGATTAATTATTTAGTTATTTTTATAGTTAGCTCATGGTATGAAATGCAATGCTTTGAAAGATGCAGAATTTAAACTGATATTACTCTGGTCCTAAAATGAGAGCTTATACAGTGATATTTGCATTCTAATGTTTACCGTTGGGAGATGTCCCGTTGCGAAATTTTTTTCTTCTTCCAATTATAATTACGAAATACTTGTATATAATATTAGTTATAACAATAAGAGTGGTCCACTATATTAGATATTTTTAAAAAAGTTGCTAATAGTAACTATTCACACACAACTGACAACAAAAAAAATTATTTTAAATATCTGCTAGAAATATATTAGTGGTCAGATGATAATATTCAATCTACCTATAATATAATTAGTGGCATTTGATAAATTTCATGTCACACTAAAGTGAAAATATCTCTGATTTTGAAACAAATAGAATAGAATAATGCAAATGTATAATTATTAATGCATAATGTACAATTATGTATTGTTGTAATTGTGGCGAATTGAAAAATCCAACGTTGAAAATATTAGCCCCCTTGAGAAAATAGTCTTGTTATATATTGTGAAAGTTTTCTGTCAAATTATGATTGCAACATATATTAATACATAGAATTGGGTAAAATTATAAAGTTAATCTACTATATCAAATACATCGTTAACACCGTGTTTGTAAGTTTTATTTTGAGAGGAAGGGAAGGTAGGGGGAAATAATTAAAATCCTTCTAAATCTCATGTTTGTGAGTTTTTTTCAGAAATGAAATTGATTTGGAGGTAAAGCTAATTTTATTTTTGGCTCAAAACTTTCTCCCAAAAAATGGAAGGATTTGGAGGGATGGAAAAGAATAGAAAAGTTAAATATTTTATATTCTCTAAAATAATCTTTCAAAATAAGTCATATGACAATTTTGTCCCTCACAATTATAAGAGTATTCACAATAGTTTTCTCAATAAACTCTATTTCCCCAGTTTTGAAGAATACATCAACAAATCAGTATCCAACAATTTTCTTATCCTTACTTAACTCTCTATTTTAATCTCTATATATGATTTTACTTCTTAGGGTGAAAGAGTCAAAAGATTGTTCTCTATATATGTAAAATGAAATTTTGAATCCTCATTTAAGTGGACACGTTAGCTTTAGACAAGGGTAAAGGAATTCAGCGTCATTTGCAACATCGCGAATCTCGTCTTCTCCAGAGCTTCTTCAGCCGACGATTTTCTTCACCAAATTTATTTCGACGTATTTTTCACCGATTGTCCTCTTCACCGACTATCTTATTCTCCAAAGTCTCATTTGGGGCATCTCGAATCATTTAATTCGAAGGTATTTTGCAAAAAAAACAAAATCTAGGGTTTCAATTTCGACCTTCTTTTTTTTGTTTGATTTTGACCTTTGTTTGTTTCGGGATTTCGAACTTTGTTTGTCTCCTGATTTTGACCTTTGTTAGTTTCATTATTTGTTTGATCTCAACATCTTATCTATCGATGGGTATCTAATTTTGTGGCTATTTTAATTTAAGAAAGCATGTATGTATTGCAGTTTACTGAATATCTTTATTGAAGATTGAGAATTTATTTATTGTTTGTCATATTGTATTTCTTTTATACTATGACACTTTGTTGTTTTGTTTTAGTTAACATCATATCTGATAGTAGTAGTAGTGGTATACATTAAGGAAAAGAAATTCTCATAAAGAAATTTATTAACATATGCATTCTAGGAAACATGATTGGAGAGTTTTGTAGTTGCTAGTTTTTATTTATATTATAAGTACTATAACACCTTAATCCTACAAGAAAGATATGGAAAAATTTGTTTGCAAAGAAGTAATTAAATTACTATCAATAGTACCTTCAGTCATGATATTTTGGGTGAGCATGTAGTTTACTAAGATGACCCAAGAAGATACTATTGGGCCAGTGGTTTAAGGTCATATTTGGATGGATTTGATTCAATTCGGACTTAGGATATATTTGACTAGAGATTTGTTTCGGACTCAGGATTTTACCCAGATTGTTTCATATTATATCAGAGCCGACTCTTGAAAGCTCAGGTCGGGTTATCCGATCGGGTTGTCGGATGTGGGGACACGAAGGCTGCACTACAAGAAATTAGAAATGTAGTGAAGAAAATTTTGTGAAGGAATTCAATCATTCACATGAAGAGTTTTCTAGCGAAGGAACAGTGAAGGAAAAAAATGTTGTGACAATATAGTTATTAGCGAAAGAAACATCCTTCACAATTTTTTTTCCTCACAAAATTGAGGTGGTAGAAGGATATTTAGCGACAATTTATGATGAAAATTTGCGAAGAAAAAAAGCAATTAATGAATGAATTATTACTCACTATATGTTATTGTTCAGATATTTTTTGCGAGAGATAAAATTGGTCACTATTTTGTTCTAAATAATTTTTTTTAGAATTAATTGTTTTGAATATAAATTGTAATATAAATACATTAAATTTTTTATAGTAATAAATTTATTTTTAATAACACTTTTTAAGTAACTTACAATATCAACTATTTCTTTTAATAAACTATAAAATAAATAATTTTACACTACGTTAAACTTTAAAATTTCATACATATATCATGACAAAAAAAAAGATAATGACGCTCTTTTGTGGAATAGAGCACAAATGCCAAAAAAAAATGCTAATATGTTCTACAGAAAGAGTTAAGTTTGAGTTTGTTCTTTAATTTATAATATACTTGTGAAACCCCAGATTTTATGAATAAATATTTAATTTTTCTCGAAATAATTTTTTTTATATTAATGTGTGGATTTGATATAATAGTTATGGGTAGTATTTATAAATTTTGCAAAGTATGCAAGTTGTCATATTATATTCGATTGGTCGGAGAATATTCTTTTTGTCGGGGAATATCTGTACGACGGTACAATTATTGGTGGACCCCACAACGGAATTATTGTCGGATTGAGAAAACGACAAAAATACTTTATGAAAATAACGGCGGAAGTTTTACCGTTGATACTGTTGAACTACTCGGTAGTAAAAGTACAGTAATACGTGTGGTTGCATAGTAGCACACAGTATTAATTATTAATGCTTATGTGAGAAGTCACTCAGTTTGATTCCATTATTGTCAGTTAATAATATGAATTATTTAGCGATAATGACGTTTTGTTTTATTCGTATTATTAACGTAATAAAACAGAAACATCTTTTTATATAAAACAGAATACTTTATTAAAGTTATTCTATAAATAGAATATATTATATTTTATTTAAAAGATTTTTCTTTAAATATGGACCATCAGATTAAAGTAATCAATCTGGACCGTTCATGGATTAGTTACTATGCATTCCATTTTCCTATAAATAGAAGCTCATTCCTTCATTATTTTCTTACGAATTCACTGAACTCTAGAGAGAGAAACTATAGAGAGAGATTATATAGAGATAGAAGAAAAGTTTTCTGCTACTTCACTACTCTTATATCCAGTTCTTTTACGGTAAGGGGTGTTATTCTTTCTTATTCATGAAGAGAACTGTTATTCCATTTCTTATTATTCTGTTGGAATAACCTGTATACGTGGTCTACCCTATACTTGGTGACATTCTTCTATTATTCTGTTGGAACATCCTGTCTGTGTGTTTTACACCGGACCTGGTTCCGTTTTTATTATTATTCTGTTGGAACATCCTGTCTGTGTGTTTTACACCGGACCTGGTTCCGTCTTTATTATTATTCTGTCGGAATATCCTGTCTGTGTGTTTTACACCGGACCTGGTTCCATTATTTATTATACTGTTCTTTACTATTCTGTCGGAATATCCTGTCTGTGCGTTTACGCCGGACCTGGTTCCATTATTTATTATTCTGTCGGAATATCCTGTCTGTGCGTTTACGCCGGACCTGGTTCCATTATTTATTATTCTGTTGGAATAACCTGTCTGTGCGGTCTATCGCATGCATGGTGATTTCTTTTGTTATTCCATTCTTTATTGTACTCAGTTGGTTAAGTTTTGACTTCTATACTCCATGAAATTTGTGGAATATCCTTGATAACTGCGTTTCATCCAGTATCTTTTCATAAAAATATTCTTCTAAGCATTCTTGAATTTTACTCCACAACGCAGTATCATGTTGACAATTTGGACGTTGTTAATTCTTGGATAAATTAATTCTTGAACTTGTTTTATTGAATTCTTATATCATTGTCATCATCCTCATGTTTATATTATGTTGAAAGTCATCTGTGGCCTGTAGTGCATAGATGGACTTGGTATGATTATGACCAGGGATTATTCGGTGTAATCATGACCGTAATGTTACAAGTGATGTGGTAAAAGTCCTCGTTGGCCCGTAGTGCATTGATGGACAGTTGTTGGCATGATCATGACCATTAATGAATATACGAATATCCTTGGCCGTAGTGCAGGGGTGATTCGATGATGTGAATTATTTTATTAAGCTGAGTCTCAGCGATCACAGTGTTGAAAAACTTTTTAAATCATAAAAGATAGTAGAGTTTATTTTCTACTTGACTCTTTTAATGGATTGCTTGTTCCGCTACAGTTAAACTTGATGTCTATTATATTTTATCAGTTTAACATTGTTGAAGGCTAATGATAATTTATTCTGCATTATCTTAGTCATAATATTTCTTACTGGGCTAGTTGAGCTCACCCTTTCTTTCACTGTTCTCTTCAGGAAATGAGAACGTAGCTGGGACAAGTCGGGGTACGGAGTGATGGTCCGAATGATAGTATTAGTTAGTAGTCCTCACTATTCTATGTAATGGTGTGTTAATAAATGTAATGAGGACTCCTTTTGAGTATGAATACTCTCTAGAAGATAATATTTGTATTCAAACTCACAGTTTATGTTTTGTCGTATTGTACACGACAGATGTATTAATCAGTTGTATTTGTATTCTGTACTATGTATCTGACGACCCAAGATGGGTGATGTATACCTAATTTTGGGGGCGTCACAGTTGGTATCAGAGCTTAGGGATATGATCCCTGGCTAAGATGTGAGAATAGAACTAGGAGGGGAGAGACGGGGAATTCCTTCGCTAGTATGACCTACCTAAGTTTATTTTGTATTTAATTGGTCGGTCAAAGTATATTGATAATATGTGACATGTTAATTAACCCTTGTTTTGTGGCAGTATTTGAAAATGGCAGCTGAAAATGTCAACATTGGAGTGAATGAGACCGTGGCATCTCTAATCACCAACCAGGATAATGTAATATCAGGCGAAGAAGAAATTAGAGATATCTATGTGGTAAGTGAAGAACTAATAGTTGCACCCGAGCTAGTGGCAGAGGTAGCAGCTGAGAGCGAGGAAGAAGAGGAAGAAGAGGACGAAGAGGAACCTGAGGAGAATTGGTTAGAAGAAATTTATGATCAAAACTTAGAATTACAAAATCGTGTTCATGAGTTAGAAGAGCATGCTGAAGAACGACAGGCGGTCGTGGAGCAAAGAGATGTAACGATTCAAAATTGTGTTACCCGATATGTGTTGCTCGAACAAAATCACGCTTTGGCAGAGTGTAAGATATTAAAGTTGGAATCTGAGAATTCAAATATCAAGGATCAGCTGAAAGAAGAAACAACTGAACGAGTGAGAATGAAGGATGCATGGGTAAAAGCCGCACGACGTGCTGATATTGTAGAAAGAGATGTCCGATCCAAAAAGGCTAAAATAGATGATATACATTTCTCTTTTTGGACAGCAATTGGGAGAACCCAACATCGAGTTTTGAATTACCCTGTACAGAGCGGTCAATCTGAACTCGACATGGATCGAAGATTGATGATTCAGATTATGAAGCAGGAGTACGATGAAGCAGTTGAGGGTGGAATATGTCCGATATTAAAGTCAATTCCAACGATAGAGATGACATCAAATGCTACCCCAGACAAGTCAAAGCCGGGTAGTTCAAGGGAGAGCGGTTGTCATGACTTCCCAACAAGTGAGGAACCCAAATAAAGTTATCGCGGGTAAGCTAATCATAAACCCTTGCGAAGTTTGTACCTTATTCAATACTGGTTCTACCCACTCTTGTATTTCACCTAGTTGTGTTCAACGTTTAAACTTGGCCCTTTAAAAAAAAAAAAATTATTAGGCTTGACTTATTTGTTGAAACTCTGTTAGGAGAAACCTTCGTTAACTCTACTAATTATAAATCTTGTTTGATTCAAATCGACACTTTCACGTTACCTGTCGATATGTGATTTTTGGAAACGATTGGTTAACTACCCATTATGCTTTTCGTAAGGTTGTTAATTTTCATATTCCTAACCAACCTGTTATGCGAATTCAAGCAACCAAACCACTAAAGTCAATCATTGTCATATCAAGCCATAAGTAAAAATCCCCGTTCCTTTCGCTGTTGACTTCCTGGTGTGGAATGCACCGAAGCTAGACTTTCCGTAGGAGACGTTGTAAATGATGATGGCAAGTTGATAGGTATCAATGTGACGTGTTATCCAAGTCTTGGATGAGGGTCACAGTTTTGAACGATATTTCTATTGTTAATAAATTTCTTGACGTATTCTTGAAGACTTCTTAGCCTACCCCAGAGCGTAAAATTGAATTTTGTATTGACCCCAGTACAAAACCTATTTCTTAAACCCTCAAATATTTCTTCAACTAAAACGAACGTATTATGCGCCAAAGACGTTGGCTCGAGCTGTTGAAGATTACGATCGTACCATTCAATAACATCGTGGAAAAGTGAACGTGGTAGCTGACGCGTTGTGTAGAAGATCGTATACGGTTACAAGTGTGAATATTCGAACCCACGTGAAGATAACGAATATACGATTAAAATCGACTTTAATCGATAAAGTTAAAGCCGCTCAAGCTACATACTAAGAGCTGATAAATGTGAAGAAGAAGGTTCAAGAGGGCGTTATTCTAGAAGCAAGAATCGACGAAGAGAGGAAATCTCAACTCTCGATTTAATTGGCCCATTTGAAATCCTCGATGAAGTAGGAACTGTGGCCTATAGACTCGTTTTATCGCCAAGTATGTTGCGTGTTCAGAATATTTTTTTTACGTATCGATGTTCCGTAAATATGTGGACGACCCGAACCGCATTATTAATTTAAAACCGGACGAAATAGCGAAAGATTTAACGTATGAAGAGATACGTGTTAACATCTTGGATAAGAAGGATCATATTCGATGCTTAAAGGTTATACCTCAAGAGTTAGAATTTGAAGTGAAGTCAAGGTATCCTCACATGTTCGGCATACCAAGTACGTACGTAAATTTCGAGGGCGAAATTCTATAAGGAGGGGAGATTGTGAAACCCCAGATTTTATGAATAAATATTTAATTTTTCTCGAAATAATTTTTTTTATATTAATGTGTGGAATTGATATAATAGTTATGGGTAGTATTTATAAATTTTGCAAAGTATGCAAGTTGTCATATTATATTCGATTGGTCGGAGAATATTCTTTTTGTCGGGGAATATCTGTACGACGGTACAATTATTGGTGGACCCCACAACGGAATTATTGTCGGATTGAGAAAACGACAAAAATACTTTATGAAAATAACGGCGGAAGTTTTACCGTTGATACTGTTGAACTACTCGGTAGTAAAAGTACAGTAATACGTGTGGTTGCATAGTAGCACACAGTATTAATTATTAATGCTTATGTGAGAAGTCACTCAGTTTGATTCCATTATTGTCAGTTAATAATATGAATTATTTAGCGATAATGACGTTTTGTTTTATTCGTATTATTAACGTAATAAAACAGAAACATCTTTTTATATAAAACAGAATACTTTATTAAAGTTATTCTATAAATAGAATATATTATATTTTATTTAAAAGATTTTTCTTTAAATATGGACCATCAGATTAAAGTAATCAATCTGGACCGTTCATGGATTAGTTACTATGCATTCCATTTTCCTATAAATAGAAGCTCATTCCTTCATTATTTTCTTACGAATTCACTGAACTCTAGAGAGAGAAACTATAGAGAGAGATTATATAGAGATAGAAGAAAAGTTTTCTGCTACTTCACTACTCTTATATCCAGTTCTTTTACGGTAAGGGGTGTTATTCTTTCTTATTCATGAAGAGAACTGTTATTCCATTTCTTATTATTCTGTTGGAATAACCTGTATACGTGGTCTACCCTATACTTGGTGACATTCTTCTATTATTCTGTTGGAACATCCTGTCTGTGTGTTTTACACCGGACCTGGTTCCGTTTTTATTATTATTCTGTTGGAACATCCTGTCTGTGTGTTTTACACCGGACCTGGTTCCGTCTTTATTATTATTCTGTCGGAATATCCTGTCTGTGTGTTTTACACCGGACCTGGTTCCATTATTTATTATACTGTTCTTTACTATTCTGTCGGAATATCCTGTCTGTGCGTTTACGCCGGACCTGGTTCCATTATTTATTATTCTGTCGGAATATCCTGTCTGTGCGTTTACGCCGGACCTGGTTCCATTATTTATTATTCTGTTGGAATAACCTGTCTGTGCGGTCTATCGCATGCATGGTGATTTCTTTTGTTATTCCATTCTTTATTGTACTCAGTTGGTTAAGTTTTGACTTCTATACTCCATGAAATTTGTGGAATATCCTTGATAACTGCGTTTCATCCAGTATCTTTTCATAAAAATATTCTTCTAAGCATTCTTGAATTTTACTCCACAACGCAGTATCATGTTGACAATTTGGACGTTGTTAATTCTTGGATAAATTAATTCTTGAACTTGTTTTATTGAATTCTTATATCATTGTCATCATCCTCATGTTTATATTATGTTGAAAGTCATCTGTGGCCTGTAGTGCATAGATGGACTTGGTATGATTATGACCAGGGATTATTCGGTGTAATCATGACCGTAATGTTACAAGTGATGTGGTAAAAGTCCTCGTTGGCCCGTAGTGCATTGATGGACAGTTGTTGGCATGATCATGACCATTAATGAATATACGAATATCCTTGGCCGTAGTGCAGGGGTGATTCGATGATGTGAATTATTTTATTAAGCTGAGTCTCAGCGATCACAGTGTTGAAAAACTTTTTAAATCATAAAAGATAGTAGAGTTTATTTTCTACTTGACTCTTTTAATGGATTGCTTGTTCCGCTACAGTTAAACTTGATGTCTATTATATTTTATCAGTTTAACATTGTTGAAGGCTAATGATAATTTATTCTGCATTATCTTAGTCATAATATTTCTTACTGGGCTAGTTGAGCTCACCCTTTCTTTCACTGTTCTCTTCAGGAAATGAGAACGTAGCTGGGACAAGTCGGGGTACGGAGTGATGGTCCGAATGATAGTATTAGTTAGTAGTCCTCACTATTCTATGTAATGGTGTGTTAATAAATGTAATGAGGACTCCTTTTGAGTATGAATACTCTCTAGAAGATAATATTTGTATTCAAACTCACAGTTTATGTTTTGTCGTATTGTACACGACAGATGTATTAATCAGTTGTATTTGTATTCTGTACTATGTATCTGACGACCCAAGATGGGTGATGTATACCTAATTTTGGGGGCGTCACAATACTACAAATAAAATTGTATGTAATTAATGTTTTAATATAAATTTTATTCTTAATATTAATTTTTAAGTAATTTACAATATTAATTTTATTAATAAAAATATTAAGTTACAATAATTTAAAATTTAAAATATTGTAAATTGACAATAAACAAATTTATAATAATTATGACTCTTTTTGTCGAATAGATTACAAATGTTAAAATATTACTTTTTGGTTCTACAAAAGAGTTATATTTTAATTTGTTATAATTAATTTATAATATCTTAAAATTTAAATTTTGATTTATCTTTAAGTTTTTGAAATAATAATTGTATATATAATATTACTCCTAAAAGAGTTATTTTTTTAAAATGTTATCACTCTTATTTTAGGAACAGAGTACTCCCTCAATTACGTGTGTGCGTGGTCTTGAAAGCCAAAATTCACGTATCTTCTTTGGCCAAAATTCGACATTTCAATTAGAGAGATGGGCTAGCTAGGTTTCTTCTCTACCAATTTGGGTTTCTTCTCTCTCCTTTTCCCCTCCGATAATGGACTAATGGATGTACGGTTTTTGCAAATTTTTTATGAGCCATTTGATGAAGATTTCAATGGATGATGGATAGCCTCTAAGAAGGATAACCTCTGGACATGAGGGATCAACTAAGTTCGATATGGTCTTAGTTGAGAACGAAGGAACCCAAGAAATCGACCTATGACTAAGATCGATATAGATGTATGGTGAGTTTTCTTCATTTTGTTAATTCAAATCCCTTTCAGATTGAGTTTTCTATTTCTAAAATTTTTAATTTTTGTGCACATAATTTGCTAAGGTACTTCACACTACTTTTTGATATTTTAGAGTTATCTGACATGATGCATATAAACTGTTTGGTGAAATGCTCCAATGAAAAGATATACTATTGAGTAGTTTGTTGCTCTTCATCTTTTGATTCATCATAGCTCTTTACTCTTAGAGCCTACTTTAGCAGGTGATGGAGGGGATTTATTTTTGGTGTTATATGGGGACCTGTAGTATAGGTAAGATATCAGTTAATTAATTTGAGGCTAGTTAATTACAAGTTTGCTATCTTAAGCTACCTAACTAACTGCCTCATTCCAGTTCTTGGAGTTGGTCTCTTATAAAGTATATATATATATATATATATATATATATATATATATATATATATATATATATATATATATATATAATATTATAGCATAAATGATAGACTCCACGACACGCTTGCATGAGGTGGTCGTCGCCCGAATCGTTTCTAGCACAGTTGTTGGGTGAATTGTTTGCAACACCTTAACCCATCGTCTATATGTAGACGGTAATCTTGGTACAATTGCTCGTGTTCGGAAATCTGCGTTGAATGGACACCAACAACATCTTGACCCCTCGCTAATATTGAAGCGGTAATCTCGGTACAATTGACGATTGATGCGGTAGAAGACGCCACACACAACTATGAATTGTTGCATGATAAGTCAAATTGAATCTCAAAGAAATAACTAACAATTACTTAGGAATTCTTCAAAGAACCAAAATTAGATAATAACCTCACAAATATATTGAATACTGAATAATGTGTTTGATTACATCAACTTGGACCTCTATTTATACTACTCAAAACAATTCAAATTAGACCTGGCAAACTTGGCCCAAGCCCGCGGGCCGGGCCGGGCCGCCCGCCACGGGTTGGGCTATGGGCTGCAGTTTTGTAGCCCAGGAAAAGCTGGGCCGTTTTGGCCCGGCCCGTGATGGCCCGGCCCGGCCCGCAGCCCGTAACTTTTTTTTTTTAAACAAAATATTGCTACTTGTGGGGCTTGAACACAAGACTTATAAATAAATAAATAAGAGTTCAAACCAACTGAGCTACAACAATTGTTTATTTTTAATGCAATCTTTAATATATTGTTTCTTTACTTTTGTTCAAATTTACTATTCTTAAAAAGTAAAACTTAAATCGTGCATTTATAATATAAAACTAAACAATTAATGCTTAAATCGTGCATTTATAATAAGTAAAACTTAAATAATACACTTTATTTATATAATTTTTTATATAAATAAAGTGTATTATTTTAGTAATATATAATTATGTAAAATAACACATAATTGCACAACAATATTAAATTAACAAATTATTATTTTAAAAGCATACAAAAAACATAATCTTAATATTCATACATATAGTTTTTCATTTTTGTAAAATAGCGTGAGTGTCTTTATAATATAGTATTATATTTTATTTCATGTATTTATTAGTGTATAACAATATCTCTTTAAGATTGTGTCATAATTTTTCTTTATGTCGCTATAAATTTGATTTTATTGTAATTTTATTATTCTTAATTAATAATACTAATTTATAATACTATTAAAATTTTAATTGATTGAGATATGTAGTAAATAATTTCAAAGTATAAAACTATTAAACTAACAATTATTAGTTTAAGTTAGATAATATAATTATAAAATTTTAAAATTATCTATATATTAGTATTAATTACAATATTTATTATTTTTAAAAGTTAAATAAATTATATTAATTTTAAAGAATCATATTGTAGTAAATTTAGAAAGTAAATCAATCATTATCCCTTAATTATGCATTCTCCCTACTTATTTAGAAAGTAAATCAACCATTATCCTAAATCATGCCTTTAGAATAATATCTAAAATTATAATACTATTAAAATTTTAATTGATTGAGATATGTAGTTAATTTAAGTAATTAGAATTATTGTTTATTATTTTTAATATTTATTATTATTACTGTTTTTGGTGTATCAAGATTTTGTAAAAAAAAAATATAGGAAAAAGCCCGCGGGCCGGCCCGGCCCGCCCAACCCGGGCCACGGGCTTAAGAAATCTGGCCCGCCATAACCCGGGCCTTTTCGGCCCGGCCCGCCATTGGCCCGGCCCGCGCTTGGCCCGGCCCGGCCCGGCCCGCCCGTTTGCCAGGTCTAATCCAAATCATAATAAAAATAGGAACAAATTATTCTAATCCTAATAGGATTTGCAAATCAATGTGAAATAGAAATCCATCCAAATCCTAATAACAATAGGAACAAATTATTCTAATCCTAATAGGAATTGCAAATCAATGTGAAATAAAAATCCATTGTTTCCATAAACCGATAGAAACTTATTTTAAAAAAATAAATCTTAACTAATAATAAATCCTAATTATAATAGAATTTTAAAATCTAATAATCCTTGCTTTTACATGTAATTTGTGGGCTTTACTAGAATGATCAAAATTGGGCTTGTATCAAATTGACCAAATTTGAGTCTCATCTTTCTCTTTGGGTTTTCTTGCGTTAGCTTCAGCCCAAACATCTTGGATCAATCCATTGAGACATTGTTTGAACCTCTTAGTTTTAGCCTTGCTTGATCCTCACGTCCCTTTATTCTTGTTCGAGTCCACGCATGCCATGTCCTCATCATTCATCTCCTCTCGAAAAGGATTTGTCCTCAAATCGTCACCACATCAAATAGACTTAGATCAATAACGTTAAATGTGGCACTAACATTATACTCAACTGGCAAATCCAATTTATAAACATTGTCATTGATACGCTCGGGAACTTGAAATGGACCATCTCCCCTCAGAAGCAATTTCGAACGTCTTTGAACTAGGAATCTTTCTTTTTGATTATGTAACCACACCCAATCTCCGGGCTCAAAGATCACTTGATGTCGTCCCTTGTTCGCATGCTTAATGTACTGTTCCGTCCTCCTTTCAATGTTGAGCCTGGCTTTTTCATGAATCTGCTTAACAAGATCAGCCTTTTTCTTTCCATCCATGTTAGTATATTCAGAAACAGGTAATGGTGATAAATCCAACAGTGTCAAGGGATTAAAACCATATACAATTTCAAATGGAGAAAAATTAGTAGCAGAATGAACAGAACGGTTATACGCAAACTTAACATGAAGTAAACATTCTTTCCATTGCTTGATATTTTTTTTAATGATAGCCCGTAACAATGCCGACAAAGTCCTATTTACTACTTCAGTTTGACCATCAGTTTGTGGATGACAAGTAGTTAAAAATAACAGTTTAGTACCCAATTTACACCACAAAGTCTTCCAAAAGTAACTTAAGAACTTTGTATCTCTATCAGAAACAATAGTTTTAGGAATACCATGCAAACACACAATCTCCCTAAAGAACAAATCAGCTACATAAGATGCATCATCAGTTTTGTGACATGGAATAAAATGTGCCATTTTTGAAAATCTATCCACGATCACAAATATTAAATTATGACTATGCTTAGACCTAGGTAAACCCAACATAAAGTCCATAGACAAATCAATCCAAGGTTCATTAAGAATAGGCAATGTTGTATACAATCCATGAGGTTGAACACGAGATTTAGCTTGGCAACAAGTAATACATCTATCACATATTCTTTTCACATCTCATTTCATATGAGGCCAATAAAAATGTTCTTTCAGAACAGCAAAAGTTTTGTCAACACCAAAATGTCCCATTAAACCACCCCCATGGGATTCCCTAACCAATAACTCACGCAAAGAACATGCAGGTATACATAGTTTATTTTCACGAAACAAGAATCCATCAATTCTAAAGTATTTACCCATAACATTCTTTTCACAAGTTTTAAACTCTTCACCAAAATCAAGGTCATTAGCATATAACTCTTTGATTCGTTCAAACCTAAGTAATTTCGCATCAAAAGTATTTAACAAAACATACCTGCGAGACAAAGCATCTGTAACGACGTTCTCCTTACCTTGTTTATATCAAATAACATTTGGAAATGTCTCGATAAATTCCATCCATCGAGCATGCCTTTTGTTCAACTTGTGCTGACCCTTCAAATATTTCAATGATTCATGATCGGTGTGGATCACAAACTCCTTAGGCCACAAGTAATGTTGACATGTCTCCAAAGCTCTAACCAAAGCGTACATCTCTTTGTCATATGTAGGATAGTTCAAAGCTGCCCCACTCAACTTTTCGCTGAAATACGCAACTGGTTTCCCTTCTTGCATCAACACAGCTCCAATCCCTAAACCTGAACCATCACACTCAATCTCAAAAATTTTAGCAAAGTTAGACAAAATAAGTAAAGGAGCATTTGTTAATTTATCCTTTATAAAGTTAAATGCTTTTTCCTGTTCATCACCCCACTTAAAGCCCACACTTTTCTTGAAGACATCGGTCAATGGTGTTGTAATCTCACTAAAATTCTGAACAAGGAGTCGGTAGAAACTTGCGAATCCATGAAAGATTCGTACTTGACTCACATTGGTTGGACTCGACCAATCCCGAATCACACGTATTTTCTCCTCGTCAACTTGGACTCCTTGTGAACTCACAACAAAGCCAAGAAAAATAATTCTATCCGAACAAAACTTGCATTTTTCCATGTTAGCAAATAACTTTTCTATCCTAAATACATCTAACATAGATTTTAAATGCAATGCATGATCTTCCAAGTTTTTGCTATAAATCAAGATATTATCAAAATAAACTACGATAAATTTTCCAATGAATGGACACAAAACATGTTTAATTAATCTCATGAAAGTGCTAGGTGCTTTAGTTAAACCAAAAGGTAATACTAACCACTCATAAAGACCATATTTAGTTTTAAACGTTGTTTTCCATTCATCACCTTCTTGCATTCTAATTTGATGATAACCACTCTTTAAATCAATTTTTAAAAATATGCAAGACCCATGTAATTCATCAAACATGTCATCTAAACGAGGAATGAGATGTCGATATTTTACCTTAATGTTATTTACCGCTTGACAATCGATGCACATCCTCCATTTTTCATCCTTTTTCGGCACTAGGATCACCGGAACTGCACACGGACTCATACTTTCTCTCATGAATCATTTCCTCATCAGCTCGTCAACTTGCCTTTGTAACTCCTTTGTCTCCTCGAGATTACTCCGAAAAGCTGGACGATTTAGAATGGTCGCATCGGGAACAAAATCAATTTAATGCTCAATTTCCCGAATAGGTCATAGTCCATGAGGAAGCTCCTCGGGAAATACATCTTTAAATTCTTGTAAGAGAGATGAAACAACACTAGGGAAAGATTCATTAACGTTAGTATTCAAAAGCGCCTCTTTATACCAAAGTAAAATCATAGGCTGTTTAGAAATCAAAGCTATTCTCACATCACTCTTTTTTACCAGTATATTTGTTTTTCTCTCATCTTTCTTTTTCTCTCTTTCTTTTTCTCACTTTTTTTTCTTGATTTTTCTTCTTTCCACTCTCTTTTCTTTGTACATGATCTTTTTACAAATGAATTTGATCCTCATGTACTTGTTGTGGTGACAAATGACACAAAGAGATCTTCTTCTTGTCATGAACAAAGGAATATACATTGGTAAACCCATCATGTTGAACCCTCCTATCAAACTGTCATGGTCTACCCAATAACATGTGCCCTGTCGGCATAGGCACCACATCACACAATATCTCATCAACATACTGACCAATAGCAAATGGAACTAACGCCTGTTTGGTTACTTTAATGTCTGCATTATCATTGACCCACTACAAACGATATGGTTGTGGATGTTTGGTAGTAGATAACTGAAAGTAGTATGCACACAAGCCAATCATGTTTGATGATAAAGCATATACTTTGTAACAATCTTATTCATTTATTAATAAAAAATATTAATTTATTAAAGGCTTTTAATTATCTACATGATGCTGTTTTATAATATATGATAAACCCATAATTTTAAGCAATGGTTTTAGAATAATGATGATGATTATTCTAATGAGATCTAAATTCTTAGAAAGCTTAAAACTAAAATAGTTCTCAATCGTTGGATTACTAAATTGGGGATTAGTGAATCCGGATAGATTGGTACATACGTTGCTTGCTCATTGGATGAGGATGATTGATCTCATGATCATTTGTGTGGAGACACTAAAGCAAGCATGTAGGTGCTTATTAGAGAATAAGTTCACTGAACGTGGCTCGCTAAGGAATACCTAATGGAGTTTTACTTGTCTGTCAATAGGAATTCTTGTAGTGATAGTAGTACAAGTGATCCTTGGACTTGAGATCATCATAGTATCTTGTGTATGATGAGTTATACTTTGACTTATTCCTTAAGACCCTTAGGATATATCAAAGGGTATGCCTGGGTATAATAAGTTGTAGATGGAAATAATGTATGATCAATAAAGAATCTACCGCTTCTAGTAAAAGAAGAAAAATGTCATATGTGATTCGATAAATGACAACCTAGTAGTCCTTGGCCAATGCAGAATAAAATTAGAAAGGAGTTTCTAATTTGCATTATTTAGAGTTGTGCATTTAAGAGTCGAAATACATATAATTAAATAAAATAAGACTTGACAGTAATTTCATGTCTTATATTTAATTGGGACATTATATGGTGGAAGGATTGAATTGTACGGTAATTATTTACTCAAAGGTTCTTTTATGATTAATGTTGAAATTTATATTATCTGGAAAGTCGTTAGTCGTCTATATAACTCTTCTAGCGATCAACGACTTTCTAGATAATATAGATTTTAACATTAATTATAAAAGAACCTTTGAGTAAATAGTTACCGTACAATTCAATCCTTCCACCATATAATGTCCCAATTAAATATAAGACATGGAATTACTGTCAAGTCTTATTTTATTTAATTATATGTATTTCGACTCTTAAATGCACAACTCTAAATAATGCAAATTAGAAACTCCTTTCTAATTTCATTCTGTCTTGGCCAAGGACTACTAGGTTGTTATTTATCGAATCACATATGACATTTCTCTTCTTTTACTAGAAGCGGTAGATTCTTTATTGATCATACATTATCTCCATGTACAACTTATTATACCCAAGCATACCCTTTGATATACCCTAAGGGTCTTAAGGAATAAGTCAAAGTATAACTCATCATACACAAGATACTATGATGATCTCAAGTCTAAGGATCACTTGTACTACTATCACTACAAAAATTCTTATTGACAGGCAAGTAAAACTCTATTAGGTATTCCTTAGCGAGCTACGTTCAGTGAACTTATTCTCTAATAAGCACCTACATGCTTGCTTTAGTGTCTCCACACAAATGATCATGAGATCAATCATCCTCATCCAATGAGCAAGCAACGTATGTACTAATCTATCCGGATTCACTAATTCCCAATTTAGTTATCCAACGATTGGAAACTATTTTAGTTTTAAGCTTTCTAAGAATTTGGATCTCATTAGAATGATTATCATCATTATTCTAAAACCATTGCTTAAAACTATGGGTTTATCACATATTATAAAACAACATCATGTAGATAATTAAAAGCCTTTAATAAATTAATACTTTTTATTAATAAATGAATAAGATTGTTACAAAGTATATGCTTTATCATCAAACATGATTGGCTTGTGTGCATACTACTTTCAATCTCCCACTTGCACTAAAGTCAATCGTCATGGTATCTTATACCCTTCTTCTCTAAGTGACGATTATCCTGCTGTTGAATAAGCTTTAGTTAATGGATATGTAATATTGTTCTTTAGAGTCCACTATCTCTATAGTGATATTTCATCTTTCAATGATTCTTCTAATCAAATGAAAGTGCCACAACACATGTTTAGATCCAAGATGAGACTTAGAAACTATTCCTAGTTTTGTAATGAACTTTTCATCCAAATAATCAACTTGCAGCTTCATTTATAACTATATACTTTGTCTTTATCACTAAATCAACAACTCTTTGCTGTTTGGAACCTTTTCAATTTCACTGCACCACTGTTCAAGGTAACGCTTTACCTTAAAGTGGATTTTCTGTCGTCTTGGTCTGTCTGAAAAACTTGAGTCTGTAAAGCCTTTTAGTTTTAATTCAGATCCACCATAAATCTGATCACATCTTTAGTGTCGGTTAAGTACTTTAAGATATTTTTCACTGTCTGACAGTGATCTTCTCCAGAATATGATCGATCAACATCAGGTCTCGTATGTTTCATTGTATACATGATTGTCACTCATGCGATCTCTCTTTTGGAGTCTATGGGGACTATTAAGAGAGATACACTCCAGGGCTCATCATCATGAGAAATCTTTTGGAGTTTGACATGCTAAACGACTTTAGCATCAAATAAATATACGTTCCTTGAGTTAAGTCAAGCATATTCTTAAATCTATCTATATAGATTTGTATCCCCAATTACGATACTCTTCCCAAATCATTCATGGAGGAATGTTTAGACAACTTTATCTTTACTGATTGTAGCATTAGTATGTCATTTCTTATCCATAGTATATCATCATATAATACTAGGAATGTCACGACGCTCCCACTAACCCTTTTGTACACACTAGGTTCATTCTTATTTTTGATAAAATCAAACTCTTTTGATTGTCTCATCAAAACGAATGTTCCATATTTGAGAAGCTTGCTTCAATCCATTTCTCTGAGTGTCAACAACTCTTACCTCATCGTATGTAACTGGATCATCATCTTCTATGAAATATACCTCATCATCATCATCTATGATGAATCCATACCTCCCAGGTATCTTCAGTACTATTCCAGATTTATGATTCGGTTGTGGTACAATAGTTCTATCTATAGGTTCCTCTTATTTGACTTATAATATTTTTGTGGTTTTTGAACTCTTCAAGATCTATTATCCTCCCACTAGCCCCTTCAATGATAAACATCTTTATCTTAGAAGGCAGCATGTTTCACAACAAACACCTTTTGCTAAGTAGGATTATAGAACATATATCCTAAACTTACTTTAGGATGTCCCACAAATCTGTACTTGTCAAATCTTGTCCCAAGCTTATCCTTTGAAACCTTTTCACATAAGCTGGACAACCCCTTATTTTAACTTGCTTAAAATTAGGAATCCTTCTTGTCCATAACTTTTATGCCGAATTTTGAGGTTACCTTTTTCATAGATATGCAACCATTTCTAGGGCATTATCGTAGAAGGATACTAGAATGTCGGTAAAATCATTATGGACCGTACCATGTCCAACAAGGTACGATTTTTTCTTTCATATACATCAATCAATTATTGCGTATTAGGAGGTGTCCATTATGAGAAAACCATTTGAGATGATCTAAAAACTTATTGCACAAGTATTTATTCCTTGATCTAATCAAAGAATCTTAATACTTTGCCAATTTGTTTCACTTCTGAATTCTTTGAACCTTTTAAATAATTCACACTTGTATTTCAGCAAATACACACATTCAACTCTTTTAATGATCATCTCCTTTTCTTATACTAGTTTGTTCAATTTGAAAAATATATTTTTACGTAAGTCAAGTATACAAAATTCATTATGTAATATTTCAGTTCTATACAAAACATTATTATTATAAATAGAACAACAATTGTTCTTAAATATAATACCAAAGATTTTATTGTCCAACAACGAAATGGAAATAATATTTCTAACGAGAACTGGAATACAATAACAACTTATTGACTTAATAGATTTACCCGTAGGCAACGCTAAACTATAAGTTTCTATGGCTAATGCAGCAACCTTTGCTTCATTTCCGACATAGGACTACTTATCTTTGTTTAGCTCTCTACTTCTGCTTGGTCACTTCATAAATCTATAATTATGATAACCAAAGTCGGTATCTAATACCCAAGTAGAACCTTGACTTAAAGAAAAATATATTTTAAATCATGAACAAAATTATATTTGTAACCAAAACTTCACTAAGCTTCTTCTGGTTAGCTTTGCAAGATGCTTCTCGCAGTTTCTTTCCAGTGTCCAGGCTTATTGCAGTGGAAGTAAACTCATTTGCTATCCGTATCAGTTTTGTTCTTATTATCCTTTATTTTTGCCTTTCTATTTATCTTCTTTGAATCGTTCTTCTTTTTAGAAGATCATTTGGCCCCTACTAGTAAGACTTGGTCTTTCTTGGTTAGAAAGTGACTCTCATCTGTTTTTCAACATGTTAAGGAAATCAGTGAAGCTAATATCTAGCTTGTTCATATAACAAATTCACAACAGTTATGAAAAGAGTCCGGGAGTGAGTACAAGATCAAATCTCGGCTCAACTCTCCATCCATGACAAAACCTGTTGTCCTAATAGATCGATCAAATTGATAATGTTAAGGACTTTTATCTGTACTGTAGTGTCATCGGTCATTCTAGATCGGAAGAGCTCCTTAGATATCTGATATCTATTAGTCCTACTTTCCTCACCATCAACTACTTGATGTGTAGGAATATAGTAAGAGCATCCATAGTTTCATACTGATGCTAAAGCTCGTTACTCATGGATGCGAGCATGATGCATTGAGCCAACTGTGCATCATCTTGCCTCTTTCTAAAAGTAGCAATCTCTTCCTCAGAGGTATTGTCTACAACTATTGCAGAGATAGGCGTATTAAGGACATAAGATAGCTTTTCAGCCGTGAGAACTATTCTCAAATTCCTTAACCAATCCGAGTAATTCGGTCTGATTAATTTAGCATCTAATATGTTATGCAGTGATAGTAATTTAGACATTATAAAATACTGTAAATGAATTTGTAATTAACAACATTTTAATATACATTCTTTTATTAATTACCAAAATAAATTTAGGTCTTATTTTAAATTGGTATCTCCCACTATTTTCATCAAACTATATTACCCTCACTTATATAGTTCGACAAAATCTAATTAAAGATTTGCTAGTGAGAATAAGGACCCCATTTCAACTGTATATAGCCTTGTGGTGACACAACAAACTATATATAAATAAATAGGTAGACAACTCTTGTCAATTACATCAACTATGCAACTCATTGTATTTTGCCTCTTAGATTATTTTGATCAAGTGGTGGTATATCCGAATCAAAATTATCCAAGTTAAGTCCAACCTAGCACTCAACATACTGACCAATAACAAATGGAACTAACGCCTGTTTGGTTACTTTAATGTCTACATTATCATTGACCCACTACAAACGATATGGTTGTGGATGTTTGGTAGTAGATAACCCCAATTTCTCCACCATCGTAGTGCTTCCCACATTTGTACAGCTGCCTCAATCTATGACTACATAACAGATTTTCCCATTCACAAGACATCGAGTATGAAATAGATTTTCCTGCTGTTCATTGCTCTTCTCCTTAACCTGCGTACTAAGTGCTCTTCTTGTAACCAAAATTTCACCATGTATCGCATCCTCACCTATCTCCTCTAATGGTGGCATAGAATTAGTGTCGCTCTCTTCCCCTCGGTTTCCACCTCTCCATTGTCAAGCAACAACATTTTCCTCTGATTTGGACATTGGCTAGAAATATGTCCCATGCCTTGACACATAAAGCATACAATATCTCGATTACGCCCAAAAGAAGATTGTTCATTTTTACCTTGTATATCTCGGTTAGTCGATTCTTGCTTATGTTCCACCTTTGGTTTGATCGCAGCTATTTTTTCCTCTTACTTTATCAAATTAGGTCTCCATGATGAACTAGCATTAGATTGTCCTCGTTGTACGCCTCGCCTCTTGAGTTGTTTCTCTATCTTAGTAGCCATATGTACCAGTTCTTCTAACTCCAAATAATGTTGTCGTTCAACCAAGTCTGCAATCTCCCAGTTCAATCTTCCCGAGAACCTAGTCATCGCTGTTTCATTATCCTCAATCAAATTAGTCCGATCCTTCAACATTTCCATCTCTCTGTAATAATCATTTACACTTCGATTTCCTTGTTTAAGAGTTTGCAAACTACGAATGATCTCCCGTTGATAGTATACTGGTATAAACCTTTTTTTATGATAACTTTCATTTCCACCCAAGTTGTAATCGGTCGCTCTTCACACCTTCTTCGATTAGCTGTCAACTGATCCTACCATATCAACGCATATCCAGAAAACTCTGTAACTGCCGGTTTAACTTTCTTAAGGTCTGAATAGTTGTGATAGTCAAAGATTCGCTCCATCTTGGTTACCTAATCTAAATAAGCCTCAGGATCACCCATGCCTTGGAAAGATGGAATTTTCATTTTTATGATATCCAAATTGTCATCTTCTATATCCCGACCTCCTCTTTCCCTAGCACCTCCGTATATTTGATGTAGGAAATTAGACTCAAAATCTTCCGCTGAACTACTGTTCTCACTGTAAGGGTCTTCCTTTCTTGCGTCAGTTTGTTGTTCTCTCGTCTTGTTATGTATTCCATGAGTGTTTTGGGATAGCTCAGTCATAGACACCCTCATATTTTCTAATTTTCTTGCATTTGCTCCATAGTCTTTCTCAATCTTCGATCCCATTCTTTATGCATGGCTTCCATCTAGAATTTGATCAATTCAGCTGTCGAGGGTTGTTCCTCATAAGTTCCTTTGTCCTTCGAGTTAGACATATTTCTTGCAAAATAAGGGTTAGTAGAAAATAGTTTCCTCACCACTCCCTTATGTGTTTCGCTCGAATCAATGGTTCACTCATGTATACTTTCAATAAATTGGCTTTTACCCTCGATTAATCTCACCACTAAGCATTTTACATCAAAATATTCTCTCTAATATGTTCTTCTTAAATTCTCCTAGCAAAATTCTTGGTTTTACTAATCAATTCAAAAATTACTTATTATGAAACAAAAATATAGATGGTGTGACTATCAGAATACCACAAAATCACCGATTGATTGCCTTGTTCTCCTCTTATATACTTCAGATTTGTAAATTGTAGCTCCGTTTCAAAATTGATGATGATGGAACGGTATGAACTCTTGGTTGGAATTTGATAATTTGACGGTGTGCTACAAGTTTGGTTAGCACAATGGAAATAGAATCAATTTTTTTTTCAATATATATTTCGACAGAAAATTAAAGATAAGTAACTTGCTAGAAATGCTTAGCTTTGATACCAAATGATAGACTCCACGACACGCTTGCGTGAGGTGGTCGTCACCTGGATAGTTTCTAGCACAGTTGTTGAGTGAATTTCTTGCAACACCTTAACCCCTCGTCTATATGTAGACGGTAATCTTGGTATAATTGCTCGCGTTCGGAAACCTTTTTTGAATGGACACCAACGATACCTTGACCCTTCGCTTATATTGAAGCGGTAATCTCAGTACAATCGACGATTGATGCGATAGAAGACGCCACAGACAACTATGAATTGTTGTATGATAAGTCAAACTGAATCTCAAAGAAATAACTAAGAATTACTTAGGAATTCTTCAAATAATCAAAAGTAAAGAATAACCTCACAAATATATTGAATAATGAAAAATGTGTTTGATTACATCAACTTGGACCTCTATTTATACTACTCAAAACAATCCAAATCTTAATAACAATAGAAATAAATTATTCTGATCCTAGTAGGATTTGCGAATCAATGTGAAATAGAAATCCATCCAAATCCTAATAACAATAGGAACAAATTATTCTAATCCTAATAGGAATTGCAAATCAATGTGATATAAAAATTCATTGTTTCCATAAACCGATAGAAACTTGTGACACCCCCAAATTTGGGTACTTCATTCACACAGGATTTGGTGTTCACTATCCAAACATTCATTTCTAACTGCTCAAATTCAATAAAATTTAGGCAATAAATCATCCCATTAAAGGGTTACATAACTTAATCAATAAATCCCAGGTTATCTAACCTTAAAACATTAATTAAATGCGGAAAAATAAATAATTACATCTCATAATTTAAAATTTAAGTCTGAAACATAAATTTTCAACAATTAACAAGTCTTCAACACTTGTTCATCAACCTTTTTCCTTTGCTAGTGGTTGGCTCATCAACCTTCTAAACTTTAGCTGCAATGGTTATATATATGCAATAGTGAACAAAACAAATGCTCACTTAAAAGGACACAATAACTGGCAATGAATAAACTCAATTGAATTGAATAACATTTTTTAATATCGATAATCAAGAACTGATACTAGAAATTTTCTGAGGGTCATAAGACCATGAACTATGTCCAAGTTTATAAGTATTTTTTTTTTACTTAAATCTAAACAGTCATTAGACTGTAGGGACTCCCGTACTTAGGATGATCAGCCCTTCGTACTATGTATTGTGCACAAAAATCTAAACACTTCTGTGTAAATAATCCCCTATAATAGGGTTGTTCATCTCACTTTTAATATACAAGTCCGCACCAAAGTAAGTTTGGTTTGGATAAGTTGCAAAGGTAATTTAGAGTTCAACGAACATCAACTAAGGATTAGTTAAATATAAAGTATAATGACAATGCAAAGGTTCGTCAACAACGTAATACAAGGTAGTTATGAACCATAAATGAATATTGTACTGCATCAAAGTCATGCTTTAAGAATAAAGTTCAAAGCATTGAAAAGATATAATCAACCTTGCTTGAACAAAAATGGTGTGCTAAGGTTACACTTTCCAATAAGGAAACAGAATTAAGAACTTTGCTCAATAGAATTCAAGAACTTGCGTGATTTATAAACAAAACAGATTAACAAACTTGCATAATTATCAACAAGGTAGGATAAGCTCAAATATAGATTAGTGTTCGGAATCTTACTCAACTGAATAATATATTCAAGAAACTTGCATAATGTAAGAGTAAGGATCGAAGACTTGCATAACGTAAAAGTAAGGTTAGGAGACTTGCATAACATAAAAGTAGGGTTAGGAGACTTGCATAACATAAAAGTAGGGTTGGGAGACTTACCTTAAGTGTTAGCTACACAATTATAACTCACGCTTCCCAAACACCCTAAACATTCCATTAACATCGTAACACAACTTTAGTCACATAATATTAATCTCATAGATTCAACTACCACTTTTATATAACTTGTCAACCTAACTTATTCTGATTTCTTAAATTGATAAAACTTAACCAATCTAAAGTTCTTTCTTAGTCGACGATTCAACTTTATTAATCACATAATAAAGCTTTACAATAATAGGTTAAAAGTACAATTTATAACTTTTCACAACTTGAAATCATCAATTACACATGAACAATCTGTTATAATATCTTGATATAAGCCTAACAGATTGTCATGAACTTTATACTAGATTAGACTAAGTTTAAGTGATTGAACAAATAACATCTCATCACTATCTATGTTCTGGGTCTGGCACTGTTGCGCTGCTATAAGCCTTGGGACAGGCGCAACTGAGCTATAGCGCATATGCGCTATTTCTCCTTTTGACACCAGCGCAGCTGCGCTGGTGTGCAGACAGAAACTATGCAGACTGTTCTTTCGGCTCTATTTAAACCCAAACTCACGAATTTCACTATTTAAACAACAAATTGAACTTACCCAAATCACATAAACTTCATATAAATGTTACCCAACATGTATACATCGATTTAAAATATCAACAACAACAACAATCAAATTAAATCCTTCAAATTCCATATTTTTGTAAAAACTCCATTTTTTGACATCCTTAGAAAAAATAATCAATGAAAATTTGTTATTACACCAAAACAATCCATTAAAATTACTTTGTTTTCATTTATTCATGAATTAACACATTCAAGAATCAATTTACGGTTTATCATACGAATTGAACATCAATTTTAACATCACATAAGCCATATTCAGTCATATATATATATATATATATATATATATATATATATATGTATTATTGTAAACTTACTGTAATATGATTTTCTTCATATTAAAATATACTTCATGGATTAAATTACTCTAAATCATATAAACCACATAAAAATAGTTTACATCAAGAAATTAACATGTTTAACCCATACTTTTAACTAATTGTTCTTGGAACTCAAACACAGAGAAAAACAAAACAAAAATACAAACTTTAAAATAACTAAGATTATACCTTGATTGCTAGTTTAGCTAGAGAAGATGATAGAATCCTTTTTGGTTTGCTCAAACTCACAGAGAAATTCTTTCTCTTCGTCCTCCTTATCCCTTTTCTCTCTGTTCTTTCTCATACATACTATAAGATATAACTCTACGTAACTAAATTGAAAATATAATATTTAACTGACGTATAATATAATATCATCTTAATGACATATCAGTTACATTTTTTTTTTTAAATTCAAAAGCTAATAAGGCTTGTTTGGTAAAACTACATTAAACCTCTTTTAATTTATTTTAATAAATCACTTACTATATGGTTTAATGGTCACACTTTATTTAGTTAAATTGTAATATTCAAATTTAACTAAAGTTAACATCAACTTATTAAACCCTATAGCCACATAAATCAAATTGCTTCATAAATCAAATAATTATAAAAATATAATTTCAATATAAATTATAATTTTTATCCAACAAATCAATAACTCTCTAATTTAATTATTAAATTAAATTAGAATATTATCATTATGTAATATGATGATAAATTTAATAATTCTTTTAATTTAATTAACTCATTAAAATTCTAAATCACAAAATTACCAAATATCAATTTAATTAATAAATTACACTAAATTAAATTAATCCACCACCACAATTCATGAATTATTTATTTAACTAATAAATAATCAAATTAATCAAGTATTTACTTAACAATAAATACATCACCTAAAATATTTATTTAATTCAATAAATATTTTAAATTATATATAAAAATTCTGGATTGTTACATCATTCTCTCCTTACAAGGATTCTGTCACCAGAATCGAAGACACAGATCAAACAAATAACTCAGGATAGCTTTTTATCATCTTATCTTCAAGTTCTCACGTAGCTTCTTCGGCATTGTGGTTCCTCTATATCACCTTCACAGAAGGTATCACTTTATTCTTGAGCACTTGTTTTTTCCTGTTAACTATCTGGATAAGAATTTCCTCATACGACAAATCTTTATCAAATTGTAATGGTTCGTGCTCGATCATATGCTTGTAATCGGGCTTATACGGTCGTAATATCGAGACATGAAAAATATTGTGAACATGTTCCAATTCAGGTTAGAGCTACTTCGTAAGCCACTTCCCCTACTCTTCGCAGCACCTCAAAGGGTCTAATAAACCTCGGGCTTAGCTTTCCTTTCTTACCAAATCGTATATTGCCCTTCTAGGGAGAAATTTTTAGGAAAACGAAACTTCCAACATCAAATTCGCGATTCTGTCGGTGTTGATCAACATATTTCTTTTGTCTGTTTTGAGCAGCTACCAACTGTGTTCTGATGATTTTGACAACTTCAGCTGTTTGCTGTACCAGTTCCAACCCCAACAGTTGACGTTCACCAACTTCATCCCAGCACAGTGGAGTTCTGTACTTTCTGCCGTACAATGCTTCGTAAGGCGGCATGCCAATACTCGCATGGTAACTATTGTTGTAGGCAAATTCAGCCAACGGTAGATAATCATCCCAGTTTCCTTTGAATTCCAGGATGCACGCTCTAAGCATATCTTCTAATGTATGGATTGTTCGTTCGCTTTGGCTGTCTGTTTGAGGATGGTACGCCGTACTTATTCTCAACTATGTTCCCATGCTTTCTTATAGTCTCTTCCAAAAGTTTGACGTGAATTATGGATCTCTGTCCGACACGATCGACAATGGAACTCAATGCCTTGAATCGATCTCTTTGACATACAACTTTACCAACCGATCAAGATTGAATCTAATCTTTATCAGTAAAAAGTGTGCTGATTTCGTCAGCCTGTCCACTATCACCCAAATTGCATCGTACCCTTTTTGAGTAGTCGAAAGACCTACCACAAAATCTATTGTGATATGCTCCTACTTCCATTTCGGTATATCCAACGGTAGAAGTAACCCGCTTAGTCTCTAATGCTCGGCCTTAACTCTTTGACATGTCAAGCATTTCACGACACATTCTGCAACATCTCTTTTCATATTTGGCCACCAGAAATGCCGTCGTAAATCCTGATACATCTTCGTACTTCTTGGGTAAATTGAATATTTTGAGCTATGAGCTTCAGTTAAAATTTCGTCTTTAATTTCAGGTACTGCCGGAACCTAAATCCTTCCCTCGAACCTTAGTAGTCCTTTGGCATCGATCTTGAACTTCATCTCACTACCTTCGGACACTGTTTCTTTGATTGTCTTTCATCCTTCATCTTGTAGTTGAGCGTTCTTTACCATGTCCACTAAAGTTGCACCAGCCTCCATCTGGAACAATCTTTCATCGGATTCTTTAGGAAATTTTATTTCTAACTCCAATTTTGCCATAGCTGAAATGAGCTCCTCCTTGACAGTTAATAACATCAACTTCTCCCGACCCTTTCTACTCAAGGCATCAGCAACTACATTTGCTTTACCGAAATGATAAAAGATTTCATAATCATAATCTTTTATCAGTTCTAACCATCGCCTCTAATGCATGTTTAGATCTTTCTGTGTGAAAATATACTTCAGACTTTTATGGTCTATATATATCTCACATTTCTCCCCATAGAGATAATGTCTCCATATCTTCAAAGCAAATACCACCGCAACCAACTCTAAATCATGAGTCGGGTATCCTTTCTCATAGTCCTTCAGCTGCCTTGATGCATACGCAATGACTTTGCTGTTTTGCATAAGCTCACAACCTAGTCCTTTATATGATACATCACTATACACTATAAAGTTTCCTGTATTATCCGGTAATGACAACACGGGTGCCAGGCTTAGCTTCTTTTTCAACTCCTGAAAACTCTCTTCGCACTTCTCCGTCCAAACAAATTTTACAAATTTCCTTGTCAAATTTGTCAACGGAGTGGCAATCTTAGAAAAGTCTTGAATAAACCGTCTATAGTAACTTGCCAGTCCCAAGAAAATCCTTACCTCTGATGGAGTCCTTGGTTGTTTCCAATTTATTATAGCTTCGACCTTTGTTGGATCCACTAAAATCCCATCTTTGTCAATTACATGCCTAAGAAATTGTACACGTTCTAGCCATAATTCACACTTAGAGAATTTCCCGTACAACTTTTCCCTTCTTAGTGTCTTCAATGTCAAACGTAAATGTTTCATGTGTTTCTCTTGAGATTTGGAGTACACCAAGATATCATCAATGAATACCATCAATAATTTATCTAAGAATGGTTTAAATACCCTGTTCATCAAATCCATGAATGCTGCAGGGGCATTGGTCAAACCAAATGACATTACCAAAAACTCGTAATGTCCATACCGAGTTCTGAATGTCGTCTTTGGTACATCCTCCTTCCTTACCTTTAGTTGATGATACCCATTTCTCAAATCTATCTTCGAGAAGTATCTAGCTCCTTTCAACTAATCAAATAAGTCATCTATTCTTGGCAACGAATAATTATTCTTAATAGTGACTTTGTTTAATTCCCTATAATCAATGCAAAGACGCATTGAACTATCCTTCTTTTTCACAAACAACATCGGCGCCCCCCACGGCGATACACTCGGCTGAATATATTTCTTGTCTAGCAGCTCTTGTAGTTGTGCCATCAATTCCTTCATCTCTACCGGAGCCATCCTGTACGGGGCCTTCGATATCGGAGCAGTCCTTGGTAGTGTAGAATTAATTTATTAGTCCTTGTTGTTAATTTATTAATTAACTCCATGTTGTTAACTCTAAAATTTATTCGATATCGGAGCAGTCCTTGGTAGTGTATACATTTATATGATTTTTAAATAATTAAATTCATTATCCGATAATTGCCATTAATATTAAATATTAATGTTTTTCCTGACAAAATATCAAAAGTTATATTTTATAACTTAAAATATTTTTATAACACTTAAATCATTTTTATATGATTTTTAAATCATTAATTCTATTTTTTTATAATTTATTTAATATATTTATTATATAAATTAATCACCATTCATTAGTTCCATAAATGCTGCAGGAGCATTCGTTAGACCAAACGACATTACTAAAAATTCGTAGTGACCATATCGTGTTCTGAACGCTGTCTTTGGTACATTCTCTGGTCTCACCTTTAGTTGATGATAACCACTTCTCAAATCTATCTTGGAAAAGTATTTTTCTCCCTTCAATTGATCAAACAGATCATCAATCCTTGGTAATGGATATCTATTCTTAATTGTGACCTTATTCAGTTCTCTATAATCGATGCAAAGCCACATCGTTTCGTCCTTCTTTTTCATAAATAACACCGGCGCTCCCCATGGTAATACACTCGGTTGAATGTACTTTTGGTCCAGTAATTCTTGTAGTTGTACCATCAATTCTTTCATTTCTACCGGCGCCATTCTGTATGGTGCCTTCGGTATTGGAGCTGTTCCCGGTGCCAAATCGATCACAAATTCGACCTCTATATCTGGCAGAAATCCTGGCAAATCGTCTGGAAATACGTCGGCGAAGTCTCTCACTACTGGTATCTCCTCTACTTTCAGATTCTCTTTACGACTGTCGACTATGTAAGCTAAATATCCTACACATCCTTGTCGTAACAACTTCTTGGCCTGCATCATCGTTAGACAACTCACTTGTCTAGGCGACTTGCTACCATAAAACACAACCTTTGACGGAGTCATAAGGTTAATACGCTTCTTTTGGCAATCAATTATCGCCCCGTAATTGAATAACCAGTCCATTCCCAAGATAACGTCAAATTCCCCAAGTCGAATAGGGATAAGATCTACGTTCATGATATTACCCTTAATATCCACTCTACAGTTCTTATGCACGTACTTAACAGGGATTATTTCTCTATTCGTGATTTCTATGTTCATGGGATATTCTAACTCATCCTTAGGCAAATCTAAATTCTTAGCAAAGTCATCGGATATAAATGAACAAGTAGCACCCGAATCAAATAATACGTAAGCATTAACTCTATTGATCGGAATGATACCTGACACCATATCACGCGACTGCACTGCATCCTGCACCGTTATATTGAAAGTCCTGGCGGTCGGTCGATTGGTTGTGGTTGGTCCTGTGATGGTCAGAGCGCTTCCACTGCTATTTCCCCGGTTTCCTCCTGATCCTGCCCCTCCAGATCCTTTCTTAGGATAGTCTTTTGCCAAATGATCCTTTGAACCACAAGTGAAGCAGGCACCCTTCTTTGGGTTAGGACAGTGAAGTGCTATGTGGCCTTCCTGACCACAATTGTAGCACACACGTTTACCCTTCATACACACTCCCAAATGAGCTTTCCCGCAGGTCGGACATGCTTCAATCCTTTTCTTCTGACCTCCTTGCTGGTTTTCGGGTGATGTGTTGTCAGACCACCTTCTCTTCTGATTATTAACATTAAAAACTTAATGTGGTATAATGAGAAACGTAAAAGACTTAACTTATTGTTAAGTAACAAATTAAAATAGGGATTGTGAAGTAGGAGATGAATGTAACTCTTCCTAATAAACATTATTCACATGGAGTAATATAATGGAAGGCTTTAAAGAACTTAACTAAATGTTAAGTGAAGATTAAAAGATGTAATTTAGAGGCATGATATGAAGGTTCCTAATTAATTTAAATGAATCTAATATACATCTTATGTGATGTAAAATCAAACTCTAATGACTTAACTGAATGTTAAGTGACGATTATAGCAAAATGTAAAAGGGGACCTAAGACGAAGGTTAACTTAATGACTTAACTAAATGTTAAATGTCAAACAAAGAAAAGCATGAAGGAAGAAATGTAATGAGACATAGGGTGATAGTTAACTCAATCAAATTGAACATTGTGTATCGATTAAAGGGAATGATTATGGAATGTAGAGTAAAGTTTACGTAAACGACTACTAATCGTTGCTATGTGGCTAGTAGTTGATGTGCATGATTATATAATTGTGTAAGAATATACGAAGTGCAGATAGTTATAAGCCGGTAATTTGTTCTTGTAATCTATGAGCCAGACAAGTCTTTCAGTTTCTATTTGCTATAATTTGATAACTGTTTGGTGGAATTATGTACTGCTATAAAAATGTTGAGTTACATATGAAATGTATATAGAATGTGAAAGTCAATCTATGACTATGTTGAATGAGTAAGGGACTCAGTCTTTATATGTGTTATATGAGATGCAACATGTATGTTATATTAGAATGATAATGATCGTATAAGCTAAGCATGATATTATATGCTATGTGATGTATGAAATTAAAACTGTTAGATTTGTTGAGCTGTCGAGCTCAATCTTGCAAAATAATCATTTTGGGACACTCACGAGCTAAATGATCCTTTGACCTGCATGTGTAACAGACATTCTTCTTTGGTTGATGGCAATTCGGAGCAATGTGACCCTTTTGACCACAGTTAAAGCACACTTGCTTACCCCTCAAGCACACGCTAGTGTGATTTCTCTCACAGGTAGCACAAGCTTCAAATTTCCTTTTCTGCTGGCTACTCTACTAACTTCCAGCACATGCACCCTCATTCTATTTCCTTTTTGGGTTATTGTTTCCCCCACTACTACCACCATTTTTTCCTTCACTCTCATTCTTCTACTTTCTCTGTTCCTGATTGTACTTCGTTAAGGCATCATTTCCACCTTCCGCGATAATCTCCTTCTCAAGCACTGCTGCAAACATCTTCAATTGAAATATAGAGACTCTGTTGTAAAACTAGGGCTTCAGTCCCTGTTCAAATCTTCTTGCCTTGCGCTCGTCTGTGTTAACTTGATACGGCGCAAACCTCGCCAACTCATTGAATTTTGCCGCATATTCCAACATCGTCATCGCACCCTGCTTCAGCTCTAAATATTGAAATTCCATCTGATTCTTTGAGCTATCTAGAAAATAGGTCTCGAAAAATATTTCTTTAAACCTATTCCACGCCATTACTCCCTGACCTCCTCGGGTTTTGTTTGCCTGCCACCAGAAGCTGACTTTTGCTTTCAACATAAATGTTGCAAAAATAGTCTTATGGTTTTCATCGACTCTAACAATGTGATAACCCAGATTTTTAGAAGTTATTAAAACAAGAATTTAATAAATAAAATTCTTGTTATAAGATGTTTTGAGTTTGAGTATGTGTATATATGTGTTATATATTGTGAAATATGTGATTTGGTGTGAACGTAGAAGAGATATATATATTCATATACTGGGAGAATGAGGTTTAATAATTAATTTAATTTAACTATTGAAGAAAATAAATGAAATTATTTGAAAAGGGAATTAAGTTAATTTAATTAAGTTAAAAATTATATTATGAAATAATATAATTTGATTATTATGCCTTGTGATAATGAATTTATTATAAATTAAATCTCATAAATAATGTAAGTAATTCACTTAATTAAAATAGTGAATTAATGCAAAATAATTAAAATAAGAATTTAATGAATAAAATTCTTATTACGAAGTGTTTTAATAAAATGAGAGAGTAATGTTTATTACATATAAATGAAATATGTTAATATGTTACGATTGTGAGGTTCGAAAATAATTAAAATATTTATCAAATAAAATAAATATTTTAGTTGAAATATTTATGGAGTAAAATAAATATTCAATGGAAGTTATTATGGAATAATTTATTTAAGTATGATGATATTAAATAAATTGATGATAAATAATTTTATAATTTGTGCGTATTTTATTACGCTAATGTGTTGGTGATGTCCTAATTTAATTAAATAATTAAATTAGAGGGCTAATGATTTGTTAAATAAAATTAGAATTATATTGATTAAGTAATTAAAGTGTGACGATTGTGTACTATATAATAAGGATGTTATAAAATAAATCAGAAATGTGTTATTTGATGCTGGCCAAACAAGCTCTTATGACCTTTGGTATTTTAAACAGCTACTTTTTGTATTTTAACTGATGCGTTAAAATCATTGTTAAGGCTTTGTCAGTTTTATTCTACGTAATAATATTCCTAAGGCTAAGAAGAAGAAAAACACAGAGAAGAAGAGAGAGCCTAGAGGAAAAATTGAGAAGAGGTTTTGTAAATTCAAAGAAGGAAGATGATTCAACCAAAGTTGCTCTAATCATCTAGATAATCTAAATAAGAATCAAAGGTGATAATCTAGCTTCGAGTTCTTAGTTTTATTTTTCTTGAGTATTCCTTGAAAAGTTGGATTTCTATGGTTAAATTGTTAAGGAACATGGTTGTATAAGTTATTGGGTTCGTAGAATTCATTCTATATTGTTTATAAACGATTTTGAGTGATCAAATCCATAAAATATAAAAAGAATATGTTTTTAATTGAAGAATTTGAGTTTTGTTGTACATATAAGTTTTGGTCAATTTTAAGACTAAAAATAGTTATGAAATCATGATGAAAATCTTAAATTGATGATGAATGTTATAAGAACGTTGAAAAACGAAAAGAACCCAACTTGAATGAATCAATTTGGTTAAAAAACGAATTCGTAGTGAATGAATTCGCTAAACATGTTAAAACAAGAAAGTTTACTATGAACATGAGTTTTGGGTCAAGATTTGGGTTAATTAATGTTTCTTTAAATTGTTGATTCTTTGGTATATCGTAGTTCTATGAATTACGAGTCCATAGAGTCGAAAACGGACTCAATTGGATGTGTATAGCTTGAGTTATGAAGGTTGGAAGAAGAAAGGGTCACAAATTCGTGAAACAGAATAACTTTGGCAACCTAAATTGCTCTTGAGCGCTGTAGCACCGCCCCCAAGGCTAATTGGGGCGCCGCGGCGTCGGAACAGTGCTGAGGTTGGACTGTTTTGACCTTTTGTAGTAAAACGACCATAACGTTTTCATACAAACTCCGATTGAAGCGATTCAGGATGATTCGGAAAGATAATGAATAGACCTGCAATTTTTCGTTCTTAAAGGTTTTCAATTTGAGTTCGTTAGAAGGGGTCAAAATGACCATCTTCGGGACTAATGTGTATTCGAAGGCAATCGGAGGGCGTCGGGCATGCACGTTCGCAAGTGTATTACTTTAAATGATAAAAGATGTTGTTCTAAATTATAAAACATGAATATTAGTAAATATAATGATGCTTATCATTAATAAATAATTTATTATATAAGTTGTATAAGCATACTAAGCATACGCAAGAGAGACGAATCAGGCGTGTGACGAATGAACGTCAAAACGTCGTGACAAGTGTTAATGAACTTAAAAAGTGTTTTAATTAAAATAAAATGAATATTATAAGATATGGAATGAGGTTAATATAAACCAATAAGTAGTCCTAGCAAGACTTAAACACTTGAATGAACTTCAAATATGACCAAGAAGAAATATAGTGAGGTATACGTCGAAAGTTAACACAATCAAATTGAACATTGTGTATTGATTAATAGGAAGAGTTATGGGATGTAGAGTAAAGTTTACATTATAACTACTATGCGTTGCTATGTGACTAATAGTTGATGTGCATGATTATATAATTGTGTAGGGCACGTGAAGTGCAGTTAGCTGTAAACTGTTAAACTGTTATTGGTAAACAATGATTATGGCAAGTCTTTCAGTTCCTATTTGCTATGTGAACTTGATGATGAATTGTTTTAAATTTGTATTGCAAAAAAAAACATGATGTATGATTTATGTTGCAAGTATCAAATGTTAAGGTCAATTTATGACTTGGTTGAGTAAGGAATGCTTATTGGGTTATGGAACTCGATCTTTATTTGGTATGTGATGTACAACATGTATAATGTGTTTAGATAGATGTTTATGATGTATAAGATCAGCTTGTTATTTATGTGCTACGTGTTGCATGAAAACTGTTAGATTCGCTGGGCTGTCGAGCTCTGTAACGATCGAGAAATTTGTAATTTAATTTAAATATTTATTGAATTAAATAAATATTTTAAATAATTTATTTATTGGGAAAAATAAATATTTGATGAATTGTGATGTAATAATTTAGTTGAGTATGTATGCTAACTAAATTAATGAATGGTAATTTTATTATTTGAGGATTTAATTTAATGAAAATAATTAAATTAAATGAATTGTTTAATATGTAAGAAAATAAGTAAATTAAATAAAGTTATGTTTAAGTCTAATTTATTAATTAAATTAGATATATAATTATTTATTAATCATAAATATAATTATAATAAAATTATTATTGCTATTGTAAGTATTTAAATTAACTAAGCTAAAGTCATTTAAATTAACTAAAGTGTGACAAGTGAAAACTATATAATATAAGACTATTAAAATAAATGGGAATGGGGGAATTGATGTGTGGCCAAACAAGGCCTTGTTGCCTTTGGTTTATTTAACTGACGCCTATTGTGTTCTTAAACTGATGTACGTGAGAGAGAGGGGATGTCAGTGTATTTTTTTTACGTATTCTTTTTCTTCCTAAGGCTATAGTCAGAGAGTTTGGAAGAGAGGAAGAATCACAGTGGTTTTGAGAGAGGGTCACCATCTCTTGCTAGCATACAACTAGGGTTGAAGGTATATTTTACTTCTAATGTTATGTTTTGAGTTTTTATGATCATCTTTTGTAAATTACTTAATCACGTTGGATCGATACATGTATGTATGTGGTTTATAATCTGTTAATCAACTTTTGTGAGTGTTACTTGATGATTAAATACATGAAATTTAGGTTTGTATGGAGAAAAGTAAATAACAGTGCATGTTTATGAAAAATGGCTTAAGAAAGTACAAAATTTTATGTTTAATATGTATGATAATCTAAAAATTTATGTTGGATTATGTTAGTATGTTAAGAAACGAAAGCGACGTAGTTTGAATCATGTCAATTGGTTAAGTAACGAAGTCGTGGCGATCGAATTCGCTAAAAGTGTAAAAATTGAAGAAATTTGGAAAATTATGGTTTTGATTCTTCAAATTCGTGTATATGTGATGTTTATGTAGTTAGAATGGTGTATAACATGCTTAACTGTGTTATTACAGAGTTTTAGATGTTTTGGTTTGTGAATATATGTGGTTTTGGGTTCAATTGGGTGTCTACTGTGTAGCAGAGCTGTTGTTGCGAGTTTCTATCTGGGCGTGGCGTAGCTACGCCGTTACGATAGGCAGAAACGGCACAGCTGCGCCATAGGCCTTCTGCGAATTTGCAGCAGCGCAGTTGCGCCGTGCCCTGAGCTTAGGCAATGATTGCTGTTTATTTGTAGGTTGTAATTCAATGACTTAAATTGGCTTGACATGCATGTTAGTGATGTTTAGACATAACGTGGACTATAATAACAGATTTCAATGTGATGTAATATAAAGTGTGAAGATTCTTAAGTAATTATTTGAATAAGTTATGTAATGAAACCAAATGTGATGTTTTTAAAAGTTAAAGATAAATGATGAGGTTTATGTTAGTTTATAGTGTAATTTCAGGTTCGTTAAGGATATTAACCAACATGATTAGAAATTAAGTTAAGGTTATGACTTAAATAGTGGTTTAAACCCCTAAAGCTAATATTCATACAGCTAATTGTTGTTGCGATTTCAATGATATATGTAGGGTAATTGACGAATATTATTACTTGTGTAGCTTACATACAAGGCAAGTTTCTTATCCTAAACTTTTATTGTTCAAGTTTTCTAACTTCATTCTCTTTATAAGAATGCAAGCTTTCTATTCCTAAATTATCATTGTACAAGATTCTAAATTCTATGTTAAAGTTGAGCAAAAAAAAAACTATTCTATCTTGTGTATGATTGTACAAGCTCTTGTAACCTAATTCGTTACATCAAGTAAGTTTAACTTTCCTTAATACTATTCAAAGCATATATTGTTCTAATACATCGATTCAAAGGAGATTGTTCTAACTCTTTTGAATATAGCACTTTGCATGTATATCATGTTTACTCAATTATATATTGTTGTTATTTGATCTTTGATCTTGATAACCTTGTTCAATTCTATATTGTTGTATTAAACTTTCAAGTAGTAAGCAAACTCTTATTGATTGAACTAGACTATTATGGAATAGTGTTCTAAAATTCTAGAACCACTGATAAGTTAGTTCCGAACTAAACTTTCTTTAGTGTAGAAATTCTAAATTCAAACTGAGACGAACAACCCTAACATAGGGGATTTTGTACGTGTAACGTTGAGATGTTTGTGCACAATACATGGTACAAAGGGCTGATCCCACTAAGTACGTTAAGTAGGATCTGTATAGTCTAAATGACTGTTAAGCCTGGGGTAGTAATACCTAATCACCGGGGACATAGTTCATCGTCTTAAGACCCTCAGATATTAAAGTTCAAACTTGTTTTCTCTTTTTGATTCGTAGAACAAGTTCATTACTGTTCAGCATTCGTTGTTCACTCTCATGTTGTTATCATTACTACTTTTTATATCAGTGAGCAATCGTTTGCTCACTCTTACAATTAACACTGCAGCTAAAGTTGAAAGAGTCGATGAGCCATCTACTAGCAAAGGAAAGGGCAAGATGTCCAAGTGTTGAAGAATTATTAGAATTTATTTAAATGCATTATGTTTATGTTATAAGACTTGTTTTCTTTTATGATATATTCCGAAAACTTATATAATAATTTAAAGTTAGATTACCTGGGATTGTTTATGAGATGATGTAACCCTTTAATGGGAAAGATTATTATTTTAAATCATTGATGTTTTTATCCTTATTTATGGGTAGTTAGATGTGATTATTTTTGTTAAGTGAGCACCAAATTCTGTGGGAATGAAGTACCCGGATTTGGGGGTGTCACAAGCTCAACCTTGCAAATAAACATTTTTGCAGGTTAAAGATTCAAGGTAACACTATGTGCTACTTGAATAATGTGGATCAGAAATAATACATGAAGATTAATATTTTAGCTAAAGTTGTTATTTCTTTAAACCATGATTAAGGTTCTTGAGATGTACTCAATGTTTTATGATGTATATTTTATGTTGAGTTATAAAGTTAAAGTTTGAGCTATCCGATGTATAAAGGATATTGATTTGAGATGTAAGTATATATATATTAACTTTGATTAAGTGAATCATGGATTATATAATATTCAAAGACATATAGATGATAAAGGTTGTGATTCAGGGAAAATAAAAGAAGAAGATAGAAAAATTTAAAATATTCCACATTTTTAGTGATTGTATCATCAAATAATGAGAGTTGAATTGTATGAATTTTGGGGTCATTATAAATAGCATCGAAAACGTTTTCTATTTCCATGATCCAGGTCTTTGCCTCAACTGGATTCATGGATCCACGAAACTCTGGTGGTCTAACCGCCTTAAAATCTTTAAAGGTTGTTGCTTGGTTCTGCGGCTGATTCTGCAGTGCTCCCGTCAGTAATGTCACCAATTGCTGAATTGGGTTAGCATTGACGTCGTTGTTATTGGTAGAATCCTCAGGGGTTCGTTGTCTTAGTTGACGTCTTAGAGGTATTTTCTGTTTAAAATACACTTATTAGATCATTACTCAAGTTCTTAAGTATTTCTACTTAACTTGCACACCATAAATGATCATCACATAACACATAACATATAACATCTTGAATAAATATTAATATTTTATTCATTTCTCACCTTTTTTTTAAAAAAAAATATAGAATGATAGTATCCCTGCTATCTACACCACTTTCCTGAATTGATAAAGTTTTAGGATAACATTATCATATCCCATCAGTCACATAACACTTGGGATTAATATCTTATTTATTATATAATTATTCATTTAATAATTACACTTTCTATTAAGGCCTATTAAGACGTTGTACAGCCTTACGACGCTCCTCTTCCATAATACGGAACATCGATCTACGATCTAATATATACCATAGCAACTCCTCGAACTAAGTCGGATAGTACATGACTCGATCTTGAGCTATGTTCATCACAGTGTGGAAAGCACAGTCCATCTCTTCCATCTTGATCTTCTTTGCTTGTACCTCTCCCTCTGCTACCTCTACACGCTGAGAAGTTTTCTCGTACGCATCTTCAACTCTTGCTCTCTTAGCAGGCTCTTCTTTCAGGTTATCCTTCAGTTTTGCAACCTCCTCCATTAGCTGCTCCTTCTCACCCTCCGTGTGAACCAGCTTCCATTCCACATTACCAAGACATTCGTTAAGATCCTGGATCTCATCGTCCTTCTGTGCCATCGAAGTCTGATGTTCGGCTACTAACTCCTCTAATTCTCCGACTCTATCCTGAAGCTCAATGCTACGATCGTATACTTCATCATACATTTGAGTTGCAATAGAGTTTGGTGGAAACTCTTTCTCATCCTCATCCGTCTGTGGCAGCTCCACGGGATCTTCCTCATCCATCTCTACCACATCCTCATCATCAGGTATCCCCTCCTTCTCTAACTCCGGGGCATAACCAACCACTGTGACCAACGGAGATGACTCCCTTGGCACCAGTTGTTCCCAGACTTCCTAAATATCTCAAGGCTCCTCCTTTCTAGGCATATGAGATTTCTCCTCCCTAACCTGACTGGATTATCCCACATTAGCCATCATGACAACAAAATTTTAAGTTTTTAATTACTAACCGACATTACTCGACACTCACGAGCACATAGGTTGCAACCACATAAGCACATAGAGTGTTTTATTATTTATTCCTTAAAACTCGATAATAGTTTATCATCACTATATTTATCTTTACAATCTCCTATAAGGTTAATTCCTAAGGTTTTTTCCACCTAAGGTTCATAACCTAAGGCTCTGATACCAACTTGTGACACCCCCAAATCTGGGTACTTCATTCCCACAAGATGTGGTGTTCACTATCCAAACATTCATTTCTAACTACCCAAATTTAATAAAATTTAAGCAATAAATCATCCTATTAAAGGGTTACATAATTTAATCAATAAATTATAGGTTATCTAACCTTAAAACATTAATCAAATATAGAAAAATAATTAATTACATCTCATAATTTAAAAATTAAGTCTGAAACATAAATTTTCAACAATTAACAAGTCTTCAACACTTGTTCATCAACCTTTTTCCTTTGCTAGTGGTTGGCTCGTCAACCTTCTCAACTTTAGTTGTAATGGTTATATATATACAAGAGTGAGCAAAACAAATGCTCACTTGAAAGGACACAATAACTGGCAATGAATAAACTCAATTGAATTGAATAACATTTCTTAATATCGATAATCAAGAACTGATACTAGAAATTTTCTGAGGGTCACAAGATCATGAACTATGTCCAAGGTTATAAGTATATTTTTTTTAACTTAAACCTAAACAATTATTAGACTGTAGGGACTCCCGTACTTAGGGTGATCAGCCCTTCGTACCATGTATTGTGATCAACTCTTCCATCTTGATCTTCTTTGCTTCTACCTCTCCCTCTACTACCTCTACACGCTGAGAAGTTTTCTCGTACGCATCTTCAACTCTTGCTCTCTTAGCGGGCTCTTCTTTCAGGTTATCCTTCAGTTTTGTAACCTCCTCCATTAGCTGCTCCTTCTCCCCCTCCGTGTGAACTAGCTTCCATTCCACATTACCGAGACGTTCGTTAAGATTCTGGATCTCATCGTCCTTCTGTGCCATCGAAGTCTGATGTTCGGCTACTAACTCCTCCAATTCTCCGACTCTATCCTGAAGCTCAATGCTACGATCGTATACTTCATCATACATTTGAGCTGCAATAGAGTTTGGTGGAAACTCTTTCTCATCCTCATCCGTTTGTGGCAGCTCCACGGGATCTCCCTCTTCCGTCTCTACCACATCCTCATCATCAAGTATCCCCTCCTGCTCTAACTCCGGGGCATAACCAACCACTGTGACCAACGGAGATGACTCCCTTGGCACCAGTTGTTTCTAGACTACCTGAAGATCTCGAGGCTCCTCCTTTCTAGGCATCTGAGATCTCTCCTCCCTAACCTGACTGGATTCTCCCACATTAGCCATCCTGACAACAAAATTTTAAGTTTTTAATTACTAACCGACATTACTCGACACTCACGAGCACATAGGTTGCAACCACATAAGCACATAGAGTGTTTTATTATTTATTCCTTAAAACTCGATAATAGTTTATCATCACTATAGTTATCTTTACAACCTCCTATAAGGTTAATTCCTAAGGTTTTTCCTACCTAAGGTTCATAACCTAAGGCTCTGATACCAACTTGTGATACCCCCAAATTTGGGTACTTCATTCCCACAAGATGTGGTGTTCACTATCCAAACATTCATTTCTAACTACCCAAATTCAATAAAATTTAAGCAATAAATCATCCTATTAAAGGGTTACATAACTTAATCAAAAAATCACAGGTTATCTAACCTTAAAACATTAATCAAATACAGAAAATAATTAATTATATCTCATAATTTAAAAATTAAGTCTGAAACATAAATTTTCAACAATTAACAAGTCTTCAACACTTGTTCATCAACCTTTTTCCTTTGCTAGTGGTTGGCTCGTCAACCTTCTCAACTTTAGTTGCAATGGTTATATATATGCAAGAGTGAGCAAAACAAATGCTCACTTGAAAGGACACAATAACTGGCAATGAATAAACTCAATTGAATTGAATAACATTTCTTAATATCGATAATCAAGAACTGATACTAGAAATTTTCTGAGGGTCACAAGACCATGAACTATGTCCAAGATTATAAGTATATTTTTTTAACTTAAACCTAAACAATCATTAGACTGTAGGGACTCCCGTACTTAGGGTGATCAACCCTTCGTACCATGTATTGTGCACAAACATCTAAACGCTTTCGCGTAAATAATCCCCTATATATAACAGGGTTGTTCATCTCACTTTTAATATACAAGTCTACACCAAAGTAAGTTTGGTTTGGATAAGTTGCAAGGGTAATTTAGAGTTCAACGAACATCAACTAAGGATTAGTTGAATCAAAAGTATAATGACAATTCAAAGGTTCGTCAACAACGTAATACAAGGAAGTTATGAACCACAACTGAATATTGTACTGCATAAAAGTCATGCTTTAAGAATAAAGTTCAAAGCATTAAAAAGATATAATCAATCTTGCTTGAACAAAAATGGTAGAGCTAAGGTTACACTTTCCAATAAGGAAACAGAATTAAGAACTTTGCTCAATAGAATTCATGAACTTGCGTAATTTATAAACAAAACAGATTAACAAACTTGCATAATTATCAACAAGGTAGGATAAATTCAAATATAGATTAGTGTTCGGAATCTTTCTCAACTGAATAATAGATTCAATAAACTTGCGTAATGTAAGAGTAAGGATCGAAGACTTGCATAATGTAAAAGTAAGGTTAGGAGACTTGCATAACGTAAAAGTAGGGTTGGGAGACTTGCCTTATGTGTTAGCTACACAATTATAGCTCACGCTTCCCAAACACCCTAAACATTCCATTAACATCGTAACACAACTTTAGTCACATAATATTAATCTCATAGATTCAACTTCCACTTTTATATAACTTGTCAACCTAACTTATTCTGATTTCTTAAATCGATAAAACTTAACCAATCTAAAGTTCTTTCTTAGTCAACGATTCAACTTTATTAATCACATAATAAAGCTTTACAATAATAGCTTAAAAGTACAATTTATAACTTTTCACAACTTGAAATCATCAATTATACATGAACAATCTGTTATAATATCTTGATATAAACCTAACAGATTGTCATGAACTTTATACTAGATTAGACTAAGTTTAAGTGATTGAACAAATAACATCTCATCACTGTCTCTGTTCTGGGTCTGGCGCAGCTGCGCTGCTATAAGCCTTGGGACAGGCGCAGTTGCGTTGGTGTGCAGACAGAAACTACGCAAATTGTTCTTTCGGATCTGTTCAAATCCAAACTCACGAATTTCACTATTTAAACAACAAATTGAACTTACCAAAATCACATAAACTTCATATAAATGTTACCCAACATGTATACATTGATTTAAAACATCAAAAACAGCAACAATTGAATTAAATCCTTCAAATTTCATATTTTTGTAAAAACTCCATTTTTTGACATCCTTAAGAAAAATAATCACTGAAAATTCGTTACTACACCAAAACAATTCATTTAAATTACTTTATTTTCGTTTCTTCATGAATTAACACATTCAATAATCAATTTACGGTTTATCATACGAATTGAACATCAATTTTAACATCACATAAGCCATATTCATATATATATATATATATATATATATATATATATATATATATATATCATTGTAAACTTACTGTAATATGGTTTTCTTCATATTAAAACATACTTCATGGATTAAATTACTCTAAATCATATAAACCACATAAAAATTGTTTATATCAAAAAATTAACATGTTTAACCCATACTTTTAACTAATTGTTCATGAAACTCAAACACAGAGAAAAATAAAACAAAAACTAAAACTTTAAAAGAACTAAGATTATACATTGGTTGCTAGTTTAGCTAGAGAAGATGATAGAATCCTTCTTGGTCTGCTCAAACTCACAGAGAAATTATTTCTCTCTTCTTCCTCCTCCCTTTTCTCTCTGTTCTTTCTCTCTTCTAACGATACGTACTATAAGATATAACTCTACGTAACTAAACTGAAAATATAATATATAACTGACGTACAATATAATATCAACTTAATGACATGTCAGTTACATTTTTTTTAAAAATTCAAAAGCCACTAAGGCTTGTTTGAAAAAACAAAATTAAAATAAGGATTAACAAGCCCTAAGCCTTATTTGGTAAACCTATATTAAACCTCTTTTAATTTATTTTAATAAATCACTTACTATATGGTTCAATAGTCACACTTTATTTAGTTAAATTGTAATATTCAAATTTAACTAAAGTTAACATCAACTTATTAAATCCTATAGCCACATAAAACAAATTGCTTCATAAATCAAATAATTATAAAATTATAATTTCAATATAAATTATAATTTTTATCTAACAAATTAATAACTCTCTAAATTAATTATTAAATTAAATTAGAATATTATCATTATGTCATATGATGATAAATTTAACAATTCATTTAATCTAATCAACTCATTAAAATTCCAAATCACAAAATTACCAAACATCAATTTAATTAATAAATTACACTAAATTAAATTAGTCCACCACCACAATTCATGAATTATTTATTTAACTAATAAATAATCAAATCAATCAAGTATTTACTTAACAATAAACACATCAACTAAAATATTTATTTAATTCAATAAATATTTTAAATTACATATAAAAATTCTGGATTGTTACAAAACTTATTTAAAATAAATAAATCTTAACTAATAATAAATCCTAATTATAACAGAATTTTAAAATTTAATAATCCTTGCTTTTGCATGTAATTCGTGGGCTTTACTAGAATGATCAGAATTGGGCTTGTATCAAATTGATCCAAATTTGTGTCTCATCTTTCTCTTTAGATTTCCTTGTGTTAGCTTCAGTCCAAACATCTTGGATCAATCTATTGAGACCTTGTTTGAACCTCTTAGTTCTAGCATTGCTTGATCCTCACGTTCCTTTATTTTTGTTCGAGTCCACGCTATGTCCTCATCAATAAAGTGTTAAATTGCAAATGTCTTGTAAAATTATAAAAATATAAACAATATCAAATTACGCATGAAGAAAAAGCTTATATAATTAGGTGTAAGCAACATTTGATCAAATCATCACCAGCATAAGTTAGTCCTTTTGGGGTTAATTTTAAAATTTATACAATATATGAACATAATTCTAGGGGTGTGTATAGAAACATTATGCTTAATCATTCTATCTAAATGAGAACGTGCATGTGAAATATATATACATCAAAAACTTGTATCAATCAGATTACAATTCCAATATATATATAAACAACACCATTATTAATTAATTAGGAGGTAAAGTTAATTATTTAGATGAAGGAATCAAGTCTAGTAAATAAGAGATAATCATTTTGGCTAAATGTAATTAATCTATAAGATCATAGTACTTTATGTTAAAGGGTCAAAGGTCAAGAAGAAATACATGTGTTCTATGTGTGTTGGAATACATTAATTTGTTATGATGATTAAGCCACCTCTTGAAAATTTACATGATTTCGATGCTTAATATGCAATGCGGATTAGTTTAAAATATAGCATTGCTTTTGATTTAGTTTTAGATGAGAGGACTACCTTCGCGGATTGCCTTAATTTGCACATATATATACTTTGTAAAGTTTAATTGAATCATATATATATAAGGTTCTCTTATGAAGTTTCAAATCTAAAAAGACAAAAATCTTTTGCTAAATAGTCTAGTTAATTTATGAATGAATATTATTTATCAAATTCTTTTCCTGCAAGATACCTACAAACTAGCATATTGTAAAGTGAACCATTACAATGCATGTATCTATAGTACAAGAAAGATGACCTTAATTTGAGGCGTGTTAATTACAAGTTTGCTATATTAAGCTATCTAATTATCTAATTATCTCATTGCAATATATAATAATGTAAAATTATGACATAAATAGTAATGAATGTACCATAATTTTTCACAATAAAAATGTAACAAAAAAGTGTTCAATATGCATGTAAAAGTTTGTGAATATAAATATATGAACAAGTACCAAGGTGTGCTGGCCTCTAATGCATAATAATGAAAATAATAATGAAAAAAGTTTTGTGTGTGTGTATATATATATATATATATATATATATATATATATATATATATATATATATATATATATATATATATATAGGGTCCGATTCCTATCCGGACTCCCGCATTTTCTTAAAATGCGGATTTATTTTTTTTTTTACTTTTTTTTAAAACAACTAAAAAAAAAAAGATTGATATTTTATGGAACTGAAATTTTTAAATAATACAGTGTTTTGGATACATATAACAAAACAGGTCTGTATATATATATATATATATATATATATATATATATATATATATATATATATATATGGGTTTTAATCCATGGCAAACGTTTGCCATGGACACTGTTCAGCAACCAAGTTGATTACCATTGATCTAGACAATGAAAGGCTGGGATTGGTCAACAATTCCCCCTGCCGCTACAGCTTGTATCGATAGTCCCTTTCTCTTTTTGTCTGTTAACTTATTACATTACTGCCTCTAACAATATAATACAGCTGTAGCGGCAGTCCCTTTCTCTTTTTGTCTGTTAACTTATTACATTACTGCCTCTAACAATATAATACATGTCTGCCGCTACAAGCTGTAGGGGCAGTGTGAGTTTCACCCATATGACTATGGTTAAAGATGAGTTTATTTTTATGTATACATAATGTAAAAATAAAAGATAATGTAAAGATACATAATGTAAAAATAAAAGATAATGTAAAGATAAGTCTGAATAAAAGATAAATTTATTTTTATGTATACATAATGTAAAAATAAGATAAATTTGAATAAAAGATAAATTTATTTTATTATAAAAGATAAATTTATTAATATTTTCAAATAATTTATAATATTATGAAAATTATAAATTATTTGAAAATATTAATTAAATCATAAATTTATATTTTTAAAAATTATAAATAAATTACAAGAATTTTAAATCTAAAAATAATTTATATAAATTTTATAATTCAAACTTATCTTATTTTTGGGATAGAGGGTATACCCATGTATACATAATATAAAAATAAGATAAGTTTGAATACATGGGTATAATAAGATAAATTTATCTTTTATTCAAACTTATCTTATTTTTATATTATGTATACATAAAAATAAATTTATCTTTTATTCAGACTTATCTTTACATTATCTTTTATTTTTACATTATGTATCTTTAAATTATCTTTTATTTTTATATTATGTATACATAAAAATAAACTCATCTTTAACCATAGTCATATGGGTGAGACCCACACTGCCGCTATAGCCTGTAGCGGCAGGCATGTATTATATTGTTAGGGACAGTAATGTAATAAACTAATAGACAAAAAAGGAAAAGGGATCGCCGCTACAAGCTGTAGCGGCAGGGGGAATTGTTGACCAATCCTAGTCTTCAATTGTCCAGATCAACGGTAATCAACTTGGTTGTTGAACAGTGTCCATGGTAAACGTTTGCCATGGATTAAAACCATATATATATATATATATATATATATATATATATATATATATATATATATATATAATGAGGTTATGGACTGTCTCAAATACTAGGGACAGTCCCATTACATTCCCTATTTGGTGTTTGATATTATTTTACATGAGTAATTTAGGGTTATTGGTTGTGTTGGTTTCAAATTTAGTTCTTGGAGTAATTGTTCTTACTATTGGGAAAGACTTGATCGGTAATTGGAACTAAGAAAGGGAAAATATTTAGTGATTGGGTTTATGAATTAATTGGGTTTGATTATGTTCTCGTTTGGGGAAGAAGGTGTGCATATGTGTGTATATCACAATTGAATTTGGGGTTGAACCTAAATCATCAGCATCTGTATCTCTTTCCTTATCCTTCAATATCGCCATCTGTAATTGAAGAAAAAGAACTTTGCATCCAATTATAATCACAATCACAATTATAGTATCCATACCCAAGACGACCAAAGTGATGCTCTTGCACTACAAGGAACCAAGAAAATGATGACAAAACAAATTTGCATATGAAAGGGGCTACAGGGGGAAATTTTCCTTGTATGTTCCCTGATGCATAACTTGAGGAATTAGGCTATTTTTGCTTTGTACGATAAGTTATTTCATATCAGAATTGTTCCATATTTTGTTCTTGTTTTTTGTAGATAACTGCAATTTTATCATCAATTATTTTTAAAAGAATGGATAAAGGGTCATTTGTTTGTTTTTTTAATATTTTTTTGGTAACAGCTTTTCTTAGACTAGAAAACTTGATCACTTATAAAATAATATTGATGGTCCACTATTGACTAGTTGAGAACTGAAGCAATAAGAAAAAGTTAAAGACAATTATTTTATATTCTTTTTTGGATAAACTTGAGGGCTCTTTGTATAAAGAAAAAATAGTACAAAGAGGATTATGATTTACTAAGAAATTTGTTTATTATCGGTAAAGTCTGTATTTTTTGCCTAAAAAACATGCTTCATTTTTAATGTTAGATAGGTAAAAACATGCTTCATTTTTAATAGGTAAGTAGGCCATATTGCCGGACTATTCTAAACTCCCACGCTATTTTCTGTCTAATACTTATTCTTCTATACTTGTTGTGCCAAAAATTCTTTTGTCCATCTTTCATAGATTGCTTCTAAATGGCTAGTTTTTGAAATTATTTTGAGATTATCCTTATTTCCAGATTATCTTTCAAATGTTTGCTTTATTCTATGAATTTAGGTCATGATCTGACTTTTTAGTTTCATATAGAATTTGAGCTTGGTTCCACTCAATTTGAGATTATCTTTCAAAAGTTTGGTAGCTGTTGTTGGTTGTATGATGCCGATGATGCATGGGGGTTGGTTTCGTTGTCCCTTAATTGCCTCTGGCGTAAATATCATTATTGTCCTTCCAGCAATCAGAGGGTGAAAACCTCATCTAGTCATTTTCTTTACTCCAGCTTCCTTTTCTTATGTGGGTTGATAATGGGAAATTTATTGTAAGTTTCTGATTTTTAGAAGGAAGATCCTCCACATTGGACTGAGCAGAGCTTTGCATTGCCTGCTTGACATGATAAGTCCGTAAATTTCGTTGTATTTCCAATGATTGTTTGTTGATTCCATGAGGTGCCTTATCTTCTTTATTGAACTAAATGAAAGTCAATCAAGTACCTTTTATACATGATGTAAATGAATAATATTGAATAATACTCTACTATCCTGTAAGAATTTGCATTTTGAGTCTATGAAACCCAGTGTGGTTTTATTCTAAGCCTTTGTGAAATTAAGGGACACTTAGAAGGGGGTTGAATAAGTGTGGGAATAAACTATGACCAATTTTTAAACTTTAAATTCAAACTATTGAATATAGTCTACTGTATTGAAGAATGCAGCTTGCTAAATGAATGTGGTCTACCGAATTGAATTTTTGTTTAAGAAAATATCTTGGTGAATTTATAAGTCAAATAGAATACTTGGTGATAACAAAATATCTCAAGATGAAACAAATGTTTAAATATTAATTATTAAGAAAATTAACTATCTTGAGAAAGTAAAGCAAAAAATAAAATAACACCAATATTTTTTACGTGGTTCAGCTATTACCCTCTATAATAATAGCCTAGTCCACGTCCAATATCAACTAGTATTGGAGACTCACTTTTATTTCTTTAAAAATGACCCTTGTTACAAAACAGATTCTATCAAATTGAATTACAATAATTCACTTGAGCACACTTGCTCCTTGTGCACCAATGCACCCCTTAAGCACCTATGCTTCCTTGAACCTGTTTGTAAATAAACCTTAATCCACCTGGATTAAAATCCTTTAGACAACACTTAGTCTAAAAATATAAGATTACAATTATAGAGGTCTAATAATTAAAGCAAATAAGCAATTTAACAATACAATGCCCAACTAATGAATGCAATGATCAAGTAATAAACGAAAGAGATATCACCAATATTAAGCTCACGAAAAATAGCTGACAAAAAATCTGAATAAAATTGCACAGTAGCTAAAAATTTTGCACCAGAAATAATTCAATAGCTCTTCAAGTATATAAGTGTAAAATATTAAATTCAACTGTTGTAATTTTGTCACTGATATCAATTCTTTTAATAGCCCAAATTATATTACCGTTGCCAACAGAATTTATTAAGAAATGTAATGTTCCAAAATCATTTCCGTAAAGAGCTAAGAAATAACAAATCCAAGTATATCATCAGTCAAAACAAACGTTTGTTAGACTTATTCAAAAGCAATCCATTAAAAAATATTCCGTGTATATCTCAATATCTGCCGCCTTATATAGAAGATATAACAAACGATAAATGTTGAGTGAGATAATACTGCCTTTTTTAAACAAAGATATAATGGAGTGTTAGTTCCGTAAATATCAACAAGTGTACCATAAACCAACTTTCTCAGATAATGATGATCTTAAGAGTTTCAAGAATTTGTGCATGAATTGACTCCTAATGACATGCACCACTAAATATAAAGTAATCATGACTCTTAAACTACTGCCACATGTATTATACAACCTTTTGAATAATCCAACACAATAGATATATTAATTCCGTAAACAAAATAATTATGATATCTATTTTCAAGGATAAGCATGTATGGCAATACTAACCACCAAAAATACGTCATGAATAACAGTTTAAAAACTTAGGCATGCATAAAATATTTAATCACTTTTTTTATGCACAAATAAAATGTCCTATAATCTTGTATCGAAAAATCAAATATTTACAACGACTTTACATATTTTTCTTAAGACTCAAATCTTCAAAATCTTTTGACAATAATCATTCTATCATCTTCCTGAAATTTTACAATAGACAAATTAGTCTATAGTATCAAATCATCATCAAAACACAAATGTTAGAATATTAACAAACCAACACTTTGCATTACTGAGAATCATCTGTTTGAAGCTAATACCGTTGAATGGATAATGTGTTTGATCATTTATATTTTATTGTGAAAGGGGGAACCAATTCATGAGTCTTAGATAGCCATTAGTTTTTAAGTGCAACTCATTGAGTGGGTTGCACAGCCTAGAACTTGGTGAATGTTTGGGTAGTGATTTCCTTATTATCTTGTTCATGAACATGTTATTTCAACATTATAACTAGCCAGATTGAGAAATTGGGCGGCGGCACAAGTTTAGAAATTATCTTTATGCCATAAAAGTTTATTTATATTATATTTTGCCGCCATTATAGTGATAATTTTTCTGTTTTTGACATCTATGCGTCTGAATTTTGTATTATTTATTCCAGATTGTTAATTATTACATTTTTTTACTTTGTTTAGTCTACTTACTAGCAGTGAAGCTATATTTTGGTGGTTCTGTTTTCTTGTATGAGGGAGACAGGGGGAGGCTGGATTACAAGATTCCCTAGCTAACAGTTTGACAAACATGATTCCTGGTTGCATTGAGATAAACACACGATATGAATGAGCCAATTCACATCATATTATCATTTTATACAACAGAGATGCTAAATCTCTTATTGGTGCTGCAAGCAGACCGATTCAATCCCAGATATTACATTGTTGCTGCCACTAATAATATGAGTCTTCAGAAAGCACGCGTATTTAAGGACTGTTTGGCTGATAAAGTGATGTTCTGTCTTTGTTGCCTAAAGGTGACATTTCTTGTTCCGTGAACGTAAAAATGAGATTTTATCATAAGGACAACTGAGAAAGAAATAAGTTAGATGTTGAATCTATTGTCCCGATAATTATAGGAGGTTTTCCCCTGAATAAAGCATTCCTCGAGATGGCTATCTGTGTTGTAGGAAGGTGTTAAGGTAGGTGAAACTGATCAGTTTATGCAGATATATCGAAGCCGTAAAGTAGGTCAATCGTATGTAACCTCCATTGGGACTACCTTTTTTGCTATAGCTTGTGCTTTATGGTTGATGATGAAAATAAAGGCCCAAGTGGTACTTCAATAAAATTTTACCTTTTTCTTTGAATCACTGTAGTTTATATTTTTCATTTTCACCATGTTGGTCTACTCGTGTTGAATTTATTGACGTAAGAATGTCATCCGTGTCTTTCTCATTAGCATTGGTCAAAGATATATATAATACATATGTAATATTCTAGAATATTCTAGACAATATTTTAGGCAATATCCTAGGCTACAATACAAGATATACATGAGTATGATCTACATACTAAAAATAATATATATACAAATATTACTTTACATAATCTAATACACCTCTGCAGTCGAAGCGGGAGGTTGTCGGACGCTTAGACTGTCCCGAAAATCATCAAAAAGTACGCGTGGAAGTCCTTTAGTGAAGATGTCGGCAATCTGATAGCGGAACAGAACATGGAGGACACGAACTTCTCCACAAGAAACTTTCTCACGAACAAAGTGAATGTCCTTTTCAATATGTTTAGTTCCCTGATATTGAACAGGATTACCTGAGAGATATATCGCACTAACATTATCACAATAGACCAATGTGGCCTTGTTGACCGGACAATGAAGCTCCAATAAAAGATTCCAGATCCAACAAGACTCGGAGACAACATTAGCAACTCCCCTGTAATCCGCTTCAGCACTAGAGCGAGACAAAGTGAGCTGTCTCGTAGAGGACTAGGAAATTAGGTTGTCGCCGATAAAAATACAGTAGCCGGAGGTGGAACGTCTTGTGTCTGGGCATCCACCCCAATCTGCATCTGTGTATGAGACAAGTGTGTTGACAGGAGATTTATAGAAATGCAAGCCAAAGTCGAGGCTACCTTGTATGTAGCGTACAATACGCTTAAGAGCATTCATGTGCTCCTCCTTCGGGTCATGCATATGAAGGCAAACTTGTTGCACAGCGTAGGAAATGTCAGGTTTGGTGAATGTGAGATATTGAAGTGCACCAGCTAAACTCCGATAATGAGAGCGATCCTCGTAGGAAGGACCCACAATTGTCCCTAACTTTTGCTTAGTGTCAACTGGTGTGGGACATGGCTTGCATGAAGACATACCAGCTTGAGCAATAATATCCTCTGCATACTTTCTTTGAGAAAGGAAAAGACAATCTGCATGATGAGTGACTGCAATTCCCAAAAAATAGCTCAGAGAACCTAAGTCTTTCATAGCAAACTCAAGGCAAGGAGAGACATAATAGACTTTCGAAGAGCATCTGAAGAGGCAGTAAGTATAATGTCATCAACATAGAGTAGAATATACGCAATGTCTTTGCCATGATGATAAATGAAGAGAGAATGATCAAATTTGCTGTGATAAAAACCAATAGTGGCAACATAATCTGTAAACCGCTGGTACCAAGCACGGGGTGCTTGCTTAAGACCGTAAAGAGATTTCTTTAGCAAACAGACATAATCTGGATGAGTATGATCTTTGAATCCCATAGGTTGATGCATATATACTGTTTCATTGAGATGGCCATGTAAGAAAGCATTCTTGACATCTAGTTGATGAATAGGCCAAGATTTAGACAAAGAAATGCTCAATACAGTTCGAATGGTAGCCGGTTTGACCACCGGGCTAAAAGTCTCCTCACAATCAACTCCAATCTGCTGAGACCTGCCATCACCAACAAGACGGGCTTTGTACCGCTCAAAAGAACCATTAGATTTCATTTTATGCCGAAAAATCCATATAGAACGAATTATATTCACATCAGGTGGACGGGGTACTAACTCCCACGTCTTATTTTTAATTAGAGCATTATATTCATCCAACATGGCTGATTTACAATTCGGGTCATTGAGAGCACTCACTGGGTTTCGTGGCAAAGGTGAAACAGATGTGGTAGTGGTAGCACTCAAGTTGAATTGACGTTTAGGCTTAAAGATCCCATGTTGGCTACGAGTGGCCATACGTTGGGATGGTGGATTCGGTTGGGGTTGTGGTCTTGCTTGTGTGGCTGGGCTCAATGGAAGTAGGGCAGTTGGAGAATGGGCCTGCGGGTGAGGAGAGGAAGAGGGTGGGGTTTGTTGTTGGTCATGTTGTGATGGCTGAGTCGGTTGAGGAGATTGGGCTGGTGAGAGAATAGGTTGTGGGGCTTGAGGCATATGCGGAGTAGGCTGATTTTGCATGTAGTGTAGTATGAGTGGTAAAATTCCAGAATCCAAAAAATCATACGAGGTGGTTGAGGGAGTATATAATTTGGAGAATGGGAATTGAGTCTCATCGAAAATTGCATGCCTCGAAATGATTATTTTTCGGCTCGACAAGTCATAGCATTTATAGCCCCGATGATTAGGAGGATAGCCCAAAAAGACACGAGGTGTAGAACGGGCGTGTAATTTGTTAATGGTAGGGGAAGGAAAGAGAGGGTAACATAGACACCCAAATACCCTAAGGTGAGAGTAAGATGGATTTTTCTGATATAGAATTTGAGTGGGAGATTTGTATCCTAATACCTTATTTAGAAGAATGTTGAGGAGGTAAGTTGCCAGTTGTAAGGCATGATGCCAAAAAGAGGGAGGCATGGAAGAATGGGCAAGCAATGTACAAATGATATTATTAATGGACTTTATTTTTCGTTCCGCTTTACCATTTTAAGGTGAAGTATGAGGGCAAGAAAATCGAAATTGCATGCCATTTGATTCACATAATTTTCTAAATGGACCATTATCAAACTTCCGCCCATTGTCACATTGAAAGTTTTTGATTTCTCTTTCAAATTGTGTTCGTATAAATGCTTGAAAGGAGTGAAAGATGGAGTAAACCTGTGACTTGTGTGAGATTGGAAAAGCCCATAAAAAATTACTGTAATCATCAAGAAAGAAGGCATAATAACGGTGTCCACATGAATTTAAAACGGGAGATGTCCATAAATCATTGTGAACAATATCAAAAGGCATATTAGTAAAAGATAAAGAGTCACGAAATGGCAACTTAATGTGCTTCCCAAGGGGACAAAAATGACAAAAAGAGTTACGGGCCTTATTACATTTAATGAAATTGCTACTACAAAGAGAGCGAAGAACAGTATCTCCCGGATGACCTTGGCAAGAATGACATAAACTAGGAGAAATAACAGCAAAAGCAGAGGGTGTTGTGGCCCGATTTTTGGTGGTGATAGGATAGAGTTCCCCCGAGCTCTCACATCGCATTAGACGCCTCCCCGTCGGTAAATCCTTCATAGAAAATCCAAACGGATCAAACTCAACTGAAACCATATTATCAGTAGTGAATTTTCGAACAGAAATAAGATTTTTGATGAGGTTTGGAGCATGGAGTACGTTGTTTAGGTTTAAAGGGGGATTAGGAGGGTGAAGGGAGGTACTACCATAACCATGAATTGGAATAGTGCTACCATTACCAACAATAATACCGTGATTTTTGCTCTAATTAAAATACGACGTGAGAGTACCTTAATTTTCCGTCATGTGAGAACTAGCACCGGTGTCCATGTACCAATGTTATCCGGTTGAGAGATAGAGAGAGTGTGCATTGCGGCGTCGATGTCCGTGGGAGCATAGCCAACACTTGGAGGGGCGGCTGACATTTGATATGCTTGTTATGGCCTTGGTTCAAGCACCCCTACTTGTCTTGGTGGACGCTGCTGCCACGGTGACGTCGGGTATGGGCAGGGCTGTGTTGCCCATGGATGTGGCGTCCAGGCGACCTAAGGAGGGTACTTCCACTGCTGGGTAGACCACTGTTGTTGTTGCGGGATGCCACGCCCCCCACCGCGGCCTCCACGACCACGATTATTGCCGCCTCTACTGCGGTTATTGCTCTTTTTGCTGCGATTGGCGCTGTTTCGACTGTGCGAAGAACCACCTTGCTGAGCGATGGATCCGTGCCTGATAGTAGTATCATCCGTCGGTGGTTGAGGAGCCGCAATTAGGGCAGTGCTGGACTCCCGTGCTGCGCGCTTCGCCATGCTTGTTTCCTCTAAAACGAGCATTGAACGAGCCTTAGAGAAAGGGGAAGCGGATCGCTGTGTTGAATCAAAGTAGCGACTCCACCATAGCCATCGTTCATGCCAGCGACCATATGAAGAACCAATCTTTGGTTCGAGACCGGCGCCCCGACATTCTTGAGTTAATCGACAAGCAGCTTCAGCCTTTGACAATATGTGCTCACGTTGGCAAAATCATCCAGGTGAGTATGAGTGAATTGATTTTCGAGATGAACGGCTCTCGAATGTTTGTTGTCATGGAATAAATCCGCCAAACGGTTCCAAGCATCCATGGTTGTGTCATCAGGTTCAAGAATAGTATGGAGGAGATCATTGGAAATTGTCCCATAAATCCATTATAAAATAATAGCATCAAGTCGAGACCAAAGGTTGGTATCGGTCTCTTTGATCGAAGAAGAAGATGGCTTGGCCGTGTTGGTGGTGGAAGGAAGGACGATGTGATCTAATACTTAATAAGCACGCGCATGAATTTTGAATAGGGAAACCCACGAATTGTATTGAGAGTTTTCCATGTCTAACGTGATAGGTATGAAGTTCTTCACATTGTTGACAGCTAAAGCTGGATGAAACTTCGCTGACTCGGACATGGTGGAGGATGGCGGTGGTTGCTCGGCCGTGATGAGCAGAGAAGAAGGGCTGCAAGGAGGGAGGTGGACGGTTATACAGAAGAGGTAGAGAGAAGATAAACCATATGTTCTGATACCATGTAAGAATGTCATCCGCGTCTTTCTCATTAGCATTGGTCAAAGATATATACAATACATATGCAATATTCTAGAATATTCTAGACAATATTTTAGGCAATATCCTAGGCTACAATACAAGATATACATGAGTATGATCTACATACTAAAAATAATATATATACAAAGATTACTTTACATAATCTAATAATTGAATATGTTGAACAGATTCTATGCAATGGCCCTGGGACCTATATACCACTGTGTGTAATTTCTTTCTTTTTTAAGGTTTGAATTTTAGAATTTTAACTGAAACTAAAATTTCTCGAGTAGTATTGATATTTTAAGAGGGTACTAATTAAGTTCAGTATGCAACTTTAAAATGTTACCTACAGGTTCTGGGAATTAGATGGTCATCTATTTTCTCTGTGGAAAGTATAGAGCGAGTGAAGAGGTTATCTCTAAGTGGCTTACTTCTTTACAAGTTATGCATGGGTGATTAGTTATTTGTACAATGGCCACAGCTACAACGAAAGTATCCTCGGACTCTTTATGTGGGTTGTCTCATGTAATTGATCAATTTCAGCAGGTATATGATAATTACTACAATCTCTGAAGTTTTTGTTGTCTGGTCTGCATATTGTGCCTAATCATCCAAGCACAAGTTTTTGAGCCAAAGTGTGGCTATTACTGGTAGAAAGTACCATCTATGTTCTGTTGGGTCCATTTGTTGGATACCTACTCAAATATCTTATACACTATTATCATTTTCTCCTACATTGTTATATGGTGTTTTCTTAATTTGCAGCATCAACACTTGAAGTGTTGAAATATATCATTGACATTTATTACTCTCTTTTGTTGTTATTTGTAGCTTGCATCATGTATTGGCCCACACTTTGAATATTTGCAAGTGCAAACAAATATCAAAAACTTGTTCAGGAACTAGAACTTGTCCTTGCCTGGATTTGGATTCCAACCATTCCAAAAATGGGCAGTTGTATAAAAATAAGTTGAATTGCATGTGAGAGTTGTAATAGCAAGATACAAATTGAGTCCATATATAGTGATCGTGTCCCATTGTTGGTGCCCATATATAGTCCAAATATGAGTTTCTTAAGCATTAATCCGTATATAGTCCAAATATGAGTTTTGGTGTTTTTGGTGTTTTTTTTGCAGCTCATCTTATTGAAATTGAATTTTGCTTTTTTGTTTTTTTACATCATGAAGTTTACAAATCCAACCATGATTTTCTTGAAGAAAATAATTGTGAAGTGTACCTCACATGATGTACACTTCATTCCTTCTGGTTCGTTGTTATTCTTTCAATTTTTTTCTGTTAGTTATTAAATATTGTAAGTACTATGGTCCTTGGGAGATCAAGATACAATAAAAAATTATGTACTTGTCATGACTTGAGCATTATCTATTTATATATGGAGTATTAGTTTTAATTATTGGCTCAATATGCATTAGTTTGAAACAAGTATGACATCTATATTAACTTGAAATATTAAATTTAATATGTATTATAACAATTAATAAAAATAATAGTAATAATAAATATGAAATCACTGACTTGAAAATTAATTATAATTTGCAATGAATTTTGATTATTTATCCATTAATTTTTTGTTTACAAATTTATAATTTGTGAAGGTGAGAAATGGACATTAATGAATGATTATTTCCCTCACTAAAATCTTTTCTAGTTAATTAGTTAGTCATTAGTAAAGGATTTTTCTTTCACTAAATTGAAGAAAGATTCTCAATTTATAATTAGTGAAGGAAATATTCTCTCGTTAAATAAATTTGTTCTTCACAATATATTATTTGTGAGGGAATAAAGTTATTCACTAATTTCAAATAGTCCTTAAAATATTATTAATGAAGGAAATCAATCTTTCACTAAATAACAATATTCCATTACCAAATATAATTTGTGAATAAAAAGTTATTCACAATATATCCTTCACAAAAAACATTTAGTTATTACTTAGCGAAGGATAACCTATTGCGATGAGGTCTTATGCGAGCAATCGCGTGAAGGAATTATTTCTTCGCAATAAATCTATTGTAAGTGATATATTACATCTTGTGAAAGATTTGTCCTTCACTAGAAGCAATTATTGGTGTAGTGTTTGTAGTATTATCTAATGGCTAGAAAGGCACAGGTGGACCATGTATGTGGTCACTTCTGATGGGGACGTCAGAAATTTAAGTGAGGGAGTTTGTAATACCCCAGTCCCACATCGAAATGTATGGGACAAATTTGTCTATATATAAGTAATTAAGTTGCTACCAATAGTACCTTCAGTCATGACATTTTGGATGAGCTTGTGGTGGACTAAGATGACTCAAGAAGATATTATTGGGTCAGTGGTTTAAGGCCTTATTTGGATGAGTTTGATTCGATTCAGACTTGAGATTTGACCCTAGATTTGTTCCGAACTCGGGATTGACTCGGGTTGTTTTAATAACCTACAAAATACTTTCATAAATGATACAATTGTTTTGATGAGAGAGAGGATCTTTGTCATCTACTTCAACATTGATATTGATATCTGACTCTAGCTAATAGATGGTACAACCATAGGCTTTGGAACAAGTAGCTAGTAACATTTGGGACTCACTGGAATTGAGCATTTTTACTTAATTTTTCTTGAATATATTGTTAGATATGCAATTTTTACCGTGTAGTAACTAGAAGCTTGGAGTTGTATTGTTGCACTCGAAAGTCATCATGATTGAGATGAATTATATTAATATTGTGATAGGTATTGTGATAAATTGAAAACTTGAATGTGCTGCATCATTTAATTCTTGATTTGCTATTGAGAATTAGGGAGTCCAGATTTGAAATTCTAGAGAAAGGTTCGAGGTTTATGATTTAATTACTGTATGTACAAGAACTTTTGTTGATATAACCAATGAAGGCATTTTATGCAAGCATGAATAAGCCAAAAGTAAGAAAGGCAGAAAATTATACTGTAGCGGAAGACCTCATTCTAATCGCAACAAGGGAGTATACTAGTGAGGATGTGGTGATTGGAACTGACCAAACAAAAGAACAGTATTGGACTAGAGTATGGAGAGAGTACTTGTCGAATGCAAGCAGCTATCCATATTGACCAGAGAAATCAATAATCAGTCGATTTAGAATTATCAGGACTAAATGCTTGAGTTTTTTTGGGATTGTTCAGAGCATTGTGTATGCGAATCCGAGTGGAATGACTGACCAAGACAAGGTAAAAGTGCCTTTATTATGATAATCACTTTAATATATAAGTGATAGTTTAAGGTTTATTATTTTGACATATTGCACAATATTTTTATAGTTTAATCAAGCCATTAAAACATGGTCAACTAAGGAGAAGGAAAGAGGTGTCTTCAAGTTTTTACACTATTATCAAGTGCTCAAGAATTCTCCAAAGTGGATTATAGAAGTGGTGCACCCCAATTTAAGTCGAAGCCTAGTTACATCAGATTTGATCCATTTAGAAGAAGATGTGAGTGCCTCTGGTCATGTAGAAGTGGAAAGGCCAATTTGTAAGAAGGCCAGAAAAGAGCAACAGAAGAACATAAAATGAAGTTGGAAGATAGTGTGGAGTCTCAAACCAGTATTCATTTCGAAAATTCACAAGATTTATTGCAAAATTCTCATGATTAGAAGATGGATGTCAACTTCCAAGATAGCAAAAAAATGAATGAATATCTACAGTTGAAGAGGGAGAAACTTGAACTTGATTAGGGACCCTAAATAGGAGAAGGTTATGACTATTGACATGTCTAACTTGAATGAGATGCAACGAAAGTACATTGAAAAGAAATAAGCAAAGATCTTTGAAAGAACGTTTAACAAGTAGATGATATATTTGTCCTACTAACTTTCTATGGACTTGTAACAATTGTAGTTTGTTTCTATTTTTTTTATTAGCTCAAATTTCAATATCTCTGGACTTGTAGTTTTTGAAGTTTGTTTGGACTTATGGTAATTGAAGTTTCTTTGGACTTATTATAATCGGCAATTGAAGTTTATTTGGACTTATTGTAATCGGCAATTGGCTTTGGACTTGTGGTAATTGAAGTTTCTTTGGACTTATTTTAATTTGCAATTGCTTTGGACTTATTTTAACCTACAATTGCTTTAAAAAAATTATTATGATATTATATAAATGCTTGACATTATATTTAAACAAAATACAAATACTTGACACTATATTAGAAAATTCAAATAGAACAATAGAACTTAGACATTAATTACATAAGCAGAACCACAATTACTCAACATTTTTGTGCCTCTCCCATAGATGCTCAATTAAGTCTTCCTGAAGATAACAATACATAATTTTATCTTTTAACTTTTCACGTCCCGTAATGAATTGGTTATAATCAAAGTGTTCATACCCATAATCTACTATTGGAGCAGAAACTTCTTCAAACAAATAATAGTTACCTTTCTCCAGTGACTTATATAGGTCATGCTCGTATTGATCACCGAAATAGTTAATTACTGCTTCAACAAATTTTTTTCATTGCCTCATTTGTTGTACTTTTTGCAAGCCAAATATACTCATCCACCATATCACCAAAAAGTCCATAACACAACATTCTGAGTGTTGCAGAGATTTTTAGTAATGAAGATAAGCCCTATATGCGTGTAACATTTCGACATTGCACAAAATATTCATCATAAGCTAAAACAACAACATGAATGTGAATGAATAAATTACGACTCATGCGAAATTTTCTTTGAAATAGCTTGTGAGGAAATGTCGGGGTTGGAAAGAAGTAATCTCGTACCAAGTTTTCATGGCCCGTCTTTCGATCACGATCGATGTAAACACGACCGAGAACAAAACCTCGACGTGTCTTCGCTTTGCCTTTTCTCTCTGAAATTTCTCCTTCCATGGGGTGAAACAATTTTCATGCATAACCTCTTGTTCAACAGAGAGAGTAAGACATGTTGATGTCTTTTTCGAAAAAATTAAAACATTTGTGATGTTATAAGTAGGAGAAGAATTCTAAATTGAAACATTGATCATTGCACTTTTGATTTCTAGCAACATCTATTTTAAATTAAAATAGAAGTAATTTTTAAATTCAAATAACAATTATTTTTAAATAAAAAATAGTTACAACGGTCAAAACATGCTTTGACAGTTGGAACTTGCAAATTTGAATTTTTAAATTTTAAATTTCATTATTTAAGGAATCAATATAAGAAACCTGTTGAGTACATAGTGAATAAATTGAATCCCTATCATATTGAATGACCTAGTAGTACTGTAGAGTATGAATAGAGATCAGAAAACTATTCTGAATACTCCAAGTCCCAATTTTTGAAAGGAATATAGGGATGAAGTGGCATAGGTTTCCATGTCACCGATACACATGTGTTTCTTTCTTAAATAAAAAGATGTTATTGTTGGGTGGGTCCACCTCATAACTTTGAATCAAATAACTAGCATAGTTCACTAGTGAAGGAAGTGGAAAACACTTATAAGTGACAGCAACGATGTCGTTTTTTCTACCCTGTGTAATTAAGACATTTTATTTTTGCTTTTTGGACAAATATGTTGATTTTATACTCTATTTTTCAATCCTTATTGATTGGAATATAGGTGTGTATGCAGTAAAGTATAAAAAAAATTAATCAAAATATATTTAACAGCTAGACATTATTAAATTATATTACTTATTATACTTATATATAAGGGTAATATAATAATAGTGTAGTTTAAAAATAAAAATTATTTCCCTTCCTTTCATTACTTCTAAACATCAGCAAGTTGATTTTCAGTAGGGATGTATTGTAAAGATATAGTTCCATTTTGTACATGATCCCTAGTAAAATGATATCTTATTTCTATATGCTTAGTCCTAGAATGCATGACAGGATTATGTGTTATTGTTATGGCACTTGTGTTATCACAATGAACAGATATGGACTTGATATCAAACCCATAATCTGCTAGTTGGTTCTTCATCCATAAGATTTGAGCACAACAGCTGCCTGCAGTAATGTATTCAACTTTTGCTGTAGAGGTAGATACTGAATTTTGCTTCTTGCTAAACCAGGGCACAAGTTTGTTTCCTAGCAATTGACAGGTGCCACTGGTGCTTTTTCTATCAATTTTGTAGACTGTAAAATCACCATCTGTATATCCTGTTAGTTCAGAGGAGGACTCCTTGGGATACCAAAGTTCCAAGTGAGGTGTGCCTTTAAGATACTTGAAAATTCTCTTTACAGCAGTTAAGTGTGATTCTTTAGGATTAGCTTGAAATCTAGCACATATGCATGTTGCAAACATTATGTCTGGTCTACTGGCAGTTAGATATAGAAGAGAGCCTATCATACCTCTGTATTGGGTAATGACAATAGTTTTATCTTTCTCATCTTTGTCAAGCATAGTGATAAGTGGATTTTATATACGCGAATCAATGTCCATTTCATGCTTATTTGTTGCTCATTTCTTGTGTTCACGTTCGTTTTTACTTGTATTATGTTGTTTCATGTGTAGGATGGTTGTTGTGACGTTTAACGTGAATTTGGAGTTATTCGGTATGATATGGAGTCAATTGGTGCAAGTTTGGAAGAAATCATGAAGTGTAGCAAATTCAGTTAGCAGAATAGAGGCCTGCCGGGGCAGGCTTGTTTTCCTCTTACACCCCCGCCGGGGTGGGGGTTGTCGAATTCTGGTGTCTTCTACTGAGGTTGAAACTCTTGTTGGTTACGGTTTCTAACATTTTAGATTACACATGAACTCTATTTGATGGAGAATTTTGGCTGGGACTTGTGGTTGGACATCTATTACTCTATTAACAACAAAAATGACTCGACTAACAACGAATTGAGAACACACAGAGGGCATAATACGAAGATTATTTCCAGAATTTCACAGTATGAATAGGAGGAGTATTCTGAAGAGATTTTCGTGACGATTGCAATTCTAGGCTACGTGAGGGGTGTTCATCACTATTCTTCTCTTTAGTCTTTTATTTGTAATTGCAAGGATGTTTTCTTTAGATTATTCAGTTTTTATTTCATTCATTATGAACTAGTTCACTTTTTAGGCTTATGATGGATCCTTAGGTGAAACAATGATTTTGTAGCTTTGATTTCCAGTTCAATAAAGTATTTCCAGTTTATCTATGTTAATTTGAGCGTGAATTTATGAATTTCCTGATCAACAATTCTTTGTGGATTTGTTTGGAATCGAGAGAGGATATTCAAATCTAGACTTAGTTAATATAGCATGTGTTCATGAATTTTGTGAATAGCAGATTCTTGATGAATGTTAAGGTAGGGATATGCTTGACATCGCATGTAATTGGATAGAGAACTTAATCTTAAACCTTCTTTAATTTCAGTTCACATAGAGATATAGTGAGTTGGTTGATTAAGGTGTTTAACTTGTTTCTATCTAAATTGTGGATTTAAGTTAATACGGTATTAGTGCATTGAGAGGTGGCTAGTACTACATTTGTGTTCTTGATTAATAAACTGGGATGATGAGTTGAATTGGAATAAAGGTGTGAAAATCAGAGTGAAGCTTAGGGTAAAATCATAAGTCTAATTCTCCATTATTTATTTGAAATTCTGGATTTTAATATTTGTGATTATTTTGTGATAGTTTATTTATTTATTAATTTAGTTTCTATAATTTTAAACCATTGAATTGAATAGTTTAATAGAATTAGGATTAATAGGAGATTGATAATTGTGAAGTTAAATTTCTTGCTACTTTGTCTCCGTGGGAAAGATACTTTATTCATTTCTATATTACTTGTTGACCACGTATACTTGCGTGTTTTGCGTATATAGATTTTTCCCAACAAATTTCTGGCGCCGTTGTCGGGGACAATTTAGTCTAGATTTTAATATATTTATAATATCAGTTTAATTAGTCTAATTTTACTTAAACATTTTTGTTTTTGTTCTTCTTATTTCAGGTTTTTGACATTGGTTTATGCAAACACGATCCAAAAATCCAGACTTGCTTCCTTTTGAGGACGACATTGAAAGAAGATTTCAGAGGTTAAGTGGATCAAGGAAACAAGGAACGAATTTGAAAACTCTGACATAGAAGAAGCAATGGCAGCTGAAGATAAGAAAGCATTAAGGGACTTCGCCATACCCAAGGTAACTGAACTGCAGTCGAGCATCACCAGGCCCGCAATTGCTCCAAATACATTCGAAATCAAGCCTGGGACGATTCAGATGATCCAAAATTCAGTTCAGTTTGGGGGATTGGCTAATGACGATCCGAATGAACATCTAGTCAGCTTTCTATAGATTTGTGACACCTTCAGGTATAATGGGGTGTCCGATGATGCGATAAGACTTCGCTTGTTCCCATTCACCTTGTGGGACAAGGCGAAGAGTTGGTTACATTCTCTGCTGCCGAGATCAATAACTATGTGGGAAGACTTAGCTCAAAAATTCCTTGCAAAATTTTTCCCACCGGCAAAAACTGCCAAAATGAGGATTGACATAACAATGTTTGAGCAGCAACATGTGGAGTCGCTATATGAGGTATGGGAGAGATACAAAGAGTTACTCAGAAAGTGCCCACATCATGGATTGCCCAAGTGGCTACAAATGAACACCTTTTACAACAGACTACATTGGAATCTCAGAACGAGTATTAATGCAGCGTCAGGTGGAGCGTTCATGGCTAAAAATTAAGAGGAGGCCTACAACTTGATTGAGACCATGGCGGCTAACAACTACCAGTGGCCCACAACAAGAATGACACAGGCAAAGGCAGATGGGGTGTTAGAAGTAGATGGAGTGACAACAATACAAGCATAAATTTCTGCGCTGTCCAAGAAGTTGGAAGCTATGACAGGGGCTCAGGTACAGCAAGTTGCAGTGGAATGTGAATTGTGCGCTGGTGACCATCCTACAGATCAGTGCGCAATCAATCCAGCATCCATCCAGTTCATAGGTAGCTACAACAGAATTCTGCAAAATACATACCAAAATACTTACAATTAGGGGAATAGGAACCACCCAAATTTCTCGTGGAGCAATAACCAGCAAAATCAAGCTCCACGATCGTCATATCCCCCAAGTTTTCAGAATCACCAACAACCGGTTCAACATCAGGAAAGGAAATCAGATTTCGATGAAGTGGTGTCGAAGTACATAACTAGTAATGAGGCAGCAATGAAAAATCACGCAATGGCAATGAAATCACAAGAGATAGCTATCAAGAATTTAGAAAATCAGATAGGACAGATTGCGTTAGCATTGAATAATAGACCACAAGGAACGTTACCAAGTGACACTGAGAGAAATCCAAAGGGTAGTCATGAGCAATGTCAAGCAATTATGTTGAGAAGTGGAAAATATCTCGTGGGTAATAATGCAAAAAATTCAGCGACACCGGAGGAAAAAGTTGATGACAGTAACGTGGTTGAAGGAAAAAAGGGTGAGGATAAGCAAAGTGAGGACATAAAGTTAAACGATAAGCTAATTGTTTATCCTCCACCACCGTTTTAGCAGAGGGACCAAAAACAAAAATTAGATAAGTAGTTCGCAAAGTTTTTAGAAGTGTTCAAGAAAACTCCAGATTAACATCCCATTCGCAGAAGCCCTAGAGCAAATGCCGAGTTTTGCAAAATTCATGAAAGGAATTCTGTCGAGGAAAAAGAAATGGGAAGATTTTGAAACAGTGGCACTAACAGAGGAGTGTAGTGTAGTGTTACAGCAGAAGTTACCACGAAAACTTAAGGATCCGGGGAGCTTTACTATCTCATGCACGATCGGGAACATGTCTTTTAACAAATGTTTAAGTGTGAACCTTATGCCATTGTCAGTATACCCAGAATTGGGTTTACCCGCGCCAAAGCCTACGAATATTTCATTGCAGTTGGGGAATAGGTCAGTCACATATCTGAGAGGCATAGTAGAGGACATTTTGGTTAAAGTGGATAAGTTTATATTCCCAGCGGACTTTATCATTCTGGATTTTGATGAGGACAAGAACATCCTGATTATCTTAGGGAGAACTTTCTTGGCCACGGGAAGGACACTCATAGACGTGCAAAAAGGAGAACTTACTATGAGAGTCCAAGATCAAGAAATCAAATTTATATGTTCAAGGCCATGAAATTCCCTACGGATGAGAAAGAATGTTTTCAGATGGATTTAATTGAGCAAATCATCAGTGAAGATATGAGCAAGAGTTTGGTTAACGATCCGTTAGAAACAACTTTATTGGGGGATGAAGAGTTTGACGACCCAAAATTTGTGGACTACTTACAAATGTTAGATTCATTGCCACGAGTTAGCCAATTCAGAGCACCGTTTGAACCTTTGCACACTGAGGAGATAGTCGCAAGAAAATTGAAATCGTCATTGGAGGAGCCACCAACATTAAAACTTAAGAAACCCCCTAAACACCTCAGGTATGCGTACTTAAGCAATTCAAATTCTTTACCTGTAATTATTTCTACTGCACTTAACGAATTGTAGGAAGAAAAGTTGCTGAGGGTGCTTAGGGAACGCAAATCAGCGATTGGTTGGACGATTGTGGATATAAAGGGAATTAGCCCTTCATTTTGCATGCACAAGATTCTGATGGAAGATGATGCAAAATCAATGGTGGAGCAACAACATCGACTTAACCCTATTATGAAGGAAGTTATAAAGAAGGAAATTTTGAAGTGGTTGGATGCCGGGATCATCTACCCGATTTTTGACAGTAAGTGGGTTAGTCCGGTCTAGTTCGTGCCGAAAAACGGAGGAATGACTGTGGTGCAGAATGAGGACAATGAATTAAAACTGACTAGAACAGTGACAGGTTGGAGGGTTTGCATGGATTATAGAAAATTGAATAAGGCAACCCGAAAAGACCATTTCTCGCTGCCCTTTATTGATCAAATGTTGGATAGATTAGCGGGACATAAATATTACTGTTTGTTGGATGAGTACTCGGGCTACAACCAGATAGTCATCACTCCTGAGGATCAAGAAAAGATAATATTTACGTGCCCTTACGGCACATTTGCATTCAGGAGGATGTTATTCGGGTTATGCAATGCACCTGCAACCTTCCAACGGTGTATGATGGCCATTTTTTTAGATATGGTGGAGAAAAATGTTGAAGTCTTCATGGACGACTTTTCGGTCTATGGAGACAACTTTGATACTTGCCTAGGGAATTTGGTCATGGTATTACAGCGATGCAAGGATACAAACCACATACTCAATTGGGAAAAATGTCATTTCATGGTTGAAGAAGGCATAATTTTGGACCATAAGGTGTCGGCTCAAGGATTGGAGGTGGACAAAGCAAAGTTGGAAATAATCGAGAAACTTCCTCCACCGAGCTCAGTTAAGGGTATTAGAAGTTTTCTGGGACATGCTGGGTTCTATAGGAGGTTCATAAAGGACTTCTCTAAAATTACAAGACCTCTATGCAGTCTTTTAGAGAAGGATGCTACTTTCAGTTTTACTGAGGAATGCAAGTCAGCGTTTGAATTATTGAAGAAGAAATTAACTACATCCCCCGTGATAGTTGCACTGGATTGGAACATGCCATTCGAGCTAATGTGTGATGCAAGTGACTATGCGGTTGGGGCTATTTTGGGCCAACAACGAGACAAGGTGTTTCACGCCATATACTATGCAAGCAAAACACTCACAGAGACTCAATTGAATTACACAACCACAGAAAAGGAATTGTTTGCAGTGGTGTATGCGTTTGACAAATTTTGGGCATACTTGATCGGGACTAAGGTGATTGTGACAACCCGAAAATTTGGACAATTTTATAAAATCTTAAAAGATTGAATAAAGGTTATAAGATGAACCTAGACAGAAAATAAGTGTATGGATTTCACATTTCTATAAAGGAATTTTAAGGATTTCAAAATTTTTGGAGAAAAACTTGAATGATTTAATAGACTATAAGTGATAGTCTGATAATGAGGTATATGTTTAGTGTATGAGTTCATAAGATTATGTGTATATGGTTCTAGTATTTTAAATATATACTAGTGACCTAATCTAAGAGTTGTGGACCATATTATTTTGTATGAATATGTGAGTAAGTGAATTAAGAATTAAGTTATGTAACCTATATATATATATATCTCCACGATTACTCCATCCTCTCACCCCATTACTACACATACACCCACTACCTCCACAATTACTCCCATTCCTCTCCCCCACACCTCCTCTATATAAACCTTATCACTCAATCCCCATAATCACCACATACAGTCCACTCCTTCTACACAAGGCTACGAATTCAACAAGATATTAGGGTGATTCTAGAGCACAATTCCACTTTATCTTCATCTTCTCTCACCAGAATTGCCATAGAAATCACCAAGTTTGGGGGAAGTAACTTCTGTGCACACCAAGTGTTTGAGAATTTGTGTGAACTAAGTTTGAGGGGAAGGTAGTGTGTTCGATAGTGAGTTCAGACATTCGTAATCAATGGCTTCTCGACCAACTTTAAAATGCTAACGGAGAGAGAGTTCAAGACCCGCACAACCGACCCGCTTATTTCTACCGCTGAAAGTTCAAAAGTGCCGCTGCCGTCGACCGGTATGATTACATGGTCACAAAGGCTCTTACACCGGAGTGGGGGTTGGCCCCGGATGCTCATGACGGTGAGATGTTGCAACAAATCTATCAGAAAGGGTGGGTCAAGTTCACTGAGGAGCCCGAGCCCGCCGCCGTTAATGTGGTCAAGGAGTTCTATGCAAACGCCGAGGACAAGGCATCGTTCAATGCTTTCGTGCGAGGTCGCATGGTCCCGTTCAGCGCTGATGTAATCAATACATATTATCAGCTGAGGGTGCCTCGACAGTGTCAGTATGCCCATTTAAGGGATTTCGACCCTGACTTTGAGGAGGTTATCAAAAGCATGACCAAGCCGGGTACAACATGGATAAAGGGTCGGAAGGGAGGCACGTTGTTTCACAACAAAGACCTCAGTCGGTACGGGAAAATTTGGTATGCATTCTTATGCGCGAAACTGTTGCCATCCACGCATACCTCGGACGTCACCAAGGAGAAGGCACTACTCCTTTTTGCTATTGTGCAAGACTTTATCATCGACGTCGGAGCCATAATCAATTTTTCAATTCGTCGATGTCTACGGGGTAATTTCTCAGGAGGCTTGCCACACCCATCGCTCACTTGCCACACCCATCGCTCATTTGTGGGTTGTGTCGTCAAGCCAGAGTTTGATGGACTGATGATGAGCCCACCCTTATGCCGCTGCAGCTGCTAGATTTGAGAATGATAACACGGTATTCAGTATGGGCTAGAGGTGAATCTCATCCTAGAGGTTTAGGATTTATTTTTCCATCAGCGTCGGAGGATGAAGTTGATGTTGAAGACACGTCGGAGGATGATGATGACGCTATGGGAGATCAAGGGGCCGAGCATGTACCGCAGACAGAGGCACTATCTAGTCCTCAGTTCCTTGAGTTCCAAAATCAAATGATTGCGCACAACAAAGCAGCACGTCAGGAAATGCGGCGATTGGTAATGAGGCAAGATCACATGTTTAATGCTATGAACGCATCTTTTGCCTCACTCAACACAACCCTTCAAAGCTTCAACCCGGCGGCTCAATTTCCATATCAGCAACCCAGACCAATGCCGAGATTTTCACTAAGTGATTCTGATGAAGAAGAGCAACAACCACCTCCTCAGACTTAAGCGATAGCAGAGAAGTCCTCACGTACTTTGTTTTGATTAATCAACCAATGAGGACATTGTATTACTTAAGTTTGGGGGATTTTTATACATGTTTGCATGCATATGTAGTACTTATAGGTTTGCATTTTGTCATTTTAATTTTAGTATTGCATATTAAGTTCGGTATTGCATGATAGCTTAGGTGCATACATAGTAGTTTAGGTTATTATTGTCATTGCATAGTAATTAGTGTTGTAAATAGTGCATTTTGAGTGAAATATTGTGTTTGCATAAGTCCAGCAATGTTGTAGTTCATATTATTTGTGGGCCAATGATGAGATTGATACTAAGTTAACCAATACAGTGTTGATTACTAGAACTGTGATACAATTTCTTTTTTGAGTCAAATCTGGAGCTGGTTTGAAACTGGTATAGAAAAGGTTAGCACGATTAATAACATCTTTGTTGACTGGTCAGTTCAAATTGATACATAAATAGTGTCTAAAGGATAATGCTAGAGTAAATGAGCAAATGACAAGGATAGACTTGCAAAGGAAAAAAAATTAAGCAAGAACCTAAGTTTGGGGGATGAAATGTGGGGTATATAAGCTTTATCTAAAAAAAATATATAAAAAATTAAAAAAAAAGAAAAAAAAAGAGTGTATATATTGTGACTAGTCTTGTTTCGGGGCCTTTGTTACTTGAGCAAGTACGCCCGAGGGGATTGTCTTTACACCTAGCGCCCTAAGGTCTTTTATGGTCTGGGAGTCGTTGGTTGAAAGCTCGCTAAGGGGTAGCACTGTCAGCCTAATGGGATGAGACATTGCACAGTCATGTCTATATATATATATTAAAAAAAATAATATATATATATATATATATATATATATATATATATATATATATATATATATATATATATATATGAATAAGGTATAAGTACCCTGTATGAACCCCTGAGATTGGTAATTGTGTGGTTTTAGTTGGAGCTGTCTATGTTTGAAATTTTTAAGTGTGCACAGTATGATTCCTTCTAAGAGATTGATTATGTATTGAATTTGAGTCCGTAGCAGTTATCATGGATGTTAATCACACACGCACACTATACCAATGATGATGGTTTAAGATTTGAGGATTAATCAGAATTGTAGATTGGTTTTGGTGTTTTATATTGTATAGTTGCTTGTTTTCATTGAGGCCGTTAAGATAATCTAGATTCTGCGATACTGATGGACTCGAAAGCATATAAGTTAGATCATATTCATTTCGTCTCATTGCATTGCATAGCAGGTAGTTGTTTTGTGCTCGAGGACTAGCACGGTTTAAGTTTGAGAGATTTTGATAAGTGAATTTTATATACGCGAATCAATGTTCATTTCATGCTTATTTGTTGCTCATTTCTTGTGTTCGCGTTCGTTTTTACTTGTATTATGTTATTTCATGTGTAGGATGGTTGTTGTGACGTTTAACGTGAATTTAGAGTTATCTGGTATGATATGGAGTCAATTGGTGCAAGTTTGGAAGAAATCATAAAGTGCAGCAAATTCAGTTAGCAGAATATTGGCCCGCCGGGGCGGGCTTGTTTTACTCTTACACCCCCGCCGGGGCGGGGGTTGTCGAATTCGGGTGTCTTCTGCTGAGGTTGAAACTCTTGTTGGTTACGGTTTCTAACATTTTGGATTACACATGGACTCTATTTGATGGAGAATTTCGGCTGGGACTTGTTGTTGGACATCTATTACTCTATTAACAACAAAAATGACTCGACTAACAACGAATTGAGAACACACAGAGGGCATAATACTAAGATTATTTCCAGAATTTCACAGTAAGCATAGGAGGAGTATTCTGAAGAGATTTTCGTGACGATTGCAATTCTAGACTACGTGAGGGGTGTTCATCACTATTCTTCTCTTTAGTCTTTTATTTGTAATTGCAAGGATGTTTTCTTTAGATTATTCAGTTTTTATTTCATTCATTATGAACTAATTCACTTTTTAGGCATATGATGGATCCTTAGGTGAAACAATGATTTTGTAGCTTTGATTTTCAGTTCAATAAAGTATTTCCAGTTTATCTATGTTAATCTGAGCGTGAATTTATGAATTACTTGATCAACAATTCTTTGTGAATTTGTTTGGAATCGAGAAAGGATATTCAAATCAAGACTTAGTTAATATAGCATGTGTTCATGAATTTTGTGAATAGCAGATTCTTGATGAATGATAATGTAGGGATATGCTTGACATCGCATGTAATTGGATAGAGAACTTAATCTTAAACCTTCTTTAATTTCAGTTCACATAGAGATATAGTGAGTCGGTTGATTAAGGCGTTTAACTTGTTTCTGTGACGCCCCCAAAATTAGGTATACATCACCCATCTTGGGTCGTCAGATACATGGTACAGAATAAAAATACAACTTACTAATACAACTGTCGTGTACAATACGACAAAATATAACTGTGAGTTTGAATACAATTATTGTCTACTAGAGACTATACAAACTCAAAAGGAGTCCTCATTACAATTATTGTCACACTATTTAATAGAATAGTGAGGACTACTAATACTATCATCTGGTCCATCACTCCGTTCCCTGACTTGTCCCAACTATATTCTCATTTCCTGAAGAGAAAAGTGAAAGAAAGGGTGAGCTCAACTAGCCCAGTAAGAAATATTATAACTAAGATAATGCAGAATAAATTATCATTAGCCTTCAACAGTGTTAAACTGATAAAATATAACGAACATCAAGTTTAACTGCAGCGGAATAAGCAATCCATTAAAAGAGTCAAGTAGAGAATAAAATCTACAATCTTCTATGATTTAAAAGATTTTTCAACACTGTTATCGCTGGGACTCAGCTTAATAAAATAATCCACATCATCGAATCACCCCTGCACTACGGCCAAGGATATTCTTTAGTATCACGACCATAATTATCCATGCACTACGGGCCAAGAATATTTGTGTACTCATTAATGGCCATGATCATGCCAACAACTGTCCATCAATGTACTACGGGCTAATGAGGACTTTTACCACATCATTTGTAACATTACGGTCATGATTATACCGAATAATCCCTGGTCATAATCATACTAAGTCCATCTATGCACTACAGGCCACAGATGACTTTCAATATTTTATAAACATGAGGATGATGACAATGATATAAGAATTCAATAAAACAAGTTCAAGAATTAATTTATCCAAGAATTAACAACGTCCAAATTGTCAACATGATACTGCTTTGTGGAGTAAAATTCAAGAATGCTTAGAAGAATATTTTCATTAAAAGATACTGGATGAATAGCAATTATCAAGGATATTCCACTAATATCATGGAGTATAGAAGTTAAAACTTTACCAACTAAGTATAATAAAGAATGGAATAACAAAAGAAATCACCGGCATGCGATAGACCGCACAAACAGATTATTCCAACAGAATAATAAATAATGGAACCAGATCCGGTGTAAATGCACAGACAGGATATTCCGACAGAATAATAAATAATAGAACCAGGTTCGGCGTAAACGCACAGACAGGATATTCTGACAGAATAATAAATAATGGAACCAGGTTCGGTGTAAAACACACAGACAGGATGTTCCAACAGAATAATAACAAGACAGAACCTGGTCCGGTGTAAAACACACAGACAGGATGTTCCAACATAATAATAATAAAAACGGAACCAGGTCCGGTGTAAAACACACAGACAGGATGTTCCAACAGAATAATAGAAGAATGTCACCAAGTATAGGGTAGACCGCGTATACAAGTTATTCCAATAGAATAATAAGAAATGGAATAACAACAGTTCTCTTCATGAATAAGAAAGAATAACACCCTTACCGTTTTAAAGAAGAACTGAAATAAGGAAGTAGTTAAGTAGCAGAATACTTTTCTTCTCTCTCTCTATAGTTTCTCTCTATAGTTTCTCTCTCTAGAGTTCAGTGAATTCGTAAGAAATAATGAAAGAATGAGCTGCTATTTATAGAAGAATGGACTGCATAGTAACTAATCCATGAACGGTCCAGATTGATTTACTTTAATCTGACGGTCCATATTTAAAGAAAAATATTTTAAATAGAATATAATATATTCTATTGATAGAATAACTTTAATAAAGTATTCTGTTTTATATAAAAAGATGTTTCTGTTTTATTACGTTAATAATACGAATAAAACAAAACGTCATTATCGCTAAATAATTCATATTATTAACTGACAATAATTGAATCAAACTGAGTGACTTCTCACATAAGCATTAATAATCAATACCGTGTGCTACTATGCAACCACACGTATTACTGTACTTTTACTACCGAGTAGTTCAACAGTAACAATGGTAAAACTTCCGCCGTTATTTTTTAATAAAATATTTTTGTCGTTTTCTCAATTCGACAATAATTCCGTTGTGGGGTCCACCAATGATTGTGTCGTTGTACGAATATTCCCTGTTAAAACGAATATTCTCCGACCAATCGAATATTATATAACAACTTGCGTACTTTGCAAAATTTATAAATATTACCCACAACTATAACATTATATCAAATTAACTCCATAATATTCAAAAATAATATTTATAGAAAATTCATCTTTATTTATAAAAGTTGGGGTCTTACAACCTTCCCTTCTTATGAAATTTTACCCTCGAAATTAGAGTACGTACCTGGTATGTCGAAGAGGTAAGGATACCTTAATTTCATTTCAGATTCTAACTCCCAAGTCATTTCCTCAATATCGTGGTTTCTCCACAAAACTTTGACTTGAGGTATAACCTTGGAGCGTAGAATATGTTCCTTCTTATCCAAGATTTGAACAGGAACTTCTTCATACGTCAAATCTTCTGCTATTTCGTCCGGTTCTAACTCAATAATGTGGTTCGGGTTTTTCACATATTTACGTAACATGGATATGTGAAAAAGTTATGAACACGAGACATACTTGGCGGTAAAGCGAGTCTATAAGCCACAGTTCCTACTCGATCGAGGATTAAAAATGGACCGATGAATCGAGGATTGAGCTTTTCTCTCTTTCCAAATCTCGTAAATCCTTTCCATGGAGCAACACGTAAGAACACATGATCTCCTATATCAAATTCCACGTCCTTTCGATGAAGATCAGCATAACTCTTTTGTCGATCTTGTGAGATTTTTATACGTTGTCGGATCGTTTTCTGTAGTCACACGTACCAACTCCGGTCCCAACAACGTTGCTTCACCCACCTCATCCCAGCATACTGGAGAACAACATTTTCTTCCATACAATGCTTCGAATGGAGCTATGCCAATACTTGCTTGATAACTGTTGTTGTAGGAAAACTCTACCAATGGTAAGAACTTGTTCCAACTTCCCTTGAAATTAAGGACACAGAGTCTTAATAGATCTTCAAGAGTTTGAATAGTCCTCTCTGATTGTCCGTCCGTCTGAGGATGATATGCCGAACTAAATCGTAAATCCGTGCCCATAACTTTTTGTAAACTAACCCAAAATCATGAAGTGAATCTTGGGTCTCGATCAAAAACTATGGAAACTGGCATACCATGCAGTCTTACAATCTCGTTTATGTACATACGAGCAAGACGTTCAAGTGTATAAGTTTCTCGTATCGGTAAGAAATGAGCAGACTTGGTCAATCTATCAATAATGACCCAAATCGCATCTATACCTTGAGAAACCTTAGGAAGACCGGTAACAAAATCTATGGTAATGTGCTCCCACTTCCATTCTGGAATTTCAAGTGGTTGCAATGGACCTTTTGGTACTTGATGCTCCGCTTTGACTCGTTGGCAAGTTAGACACCTTGAGATAAACAGCGCTATCTCTCTCTTCATATTGCTCCACCAAAATGTATGACGAAGATCATGATACATTTTGGTACTTCCAGGATGGATTGCAAACGGTGTGTTGTGCGCCTCCATCATGATTTCATACTTTAAATCAGGGTTGTTAGGAACACAAAGTCTGGAGTTGACTCGAAGTATTCCTTCTTTATCGATTCTTGCTTCCGGCATAGCACCTTCTTGCACTTTCTTCCTCATACGCATCAGCTCCTGGTCTGTAGCTTGAGCAGCTTTAACTTTATCGATTAAAGTTGGTTCTACTCGTATATTCGCCATCATCACATGGGTCCCAGGAGTCTTTAACTTTATCTCCATCCTTTGCAAGTCACACAAAATAGGCCTTTGTGTTGACAATATCGCACTCGTACTTGCATATGATCTTCTACTCAATGCGTCAGCTACCACGTTCGCTTTTCCAGTAATGCCTCCAAATTTTAAGTGCAAAGACAATAGCTGCCAACTCTAGATCATGAGTAGGATAATTCCTCTCATATTCCTTGAGTTGTCTTGATGCATAGGCTATGACTTTTCCATGTTGCATGAGAACGCATCCCAACCCTTTGCTCGAAGCATCACTGTAGATGACAAATCCCTCCGAGCCAGATGGTATTGTTAGAACAGGTGCTGAAATGAGTCTCCTCTTGAGTTCTTGAAAACTTTTCTCACATTCTTCGCTCCAACCGAACTTTGTATCTTTCCAAGTCAGCTGAGTTAATGGAGTAGCGATTCGAGAAAATCCTTCCACGAATCTCTGATAATAACCAGCTAAACCAAGAAAGCTACGTACTTCGGTCACTGATTTAGGTTGCTTCCAACTTTGAATAGCTTCAATCTTTGTCGGGTCAACAGATATTCCATGACTTGATACTACGTGCCCAAGGAATGCTACCTCCTCCAGCCAGAACTCGCACTTCTTCAACTTGGCATAAAGCTTGTATTCACGAAGCTTTTGGAGTACCAGCCTCAAGTGTTGCTCATGATCTTCACGACTTTTGGAATAAATAAGGATGTCATCAATAAAGATGACCACAAAGTGATCCAAATATTCCTTGAATACCCGGTTCATCATATCCATGAAGGCAGCATGAGCATTAGTCAATCCAAAGGACATGACTAGGAATTCATAATGCCCGTACCGAGTTCTGAAAGCCGTCTTTGGAATATCCTCAGTTCTAACCTTCAGCTGATGATATCCAGAACGAAGATCGATCTTTGAAAAGAATTGTGCTCCTTGCAACTGGTCAAACAGGTCATCAATACGTGGCAATGGGTACCTGTTTTTGATGGTGACATGATTCAACTCCCGATAATCAATACAAAGTCGCATACTTCTATCTTTCTTCTTCACGAATAGCACAGGAGCACCCCAAGGAGAAGTACTAGGACGAATAAAGCCAATGTCTAACAATTCTTGCAGTTGGATCTTTAACTCCTGAAGTTCAATAAGAGCCATTCGATATGGGGCTTTGGAAATGGGTTTTGTACCGGGTTCAAGGTCGATACAAAATTCAATTTCACGCTCTGGGGGTAGGCTAGGAAGTTTTTCAGGGAATACGTCAGAAAATTTATTAACAATAGAAATATCATTCAAAACTGACGTATTTTTGTTTAGATCCGTGACATGAGCTAAGAAAGCTTAACATCCATTTTTTAATAAACGAATAGCTTTATGACTTGAGATGACAGTGATTGATTTTAATGGTTTGGTTGCTTGAATTCGTATAATAGGTTGGTTAGGAATATGAAAGCTATCAACCTTACGAAAACAATCAATTTTTGCATGATGAGTAGTTAACCAATCAATCCCTAGAATCACGTCAAATGAAAGTATTTTTAATGAAATAAGATCGACAGGTAATGTGTGGGTACCAACTTGAACCAAACAGGACTTATAAATCGTGGATGTAATGAAGGTTTCTCCCAATAGAGTTTCAACAGATAAGTCAAAGTCTAATTTCTCCGGAGTCAAATTTAATCGATGAGCGCAAGTAGGAGAAATAAAAGAATGGGTAGAACCAGTATCAAATAAAGTATAGACTTTGTTAGAGTCTATGATAAGCTTACCCGTGATGACTTCATTCGGGTTCCTTGCTTTCTGAGAGGTCACAACAAACGCTCTCCCTTGCACTACCGGTTTTGACTTTTCTGGGACGGCCTTTGGTGTCTCCATCCTGGCTGAACTTATTTTTGGTAAACGACAAAATTGAGCTAAATGACCTTCTCTTCCATAATTATAACATACTTTAGACGGCATCGCGTAGTTTGGACTGATGTGCCCCTCCCCTCCGCATTTGAAACATATGATAGGTGGTCGTTCTCCTTCCTTAACAACGGGTGTTGGTGCTGACGTCTTTCCATCATTGTTAAATCTCCTCTTCATGAAATGACCATTCTTATTGTTTTGGCCCTGATTACCACCGAAGTGGTTACCATTTCTGGCCTGTTGATTCCCTCCACGCTTGTTGTCACCGCTTCGATGACTGCTCTCACTGGTATTATCATTTTGTCGACTGCTCTCTTTTGGTTGCATTGACTCGTTATCGCGCTCCACTAACTGAGCCCTATTCACAACATCTGAATACAAACACAGTTTATGAGAAATAAGATGTTGACGTATCTCAGGTTTCAAGCCTCGCAAAAACATTCGCGTCATTCGCTCTTCATTATCCACCAAGTGGGACGCAAACCGGGACAACTCAGCAAATTTAGCCTCATACTGCGACACGGTCATATTATTCTGCTCCAATTTGATGAACTCCACCTCCTTCATGTGACGAATATTTTCGGGAAAGTATTTGTCATTGAACAGCTCTTGGAACTTCTCCCAAGATAACTTCAGTGCGGCAGGTTGAGTACGCTTAATCGATTCCCACCAGTAATCTGCCTCTCCTCGCAACATAAAGGCTGCAAAGGGAACCTTTTGCTCCTCGGAGCATCCCAAGACATCAAATATCTTGGTGATCTGCTTTATCCATATTTCCGCTACAAGTGGTTTTGGCTCTCCCTTAAACTCCGGTGGTCCCAACTCCTTGAACTGTTTAGCGATGACCGTCCGAGAGTTTTCAGTGTTTCCACCTACATTTTGGACAGGAGCCGTTCTCGCCTACTGTTGCATGAACTGTATAAAGCTTCTGAACATTCCATCATTCATCATCTGGTCAGTGTTGTTGTTTGCATGAGGATTGTCACTTTCCTGATGCACATTATCCTGATTATTGATATGTGGTGAATCAACAGTCGCCTGTGCTCCATTGCTATTCTCAACATTCTCAGATGCCATTTTCAGATACTGCCACAAAACAAAAGTTAATTGATATGTCATATATTATCCTTATATACTGACCGACCAATTAAATACCATGCAAATAAACTTAGGTAGGTCATACTAGCGAAGGAATTCTCCGTCTCTCCCCTCCTAGTTCTATTCTCACATCTTAGCCAGGGATCATATCCCTAAGCTCTGATACCAACTGTGACGCCCCCAAAATTAGGTATACATCACCCATCTTGGGTCGTCAGATACATGGTACAGAATACAAATATAACTTAATAATACAACTGTCGTGTACAATACGACAAAATATAACTGTGAGTTTAAATACAATTATTGTCTACTAGAGACTATACAAACTCAAAAGGAGTCCTCATTACAATTATTGTCACACTATTTAATAGAATAGTGAGGACTACTAATACTATCATCTGGTCCATCACTCCGTTCTCCGACTTGTCCCAGCTATATTCTCATTTCCTAAAGAGAACAGTGAAAGAAAGGGTGAGCTCAACTAGCCCAGTAAGAAATATTATGACTAAGATAATGCAGAATAAATTATCATTAGCCTTCAACAGTGTTAAACTGATAAAATATAACGAACATCAAGTTTAACTGCAGCGGAATAAGTAATCCATTAAAAGAGTCAAGTAGAGAATAAAATCTACTATCTTCTATGATTTAAAAGGTTTTTCAACACTGTTATCGCTGGGACTCAGCTTAATAAAATAATCCACATCATCGAATCACCCCTGCACTACGACCAAGGATATTCTTTAGTATCACGACCACAATTATCCATGCACTACGGGCCAAAAATATTTGTGTACTCATTAATGGTCATGATCATGCCAACAACTGTCCATCAATGCACTACGGGCCAATGAGGACTTTTACCACATCATTTGTAACATTACGATCATGATTATACCGAATAATCCCTGGTCATAATCATACCAAGTCCATCTATGCACTACAGGCCACAGATGACTTTCAATATTTTATACACATGAGGATGATGACAATGATATAAGAATTCAATAAAACAAGTTCAAGAATTAATTTATCCAAGAATTAACAACGTCCAAATTGTCAACATGATACTGCTTTGTGGAGTAAAATTCAAGAATGCTTAGAAGAATATTTTCATGAAAAGATACTGGATGAACCGCAATTATCAAGGATATTCCACTAATTTCATGGAGTATAGAAGTTAAAACTTAACCAACTGAGTATAATAAAGAATGGAATAACAAAATAAATCACCCGACATGCGATAGACCGCACAGACAGGTTATTCCAACAGAATAATAAATAATAGAACTAGGTCCGGTGTAAACGCACAGACAGGATATTCCGACAGAATAATAAATAATAGAACCAAGTCCGGCATAAATGCACAGACAGGATATTTCGACAGAATAATAAATAATGGAACCAGGTCCGGTGTAAAACACACAGACAGGATGTTCCAACAGAATAATAACAAGACGGAACCAGGTCCGATGTAAATCATACAGACAGGATGTTCCAACAGAGTAATAATAAAAACGGAACTAGGTCCGGTGTAAAACACACAGACAGAATGTTCTAACAGAATAATAGAAGAATGTCACCAAGTATAGGGTAGACCGCGTATACAAGTTATTCCAACAGAATAATAAGAAATGGAATAACAACAGTTCTCTTCATGAATAAGAAAGAATAACACCCCTTACCGTTTTAAAGAAGAACTGAAATAAGGAACTAGTTAAGTAGCAGAATACTTTTCTTCCCTCTCTCTATAGTTTCTCTCTATAGTTTCTCTCTCTAGAGTTTAGTGAATTCGTAAGAAATAATGAAGGAATGAACTGCTATTTATAGAAGAATGGACTGCATAGTAACTAATCCATGAACGGTCCAAATTGATTTACTTTAATCTGACGGTCCATATTTAAAGAAAAATCTTTTAAATAAAATATAATATATTCTATTTATAGAATAACTTTAATAAAGTATTCTGTTTTATATAAAAAGATGTTTCTGTTTTATTACGTTAATAATACGAATAAAACAAAATTTCATTATCGTTAAATAATTCATATTATTAAATGACAATAATTGAATCAAACTGAGTGACTTCTCACATAAGCATTAATAATCAATACCGTGTGCTACTATGCAACCACACTTATTACTGTACTTTTACTACCGAGTAGTTCAACAGTATCAATGGTAAAACTTTCGCCGTTATTTTTTAATAAAATATTTTTGTTATTTTCTCAATCCGACAATAATTCCGTTATGGGGTCCACCAATAATTATGCCGTTGTACGAATATTCCCTGTTAAAATGAATATTCCCTGACCAATTGAATATTATATAACAACTTGTGTACTTTGTAAAATTTATAAATATTACCCACAACTATAACATTATATCAAATTAACTCCATAATATTCAAAAATGATATTTATAGAAAATTAATCTTTATTTATAAAAGTTGGGGTCTTACAGTTTCTATTTAAATTGTGGATTTAAGTTAATACGGTATTAGTGTATCGAGAGGTGGCTAGTACTACATTCGTGTTTTTGATTAATAAACTGGGATGGTGAGTTGAATTGAAATAAAGGTGTGAAAATCAGAATGAAGCTTAGGGTGAAATTATATGTCTAATTCTCCATTATTTGTTTGAAATCCCGGATTTTGATATTTGTGATTGTTTTGTGATAGTTTATTTATTTATTAATTTAGTTTTTATAATTTTAAACCATTGAATTGAATAGTTTAATATAATTAGGATTAATAGGAGATTTATAATTGCGAAGTTAAATTTCTTGCTACTTTGTCTCAGTGGGAACAATTCTTTATTCATTACTATATTACTTGTTGACCACGTATACTTGCGTGTTTTGCGTATATAGATTTTATCCAACACTTAGTTGCTGGAGCAATTGGTGTTTTCATGGGAGAGGCTGATTCCATGTCATACTTCTTAAGTAAGTCTTTAATGTACTTGGTTTGGTTAATGAAAATACCTTCATCAGTCTGCTTCACTTGCAGTCCAAGAAAGAAATTCAACTTACCCATCATACTCATTTCAAACTTGCTCTGCATAAGCTTGGCAAATCTCTTGCATTGCTCATCAGTAGAACCAAAGATAATATCATCTACATGTATTTGAACTAGTAAGATTTTATTTTTGTGCTTCCTAAGAAATAATGTGGTATCTACTCTGCCTCTAGTGAAACCATTTTCAATAAGAAAGTTAGTTAGTGTTTCATACCATGCTCTAGGTGCTTGTTTAAGTCCATATAAGGCTTTGTCTAATCTATAGATATAATTAGAGAGAGTTGGATTGATGAAACTTGGAGGTTGCTCCACATATACTTCTTGAAGTTCACCATTCAGAAATGCACTCTTGAAATCCATTTGGAAAATTTAAACTTCATGTGGGCAGCAAAAGCAAGGAATATCTTGATCGCTTCTAATCTGGCAATAGGTGCGAAGGTCTCGTCGTAGTCAATGCCTCATTCTTGGGAATAACATTTGGCCACTAGTCTTGCCTTGTTCCTTGTGATTACCCTATCTTCATCCATCTTGTTTCTGAAGACCCATTTGGTGCCAATAACTGGGTGACTTCTTGGTCTAGGGACTAATCCCCAGACTTTGCTTCTTTCACACTAATTCATTTCCTCTTGCATGGCTTCTATCCAACTCGAGTCTTCCATAGCATCTTCTATCTTCTTGGGCTCTATTTGGGACAAAAAGCTCAGATAGAAACACTCATTGTGGGTGGCAGATCTCATCTTGACTCTTGTATTTGGGTCTCCAATGATCAGGTCTTGAGTGTGATCTCTTGCCCATCTGTTCCCTGTTGGAACATCTGTTCTGGTGCCTTCTTGTCTGAATTCTTCGAGATCAACCTCTATTTCTTGTTGCAGAGGTTCGTCGTCTGGTGTAGCTCTCTCTACGATCTCTTCTCCAAGCTCGACGTGTAAGACCCCGAATTTTATGAAATAAAAGTATTCAATTTTTCTTATAATTACTATTCAGTAAATGGTTAAATTGATAAATGTTAAAGTTAAGGGTGATATATAATTTTTTTTTCAAAATACACAAGTGGTTATAAAATATTCACTGTTGTCGGGGAATATTCGTTTGGTCGTGGAATATTCTTTCTATCGGGGAATATTCGTACGACGACGCAACCATTTGTGGGCCCCATAACAGAATAAATGTCAGGTGAAGAAAACGACAAATTTGAGTTTTTACAAATAATGGCGTAGTTGTTACCGTTAACACTGTTGGAATACCCGGTGGTTAAAATATAGTAATACGCGTTATTGCACAGTAGCACACGGTATTGCATAGTATTTTTGAAATTATTGATTCTTACGTGAGAAGGCACTACTCAATAATTGTTACAGTAATTATTGTTTAATATTTTATTTTATTGATTCAATAATTGCTACGTTAAAATTTTATATTATTGTTGTTCAATAATTGTCACTGCACAGTATTTCCCATTATCAGATCAATAATTTATATTATTTGAATAATATTATTAGATAACATTATTGGTAATGTCTAGAAAGTTCTGTCTAAGGAGAGGTTTTGTCACCTAATTACGCGCCAGTAAGGAAAAATTCTTATTGGAAAGCCCCCTCTTTCCTGGGAACGGCCTGGTTGTCATAAATGTGATTCTGTAATATTATTTGTGAATAATTAATTATTGATTCATAAGATAAGGAAATATTTATTTTATGTGGATATAAATGAGGGATATATTTTTGTGGTTAAAAATGAAGGAGTTAATGTTGAGGTGTTTTATCTGTATTTTTGTCGGAACGGAGGTATTGAAAATCAAATTAAGATTTTTGAGATATTTTGCAAGGGTTATAATTTTTAATCCGACCGTTGGATCGTTGTAATTTTTGGATATGTTATACATATATATGTTGAGTATATGTCCACAAATTTTGAACCGTTAAAAATGAACGTATGATTTGTTATGAATTTTACGAGATGACTGGTTCAAAAATTATTAAATTTTCGGAGTTAATCATTTTGGTGGAAAATTCTAGAATTGGCGGGCTCCAGTCTTGGTTGGTGAAAAAATGTGCTGAGATTTTTATTCAAATGTGGTGGGAGAGAATAGTAACTGGTAAAGCCATTAGGTTGCAGGTTAAGTCTGATTCGGCGTGCTAACATTTTCCTATAAATAGAGGGCTAAGTTAGAATTAAAAATCACACCAGAAACATAAGCTTTCTCTCTATATATTATGAAGTATATTTTTTGAGTATTTAGATACTTTGAGAGTTGCTATTCACTGCAAGTTTCCTTCGGCTTTGCATTCCAGTCAGAAATACTGCACTTTTGAGGTAAGAGATAGTAAGGAATTTTAAGGGTTATTATGTTTTTCAGTTCGTACTTCTTCTGATCTTCAGAAAATTCTGAAAAAATTTAAAATGATATTTTGATGAGTTTTATTGATTGTGTCCAAAAATAGTGATTTTTAGATGTATAGATTAAGAGTTATGAATTTTACGGGAAAAAATTATTTTAAAAGTAACCGCTTATAACTCCTTGTGGTTAACTCCAAAATTGATAAAATTTTTATTGGAAGTATATCTATATAATATCAGTGTACTCTGTGAATTTCAGAATTTTTGGATAAAAGTACAATTTATGATAAATATCTAAATATTCGGCGGTTTTGGCCATATGAAAAATAGTAAATGAGTTTTAAAAATTTTGAGAAAAATATATGTTCAATATGGGACTATATTCTGCTAAATCTCATAAAAAATATTTTTAGAACTGATTTGGTATTTTTCATGAAAATAGACTAGTTATGAGTAAATGAATTAAATATGTTATGTGAAGTAAGAAAATTGGAAAATAGAATTTTATGGCTTGAGAATCCTATATGAGGTATATGCAGATTTTTGATGAGGGTTTTGGTTATTGGTAATAAAATCTTATGAGTTTGGCATTTTAGGATGATTAAATGCATTATTTAGTAAAGTGTAAACAATTAAAATAAATTGTTTATAAGCTTAAGAAATATTATTCTTTCAATATCATTATACCAAAATATTAGTATGTATTTTATTGTGGAATTTCTACCTTTTTGTGTCGGGGTTACTATTCATGAGTTACTATTTACGAGTTACTATTCATGAGTTACTATTCACGAGTTACTATTCATGACAAAATTGGTTTCTTTTTCTGACCAAATTATAGTTGATTTATGAATATTACTCTTGAGATTAAATCTATATGTTGATTATATGATTTTATTATCATATATAACATTTTTATAACCCTAATGATGATATTTCTCTTTGACTTGAGTGTAAAGATGGGTAGATTTTTGGTATGATCATGACTATGGGTTCTCTTTGGCCAGTAGTGCAAAGTTGAATTGTTGATTGGTATGATCATGACCATTGAATTTATAAGTGAATATCTTTAGCTTAAGTGCAAAGGTGAATTGATTAACATGGTTATAATTATTGTTTATATAAATTCTGAAATGATTATATATTTCTTTGAGATATTAATATATTTGACATGTAGTGCAAATATGAACTGTTGATAAATATATTTAGCCGTAGTGTAAATATGAACTGTTGAGGAATATCTTTGGCCTGTAGTACAAAGATAAAATATTGATGAATATCTTTGGCCTGTAGTGCAAAGAGGAATTGTTGATGAATATCTTTGGCCCGTAGTGCAAAGATGACATGTTGTTGAATATCTTTGGCCAGTAGTGCAAAGATGAACAAATGTTGAGATAAACATGACCAACTGGTGATACAAATAAATATCTTTGGTCGTAGTGCAAAGATGAAGTTATTAGTATGATTATGAACAGGAAATGTGATTTGGTGTAACCATGATCTTTGATGTTTCAGGTAAAGATAGGTGATGAAAATTATCTTCGTTCTGGATGAGAAGAGGAATTTAGAACTACAGTTATGATTATGAGTTATTCATATGATTGTGGACCAGAATTGTTGATTGATGTTACAGGGATAAAACATTGTTGGTGGATTTTTAACATGGAGAAGATAATAGACTTTATAGTCTATTTGACTCTTCTAATGGATTGCTCGTTCCGCTGCAACTATGGTTGAAATTTTTATCATTTACCATATGTTCTAAATCTCTGATTTATTATTGATGAAGGCTATTGATAATTTAATTATCTTTAGTCATGCTATTCTTTACTGAGCTAGTTGTGCTCACCCTTTTGCTTCACAATTCCTTTTAGGTAATAAGAGTGTAGCTGAGTCGAGCGAGGGTAACGGGAAAATAGAACGGTGGTCTTTAGCTGTGGATGTTCTCCCGAAGCAGTATAGAAAAGTTCATTTAGTAGTTTTATTTGGTGAATCCAATAGGGTAAGGTGTACCCAACGTTGGAAGGGTGGTTTGCCACTATCATACAAGATGTCTAACGACATACAACCTCGTGTCATCATAAGACAGGGATGTGCTCATCCATTTGCTGAGTATATATACGAGCACTACCTATATAATCTTGGTGTTTGTTTGAAGTATAATTCTTAATTAGAGACAGTAGAGATAATGATATGTCAAGAGAAGACTCACCATTGGGAAGAATATGATAGTAATCTTCTCGTTTTTCTTTGGGGTCTATTGGGTCAACCAAGGATAATTCTGTGGCCATATGATATCTATCATAACCTAGACGCATGGCCTCCCATGTACGAAGGTTTCCTTGAGCACTTCCCAAAGATTCTAATTTTTAAAACAGTTTTTGACTATACCTTTATGTAAGGTGTCATTGTGAGGTGATGTACACGGTTGGAACATGAGTCACATTTGGTATATATTTGTATCCAAACTCACAGCATATGTGTTGTTGTATTTTGCACGACAATTGTTGTAATAAAGTTGTAGTTGTTTTCTGTACCATGTATTTGGCGACTCAGAATAGGTTGGATGGAATGGACCTATTTTGGGGTTGTCACACGACGATTTCATCTTCTGTGGCTACGATCGTGGTGTTGGGCTCGACCACCTCATTCGTAGTGTTTGAGTTGTAGATCACAGTGTCTTGAGGCACAGATTTATTTGAGTCTGTTTCATCGAAGATGACATGAATCGAGACTTCAACACTTAGCGTCTTCTTGTTGAACACTCTATAGGCCTTACTATCTGTGGCATATCCGAGAAAGATTCCTTTGTCTGACTTGGGTTGGAACTTAGTCAGATATTGTTTTCCATTGCTGAGAATGTAGCATGCACAGCCAAACACATGGAAGTAGCTGACATTTGGCTTTCTTCCTCTCCACAGCTCGTAGGAAGTCTTCTTTAACGTAGGGTGAAGAAGAGACCTGTTCTGAGTGTAGCACGAAGTGTTGATAGCTTCTGCCCAGAAGTATTCAGGCAGATGAGCTTCTGCTAGTAGAGTCCTTCCGTCTTTAATCAGCGTTCTGTTCTTTCTTTCAGCTACTCCGTTTTGCTGTGGAGTTCGTGGAGCTGAGAAGTTATGACTGATGCCATTGTCTATGTAAAACTAATCCATCTTAGAGAAGTCGAATTCCCTACCATGAACATTCCTTATAGCCTTGATTTTCTCCCATTTTTCGTTCATCACCAGCTTGAACATCTTGCTGAGTTGAGAGCTTGTTTCATCTTTAGAGTTTAAAACGAACACCCATGTAAATCTGGTATAGTCATCCACTACGACAAATGAGTATCTCTTTCCTCCAAGGCTTATAGTTGGAATTAGCCTAAAAAGATCTATGTGACGTAACTGTAGGGGCTTATCAATTGAGTTGATCATTTTTCCTTTGAATGAACTCCTAGTTTACTTTCCAAGCTGACAGGCATTGCATGGCCTTTCTTTGACGAAGCTGAGCTTGGCTAAACCTGCTACTAGATCTTTGGAGGCCAATTTTAACAGACTTTTGAAATTGAGATGAAATAATCTTCTATGCCATAGCCAGCTCATTTCTTCAGAGGCTTTAGCAAGAAAGCATATTGTCTCATTAGAACTTAGTTGAGCAAGATTAACAGTGTAGACGTTCCCTTCTCTTGTTTCGGTCAGCTTTATAGAAGAGGTCTTCAGATCTCTGACTTAACACTGATTGTTGAGGAAGGTAACTTGATGACCCTTGTCGCAGAGTTGGATTATGCTCAGAAGATTGTGATTTAGTCCTTCCACATAGGCTACTTTGCTGAAGGACACTGCACCATTCCCAGCTGAGCCATATCCTCATCACTTGCCAGAGCCATTGTCTCCAAAGATGACTGTTGGACCCTCCTTCTCCATGAAGTTAGACATGAGAGCTTTGTTCCCGGTCATGTGTGTAAGACCCTAACTTTTTATAAATGAAATTAAATTTGTTCTATTTATTATTTTGAAATAGTAAGGGTTGATTTGATTAATGTGGTTAGTTATGGGTAAAATGCGCAAATATTTTAAATAAGCAAGTGGTTATAAAATATTCATTATTGTCGGGGAATATCCGTACGACGGCGCATCCTTGTGTGGACCCCATAACGAAAAACGATTGGATGAAGAAAACGACAAGTATGAGTTTTTATAAATAACGGCGTAGTTATTACCGTTAACACTGTTAGAATACCCGATGGTTAAAACACAGTAATACATGGTGTTACACAGTAGTACACGGTATTGTACCAATTATTGATTCTTACGTAAGAAGACACTACTCAATAATTGCTACAGTTTTTACTATTCAATATTTTATTTTATTGATTCAATAATTGCTACGTTAATATTTTATATTATTGTTGTTTCAATAATTGTCACTACACAATATTTCTCATTATCAAATCAATAATTCATATTAATTGAATAATATTATTAGATAGCATTATTGGAAATGTCTAAAGAAGTTCTGTCTAGGAGATGTTATTTAATTGTGCGCCAGTAAGGAGAAATCCTTACCAGAAGGCCCTCTCTTTCCTGGGAACGACTAGGTTGTCATTATTGTGATTCTGTAATATTATTTGTGGATAATTAATTATTAATTTTTATGATAAGAAGAATATTCATTTATGTGGATATAAATAGAGGAATTTTTAGAAAAGTGACAATTGTAGAAAATTGATATTTTATCTTTTTTGATAAAATAATTCATTTAAATATATTATTATATTATAATAATAGAGATAATTTTACAATGAATGTGTGATATATGAATAAATGAGGAGGAAGAGTATTTTTGTTACAATAAATACTAAAAACATGTTAAACATGTTAGAGGCCCCGTTTTTGACTAAGATGTGATTATAGCCTGTAAAATCGTCTGTATGTTGATTTCGGTTAATTTCTGTTTAGAATTTGGAAAAATTTAAAGCTATAAAGTTGTAGAGAATTAAACTTTCTATGGAATGGACATAAGATTCATATTTTTCAGATAAAAGGGCTATTTATTATGAATTATTGAAGTTTCGGAATAATTGATTTTTGAAGTTAAAATTATTTTCTTTTAAGAAAAACGTTTTTATTATGTTGGTGGGGCCCACTTGTATTGAAAATGTGCTGAGTTCAAATTTTTCAAAGTGGGCAAAATTTTTTTATAAATATTAATATTTTATTAAATTTTCTGCTTTGGTGTTCTAAGTATTTTCCTATAAATAGGGTGCTTAAGTTAGAATTGAAAATCACACCAGAATCTGAAATTTTCTCTCTCTATATTGTCGAGCATATATTTGTGAGTATTTTGATACTTTGAGTGTTGCTATACGGTGCAAGTTTCTTTCAGCATTATATCCGATATTTCAGTCAGAAACACTGTCCTTTTGAGGTAAGGGATGTTATTTTTTTTAAATGATGTTATTTCTTTTAATATCATTATACCGGAATATTGGTAAGATTTTTCTTGTGAAATTCTTGTCTTTTTGTGTCGAGATTACTATTCACGTATACGGCACTATTCACAGAAAAATTTAAATTTTTTCTTTTCCTGTCCAAGTTGTTTATTATGGTTACTAGCTTTGATTGTATCCATGTTTTAATCCTCATTCTTCAATTTTGCTCCACAATGGTTTATTATGGAGTATTTTTGAACATGGATGAACTAAAATACTAATCCTTAATCCTTTTTATTTTATCTCACTGAATTCATTTTTTTTAAAAATATTTTCATCATTCTCAGTCCTAAATGATGATATTACTGAATATCTTTGGCCTATAGTTCAAAGATGAATGATTAACGGATGAATGTCTTTGGCCCGTAGTGCAAAGATGAACAGGTATTTAGATGAACATGACCAACTGGTGTTACAAATGAATATCTTTGGCCTGTAGTGCAAAGATGAATATTTGATTCAAGATGTATATTGATTTATATTACAAGGATAAAATATTGATGATGGACTTTTAAATCTTTGAAGATAGTAGAATTCATTCTCTACTTGACTTTTCTAATGGATTGTTGTTTTCGCTGCAGTTGTTGATCTAAAACTCGTTGTCTATTATATTTTATCAGATTTTTCTCTGTTGAAGACTAATGATAATTTGTTATATATTATCTTTGTCATAATATTCTTTACTGGGCTAGTTGAGCTCACCCTTTCCTTTTTGTTCCATTTTTCTCAGGAGGCGAGAATATAGTAGGAACTAGTCCGGGTGTGGAGTGATGTTTTCAGTTAGTTGTGTTAGCAGTCCTCACTATTTTGTAAAATAGTGTTTCAATAATTGTAATGAGGACTTATTTGAGTGTGAATATTGTCTAGAAGATAATATTTGTATTTAAACTCACAGTTTATGTGTTGTCGTATTTTACACGACAATTGTAGTAATGATGTTGTAGTTGTTTCTGTACCATGTATTTGGCGACTCAGAATAGGTGATGTATACCTATTTTGGGGGCGTCACAGTTGGTATCAGAGCTTAGGGATATGGTCTCTGGCAGAGATCGGGGAATAGAACTAGGAGGGGAGAGACGAGTAAATCCTTCGCTAGTGTGTCCTACCTAAGCTTAGTTGTTGATTGGTCAGAATATAGTGATATTATGTGATATGTTAATTTCTTTAACTAACCCTTGTTTTATGGCAGTATTTGAGAATGGCAACTGAGAATGTTAACAATGGAGTAAGTGAGACTGTGGAGACACCTTTAATCACCAATCAGGAGAACGTGCAACGGGACGACAATGTTCCTTATGTAAACAACACCACTAATCAGACGATGAACGATGGGATGTTTAGAAGCTTTTTGCAGTTCATGCAAAATCAGACAAGGGAGACTTGTGTACCAAATATGGGTGAAAATGATAACAACGCGCGGTTTGTCACAGCCAAGCAGTTCAAAGAGTTGGGATCACCAGAATTTGCGGGAAAGCTGGATCCAATCAAGGCGAAGACGTGGGTAAACAAATTACCAAGATATTTGATGTCTTGGAATGCACGGAGGAAGAGAAGGTTCCATTCACCACCTTTATGTTCCGTGGTGAGGCAGATTACTGGTGGGAATCTGTGAAGTGTACCCAGCCTGTAGCACTCAATACTTCTTGGGAAACGTTTTAGAAAATGTTCAATGATAAGTACTTTCCTGAAAGTATTCGTCATATGAAAGAGGTAGAGTTTATCAGACTGGAACAAAACAACATGACGGTGTCCCAGTACGAGGAGAAGTTCACAGAGTTATCCAGGTTTGCACCTCATTTGGTAGAGAATGAGGAACGAATGACACGGATGTTTCTGAGAGGTCTAAAACCCGAGATTCGACAATATCTTATCTCTCATAAATTTTCTTTATATTCAGATGTTGTAAACAGGGCTCAATTATTAGAGCGAGATAATGAGTATGTTCAACCGAGAGACCACAACCAGGGTCATACCGGTGACAGCAGTCATCGGAGCAATGATAACCCATGGGGAGGCAAAAATACAGACAAAAGCGGTAGCCACTCTGGTGGTCATCGTGGTCATGATAATAGGAGAGGCGAGTCAAGTGAAAATTTCAAAAAGAGGAGATTCAACAATGATAATGTGAAGACGTCAGCACCAGTATCAACTGTTTCGAAGGGAGGAGAACGACCACCGGTCGTATGCTATAAATGTGGAAAAGAGGGACACATCAGACCAAACTGTCCACAACAGTTCAAGGTATGTTATAATTGGGGAAATGAAGGACATATCACTCGAGATTGTATTGTAGCGAAACCAAGTCCAGCGGGGATGGTGACTCCAAAGGCTGTCCCAGACAAATCAAAGTCAGCAATTCCTGGAAGAGCGTTTATCGTGACTGGCCAAAATACGAGGAACCCGAACGAGGTGATCACGGGTAAGCTAATCATAAATTCTTACAAAGTTTATACCTTACTAGATACAAGTTCTACCCATTCATTTATCTCTCCTGCTTGTGCTCAACGTTTAAACTTGACTCCGGAGAAATTAGACTTTGACTTATCTGTGGAGACTCCGTTAGAAGAAACTTTCATTACATCTACTGCTTACAAATCTTGTTTGATCCAAGTTGGCACCATCATATTACCTGTGGATCTTATCTCTTTAAAGATACTTACTTTTGATGTGATTTTAGGGATTGATTAGTTAATTACTCATCATGCCACAATTGATTATTTTCGTAAGGTTGTTAATTTTCATATTCCTAGCCAACCTGTTATGCGAATTCAAGCAACCAAACCACTAAAGTCAATCACTGTTATATCAAACTATAAAGTCATTCGTTTATTAAAAAACGGATGTCAAGATTTCTTAGCCCATGTCATGGACTTGAACAAAAACACGTCAGATTTGAATAATATTTCTGTTGTTAGTGAATTTCCTGACGTATTTCCTGAAGAACTTCCCGATCTACCCCCAAAACGTGAAGTTGAATTCTTTATTGATCTTGAACTTGGTACAAAATTCATTTCTAAAATCCCATATCGAATGGCTCCTATTGAACTTCAGGAGTTAAAGGTCCAACTATAGGAGTTGTTGGACATCGGTTTCATTCGTCCTAGTACATCTCCTTGGGGTGCTCCTATTTTATTCGCAAAGAAGAAAGACGGAAGTATGCAACTTTGTATTAACTACCGTAAATTAAACTATGTTACCATCAAGAATAGGTATCTGCTACCTCACATTGATGACATATTTAACCAGTTGCAAGAAGCATAATTCTTTTCAAAGATTGATCTTCGTTCTGGATATCATCAGCTGAAGATTAAAACTGAGGATATTCCGAAGACTACCTTTAGAACTCGGTACGGGCATTATGAATTCCTAGTCATGTCTTTTGGATTGACTAATGCTCCTGCTGCTTTCATAGATATGATGAACCGAGTATTCAAGGAATATTTAGATCAGTTCGTTGTTGTCTTTATTGATGATATCCTCATATAATCCCAAAGCCATGAAGATCATGAGCACCATTTGAAGCTAGTACTTCAAAGGCTTCACGATAACAAGCTATATGCCAAGCTGAAAAAATGCGAGTTCTGGCTTGAGGAAGTAGCATTCCTTGGGCACGTGGTGTCAAAACATGAAGTATCTGTTGACCCGGCAAAGATTGAAGCAATACAAAGTTGGGAGCAACCAAAGTCGGTGACCAAAGTACGTAGCTTTCTGGGTTTAGCTGGTTATTGTCGGAGATTTGTGGAAGGATTTTCTCGAATCGCTACTCCATTAACTCAGCTGACTCGGAAAGATACAAAATTCGTATGGAGCAAGGAATGCGAGAAGAGTTTTGAAGAGCTTAAGAGGAGACTCATTTCGACACCTGTTCTGACAATACCGTCTGGTTCAGATGGATATGTTATCTACAGCGATGCTTCAGGCAAAGGGTTAGGATGTGTTTTCATGCAATATGGAAAAATTATAGCCTATGCTTCGCGACAACTCAAAGAATATTAGAGGAATTATCCTACTCATGATCTAGAGTTGGCAGCAGTCGTTTTCGCGTTAAAAATCTGGAGGTACTATCTATATGGGGAAAAAGTGGAGATATATTCAGACCATAAAAGCCTCAAATATTTCTTCACCCAAAAGGAACTCAACATGCGGCAATGACGTTGGCTCGAGCTGTTGAAAGATTATGACCATACCATTCAATACCATCCTGGAAAAGCGAACGTGGTAGCTGACGCATTGAGTAGAAGATCATATGCGGGAACGAGTGTGATATTGTCAACACAAAGGCCCATTTTATGTGATTTACACAAAATGAAGATAGAATTCAAGACTCCGGGGACCCATGCGATGATGTCAAGTATACGCATAAAACCAACTTTAATCGATAAAGTTAAAGTTGCTTAAGCCACAGACCCGGAGTTGATGCGTATAAAGAAGAAAGTGCAAGAAGGTGCTATTCCAGAAGCAAGAATCGATGAAGAAGGAATACTTCGAGTCCACTCCAAACTTTATGTTCCTAACGACTCTAATTTGAAGTACAAAATCATGACGGAGGTACACAACACACCGTTTGCAATTCACCCTGGAAGTACCAAAATGTATCGTGATCTTCGACATACATTTTTGTGGAGCAATATGAACAGAGAGATCGCGAAGTTTATCTCGAGGTGTTTAACTTGTCAACGTGTAAAAGCAGAGCATCAAGTGCCAAAGGGTTCATTGCAACCACTAGAGATTCTGAAATGGAAGTGGAAACACATTACCATGGATTTCGTTACAGGTCTTCTCAAAGTTTCTCAAGGCATAGATGCGATTTGGATTATTATTGATAGATTAACTAAGTCTGCTCATTTCTTACCGATACGGGAGACTTATTCTATTGAACGTCTTGCTCGTATATACGTAAATGAGATTGTGAAATGAGATTGTGAGATTGCATGGCATGCCAGTATCCATAGTTTTGGATCGTGACCCAAGATTCACTTCACGATCGAATTTACGATTCAGTTTGGCATACCATCCTCAAACGGACGGACAATCAGAGAGGACTATTCAAACTCTTGAAGATCTATTAAGACTCTGTGTTCTAGACTTCAAAGGGAGTTGGGATAAGTATTTACCATTGGTGGAATTCTCCTACAACAACAGTTATCAGACAAGTATAGGTGTGGCTCCATTCAAAGCATTGTATGGACAAAAGTGTCGCTCTCCAGTATGTTGGGATGAGGTGGATGATGCAATATTGTTGGGACCAGAGTTGGTACGTATGACTACAGAAAAGATCCAAATGATTCGACAACGTATACAAACGGCACATGATCGACAAAAGAGTTATGCAGATCTTCATCGAAAGGACGTGGAATTTAATATTGGGGATCATGTAATGTTGTGTGTTGCTCTATGGAAGGGAGTTACAAGATTTGGGAAGAGAGAATAGCTCAATCCACGATTTATTGGTCCATTTCATATTCTTGACCGAGTAGGAAATGTGGCCTATAGACTCGCATTACCTCCAAGCATGTCTCGTATTCATAATATTTTTCATATATCTGTGCTTCGTAAATATGTGAAAGACCCAAACCCCATTATTGAGTTAGAACCAGATGAGATAGCTGAAGACTTAACATACAAGGAGGTACCTGTCAATATATTGGATAGGAAGGAGGATGTCCTACGCATAAAAGTTATTCCACAAGTTAAAATTTTGTGGAGGAACCATGCTATTGAGGAAATGACCTGGGAGTTGAAAACAAAAATAAAAGCGAGGTATCCTCACCTTTTCGAAATGTCAGGTACGTACGTCAATTTCGAGGACGAAATTTCATAAAGAGGGGAGGTTGTAAGACCCCAACTTTTAATAAATGAAATTGAATTTCCTCTATTTATTATTTTGAAATAGTAAGGGTTGATTTGATTAATGTGGGTAGTTATGGGTAAAATGCGCAAATATTTTAAATAAGCAAGTGGTTATAAAATATTCATTATTGTCGGGAAATATTCGTTTGGTCGTGGAATATTCTTACTGTCGGGAAATATTCGTACGACGGCGCAGCCTTGTGTGGGCCCCATAACAAAAAGCGATTGGATGAAGAAAACGACAAGTATGAGTTTTTATAAATAACGGCGTAATTGTTACCGTTAACACTGTTAGAATACCCGATGGTTAAAACACAGTAATACGCGGTGTTGCACAGTAGCACACGGTATTGCACCAATTATTGATTCTTACGTAAGAAGGCACTACTCAATAATTGCTACAGTTTTTACTGTTCAATATTTTATTTTATTGATTCAATAATTGCTACGTTAATATTTTATAATATTGTTGTTTCAATAATTGTCACTACACAGTATTTCTCATTATCAGATCAATAATTCATATTAATTGTATAATATTATTAGATAACATTATTAGCAATGTCCAAGAAAGTTTTATCTAGGAGATGTTATTTAATTGCGCGCAAGTAAGGAGAAATCCTTACCGGAAGGCCCCCTCTTTCTTTGGAACGACCTGGTTGTCATTATTGTGATTCTGTATTATTATTTATGAATAATTAATTATTGATTTTTATGAAAGGGAAAATATTTATTTATATGGAAATAAATGAAAGAATTTTTAAAAAAGTGACAATTATTAAAAATTGATATTTTATCTTTTCTGATAAAATAAATCATTTAAATATATTATTATATTATAATAATATAATAATGGAGATAATTTTATAATGAATGTGTGATATATGAATAAATGAGGAGGAAGAGTATTTTTTTTATAATAAATACTAAAAAACATGTTAAACATGTTAGAGGGCCCCGTTTTTGACTAAGATGTGATTATAGCCTGCAAAATCGTCCGTATGTGGATTTCGGTAAAATTTTATTTAGAATTTGGAAAAACTTAAAGCTACAAAGTTATAGAAAATTAAACTTCCTATGAAATGGACATAAGATTCGAATTTTTCTGATAAAAGGCTATTTATTATGAATTATTGAAGTTCCGGAATAATTGATTTTTGAAGTTTAAAAAAATAAGAAAAACATTTTTATTATGTTGGTGGGCCCCACTTGTATTGAAAATGTGCTGAGTTCAGATTTTTAAAAAGTGGGCAGAAATTTTTTATAAATATTAATATTTTATTAAATTTTCTGCTTTGGTGCTCTAAGCATTTTCCTATAAATAGGGTGCTTAGGTTAGAATTAAAAATCACACCAGAATCTGAAGTTTTCTCTCTCTATATTATCGATCATATTTTTGTGAGTATTTTAATACTTTGAGTGTTGCTATACGATACAAGTTTCCTTCAATATTATATCCGATATTTCAGTCAGAAGCACTGTCCTTTTGAGGTAAGGGATGTTATTTTTTTTAAATGATGTTATTTTTTTTAATATCTTTATACCGAAATATTGGTAAGATTTTTCTTGTGAAATTCTTGTCTTTTTGTGTCGTGGTTACTATTCACGTATACGGCACTATTCACGTATACGTAGTCATTCACAAAAAAATTTAATTTTTTTCTTTTCCTATTCAAGTTATTTATTATAGTTACTAGCTTTGATTGTACCCATATTTTGATCCTCATTCTTAAATTTTGCTCCGCAATGGTTTATTATGGAGTATTTTTGAACATGGATGAACTAACATACGAATCCTTAATCCTTATTCTTTTATCTCACTGGATTCGTTTTCTTTAAAATATTTTCATCATTCTCAGCCCTAAACGATGATATTACTGAATATCTTTGGCCTGTAGTGCAAAGATGAATGATTAACGGATGAATGTCTTTGGCCCGTAGTGCAAAGATGAACAGGTGTTTAGATGAACATGACCAACTTATGATACAAATGAATATCTTTTGTGACGCCCCCAAAATAGGTATACAACACCCATTCTGAGTCGCCAAATACATGGTACATAAAGCAAACTACAACTTCAATAATACAATTGTCGTGCAAAATACGACAACACATACTATGAGTTTAAATATAAATATTGTCTTCTGGACAATATCCACACTCAAATAAATTCTCAATACAATTATTCAAACACTATTTTATAGAAATAGCGAGGACTGCTAAAACATCTATCTAGAACCATCACTCCATATCCCGACTAGATCCTGCTATGTTCTCACCTCCTGAGAAGAAAAATAGAACAAAAATGAAAAGGGTGAGCTCAACTAGCCCAGTAAAGAATATTATGACTAAGATAATATACAACAAATTATCGTTAGTCTTCAACAGGGAAAAATCTGATAGAATATAATCGACAACAAGTTTTAGATCAACAACTGCAACGGAAACAGCAAACCATTAGAAGAGTCAAGTAGAGAAAGAATTCTACTATCTTCTAAGATTTAAAAGTTCATCATCAATATTTTATCCCTGTAACATCAATTAATAATCATCTTTATCCAAATATTCATCTTTGCACTACAGGCCAAAGATATTCATTTGTATCACCTGTCAGTCATGTTCATCTCAACACCTGTTCATCTTTGCACTACAGGCCAAAGATATTCATCAAATAATCATACATCTTTGCACTACAGGCCAAAGATATTCAGTAATATCATCATTTAGGACTGAGGATGATGAAAAATATCTTATAGAGAACGAATCCAGTGAGATAGAAGAACAAATATTAGAGATTCGTATAACAGTTTATCCAAGATCAATAATACTTCATAATAATCAATTGTGAAGCATAATTCAAAAATAAAGATCAAAACATGGATACAATCAAAGATAGTAACCATAATAGACATCTTGGACAAAAAAGAAAAATTTTATTTTTCGGTGAATAGTGTCGTATTCGTGAATAGTACCGTATACGTGAATAGTGCCGTATACGTGAATAGTAACCCCGACACAAAAAGTTTCAAATTTGATAAAAACTCATATCAATATTTCAGCATAATGATATTGAAAAAAATAATATCATTAAGAAGAAAATAATATCCCTTACCTCAAAATATCAGTACTTCTGGTCGGAATACCGGTATAAGGCTGAAAGAAACTTACTCTGATGAATAGAAACTCTCAAAGTATCTAAATACTCACAAAATACACTCAATAATCTAGAGAGAGGAAGAGAGAAAACTTGTTTCTGGTGTGATTTTCAATTCTAACTTAGCCCTCTATTTATAGGAAAATGTTAGCACGCCGAAGCAGACTTAACCTGCAACCTGGTGGTTTTACCTGCTACTATTCCCACCCACCACATTTGAATAAAAATCTCAGCACATTTCTTCACCAACCAAGAGTGGGGCCCACCAATTCTAGAATTTTCCATCAAAATGATAAACTCTGAAAATTCAATAATTTCTGAACCAGTCATCTCGTAAAATTCATAATAAATCATACGTTCATTTTTAACGGTTCAAAATTTGTGGACATATACTCAACTTATATATGTATAACATATCCAAAAATTATCACGATCTAACGGTCGGATTAAAAATTATAACCCCCGCAAAATATTTCAAAAATCCTGATTTTTAATACCTCCATTCCGACAAAAATACTGATAAAAATCTCAACATTAACTCCTTCATTTTTAACCACAAAAATATATCCCTCATTTATATCCACATAAAATAAATATTTTCTTATCATATGAATCAATAATTAATTATTCACAAATAATATTACAGAATCACATTTATGACAACCAGACCGTTCCCAGGAAAGAGGGGGCTTTCCAATAAGGATTTCTCCTTACTGGCGCGCAATTAGATGACCAAACCTATCCTTAGACAGAACTTTCTAGGCATTGCCAATAATGTTATCTAATAATATTATTCAAATAATATGAATTATTGATCTGATAAAGGAAATACTGTGCAGCAACAATTATTGAAACAACAATAATATAAAATATCAACGCAGCAATTATTGAATCAATAAAATAAAATATTGAACAATAACTACTGTAACAATTATTGAGTAGTGCCTTTTTACGTAAGAATCAATAATTGGTGCAATACCATGTGCTACTGTATTTTAACCACCGGGTATTCCAACAGTATTAACGGTAACAACTACGCCGTTATTTATAAATAACTTATACTTGTCGTTTTCTTCATCCAATCGCTTTCCGTTATGGGGCCTACACAAGGCTGCGCCGTCGTACGAATATTCCCCGACAGCAAGAATATTCCACGACCAAACGAATATTCCCCGACAAAATAAATATTTTATAACCACTTGTTTATTTTGTAAAATTTGCACATTTCACCCATAACCAAAGTATTATATCAAATTAACCCCTTATTATTCACAATAATATTTAGAGAAAATTTGATTTTATTCATTAATAAGTTGGGGTCTTACAACCTCCCCTCCTTATGAAATTTTGTCTTCGAAATTGACGTACTTACCTGATGTTTCAAAAAGGTGAGGATACCTCGCTTTCATTTCTGATTCCAACTCCCAGGTCATTTCTTCAATAGCATGGTTTCTCCACAAAACCTTAACTTGTGGTATAACCTTCGTGCGTAGGACATGCTCTTTCCTATCCAAGATCTTAACAGGTACCTCCTCGTACGTTAAATCTCCAGCTATCTCGTCTGGTTCTAACTCAATAATGTGGTTCGGGTCTTTAACATATTTACGAAGCATAGATATGTGAAAAACATTATGAACACGAGACATGCTTAGAGGTAATGCGAGTCTATATGCCACATTTCCTATTCGCTCAAGAATCTCAAATGGACCAACAAATCTTGGATTGAGCTTTCCTCTCTTGCCAAATCTTGTAACTCCCTTCCATGGTGCAACACGTAATAATACATGATCCCCAATATTAAATTCCACGTCCTTCCGATGAAGATCCGCATAACTCTTTTGTCGATCCTGTGCCGTTTGTATACGTTGTCGAATCGTTTGTATCTTCTCTGTAGTAATGCGTACCAACTCTGGTCCCAACAATGTTGCTTCACCCACCTCGTCCCAGCATACTGGAGAACGACATTTTCTTCCATACAACGCCTCGAATGGAGCCACACCTATGCTCGCCTGATAACTGTTGTTGTAGGAGAATTCCACCAATGGTAGGTACTTATCCCAACTCCCTTTGAGATCTAGGACACAAAATCTTAATAGATCTTCAAGAGTTTGAATAGTCCTCTCTGATTGTCCGTCCGTTTGAGGATGGTATGCCGAACTGAATCGTAAATCCGTGCCCATAGCTTTCTGCAAGCTAACCCAAAATCGTGAAGTGAATCTTGGGTCACGATCCGAAACTATGGATACTGGCATGCCATGCAATCTCACAATCTCGTTAACGTACATACTAGCAAGACGTTCAAGGGAATAAGTCTCACGTATCGGCAAGAAATGAGCGGGCTTGGTTAATCTATCAACAATAACCCAAATCGCATCTATGCCTTGAGAAACCTTGGAAAGACCCGTAACAAAATCCATAGTAATGTGTTCCCACTTCCATTTCGGAATATCAAGTGGTTGCAATGGACCCTTTGGTACTTGATGCTCCGCCTTTACACGTTGACAAGTTAAACATCTCGAGATAAACTCTGTAATCTCTCTTTTCATATTACTCCACCAAAATGTATGTCGAAGATCGTGATACATTTTGGTACTCCCACGATGGATTGCAAACGGTGTGTTGTGTGCCTCCATCATTATTCTATGCTTCAAGTCAAAATCGTTAGGAACACAAAGTCTGGAGTTGACTCGAAGTATTCCTTCTTCATCGATTCTTGCTTCTGGAATAGCACATTCTTGCACTTTCTTCTTCATACGCATCAGCTCCATGTCCGTAGCTTGAGCAGCTTTAACTTTATCGATTAAAGTCGGTTCTACTCGTATATTTGATATCATCATGTGGGTACTTGGAGCCTTCATCTCTATCTCAATCCTTTGCAAGTCATACAAAATGGGCCTTTGTGTTAACAACATTGCACTCGTACCCGCATATGATTTTCTACTCAATGCGTCAGCTACTACGTTTGCTTTTCCAGGATGATATTGGATGGTATGATCGTAATCATTCAATAGCTCGAGCCAACGTCGCTGCCGCATGTTGAGTTCCTTTTGGGTGAAGAAATATTTGAGGCTTTTATGATCTGTATAGATCTCCACTTTCTCCCCATACAGGTAGTCCAAATCTTCAACGCAAAAACGACTGCTGCCAACTCCAAATCATGAGTAGCATAATTCCTCTCATATTCTTTGAGTTGTCGCGAGGCATAGGCTATGACTTTCCCACGTTGCATGAGAACACATCCTAACCCTTTGCCTGAAGCATCGCTGTAGATAACAAATCCATCCGAACCAGATGGTATTGTCAGAACAGGTGCCGAAATGAGTCTCCTCTTAAGCTCTTGGAAACTCTTCTCGCATTCTTCGCTCTATTCGAATTTTTTATCTCTATGAGTCAACTGAGTTAATGGAGTAGCAATTCGAGAAAATCTTTCCACAAAATCTTCGATAATAACCAGCTAAGCATAGAAAGCTACGTATTTCGATTACTAACTTAGGTTTTCTCTCAACTGTGACTCATATCCCAATTTGGATAGCACGTCACAATGACACCTATCAGTTTACTACCACACAAATATGACATTCCCTACGGAGAGTCTGGCTTCAATGCATTCCACAAAGGAAGTCACCAGATAGAGGCTCAGTTATCAACTTCTATAGCTGGGTTTTTAACTCCTAAAGTTCAATAGGAGCCATTCGATATGAGATTTTAGAAGTGAGTTTTGTACCAGATTCAAAGATGATACAAAATTTAATATCACGCGTAGGCCAAGAAATTCTTCAAGAAATACGTCAGGGATTTACTAACAATAGAAATATCATTCAAATCTGACATATTTTTTGTTCAAGTCCATAACATATCTAAGAAAGCTTGACATCCGTTTTTCAATAAACGAATGGCTTTACGGCTTAATATGAAAGAGTTTAACTTCAATGGTTTGGTTGCTTGAATTTGAATAACAGGTTGCTTAGGAATATGAAAACTAACAACCTTACAAAAGCAATCAATTTGGCATGATGAGTAGTTAACCAATCGATCCCTAAAATCACATCAAAAGCAAGTATCTTTAAAGAGATAAGGTCAACAGGTAATGTGATAGTGCCAACTTGGATTAAGCAAGATTTATAAACTGTAGATGTAATGAAAGTTTCTCCTAACGGAGTCTCCACAGATAGGTCAAAGTCTAATTTCTCCGGAGTCAAGTTTAAAAGTTGAGCACCAGCAGGAGAGATAAAAGAATGGATAGAACCGGTATCTAGTAAAGTATAAACTTCACAAGAATTCAAGATTAGCTTACCCGTGATCACCTCGTTCGGGTTTCTCGCGTTTTGGCCAGTCACGACAAACGCTCTTCCAGAAACCGCCGACTTTATTTTGTCCGTATCTGCCTTTGGTGTCACCATCCCAGCTGGACTTGGTTTTGCTACAGAACACTCTCGAGCTATATGACCCTCCATTCCACAGTTATAACATACCTTAGATTGTTGTGGGCAGTTTGGGCTGATATGTCCCTCTTTCCCACATTTGTAACATACGACCGGTGGTCGTTCTCCTCCCCTAGAAACAGTTGATGTTTGTGCTGACGTCTTCACATTATCATTGTTGTACCTTCTCTTCTTGAAATCTCCTCCCGACTTGCTCCTTTTATTATCACGACCATGATTACCACCAGAGTGGTTACCGCCTTTGTCCGTAATTTTCCTTCCTCGTTGGTTATCATCGCTCTGATGACTGCTGTCACCGGTATGACCCTGGTTGTGGTCCCTCGGTTGCAAATACTCATTATCTCGCTCTAATAATTGAGCCCTGTTTACAACATCTGAATATAAAGAAAATTTATGAGAGATAAGATATTGCCGAATCTCGGGTTTTAGTCCTCTCAGAAACATCCTTGTCATTCGTTCCTCATTTTCGACCAAATGAGGTGCAAACCTGGATAACTCTACAAACTTCGCCTCGTACTGGGACACCGTCATGTTGTTTTGTTCCAGTCAGATAAACTCTACCTCCTTCATATGGCGAATACTTTCAGGAAAGTATTTTTCGTTGAAAAGTTTCTGAAATATTTCCCAAGACATGCTGAGTGCGGCAGGCTGGGTACGCTTCACAGACTCCCACCAGTAGTCTGCCTCACCGCGGAACATAAAGGTGGCGAATGGAACCTTCTGTTCCTCCGTGCATCCCAAGACATCGAATATCTTGGTAATTTGCTTGACCCATGTTTCTGCCATGATCGGATCCGACTTTCCCTTAAATTCGGGTGGTCCCAACTCTTTCAACTGCTTGGTTGTGACAAGCCGCGCATTGCTATCATTTCCACCCGTATTCTGTACATGAGTCTCCCTCGTCTGATTTTTCATGAACTGCAAAAAGCTTCTAAACATCTCATCATTCATCGTTTGCTCATTGCTGTTGTTCACAGGAGGAACATTGCCAGCCTGTTGCACGTTCTCCTCGTTGGTGAGTATAGGCATCTCCACCGTCTCATTTACTCCACTGTTAACATTCTCAGTCGACATTCTCAAATACTGCCATAAAACAAGGGTTAATTTAACAAATTAACATATCACATAATATCCCTATATTATGATCAACCAACAAATAAGCTTAGGTAGGACACACTAGCGAATGATTTACTCGTCTCTCCCCTCCTAGTTCTATTCCCCGATCTCTGCCAGAGATCATATCCCTAAGCTCTGATACCAACTGTGACGCCCCCAAAATAGGTATACAACACCCATTCTGAGTCACCATATATATGGTACAGAAAGCAAACTACAACTTCAATAATACAATTGTCGTGCAAAATACGACAACACATATTGTGAGTTTAAATACAAATATTGTCTTCTGGACAATATCCACACTCAAATAAATCTTCAATACAATTATTCAAACACTATTTTACAGAAATAGTGAGGACTGCTAAAATATCTTTCTAGAACCATCACTCCATACCCCGACTAGATCCTGCTATGTTCTCACCTCCTGAGAAGAAAAATAGAACAAAAAGGAAAATGGTGAGCTCAACTAGCCCAGTAAAGAATATTATGACTAAGATAATATACAACAAATTATCGTTAGTCTTCAACAGGGAAAAATCTGATAGAATATAATCGACAACAAGTTTTAGATCAACAACTGCAGCGGAAACAGCAAACCATTAGAAGAGTCAAGTAGAGAAAGAATTCTACTATCTTCTAAGATTTAAAAGTTCATCATCAATATTTTATCCCTGTAACATCAATTAATAATCATCTTTATCCAAATATTCATCTTTGCACTACAGGCCAAAGATATTCATTTGTATCACCTGTCAGTCATGTTCATCTCAACATCTGTTCATCTTTGCACTACAGGCCAAAGATATTCATCAAATAATCATACATCTTTGCACTACAGGCCAAAGATATTCAGTAATATCATTATTTAGGACTGAGGATGATGAAAAATATCTTAAAGAGAACGAATCCAGTGAGACAGAAGAACAAATATTAGGGATTCGTATAACAGTTTATCCAAGATCAATAATACTTCATAATAATCAATTGTGAAGCATAATTCAAAAATAAAGATCAAAACATGGATACAATCAAAGATAGTAACCATAATTGACATCTTGGACAAAAAGGAAAAATTTTATTTTTTGGTGAGTAGTGTCGTATTCGTGAATAGTACCGTATACGTGAATAGTGCCTTATACTTGAATAGTAACCCCGACACAAAAAGTTCCAAATTTGATAAAAAAACTCATATCAATATTTCAGCATAATGATATTGAAGAAAATAATATCATTAAGAAGAAAATAATATCCCTTACCTCAAAATATCAGTACTTCTGGTCGGAATACCGGTATAAGGCTGAAAGAAACTTACTCTGATGAATAGAAACTCTCAAAGTATCTAAATACTCACAAAATACACTCAATAATCTAGAGAGAGAAAGAGAAAAAACTTGTTTCTGGTGTGATTTTCAATTCTAACTTAGCCCTCTATTTATAGGAAAATGTTAGCACGCCGAATCAGACTTAACCTGCAACCTGATGGCTTTACCTGCTACTATTTCCACCCATCACATTTGAATAAAAATCTCAGCACATTTCTTCACCAACCAAGAGTGGGGCCCACCAATTTTAAAATTTTCCATCAAAATGATAAACTCTGAAAATTCAACAATTTCTAAACCAGTCATCTCGTAAAATTCATAATAAATCATACGTTCATTTTTAACGGTTCAAAATTTGTGGACATATACTCAACTTATATATGTATAACATATCCAAAAATTATCACGATCTAACGGTCGGATTAAAAATTATAACCTCCGCAAAATATTTCAAAAATCCTGATTTTTAATACCTCCATTCCGACAAAAATACTGATAAAAATCTCAACATTAACTCCTTCATTTTTAACCACAAAAATATATCCCTCATTTATATCCATATAAAATAAATATTTTCTTATCATATGAATCAATAATTAATTATTCACAAATAATATTACAGAATCACATTTATGACAACCAGGCCATTCCCAGAAAAGAGAGGGTTTTTCAATAAGGATTTCTCCTTACTGGCGAGCAATTAGATGACCAAACCTCTCCTTAGACAGAACTTTCTAGACATTGCCAATAATGTTATCTAATAATATTATTCAAATAATATGAATTATTGATCTGATAAAGGAAATACTGTGCAGCAATAATTATTGAAACAACAATAATATAAAATATCAACGCAGCAATTATTGAATCAATAAAATAAAATATTGAATAATAACTACTGTAACAATTATTGAGTAGTGCCTTCTTACGTAAGAATCAATAATTGGTGCAATACCGTGTGCTACTGTATTTTAACCACCGGGTATTCCAACAGTATTAACGGTAACAACTACGCCGTTATTTATAAATAACTTATACTTGTCGTTTTCTTCATCCAATCGCTTTCCGTTATGGGGCCCACACAAGACTGCGCCGTCGTACGAATATTCCCCGACAGCAAGAATATTCCACGACCAAACGAATATTCCTCGACAAAATGAATATTTTATAACCACTTGTTTATTTTACAAAATTTGCACATTTCACCCATAACTAAAGTATTATATCAAATTAACCCCTTATTATTCACAATAATATTTAGAGAAAATTTGATTTCATTCATTAATAAGTTGGGGTCTTACATCTTTGGCCTGTTGTGCAAAGATGAATATTTGATTCAAGATGTATATTGATTGATATTATAGGGATAAAATATTGATGATGGACTTTTAAATCTTAGAAGATAGTAGAATTCATTCTCTACTTGACTTTTCTAATGGATTGTTATTTTCGCTACAATTGTTGATCTAAAACTCGTTGTTTATTATATTTTATCTTATTTTTCCCTGTTAAAAACTAATGATAATTTGTTATATATTATCTTAGTCATAATATTCTTTACTAGGCTAGTTGAGCTCACCCTTTCCTTTTTGTTCCATTTTTCTCAAGAGGCGAGAATATAGCAGGAACTAGTCGTGGTGTGGAGTGATGTTTCCAGTCAGTTGTGTTAGCAGTCCTCACTATTTTGTAAAATAGTATTTCAATAATTGTAATGTGGACTTATTTGAGTGTGGATATTGTCTAGAAGACAATATTTGTATTTAAACTCACAGTTTATGTATTGTCGTATTTTGCACGATAATTGTAGTAATGATGTTGTAGTTATTTCTGTACCATGTATTTGGCGACTCAGAATAGGTGATGTATACCTATTTTGGGGGCGTCACAGTGTGCCCTGAGCATCCACTGTTCAGATACCAAGTTGAGATCATAGAGCTCTGTTCCTACAGTAAGATTAAACTCTCATTTTGGTACCCAGACTTGCATGGGTCCTACCTTGTTAGTACCCTTGGAGACCCAAATCTGCTTGACTTTGGGTTTAATATGCAGAAGATTATTGTAGCATTCTGCAGCCTTATGACCATATTTATCACATACAAAGCATCTAGCATGATGCATGTTTGTGTGTATGTGTGAATGTTTTCTTCATTTGGACTTATGTGGATTCTTGGTGGTCTTTCCCTTACACTGATTCTTCTTTTTCTATGCATCCTTGTAATTCATGATTTGTGATAAGTGAAACTTAACTCTACTATTCCTTCCTGGTTGGTTCGTGGAGTTGTTTTTACTTGACTCCACGATACTTCGAGGTTAGAGAGTAATGACTAAGTTACTCTTCTCTTTTCATAACCCCAGGCCAGCATAGGATCCGTTATGCCTTAGAACATGGCTTGGATCAGAAGAGCCGGGATGCACTGGTTCTTCCTTCTGTGAGGATTTCACAAATATAATGCTTTTAATGAAATTTGAAGCCCTACTAATGTTAGTTTCCTTTAACTTTTCTACATATGGTACTGAGGTGGATTCCCCAAAACCTAAACATGTTCTGTCAGATGCACTTCTCTGACTGGAGATCAGGGGGTCCATGGATGAAGAAGATCTATTCCATATTAAGATTATCTTTTCTAGTTCCTCAATCTTAGAGGTTAGATTTGACTCTCTTTGTGTGTTAAGTTCATTAGTCTGTCTTAAGAGTTTATTCTCTGCCTTAAATTTGGAGAGAGAGGTAGTACTTAGTAGAGCTGTCTCCAATTCTTCTTGAACTTTTTCTTTCTCTTTTTGAAGAAGAAAATAATCTTTAGACAGAACTCTGAACCACTTCATGTATTGATGTAGATCAGATGCTATGCCATGTAGTGCAGTTCTTAAATAATCAATATCTACATCAGAAGAGTTAAAGTCGAATACCTCATCGATACTTACTTTATGATGGTCAGTGTTTTTCTTATCCTTTGCATTTTTTGCCATTAGACACAGATTTACGAATTGAGGTTCTTCATCATCTCCAGACTCAGGAGTTCTGTCGTTGTCTGAGTTACTCCATAATCCTCCGGCCACAAGACCTTTGTCTTTCTTTTGGAGCTTTTTGTTGCCTTTGTAATCCTTCTTTGGATTTGTTCTCCTCTTTAGCTCTTCTCTAAGAGGTTTACTGTAGTTCGCAATAAAATGGCCAGTCTTCTTACAATTGTAGCATAGGTCGTTGATCTGTTCCTAGCTGTTGTTGTTGTTGAATCTCTTAGATATGCTGCTTCTGCCTTTCCACATGAACCTTTTGAGTCTTCTTACCAGCATTGCAATATCCTCGCCATCATCTTCCTCAGTGTCAGAATCATTTTCAGCAAGAGCTTTGGAGATGGTTTCTGTTACTTTGAGAGAAACTCATTTGTCCTTCTTTCTTCCTTCAGATAGAGTCTCTGCTTGTTGAGTCAGCTCTAGTTCGTAGGTAAGAAGGTTTCCATAGAGTTGTTGAACTGTCATTTCATGGAGGTTCTTTGATTCTCTGATGGCAGTGGTTTTGCATCCCATTTGCTCGGTAGAGCCCTCATGAACTTTATGATAAGATCTTTGTTTGGATAGATTTTTCCAAAAGCTCGAAGAGAGTTGAGCAGCACATTCAATCTTTCATAAGTGGAAGTGACATTTTCTCCTGGAACATGGATGAACATCTCATACTGTTGAGTCAGAAGATATTGCTTATTTTCTCTAACTTCTTCTGTTCCTTCGTGCATGTTGAGCAATGCTACCCAGACTTCCTTGGCAGTTTTGTTGTTGACCACATTCTCGAACAGATCCTCTTCTAAAGACTGGAACAAAATGTCCTTGGCCTTTTAGCCTAGTTGGACTGTTTTCTTCTCGTTATCAGTCCATTCTGATTTGATCTTGATCTGAACTCTGTTTGGATCATCTAGAGTTAGTGCAAGTTTTGTTGGAACGTAAGGCCCATTTAGAACAGTTTCAAATAGCTCTCCATCCATTGAATCCATGTAGGCTTGCATGCGAACTTTTCAGTTGGCAAATTTATCTCTGTTGCGCATTGGTGGCTTGCTGACTCCTCCAGTCTTGGACTCGCTTATCAGTTGTGCCATTTGATCTACTCAAGATTTGTAGGCTGATTGAGAGAACCTGCTCTGATACCAATTGTTAGTTCCTAGTGACACAATAGTTATCTAAAAGGGGGGTTGAATAGATATTTTTTTAAAAAAATCTATCCTTTTCTTTAAAAATACTTGTCAGATTTGTTAATGAATTAACCACAGTGGAATATATGATTTGTTTGTTTCCCTTTAAGATAAACCAATATAATAGCTGATAAGCAGTTATGACAGATATAGCAGTTATGGCAGGAATATAAAAGACACAGTGATTTTAAGTGGTTCAGAGCACTCAAGGCTCCTAATCCATTCTTCTACTCCTCGAGTGGAAATCCACTAAGGATGTCTTTACATTCTTTGAATCACTTAGATTCCTTCAAGACCAGCAGTCTTAGAATTTCTTAGTTTACTTAGAACTCTTCAAGTCCAGCAGACTTGGAATACACTTGATGAAAGTTGAGTTCTTGGGTTGTGCTACTCAGTTGTAAATAAGCATACGTTCAAAAAAATTGAGTAGCTGAGCAATTTTCTTTCTGGATCGTAGAGTTTAAGCGTTGAGAATTCTTTAGCTTTTTGTGTGCTTGCTTGCTTACTTGTTGCATCTCTATCTGATTTGTATATAAAGAAGCCTTTAAAATATGTCCGTTGAAGGCATCCGTTGAAGCATTAAATGCATCAGACACTTTTGAGCACTGATGGTGACTTCTTGGAAATTTGTTGTTCAGCTGTCAGACCCACTGACACGGCAGACTGCTATCTCACCTAACACATTAAAAAGCATTTTCAGCAGGCATGCAGTCCCTTTCCTTAGCTTCTTCAATACGCTTCTTTGATACATACTAAGTGTAAGACCCCAACATTTTATAAATGAAATTGAATTTCGTCTATTTATTATTTTGAAATAGTAAGGGTTAATTTGATTAATGTGGTTAGTTATAGGTAAAATGCGCAAATATTTTAAATAAGCAAGTTGTTATAAAATATTCATTGTTGTCGGGGAATATTCGTTTGGTTGTGGAATATTCTTGCTGTCGGGGAATATTCGTACGACGGCGCAACCTTGTGTGGGCCCCATTACGGAAATCGATTGGATGAAGAAAACGGCAAGTATGAGTTTTTATAAATAACGGCGTAGTTGTTACCGTTAACACTGTTAGAATACCCGATGGTTAAAACATAGTAATACGCGGTGTTGTACAGTAGCACACGGTATTGCACCAATTATTGATTCTTACGTAAGAAGGTACTACTCAATAATTGCTACAGTTTTTACTGTTCAATATTTTATTTTATTGATTCAATAATTGCTACGTTAATATTTTATATTATTGTTGTTTTAATAATTGTCACTACACAGTATTTCTCATTATCAGATCAATAATTCATATTAATTGAATAATATTATTAGATAACATTGTTGGCAATGTCTAAGGAAGTTCTGCCTAGGAGATGTTATTTAATTACGCGCCAGTAAGGAGAAATCCTTACCAAAAGGCCACCTCTTTCTTGGAAACGACCTGGTTGTCATTATTGTGATTCTGTAATATTATTTGTGAATAATTAATTATTAATTTTTATGAAAAGAAAAATATTTATTTATGTGAATATAAATGGAGGAATTTTTAGAAAAATGTGACAATTATTAAAAATTGATATTTTATCTTTTCTGATAAAATAATTCATTTAAATATATTATTATATTACAATAATATAATAATGGAGATAATTTTATAATTAATGTGTAATATATGAATAAATGAGGAGAAAAAGTATTTTTGTTACAATAAATACTAAAAACATGTTAAACATGTTAGAGGGCACCGTTTTTGACCAAGATGTGATTATAGCCTGCAAAAATCGTTCGTATGTGGATTTCGGTCAATTTCTGTTTAGAATTTGGAAAAACTTAAAGCTACAAAGTTGTAGAGAATTAAATTTTCTATGGAATGGACAAAAGATTTGAATTTTTCTGATAAAAGAGTTATTTATTATTAATTATTGAAGTTCTGGAATAATTGATTTTTGAAGTTAAATTTTTTTTTTAAGAAAAATGTTTTTATTATGTTGGTGGGCCCCACTTGTATTAAAAATGTGTTGAGTTCAAAATTTTCAAAGTGGGCAGAAATTTTTTATAAATATTAATATTTTATTAAATTTTCTACTTTTGTGTTCTAAGCATTTTCCTATAAATAGGGTGCTTAAGTTAGAATTAAAAATCACACCAGAATCTGAAGTTTCTCTCTCTATATTATCGAGCGTATTTTTGTGAGTATTTTGATACTTTGAGTGTTGCTATACGGTATAAGTTTTATTCAGCATTATATCCGATATTTCAGTTTGAAGCACTGTCCTTTTGAGGTAAGAGATGTTATTTTTTTTTAAAATGATGTTATTTCTTTTAATATCATTATACCGGAATATTGGTAAGATTTTATTGTGAAATTCTTGTCTTTTTGTGTCGAGGTTACTATTTACGTATACGACACTATTCACGCATACGACACTCTTCACAGAAAAATTTAATTTTTTTATTTCCCTGTCCAAGTTATTTATTATGGTTACTAGCTTTGATTGTATCCATGTTTTGATCCCCATTCTTAAATTTTGCTCCACAATGATTTATTATGGAGTATTTTTGAACATGGATGAACTAAAATACGAATACTTAATCATTATTCTTTTATCTCACTGGATTCTTTTTTTTTTTAAATATTTTCGTCATTCTCAGTCCTAAACGATGATATTACTGAATATCTTTAGCCTGTAGTGCAAAGATGAATAATTAACGGATGAATGTCTTTGGCCCGTAGTGTAAAGATGAACATGACCAACTGGTGTTACAAATGAATATCTTTGGCCTGTAGTGCAAAGATGAATATTTGATTTAAGATGTATATTGATTGATATTACAGGGATAAAATATTGATGATGGACTTTTAAATATTAGAAGATAGTATAATTCATTCTCTACTTGACTTTTCTAATGGATTGATGTTTTCGCTACAGTTGTTGATCTAAAACTTGTTGTCTATTATATTTTATCAAATTTTTTCCTGTTAAAGACTAATGATAATTTGTTATATATTATCTTAGTCATAATGTTCTTTACTGGGCTAGTTGAGCTCACCCTTTCCTTTTTGTTCCATTTTTCTCAAGAGGCGAGAATATAGCAAGAACTAGTCAGGGTGTGGAGTGATGTTTCCAGTCAGTTGTGTTAGCAGTCCTCACTATTTTATAAAATAGTGTTTCAATAATTGTAATGAGGACTTATTTGAGTGTGAATATTGTCTAGAAGATAATATTTGTATTTAAACTCACAGTTTGCGTATTGTCATATTTTGCACGACAATTGTAGTAATGATATTGTAGTTATTTTTGTACCATGTATTTAGCGACTCAGAATAGGTGATGTATACCTATTTTGGGGGCGTCACACTAAGAATTAGTATTGGGATTCCCAAAATTCTCAACGTCTATAATCCATTCTTCATTTGTAGTATTTTATCCTTCAACTAATGGACAAGGCTCGATGCTTCTGATGTTGACAGGAGATACACTACGATCGTGATCGTTGTGTTTTGTCAAGTTAGTGCTTGATTTAGCCTGATCAAAGAGAACATTATGATTTCTCTTTGGCACTGATAGACTACGATCTTTACTTGCTTGACATCGCAGACTCTACGTTTTCGAGAGTAGACTATGATTCTTGACTTGGCTAGGCAGATGCTCAGACCAACTCCATGATTCTGTGAGCAGCTTTCAAGACAGACTACGATTCTTAATCAATTTCTTTAATACTCTACGATTCTGCCTTAACTTCTGCCATCTCTCGTTTGACTCGACAGTCTTCGATTCTGCTTCAGTAGGCTACGATTCTGCCTTGTCTTCTTGGCAGACTTGAATGACTTGTGCAGAGCTCTATGATTAGACATGTCTATCTATTACACATAAACATATATCAACCTAACAATTTTGATCTTTTCTTCTATACATTCATTTACAGAATGATAAACAATAAGCACAGATCAACCTAATAATTTTGATCTATCACCTAAGTCCTTGTTCATATGTTCTTTGAAGGACTTTACATATAAGCATGTTTATTTACTTTCAACATCAAATTTTAATATGCAATTCCCAACAATCTTCTTTGTAAATTTTTGGGTTTCAAAAAAGATTTTTTTTTTTATAATTATAAAAATGACATAATATTCTCAAATTTATCATCCTAAATTTATAATAATATAGTTGTTATAATATTAACATTATTCATTTAATATTGGCATGATTATTTTAAGTTTTAAGAATAATAAATCTCATAATTATAAAGGGTTAAATACAAAGTCGACCACTGAACTTTTCTGATATTTGGGTATTGAGCCCCTTTCTTTCAGTCAACGCAAACTGAGCCCATTTTTATTCAAAAATTTGGACTTTAAACCCCCAGGCGCCACATATGTGTTGACCTACTGACGTGGCACACGTGACAGGTCTGACGTGGTATTTAATATTATAAATTGACACGTGTAATATGCTGACGTGGCAGGTCTTTTGAATTTTTCCCAAAAATTGCTTCTTCACAGATTCGAACCTGCGATCTATTGTTTGGAACTTTGGTCATATGACCGCTGGAACAACACAACTTATTTATTAATATCTTGCAAGGATTATTATTATTATTATTATTATTATTATTATTATTATTATTATTATTATTATTAGGCTTAAATATGAATTAGTACCCTAAACTATAGGCCATATTCCACTTCGGTGATCCACCTTTCAATTTTGTCAATTAGATTATTAAACTATCAATTTTTTCCAATTGCAACAAATTGAACATGCCACGTCAGAAATTGCTGACGTGGCTAATTGTGTGGGGCCTTAAGAAGCTGATGTGGTAAAAAAATAATTTTTTAATCATTAAATAAACAAATCTGATTAAATATGGGACAAAATGGTCAAAACACAATTTAACATTTCAAATTAAAATAAAACAAACATTAACCTCAGAATTAGCAATCCTACAAAAATTAGCAACAGAACCACTAGAACTCGTCCGATAATTCCCGATCAAATCTGCAAAAACCGAACTGTTAGCACTCAAAATCTCAGAATTCAACTCCAAAGCTACTGAACCCCCATTTCCCCCCTTCAAATTCAGCCTCACAACAAAAATCCCCAAACCCCCCTCCGATAATGGAGTTTTCACTGAGTTCGACCGTGGCTAGCGGAGTTGACTCTGACAATGACGATTGTAAGAGAAACCCAGATAAATAATTGTTCTTTATGGCTAGCTGTACAAGGTTCGATGGTATTTTGGGGATTGACCCGGTGAATTTGTTGAAGCTGAGGTCGAGTCGACTCAGGCTGGTGAGTGAGTTCAAGGTGTTTGGTAATATGCCTGAAAGAGAATTTGAAGACGGATTCGTATATATACATATAGAGAGAGAAGGAGAGGGAGAGGGAGAGAGTCGTACGATAGGAAGAGAGAGGGATGGAGAGTTGAACACTGGGTTAGCTATAGGTGGAGTACGCAGTTGATGGTGAGCAATGGCAACAATGGGCATGTTGTTGGTGTATGGACTATCAACCAACAATCTGGCATCCCTACCACTGCTACTGCCAAAGAAACCCCCAAAACTCATCAAGGGTGAAGGGAATAGATAAACTCTTGTTTTTCTAGATAGAACTAGACTAAATCAATATAAAATCACAACCAGAATCAAAACGGGTATTTTTAGATGTTTTTAATTATCTCTCTCTAAGACATCACAAATCAGATTCAATTTCTTACGCAGAGTTAGACTGTTAAAAAAATAATGATGCCCTCGATCGATTCACCAACCTAAACCCACAAAATTTAAGAACCAAAGATGGTGTGGGACGGTGAAAGAGCAACACCACGAGCAGAGGCGGCGCCGGGAAAGTGGTTCACGGCAAACGTGGTGGTGGGGGTTTGTGTTTTTCTTTTTAATGTTTGTTTTATTTTAATTGGAAATGTTAAATTGTGTTTTGACCATTTTGCCCCACATTTAATCAGTTTTGTTTATTTAATAATTAAAAAATTATTTTTTTGCCAAATCAGCTTCTTAAGGCCCCACACAATTAGCCACGTCGGCAATTTCTGACATGACATGTTCAATTTGTTGTAATTGGAAAAAATTGATAGTTTAATCATCTTATTGACAAAATTGAAAGGTGGATTACCGAAGTGGAATATGACCTATAGTTTAGGATACTAATTCATATTTAAGCTTTATTATTATTGTGACAACCCCAAAATAGGTCCATTCCACCCAACCCATTCTGAGTCGTCAAATACATAGTACAGAAAATAACTACAACTTTATTACAACAATTGTCATGCAAAATACAACAACACATATTCTGTGAGTTTGGATACAAATATATACCAAATGTGACATTGGACACCATCATGTATCAGCACCTCACAAAGGTACCTTACATAAAGGTACAGTCAAAATTTATTTTAGAAACTAGAATCTTTGGGAAGTGCTCAAGGAAACCTTCGTACATGGGAGGTCATGCGTCTAGGTTATGATAGATATCATATTGCCACAGAATTATCCTTGGTTGACTCAATATACCCCAAAGAAAAACAAAAAGATTACTATCATATTCTTCCCAATGAGGAGTCTTCTCTTGACATATCATTATCTTCACTGTCTCTAATTGAGAATTATACTTCAAACAAACACCAAGATTATATAGGTAGTGCTCGTAAATATACTCAGCAAGTGGATGAGCACATCCCTGTCTTATGATGACACGAGGTTGTATATCATTAGACATCTTGTATGATAGTGGCAAAACACCCTTCTAACGTTGGATTCGCCTCACCCTAGATGATTCATCAAATATAACTACTAATTGATGACCACCGTTCTATTCTCCTGCTACCCCCACTCGACCCAGCTACACTCTTATTACCTAAAAGGAATTGTGAAACAGAAGGGTGAGCACAACTAGCCCAGTAAAGAATATCATAACTAAAGATAATTAAATTATCAATAGCCTTCATCAGTAATAAATCAGAGATTTAGAACATATGGTAGATGATAAAACTTTTCAACCATAGTTGCAGCGGAACGAGCAATCCATTAGAAGAGTCAAATAGACTATAAAGTCTATTATCTTCTCCATGTTAAAAATTCACCAACAATGTTTTATCCCTGTAACATCAATCAATAATTCTGGTCCACAATCATATGAATAACTCATAATCATAACTGTAGTTCTAAATTCCTCTTCTCATCCAGGACGAAGATAATTTTTATCACCTATCTTTACCTGAAACATCAAAGATCATGGTTACACTAAATCACATTTCCTGTTCATAATCATACTAATAACTTCATCTTTGCACAACGGCCAAAGATATTCATTTGTATCACCAGTTGGTCATGTTCATCTCAACATCTGTTCATCTTTGCACTACTGGCCAAAGATATTCAACAACATGTCATCTTTGCACTACGGGCCAAAGATATTCATCAACAATTCATTTTTGCACTACAGGCCAAATATATTCATTAATAATCCATCTTTACACTACAGGCCAAAGATATTCATCAACAGTTCGTATTTATACTACAGGCCAAATATATTCATATCTCAAAGAAATATATAATCATTTCAGAATTTATATAAACAATAATTATAACCATGTTGATCAATTCACCTGTGCACTTAAGCTAAAGATATTCACTTATAAATTCAATGGTCATGATCATACCAGTCACCAATTTAACTTTGCACTACTGGCCAAAGAGAACCCTAGTCATGATCATACCAATAATCTACCCATCTTTACACTCAAGTGAAAGAGAATATCATTATTAGGGTTATAAAAATGTTATATATGATAATAAAAACAATATAATCAATATATAGTTTTAATCTCCAGAGTAATATTCATAAATCAACTATAATTTGGTTAGAAAAAGAAACCAATTTTGTCGTGAATAGTACCCGTGAATAGTAACTCGTGAATAGTAACTCATTAATAGTAACTCGTGAATAGTAACTCATGGATAGTAACCCCGACATAAAAAGGTAGAAATTCCACAATAAAATTCATACCAATATTTCGGTATAATGATATTGAAAGAATAACATTTCTTAAATTTATAAACAATTTATTTTAATTGTTTACATTTTACTAAAATAATGCATTTAATCATTCTAAAATGCCAAACTCATAAGATTTCATCACCAATAACCAAAACCCTCATCAAAAATCTGCATATACCTCATATAGGATTCTCAAGTCATAAAATCCTATTTTTTAATTTTCTTACTTCACATAACATATTTAATTCATTTACTCATAACTAGACCATTTTTATGAAAAATAGCAAATCAGTTTCAAAAATATTTCTTTTATGGAATCTAGCATAATATAGTCACATAGTGAACATATATTTTTCTCAGAATTTTTAAAAGTCATTTACTATTTTTTATATGGTCAAAACAGCCGAATATTTAGACATTTATCAAAAATTGTACTTTTATCTAAAAATTCTAAAATTCACAGAGTATACTCCTATCATATACATGTACTCCCAATAAAATTTTTTATCAATTTTGGAGTTAACCACAAGGAATTATTAGCGGTTACTTTTAAAATAGTCTTTTCTCATAAAATTCATAACTCTTAATCTATACATCAAAAAATCACCATTTTTGGACACAATCAAGAAAACTCATCAAAATATCATTTCAAATTTTTTCCAGAATTTTTGAAAGTCAAAAAAATTACGAAACTGGAAAATATAACAACCCTTAAAATCTCTTACTATCCCTTACTATCCATTACCTCAAAAGAGCAGTACTTCTGATCGGTATAAGGCTGAAGGAAACTTGCACTGATGAATAGAAACTCACAGAGTATCCAAATACTCATAAAATACACTCAACAATCTAGAGAGAGAAAGAGAGAAAACTTATGAATTCTGGTGTGATTTTCAATTCTAACTTAGCCCTCTATTTATAGGAAAATGTTAGCACGCCGAAGCAGACTTAACCTGCAACCTGATGGCTTTACCTGCTACTATTCCTACCCACCACATTTGAATAAAAATTTCAGCACATTTCTTTACCAACCAAGAGTGGGGCCCACCAATTCTAGAATTTTCTACCAAAATGATAAATTCCGAAAATTTAACAATTTCTGAACCAGTTATCTCGTAAAATTCATAACAAATCATTCGTTCATTTTTAACGGTTCAAAATTTGTGGACATATACTCAACTTATATATGTATAACATATCCAAAAATTACCATGATCCAATGGTCGGATTAAAAATTATAACCCCCGCAAAATATCTCAAAAACCCTAATTTTTAATACCTCAATTCTGACAAAAATACTGATAAAAACCTCAACATTAACTCCTTCATTTTTAACCACAAAAATATATCCCTCATTTATATCCACATAAAATAAATATTTCCTTATCATATGAATCAATAATTAATTATTCACAAATAATATTTCAGAGTCACAATTATGACAACCAGGCCGTTCCTAAGAAAGAGGGGGCTTTCCAATAAAAATTTCTCCTTACTGGCGCGTAATCAGATGGTCAAACCTCTCCTTAGACAGAACTTTCTAGACATTGCCAATAATGTTATCTAATAATATTATTCAAATAATATAATTTATTGATCTGATAATGGGAAATACTGTGTAGTGACAATTATTGAACAATAATAATATAAAATTTTAACGTAGCAATTATTGAATCAATAAAATAAAATATTGAACAGTAATTACTGTAACAATTATTGAGTAGTGCCTTCTTACGTAAGAATCAATAATTTCAAAAATACTATGCAATACCGTGTGCTACTGTGCAATAACGCGTATTACTGTATTTTAACCACCGGGTATTCCAACAGTGTTAACAGTAACAACTACGCCGTTATTTATAAAAACTCAAATTTGTATTTTTCTTCACCCGACAGTTATTCTGTTATGGGGCCCACAAATGACTGCGCCGTCTTACGAATATTCCCCGACAAAAAGAATATTCCCCGACAACAATGAATATTTTACAACCACTTGTGTATTTTGAAAAAAAAAATTCATATATCACCCTTAACTTTAACATTTATCAATTTAACCATTTACTGAATAGTAATTATAAGAAAAATTGAATACTTTTATTTCATAAAATTCGGGGTCTTACAATTATTATTATTATTATTATTATTATTATTATTATTATTATTATTATTATTATTATTATTATTATTATTTTATTTTTATTTTATTTTATTTTTTTATTTATTTTTATTTTTATTGTTATTATTATTATTGTTATTATTATTATTATTAGTCCTATTATTATTATTATTATTATTATTATTATTATTATTATTATTATTAGTCCTATTATTATTATAATATTGTTATTGTTATTGTTATTATTATTATTAATTGTTGTCCTTAATAAGTTTGTATATTCTTTTGTGCCGGATAATATAGAATGGAGGGAGTACAATACAACAAAAATTAAAAGGGTTCAGATACACACTCCTTAAATTCATAATTACACTTTAAGGTCATATAATACTATTACCTTCTTTCCTAAATATAACATTATTATTGACTTTAAAATTAATTTTAGATATTTTAAATTTTAAAATTAAGATGATTTTGTGTCAATTATATTTTTCTTTTATTCTTTTTCTTTTTTAAAAAAATTATTGTATGTACTTCCTCCGTTCTTTTTTAATTGACTTTATAAAAAAAATACAAAGATTAAAAAATAAAATTAATGCAGCATCAATATAATTAAGGGAAATTTTATTTCCACAAAGAAAATTTGATATTTTTATAAAATTTTACTCGTATAAATATTTAATTTATTTATTATTCATATAAAAAGAGAATTGTGAAATTATCAATTTAATTTGTGATTATTCCCTATAATCGAACATAAGCGTAATAGGAAATTAGTAATGCTTAACTATGGAGAAGAATATTACCGTCATTACTCAACAAATGTACAAATCAATATAATTCATCTTTCATTTTCAGAGAAAGACTGCTGCTACCATTTCTCTCCCTATCTTTCACTCACTAATATTTTAATATAACGTTTTACTAATTTTTTTAAAATAAAAGGTGATATTTTTTTCAATTTTCTTTTTATTTTTTGAATCTATATTTTATGAAACTTTACTCTTTTTAAAAAAATTATTCTTTTTCCTAAAATTAAAGTTTTAGTTTTTTGTTTTACTTTTTTGAATCTATATTTTATTAAAATTTACTCATTTAAAAAAAAAAAATTTTCTATATTTTTTCTGAAAATAAAGTTTTTTTAATATATATTTTATGAAACTTGCAATTAATATTTAAAATAATGTATATTAATATATTTTATGAAACTTACAATTAATATAGAATTTTTTATTTTTAAAAAATGAGTAACAGTTTCCTAATGGTCAAACAAACAGTTTCCTAATGTTAGGCAAGATGGGGAAATGAAATGTTTTGATATAAATATTAATTATTACAAGATATTAATAGATGACCCTTGGTGCTCCAGTGGTCATATGACCAATGTTCCAAATTAGAGGTTGCAAGTTTGAATCTGAGGAAGAATAGATTTTTAAGAAAAATTTAACAGTCAGATCTGCCACCTGTGTCATGTCATCAGGTCAACATACATATGGCGCCTGGGGGTTCAAAGTCCAATTTTTTTAATAGAAAGGGGCTCAATTTGCGTTGACCGGAAGAAAGGGGCTCAATACCTAAATATTAGAAAAGTTCAATAGTCGACTTTGCATTTAACCCTAATTATAAGTAATAATATTTTTAGATAATTTATAATATTCATATTTGTATTGAAAAAATTTAAATAAATTCATATTAATTTGAATTTAAAATGTAAATTATCTTTGGGTAAGGGTGTAAATGAATTGAGTCGAGTATTGAATTGCTCAAATTTGATTTACAAAATTTATCGAGTATAAAATAAGTTTTGATTAAGACTCGTTTAACTACAGAGTCAAGAACGATCTTGAATCGAGCTATTTGAACTTTTTGAATGAATATGATCCGAGTATCAATAGAAAATTGTAATTTGAGGAGACTCGAATAATTTATCGAATTTTAAAATTTGCTCATATTTAAATCATTTATATTTCAATTTAAGTTCAAATCGAACTTTGAATCAAACCCGAGCTGTTAATTCATTTAAAGTCTTATCTTTGGGTGATACTAGGGGTCTCAAAATTTGGGTCTCAAAGAGTATTTCAAATGATGTGTCATCATAACATTGATTAGGTAGATTTTATGTGATTAACTATGAGCCTATGACTTAAATTATTATTAAAATATTTAATATCATTGGATAAAAAATTTGAGACCCCTAATGAGACAACCCGAAAAATTGAATTGTCCAGACATTTAGTTTAAAGAATTAGTTATTAATAAATTGAATTTGTATTAATAATATTATGTGATATGCGTTTATTAATCGTTCTAGATCCTAGGATGATTTTAAAATGGGAGGATTCTGGCTATGTGCTAAACTGAACGAGTAAGAATTTTCAATTTGAAAATATAAAAAAAATCAAGAACAAAAATATTTCTGAAGAAAAAGACGAAATAGACAATATTCACCCGACGAAACCTAAGGGTTAGGGTTTGAATAACTTAAGCCTTTTCGAGAGATCGGTATGTCGAAATGACATTCCGTCGAAAGATTTGACGATAATAAGTCGTGAAAAGTTATGTTAGCTGTGAAAAGTTTTTCTCGAAAACTGTGTAGAAATCGAACGAAATAAAAATAACGAAAGGTACTGTATATACTTTTCATTCGTTTAACTACGTTTTGGGAAAAGGTGAAGGAAAACACTATTCTTCAAAAAATATTTTTTAGTTTTTGTAATTTCTGAAGAATGTGTAAAAGTAAATCTGTAGAAGAAAGACGGAATATCCAAAAATATTTGGATTCTGAGAATTTCAATTTACAAACTGTCGGATGAATTCTGCAAGACGGAACCACGAAGGGAAGCTTCGTGAATAATAAAGAGGTTAGGTAAAGGAGGTGTGAATAGTGATTTTGGGGAGAAATGACTATTTTGCCCCTAACCTTGAAAAGCTTATAAAAGGAGAGTTAGAATTCATTTGTTGATGATTTAAAAAATCACCAACACTTAGAGAGAGAGAGAAAGAGAGAAGATTTTCTGATGGGCAAGGAAGAAGAAAAGCTAGCAATTCGCCAGTTTTATCTAAAGGAAGAGGATTAAAGAAGAAAGGAAATTCTAAAACCTAGTCTAATCTAAAAAAAATTTAAGTTTTTATATGGAATCATATAGCTTAATGAAAATAGAAGTATGAATTGTTAAGAATGATTTTCATATGGTTGAAATCATGATAAAATGAAGAAATAAGAATTAGAAGTTTAGTTATAAAAATTTCTTAAAAGCTTTCATAAAGAACTATGATTTACTTAATGAATTTGAACGATCCGATAAAAGTTTTTCTCGAAAACCATGCAGAAATCGGACGAAATAAAAACAACGAAAGATAATGTTATGTACTTTTCATTCGTTTAACTACGTTTTGGGAAAACGTGAAGGAAAACGCTATTTTTCAAAAATTATTTTTTAGTTTTTGGAATTTCTGAAGAATGCATAAAAGTAAATCTGTAGAAGAAAAACGGAATATCCAAAAATATTTAAATTCTGAGAATTTCAGTTTTGAAACTGTCGGATGAATTCTGCAAGACGGAACCATGAAAGGAAGCTTCGTGAATAGTAAGGAGGTTAGGTAAAGGAGGTGTGAATAGTGATTTTAGGGAGAAATGACTATTTTGCCCCTAACCTTGAAAAGCTTATAAAAGGAAAGTTAGAATTCATTTGTTGATGATTTAAAAAATCACCAACACTTAGAGAGAGAGAAAGAGAGAAGATTTTCTGATGGGTAAGGAAGAAGAAAAGCTAGCAATTCGCCAGTTTTATCTAAAGGAAGAGGATTAAAGATAAAAGGTAATCCTAAAACCTAGTCTAATCTTTAAAAAAATTAAGTTTTTATATGAAATCATATAGCTTAATGAAAATAGAAGTATGAATTGTTAAGAATGATTTTCATATGGTTGAAATCCTGATAAAATGAAGAAATGAGAATTAGAAGTTTAGTTATAAAGATTTCTTAAAAGCTTTCATAAAGAACTATGATTTGCTTGATGAATTTGAACGATCCGAATGAATCATATGAACGATTCGGTGAAATAAGTAAGGATTTGTGTTTTATAACACTAAATTCCAAGAAACTAGTTTATTCGTAATCAAAAAATCGATTAAAAATGAAGAACGAACGAAGAATGCGAAGAACGTTGTTGATGGACAAATTAAAAACCATTGTAGTTAAAATTTGTTGTTGATGGACAAGTTTAAAACCATCTCGTATAAGTTAGATGCTTATTGCTTGATTAGGATTTAGAGAAACGTTCATTAAAAATGGATTGAACTTAGCTATAACGAAGTAATTGGGAAATTTTGTAAAAAACGAACGAAAAGTAGAAAGTAAACTAATGAACCCTAATTAGTAAGGTTTCATAATAATGCTGGAAAAAATTAAAAACGTGAGTCATGGACTCAAGAAGGAATGAATTCCAAGTTTGAATGAACGAAAATTTAACGCTAAGTTGAAAAACTATGCGAGGGAGGACTTTTGGGCTATGATTAAGGCTCGTTAACGTATACAAAATAAAATTCTATCTAGGGAATTTGTAGAGGGTGTTGCAAGCTTTCCAACGCCTTAAAAATGGATTAATTCTGAGTTTGATCGAAAAAGTTATGAGATTTCAAAATAGGCGTCTCAAACATGTTCAAAAACTTTGAAAATTTTCTTAGTTTTAAGGGAGGCGCCGCCGTGCCACCTAGTGAAGGGAAATGGGTGGCGTAACGCCTGACCCAAAGCTCAGCCATTGCAAAGTTGCGCTGTAGCGCGACAAAAGCAAAGGGAACTGCAGGGCAAAGTCCCGAAATGAGCTTTGAACTGCTCAGTTCTTGGGGAATGGAAACGGGTACGGGACGATATTGAACATATAGTTCACATAATGTAACACTTAAACAAGTGATTTAAACCTTTGGAGAAGGTTGAATAGAAAGATTAAATGAGATTAAAAGACAACGTGAAGGTGATGGCTTAGACATTAAGGGATGACGATGAACGTTATGTTCATGTAATGAATCGCTAGGGAAAGTGAGTAGAACCTTAAGTAAAGGTTGAATGGAAGTTTAAAAGGCGAACAACGTGAATGTAGAATACGTAAACGATCCTCGTGAATCGTATTCGCGTTGAGCGAATGTTTTAAGTATAAATTGTTTGTATGATTTAAACGTTGAGGAATGTAGTAAGTAAGATATGAAATTATCAAGAAAGCGGTAATGAACGGTAATAAGATTAATGAAAGTCTGAGTGTGAGTTGGATAGAGAATGTTAGAATGAAATGAAAGCGTTAAACACTTTAATCGATGTTAGGGTATTGAGTGTACGCGAATATTAAACGGGCATAACCTACACACCGTGCATGGTTTCACCGTAAGGTAATGAAGACTAATGATTAAACCTGTGAATGGTGAAGGAACTGAGTTAATGACAATAACGTATAACGTTAAGAAGCTGAGATAATGATTAAAACTTGGATAATGGTCTGAGTTGAATGAACCGAACGTTATAAGATATGAATAAGGTAATGTAAAATGCTTAACACTATGAACGCATAGTATTAACATTGAATGATCGTTCTGAGTATACAAAAGATTATATGACTTAGACGGTATTGAATAATCTTGAGGTATGACATTTAGTTGTTAGAAAGCCATAAGGAAAGAAAATCAACTTAACGAACAATATAGTTTTAATGGTTTGGATAAGTTAAGTTTAAGTTGTGGTACAATCGTACTCTTTAATGAATGACATTTGGTAACTGGGATAAACAATTTCTTTAGAGAGCAAAGGTTAATACGAACTAGCAACTGATCTAACTCGTTGTGAAAGACAGTGTAATTGAGACGGGAAACTAGTTTATTGGTTATTTGTGGGAAACCACTTAGAGTACTATATGGAACACTAGTAGAGACTCGATGTGTGCTAAGTATAGAGTTATGAATACGTATGTTGAAAAGGTGATTCTTTTCACATATGTAGATATATAGGATGAGTTAAGCCCTAAAAAAGTTATAAGAAGAAGATGAGAATGTAAATCATCAAAATGATGATCGTATGACTTAAGACATCTTCGTATGTCATAACACCGTAAAATGGTAAAAAAGGATGGTTACGTGAACTTAGGTTAAAAATGTGAACCATTAAGGAGTGAAGTTAAGTTTAAACCAATGCGTAAGTCAAGTATATGACTAATTGGTGTATGTGCTATATTTCCTTATTTGATATATAGGGATTGCAGTAAACAGTTCAGCGTAAACTTTAAGATGTAGTTGTGTTTAAGGCAAGTTTCCTAACTTCATTCATTTTTAATATGAATATTAGTTTCTTAAACTTACTCAGATATTGAACTTGAGTAAGTTTTACTTATGTGCAAATGTGTTATGTTTGTACAAGGTGATAAAATGTATGAGGCCTTGTGCCACAATTTTAACACTTCGGTGTTTATGTGAGATGAACTATTCTGTGATTGAACTGTTCAATATGAAAGAATTATGTTTATACATGAACCGTTATTTTTAAGTCTGTGCTAATGATTTTAGCCAGACAATATGTGTATGAAAAAGGCAGAAGAATGAAAGTATTTCAAAGTGAATATGACTAATGTTTTAAAATGATAGGAATCAGATTTATTCCTACTATTCGAGCTGTTCCATAATCTTTGTTCGATTATTGGAATTCTTAAAAGAATATGTGTTTCTTGATGTTGTTCTGATTCAACTACTATGACTTGCTGAGAAATTGAATATTCACTCTTGCTTTAAATAAAAACATTTTTCAGTGTACGATGCTAGAGTGAACTTAATGATCCCGTAAAGATTAAGTCGACCGGTATCTTGATGAAGTGTCATTAATTGCATGAATGAGCATGAAGAGCAAGCCAAGACTTGTAAAGTAGAATAGTTTAATTAAACTATAGAATAGTTTAATTAACTGTTATGTATCTTTGGTGAAGGATGAAAGTCAATCTTGTAATATGTAATGTATAATGTAATTATCATTATTTGTAATGAACGAGGTTTTAAGGTAATAGAACCTGGGATTTGAGAATGTATGTTGTTATATTTAGTTATATAATGATGTATGTTTGGAATGAGATGTTCTTGTAATGTACAGAATTCGGGTGTGAAACTAGACCAAATTTTGGGGCATCACAGAGTGGTATAAGAGCTGATAGGTTATAAACCTTAGGTATGAGTACCTGAGGCTATAATCGTAAAGAGAAGGATACGAAAATCGTTGAGTTAAACGATTAAGGAAGAAGATCACCACGTGATCATATTGAATCGTAATAAAAGATGTTATGTTAAACGATGGATGATTTATAGCTAAACGCTATAAATGAATGGTATTATGAAGTAGTACAGGAAGAATAACTTATAAGAGTTATACATGATAGAATACGAATTAAAGAAAATTCGTATTAAGTAAAGAGAAAGTAAGAATGTTGTGAAATTCCAATTGGTATACTCATGTGATAGCTGAGTTGTACGAACTTTTGTTATGGGCAGGAGTTTGTGCTTTGGGGTAACTGTAAGACCCCGAATTTTATAAAATAAAAGTATTCAATTTTTCTTATAATTACTATTCAGTAAATGGTTAAGTTGATAAAAGTTAAAGTTAAGGGTGATATATGAATTTTTTTTAAAATACGCAAGTGGTTATAAAATACTCATTATTGTCGGAGAATATTCGTTTGGTCGTGGAATATTCTTCCTGTCGGGGAATATTCATACGACGGCACAGTCTTTTGTGGGCCCCATAACGGAAAGCGATTGGATGAAGAAAACGATAAGAGTAAGTTGTTTATAAATAACGGCGTAGTTGTTACCGTTAACACTGTTGGAATACCCGGTGGTTAAAACACAGTAATACGCGTTGTTGCACAGTAGCACACGGTATTGCACCAATTATTGATTTTTACTTAAGAAGGCATTACATTTGGTATCAGAGCTATAAGTAAAGAGCCCTGAGCCTCTCGCTGGTGACTTCCTTTTAATGAGGGATGCACCGAAGCCAGACTCTCCGTAGGGGACGCCGTTCTGCGATGGCAAACTGATAGGTATCAATGTAAGGTGCTGACACAAGTTGGTGTCCATAGTTACATTTGGTATCAGAGCTTAGAGATATGATCTCTGGCGGAGATCAGGGAATAGGACTAGGAGGAGAGAGACGAGTAAATCTTTTGCTAGTGTGTCCTACCTAAGCTTATTTGTTGGTCAGTCATAATATCGGGATATTATGTGATATGTTAATTTGTTCAATTAACCTTTGTTTTGAAGCTGTATTCTAGAATGATATCTGAAATACAGGAGATGAGCAATGGAGAAATCATGAGGACAGGGAAGATGAAATCTGAAATGAAAGTAAGGTATTCTCAACTCTTTGAAATACCAGGTACGTAAATTTCGGGGACGAAATTTCATAAGGAGGGGAGATTGTAAGACCCCGAATTTTATGAAATAAAAGTATTCAATTTTTCTTATAATTACTATTCAGTAAATGGTTAAGTTGATAAAAGTTAAAGTTAAGGGTGATATATGAATTTTTTTTAAAATACGCAAGTGGTTATAAAATACTCATTGTTGTCGGAGAATATTCGTTTGGTCGTGGAATATTCTTCCTGTCGGGGAATATTCATACGACGGCACAGTCTTTTGTGGGCCCCATAACGGAAAGCGATTGGATGAAGAAAATGACAAGAGTAAGTTGTTTATAAATAACGGCGTAGTTGTTACCGTTAACACTGTTGGAATACTCGGTGGTTAAAACACAGTAATACGCGTTGTTGCACAGTAGCACACGGTATTGCACCAATTATTAATTTTTACGTAAGAAGGCATTACTCAATAATTATTACGGTAATTACTGTTCAGTATTTTATTTTATTGATTCAATAATTGCTGCGTTAATATTTTATATTACTGTTGTTTTAATAATTGTCACTACACAGTATTTTCTATTATCGGAGCAATAATTCATATTATCTGAATAATATTATTAGACAAAATTATTGGCAATGTCTAGAAAGTTCTGTCTAAGGAGAGGTTTGGTCATCTAATTGCACGCCAGTAAGGAAGAAATCCTTATTGGAAAGCCCCCTCTTTCCTAGGAACGGCCTGGTTGCCAGTATTGTGGTTCTGTAATATTATTTATGTATAATTAATTATTGATTTATATGATGAGAAAAATAGTGATTTTATGTGGATATAGATGGAGAAAATTTTTAATGTGACAATTGTTGAAAATTAATATTTTATCTTTTTCTTATAAAATAATTCATTTAAATATATTATTTTAATAATATATTGATGGTGATATTTTTACAATGAATGTGGGATATATGAGTATATGAGGAGGAAGAGTATTTTTGTGGCATTAAATGATTAACACATGTTTTGTGTGTTGGTGGACACAATTTTTGACCGAAAATTTATTATTGACTATAAAATCGCCCGTTTGTGGATTTCGGTCAATTTCTGTTTGGAATTTGGAAAAATTTTCTTCTGCAAAGTTGTAGAGAATTGAATTTCCTATAGAAGCTCACGAGATTCGAATTTTCTGATCAAAGGGCTATTTATTATGAATTATTGAAGTTCCGAAGTTCTGAAATAATTGATTTTTGGGAGTTTAAGTTAATTATTTTGAGAAAAATAGTTTTTTTGTGAGATGGTGGGGCCCACTGGTTGTTAAAATGTGCTGAATTCAGATCTTCAAAGGTGGGCTTGAAAATATTATATATATATATATATATATATATATATATATATATATATATATATATAAATTTTCTGCTTTGGTGTTCTAAGCAATTTCCTATAAATAGGGTGCTTAGGTTAGAATTGAAAATCACACCAGAAACTGAAGTTTTCTCTCTATTTCTCTCTCTATATTATCGAGTGTATTCTTGTGAGTATTTTGATATCTTGAGTGTTGCTATACGGTGCAAGTTCGTTCAGCGTTATTCTAGTCAGAAGTACTGCTCTTTTGAGGTAGGGGATTGTAAGGGATAGTAAGGGATGTTATTTTATTCAAAAATGATATTATTTCTTCAATATCATTATGCCGAAATATTGGTTGAAAATTTTTATTAAATTTGAAACTTTTTATGTCGGAGTTACTATTCATGAGTTACTATTCATGAGTTACTATTCACGAGTTACTATTCATTAGTTACTATTCACAAGCTACTATTCATGAGTTATTATTTTCGATTTACTATTCACGAGTTACTATTGACGATAGATTACTATTCACAAGTTACTATTCACGAGTTACTATTCACGGGTACTATTCACTACAAAATTGGTTTCTTTTTCTTACCAAATTATAGTTGATTTATGAATATTACTCTGGAGATTAAAACTATGTATTGATTATATTGATTTTAATATCATATATAACATTTTTATAACCCTGATGTTGAAATTCTCTTTCACTGGAGTGTAAAGATGGGTAGATTATTGGTATGATCATGACTAGGGTTCTCTTTGTCCAGTAGTGAAAAGTTGAATTGTTGACTGGTATGATCATGACCATTGAATTTATAATTGAATATCTTTAGCTTAAGTGCAAAGGTGAAATGATCAACGTGGTTATAATTATTGGTTATATAAATTCTGAAATGATTATATATTCTTTGAGATAATAATATATTTGGCTTGTAGTGCAAATATGAGCTGTTGAGGAATATCTTTGGCCTGTAGTGCAAAGATGAGTTGTTGATGAATATCTTTGGCCCGTAGTGCAAAGATAAAATTATTAGTATGATTATGAACAGGAACTGTGATTTGGTATAGCCATGATCTTTGATGTTTCAGGTAAAGATAGGTGATGAAAATATTTTTCGTTCTGGGTTTGAAGAAAAATTTAGAACTACAAATATGATTATGAGTTATACATGTGATTGTGGACAAGAATTGTTGATTGATGTCACAGGGATAAAACATTATTGGTGGACTTTTAACATGGAGAAGATAATAGACTTTGTAGTCTATTTGACTCTTCTAATGGATTGCCCGTTCCGCTGCAACTATGGTTGAAAAATTTAATCATCTACCATATGTTCTAAATCTCTGATTTAATTCTATTGAAGGCTATTGATAATTTAATTATCTTTAGTCATGATATTCTTTACTGAGCTAGTTGTGCTCATCCTTCTGTTTCACAATTTCTTTCAGGTAATAAGAGTGTAGCTGGGTCGAGTGGGAGTAACAGGAGAATAGAACGGTGGTCATCATTTAGTAGTTATATTTGGTGAATCATCTAGGGTGAGGCGAACCCAACGTTGGAAGGGTGTTTTGCTACTATCATATAAGATGTCTAATGATATACAATCTCGTGTCATCATAAGACAGGGATGTGCTCATCCACTTGCTGAGTATATTTACGAGCACTACCTATATAATCTTGGTGTTTGTTTGAAGTATAATTCTCAATTAGAGACAGTGGAGATAATGATAAGTCAAGAGAAGACTCACCATTGGGAAGAATATGATAGTAACCTTCTTATTTTTCTTTGGGGTCTATTGGGTCAACCAAGGATAATTCTGTGGCCATATGATATCTATCATAACCTAGAAGCATGGCCTCCCATGTACGAGGGTTTCCTTGAGCACTTTCCAAAGATTCTAATTTCTAAAACAGTTTTTGACTATACCTTTATGTAATATGTCATTGTGACGTGCTATCCAAGGTTGGGACATGAGTCACAGTTGGTATATATTTGTACCCAAACTCATAGCATATGTGTTGTTGTATTTTGCACGACAATTGTTGTAATAAAGTTGTAGTTGTTATCTGTACCATGTATTTGGCGACTCAAAATGGGTTGGATGGAATGGACCTATTTTGAGGGCGTTACATTTGGTATCAGAGCTATAAGTAAAGAGCCCCGAGCCTCTCGCTGGTGACTTCCTGTTGATAGGGGATGCACCGAAGCCAGACTCTCCGTAGGGGACGCCGTTCTGCGGTGGCAAACTGATAGGTATCAATGTAAGGTGCTGACACAAGTTGGTGTCCAGAGTTACATTTGGTATCAGAGCTTAGGGATATGATCTCTGGCGGAGATCGGGGAATAGGACTAGGAGGAAAGAGACGAGTAAATCCTTCGCTAGTGTGTCCTACTGATGAGTATGAAATATGCTATATTTTTATTCCTTAATACTTAATCTTTTGTATTTATTTTGTGCCTAAATAAACTCATTATTCTTATATTTTTATTTTAGGTACAATTGAAGGGGTTTCATGATTTTGAAAATAAATTGGAGGAGGTTTACGGGATTCCTAGCAAATCAAGGATTCAACAATTAGTATCATAAATGGATTTGGATTCACACGGCAATGAGTTTAAGCACACGGCATATTGTGGAATTTATTTCCAATTTCAATTCTGAATTTTGGATTCTAGAAGATTAATTTTTACAATTCTATTGTAATTAGGATTTCTTTTAGACTAAGATTTATCTCCAAATTGAATTCTATTTCTTTATGGAAATTAGGGTAATTTGTAATTCCTTTTAGGGTTTGGATTTCTACTTCCTATAGGATTTAGGACTTTGTCTAGCACTATAAATAGAGGATGCTAGTCATGATTTTATTAATTCAATAATCAACTATCATCTATTGGAGTGTAGACTCAAGAGCATGTCGGGCTAGTTCTTTTTATTCAGTTCTAAAGGGAGGTGAATCCTTGTTACAAGTAATTGATTAATTGAGTATTATTATTTATTTCTTCTTGTGTGAAATTTCTTTTGATAATTTGTTTTCATTGATTGCATGTTAATTGATTTAATTAATTTAATATGGCCAATTGAATTAGTTTGATCATTATCATATGCTAGATTAAGATTGATATTAAGTGTAATTGATATCTGTCTTTATCATAAGTAGCAACTTAGTAATAATAATTATGGACAAGCTTTTGTTTATTACTAAGATTATCAGAAAACAAGTTAAACAAATCGAGCTTATGTGTTTGTTGCTTGGATTGGCCTAATTCTCTATTTCTTAATGCTTCTATCATATTAAATCTAGAGAGCTTGTTCTAGGTTGTATGCTAGTTAGAATCTGGTGGAGAGCTTGTTTCATATAGTGATAATCTACGGAGAGTTTCGGATAGCAGAGCTTATTATTATCTAGGGCTAATAATTTTATTGAAGGAAAAATAATAATAACTTGATTAATTAATTATTGTACTTGGTGAAACTGAACTGCAGAACTGAAGTTTTTACATATTTGGTTAATTTCATCATTAATTCTTGTTCTCTTAGTTAAAAAATAATTTTCAAAAACCCTCATCTTTATTTTCTGTTTAAATAGTAGAATAATTCTAAAACAACTTTACTCTCTGTGAGATCGATCCTTACTTGCTACTGTGCTAATTATTATAAATTGTGAAGTAAAAGTGAGGTTAATTTAGGTGTATCAACGACAGCTCCCAAATTTTGGCATTTTGTTTTTATTATATTATTTGTTTTGTTCTTGTTTTATGACTCGATCTTCTCAGGCTACTATATTAGATTTTGATCCAGAGATTGAGAAAACTACAAGGAGGCTAAAGAAGGAAAAACTTAAAGTTCAACAGTCTTCTGCAGATATAGACGAGGCTTCTATATCATCACCAGGCCTCAACTTAGCTTTGGAATTATTATCCAACGAATCCGACAAAGAAGAAGAGATGGAGATTCCAAACAACAATAGAACTCTCAGGGAGTTGACAACTCCTAATTTAAATCAACAACCTTTGTGCATTGAATATCCTAATTTAGATGCTGCATTTGAACTTAAATCCGGACTAATCCATTTATTGCCTACTTTTCGTGGTCTTACAGGTGAGGACCCCTACAAACATCTGAAGGAATTTCATGTGGTGTGCTCCACTATGAAACCACACGGAATCACCGAAGAACAAATCAAGCTGAGAGCATTCCCATTCTCCCTAGCAGATTTGGCAAAGGATTGGTTGTACTACCTACCCTCAGGTTCAATCCAGTCTTGGAATGACATGAAGCAGTTGTTCTTGGAGAGATACTTTCCAGCCTCAAGAGTAGCCAACATAAGGAAGGAGATCTGTGGGATTAGACAATTCAATGGGGAGACACTATACGAGTATTGGGAAAGATTCAAAAAACTTTGTTCCAGCTGTCCACCGCATCAAATAGATGAACAACACCTGATTCAGTATTTCTACGAAGGGTTGGTACCGATGGATAGAAGCATGATCGATGCAGCTAGCGGAGGAGCACTAGTTGAGAAGACCCCAGAGGCTGCAAGAACTTTAATTGCAAACATGGCAGCAAACTCGCAACAATATGGCACTAGAACAAATCATGCACCAGTAAGGGTAAGCGAGGTAAACACTTGTGATTATGGTCAACAAATTTCTGAATTAACTGCTATGGTTAGACAATTAGCTACAGGTCAACTGCCAGTTGCAAAGGTTTGTGGCATCTGTCTACAACCAAATCACAATACAGATGAATGCCCGACATTACAAGATGATGAGGCTGTGCAACAAGCTAATGCAATGGGAAATTATCAGCCACCACCTCAGAAAAAGTATGATCCGTACTCAAACACGTATAACCCAGGATGGAGGGATCATCCAAATCTGAGTTATGGGAGTAAGCAAGCGGCACCACCTGCATTTCCACCTTGGCAGCAGGGCTTCCAACCAGCCCAACCTCAATATCAACCGAAACAAGCAGTCCCTGTACCTACTGGAACATCATTGGAGGATATGTTCAAAGCATTCATGGGATAGACACAACAATTCATGGGACAAACACAGCAGTTCATGAGTCAGACACAACAATTCCAGCAAGAGACAAGAACTTCTGTTCAAGATCTGAGGGACCAAGTTGGTCAGCTTGCAACCACAGTAGGAGGGTTACTTTCTCAAACTGTTGAAAATGTAAGTGCTATAACATTGAGATGTGGTGCAGAGGATCAGCTGCAAGGAAATTCAATACAAAGCAAGTCCGACAATAGTGATGTACGCAAGCACAAATTTTCACCTCTTTCAGCTTATGAACCGAAACTACCTTTTCCCCAAGTTCTAACAAGGAATTGGAAAGTTGGAAAGAATTTAACGTGGTATAGAGAGTCTAATGAAAAATTCCTAGAAGAAATCTCAAATATGGAACAAGAACTTAAAGAGGATGAAGTGTTCACTAGTGGAAACCAGTTGGAAGTGCTTGAGGCTACTACTGAATTTGAAGAAGAAATCAGGTATTCAAAGTTTGAAAAGGATGAACAAGAAGAAGATGAGAGAAATTTGATAAGTTCTGCAGATATTTACAAAGAGGATATAGAGGATACACCGGTGCAAACAGTAAAAACACTACATAATACATGCCATGGGACCTTAACTATGGAATTGGATGAGGCACATGTCCAGTTCAGCATATATGAAGTTAAAAGGTATCTTGGTAATATTAATTCTATTTTTTCTACTGATGTTGTTGACTCTATAGTGCATGAATCTTTTAATCAAATACAATTATACAAGGAGGATTTGAGGGCTGGAATGGAGTAAAATCAGGATCTGAAGGATGCTTCTAATGAAAAATTGAAGTTGTTACCAGTCCACTTGAAGTTCACAAGTCCAATTACATAGAATGAGAAGGATGATGTCAAGCCAATGATAATAAATAAGGACAGCTACTTGGGAGGCAACCCAAGATCTCAGATTTGATTTTTTTATCCCTTCACTTTTTAGTTTTTTTATTGCGTGTTAGCTAGTAGTATTTTCTTCTTTGCATGATTTTCTTACATTGGGGACAATGTAAGGTTTGAGTGTGGGAGGAAGATTTAGGTTTTTATTTTATTTAAGAATATTGATCCGATTTTGATGGGAAATTTAAAAAATTAATGCTTTTGAAAATTTTGATTTCATGATTACATCTGGCTATGTGTTAAAAAGATTAAAGTCAAAGATTGAAAATTAATGCTAAATTTCAAAATCTATTTAATGCTTAGTTAGTTAATAAATGATGACAACTAAGCCATGATCCATAGTAATTGATTTCAATTGAATTTGTGATACATAAGTACTTGAATATGAGAATCATATTTATTTGGCTAAGTTATTTGTGGAGTTATCTATGTGCACTGATTTCACGACTTAGAACTGTTTAACTTGCTTATGTTGTTGTAGAATCATGTGAAAAAAATGATGAATGAAAAAAAAAAGAATAAAAAAAAATAAAATTGAAAATCTGCTTCAATGTCCATTGTGCGAAATAACTGGGTATTTAAGCCTCAGGAAGCATCGGTATTCACGCTGAAAAGTGTGATGGATATAAGCATCTTGACTAGTTGACTTTTGTGGCCTTTGTTACTTGAATAAGTAAGCCCTTAGGGGTGTCTCTACACCTAGCGCCCTAAGATCATCTGGTTTGGGAGTCGTTGGTGGAAAGTTCGCTAATGGGTAACTCTGAAAAGCCTAAGAAAAGGAGACATTGCACATGTCAAGAAACAAAAAAAAATATACGAAAAAAAGTATACGAAAAAAAGTATACGAGAAAAGCATGAAAATACATTCATATGTGCTAAAAAGAAGGTTCTATGAAAAAAACTTAAAAAGCAAGAAAAATTTGTTCTTGGTTGCGAGTCAATGTGCACGGTTTTTGCTCCATGGTAACTAAGTTAGGTAAGTATGATAATTTTGGGAAAGTTACTTATGTGGTTATAGTTTGATTTAATAAAATTCATTGGTGAAATGGTAAGGTTGGTAATTGTGAGTTGATTGATAAGGCGTTGATTAAATTTTTGCAAATTTAGTGTTGATAATCATGATTTGTACCTTGAAATCTTTTGACATTATGGTTGAATAGAATTTTTTTAGAAATCAAATTTTTGGTTTACACGAGGACGTGTAAAAAGATAAGTGTGGGGGAATTTGATGAGTATGAAATATGCTATATTTTTATTCCTTAATACTTAATCTTTTGTATTTATTTTGTGTCTAAATAAACTCATTATTCTTATATTTTTATTTTAGGTACATTGAAGGGGTTTCATGATTTTAAAAATAAATTGGAGGAGGTTTACGGGATTCCTAGCAAATCAAGGATTCAACAATTAGTATCATAAATGGATTTGAATTCACACGGCAATGAGTTTAAGCACACGGCATATTGTGGAATTTATTTCTAATTTCAATTCTGAATTTTGGATTCTAGAAGATTAATTTTTACAATTCTATTGTAATTAGGATTTCTTTTAGACTAAGAATTATTTCCAAATTGAATTCTATTTCTTTATGAAAATTAAGATAATTTGTAATTCCTTTTAGGGTTTGGATTTCTACTTCCTATAGGATTTAGGACTTTGTCTAGCACTATAAATAGAGGATGCTAGTCATGATTTTATTAATTCAATAATCAACTATCATCTATTGGAGTGCAGACTCAAGAGCATGTCGGGCTAGTTCTTTTTATTCAGTTCTAAAGGGAGGTGAATCCTTGTTACAAGTAATTGATTAATTGAGTATTATTATTTATTTCTTCTTGTGTGAATTTCTTCTGATAATCTATTTTCATTGATTGCATGTTAATTGATTTAATTAATTTAATATGGCCAATTGAATTAGTTTGATCATTATCATATGCTAGATTAAGATTGGTATTACGTGTAATTGATATATGTCTTTATCATAAGTAGCAACTTAGTAATAATAATTGTGGACAAGCTTTTTTTTATTACTAAGATTATCAAAAAATAAGTTAAACAAATCGAGCTTATGTGTTTGTTGCTTGGATTAGCCTAATTTTCTATTTCTTAATGCTTCTATCATATTAAATCTAGAGAGCTTGTTCTAAGTTGTATGCTAGTTAGAATCTGGTGGAGAGCTTGTTTCATACAGTGATAATCTACGGAGAGTTTCGGATAGCAGAGCTTATTGTTATCTAGGGCTAATAATTTTATTGAAGGAAAAATAATAATAACTTTATTAATTAGTTATTGTAGTTGGTGAAACTGAACTGCAGAACTGAAGTTTTTACATATTTGGTTAATTTCATCATTAATTCTTGTTCTCTTAGTTTAAAAATAATTTTCAAAAACCCCCATCTTTATTTTCTGTTTAAATAGTAGAATAATTCTAAAACAACTTTACTCTCTGTGGGATCGATCCTTACTTGCTATTGTGCTAATTATTATAAATTGTGAAGTGAAAGTGAGGTTAATTTAGGAGTATCAACGACAGCTCCCACCTACCTAAGCTTATTTGTTGGTCAGTCATAATATCGGGATATTATGTGATATGTTAATTTGTTCAATTAACCTTTGTTTTGAAGCTGTATTCTAGAATGATATCTGAAATACAGGAGATGAGCAATGGAGAAATCATGAGGACAGGGAAGATGAAATCTGAAATAAAAGTAAGGTATTCTCAACTCTTCGAAATACCAGGTACGTAAATTTCGGGGACGAAATTTCATAAGGAGAGGAGATTGTAAGACCCCAAATTTTATGAAATAAAAGTATTCAATTTTTCTTATAATTTCTATTAAGTAAATGGTTAAGTTGATAAAAGTTAAAGTTAAGGGTTGTGACGCCCCCAAAATTAGGTATACATCACCCATCTTGGGTCGTCAGATACATAGTACAGAATACAAATACAACTTACTAATACAACTGTCGTGTACAATACGACAAAACATAAACTGTGAGTTTGAATACAAATATTATCTTCTAGAGAGTATTCATACTCAAAAGGAGTCCTCATTACATTTATTAACACACTATTACATAGAATAGTGAGGACTACTAACTAATACTATCATTCGAACCATCACTCCGTTCCCCGACTTGCCCCAGCTACGTTCTCATTTCCTGAAGAGAACAGTGAAAGAAAGGGTGAGCTCAACTAGCCCAGTAAGAAATATTATGACTAAGATAATGCAGAATAAATTATCATTAGCCTTCAACAATGTTAAACTGATAAAATATAATAGACATCAAGTTTAACTGCAGTGGAACAAGCAATCCATTAAAAGAGTCAAGTAGAAAATAATCTCTACTATCTTTTATGATTTAAAAGGTTTTTCAACACTGTTATCGCTGTGACTCAGCTTAATAAAATAATCCACATCATCGAATCACCCCTGCACTACGGCCAAGGATATTCGTGTATTCATTAATGGTCATGATCATGCCAACAACTGTCCATCAATGCACTACGGGCCAATGATGACTTTTACCACATTATTTGTAACATTACGGTCATGATTATACCGAATAATCCCTGGTCATAATCATACCAAGTCCATCTATGCACTACATGCCACAGATGACTTTCAACATTTTATAAACATGAGGATGATGACAATGATATAAGAATTCAATAAAACAAGTTCAAGAATTAATTTATCCAAGAATTAATAACGTCCAAATTGTCAACATGATACTGCTTTGTGGAGTAAAATTCAAGAATGCTTAGAAAAATATTTTCATGAAAAGATACTGGATGAAACGCAATTATCAAGGATATTCCACAAATTTCATGGAGTATAGAAGTCAAAACTTAACCAACTGAGTACAATAAAGAATGGAATAACAAAAGAAATCACCATGCATGCGATAGACCGCACAAACAGATTATTCCAACAGAATAATAAATAATGGAACCAGGTCCGGCGTAAACGCACAGACAGGATATTCCGACAGAATAATAAATAATGGAACCAGGTCCGGCGTAAACGCACAGACATGATATTCCGACAGAATAATAAATAATGGAACCAGGTCCGGTGTAAAACACACAGACAGGATGTTCCAACAGAATAATAACAAGACGGAACCAGGTCCGGTGTAAAACACACAGACAGGATGTTCCAACAGAATAATAACAAAAACGGAACCAGGTCCGGTGTAAAACACACAGACAGGATGTTCCAACAGAATAATAGAAGAATGTCACCAAGTATAGGGTAGACCGCGTATACAGGTTATTCCAACAGAATAATAAGAAATGGAATAACAACAGTTCTCTTCATGAATAAGAAAGGATAACACCCCTTACCATTTTAAAGAAGAGCTGAAATAAGGAAGTAGTTAAGTAGCAGAATACTCTTCTTCTCTCTCTCTATAGTTTCTCTCTATAGTTTCTCTCTCTAGAGTTCAGTGAATTCGTAAGAAATAATGAAGGAATGAGCTGCTATTTATAGAAAAATAGAATGCATAGTAACTAATCTATGAACGGTCCAGATTGATTACTTTAATCTGACGGTCCATATTTAAAGAAAAATCGTTTAAATAAAATATAATATATTCTATTTATAGAATAACTTTAATAAAGTATTATGTTTTATATAAAAAGATGTTTCTGTTTTATTACGTTAATAATACGAAGAAAACAAAACGTCATTATCGCTAAATAATTCATATTATTAACTGACAATAATCGAATCAAACTGAGTGACTTCTCACATAAGCATTAATAATCATTACCGTGTGCTACTATGCAACCACACGTATTACTGTACTTTTACTACCAAGTAGTTCAACAGTAACAATGGTAAAACTTCCGCCGTTATTTTTAATAAAATATTTTTGTCGTTTTCTCAATCCGACAATAATTTCGTTGTGGGGTCCACCAATGATTGTGTCGTTGTACGAATATTCCCTGTTAAAACGAATATTCCCCGACCAATCGAATATTATATAACAACTTGCGTACTTTATAAAATTTATAAATATTACCCACAACTATAACATTATATCAAATTAACTCCATAATATTCAACAATGATATTTATAGAAAATTTATCTTTATTTATAAAAGTTGGGGTCTTACAACCTCCCCTTCTTATGAAATTTCGCCCTCGAAATTAGGGTACGTACCTGGTATGTTGAAGAGGTAAGGATACCTTGATTTCATTTTAGATTCTAACTCCCAAGTCATTTCCTCAACATCGTGGTTTCTCCACAAAACTTTGACTTGAGGTATAACCTTGGAGCGTAGAATATGTTCCTTCTTATCCAAGATTTGAACAGGAACTTCTTCATACGTCAAATCCTCCGCTATTTCGTCCGGTTCTAACTCAATAATGTGGTTCGGGTCTTCCACATATTTGCCTAACATGGATATGTGAAAAACGTTATGAACACGAGACATACTTGGCGGTAAAGCGAGTCTATAAGCCACAGTTCCTACTCGATCGAGGATTAAAAATGGACCGATGAATCGAGGATTGAGCTTTCCTCTCTTTCCAAATCTCGTAACTCCTTTCCATGGAGCAACACGTAAGAACACATGATCTCCTACATCAAATTCCACGTCCTTTCGATGAAGATCAGCATAACTCTTTTGTCGATCTTGTGAGATTTTTATACGTTGTCGGATCGTTTGAATCTTTTCTGTAGTCATACGTACCAACTCCGGTCCCAACAACGTTGCTTCACCCACCTCATCCCAGCATACTGGAGAACGACATTTTCTTCCATACAATGCTTCGAATGGAGCCATGCCAATACTTGCTTGATAACTGTTGTTGTTGGAAAACTCCACCAATGGTAAGAACTTGTCCCAACTTCCCTTGAAGTCAAAGACACAGAGTCTTAATAGATCTTCAAGAGTTTGAATAGTCCTCTCTGATTGTCCGTCCGTCTGAGGATGATATGCTGAACTAAATCGTAACTCCGTGCCCATAGCTTTTTGTAAACTAACCCAAATCGTGAAGTGAATCTTGGGTCTCGGTCAGAAACTATGGATACTGGCATACCATGCAGTCTTACACTCTCGTTTATGTACATACGAGCAAGACGTTCAAGTGTATAAGTTTCTCGTATCGGTAAGAAATGAGCAGACTTGGTCAATCTATCAACAATGACCCAAATCGCATCAATACCTTGAGAAACCCTAGGAAGACCGGTAACGAAATCCATGGTAATGTGCTCCCACTTCCATTCTGGAATTTCAAGTGGTTGCAATGGACCTTTTGGTACTTGATGCTCCGCTTTGACTCGTTGACAAGTTAGACACCTTGAGATAAACAACGCTATCTCTCTCTTCATATTGCTCCACCAAAATGTATGACGAAGATCATGATACATTTTGGTACTTCCAGGATGGATTGCAAACGGTGTGTTGTGCGCCTCCATCATGATTTCATACTTTAAATCAGGGTTGTTAGGAACACAAAGTCTGGAGTTGACTCGAAGTATTCCTTCTTCATCGATTCTTGCTTCCGGCATAGCACCTTCTTGCACTTTCTTCCTCATACGCATCAGCTTCAGGTCTGTAGCTTGAGCAGCTTTAACTTTATCGATTAAAATCGGTTCTACTCGTATATTCGCCATCATCACATGGGTCCCTGGAGTCTTTAATTCTATCTCCATCCTTTGCAAATCACACCAAATGGGCCTTTGTGTTGATAATATCGCACTCGTACTTGCATATGATCTTCTACTCAATGCGTCAGCTACCACGTTCGCTTTTTCAGGATGATATTGAATGGTATGATCATAATCTTTCAACAGTTCAAGCCAACGTCGTTGTCGCATGTTGAGTTCCTTTTGAGTGAAGAAATATCCGTAAAGATCTCCACTTTCTCCCCATACAAGTAATGCCTCCAAATTTTAAGTGCAAAGACAACAGCTGCCAACTCTAGATCATGAGTAGGATAATTCCTCTCATATTCCTTGAGTTGTCTTGATGCATAGGCTATGACTTTTCCATGTTGCATGAGAACGCATCCCAACCCTTTGCTCGAAGCATCACTGTAGATGACAAATCCCTCCGAGCCAGATGGTATTGTTAGAACAGGTGCTGAAATGAGTCTCCTCTTGAGTTCTTGAAAACTCTGCTCACATTCTTCGCTCCAACCGAACTTTGTATCTTTCCGAGTCAGCTGAGTTAATGGAGTAGCGATTCGAGAAAATCCTTCCACGAATCTCCGATAATAACCAGCTAGACCGAGAAAGCTACGTACTTCGGTTACTGATTTAGGTTGCTCCCAGCTTTGAATAGCTTCAATCTTTGCCGGGTCAACAGATATTCCACGACTTGATACTACGTGCCCAAGGAATGCTACCTCTTCCAGCCAGAACTCGCATTTCTTCAACTTGGCATAAAGTTTGTATTCACGAAGCTTTTGGAGTACCAACCTCAAGTGTTGCTCATGATCTTCACGGCTTTTGGAATAAACAAGGATGTCATCGATAAAGACGACCACAAAGTGATCCAAATATTCCTTGAATACCCTGTTCATCATATCCATGAAGGCAGCAGGAGCATTAGTCAATCCAAAAGACATAACTAAGAATTCATAATGCCCATACCGAGTTCTAAAGGCAGTCTTTGGAATATCCTCAGTTCTAACCTTCAGCTGATGATATCCAGAACGAAGATCGATCTTTGAAAAGAATTGTGCTCCTTGCAACTGGTCAAACAGGTCATCAATACGTGGCAATGGGTACCTATTTTTGATGGTGACATGATTCAACTCCCGATAATCAATACAAAGTCGCATACTCCCATCTTTCTTCTTCACGAACAGAACAGGAGCACCCCAAGGAGAAGTACTAGGACGAATAAAACCAATGTCTAACAATTCCTGCAGTTGGGTCTTTAACTCCTGAAGTTCAATAGGAGCCATTCGATATGGGGCTTTGGAAATGGGTTTTGTACCGGGTTCAAGGTCGATACAAAATTCAATTTCACGCTCTGGGGGTAGGCCAGGAAGTTCTTCGGGAAATACGTCAGGAAATTTATTAACAACAGAAATATCATTCAAAGCTGACGTATTTTTGTTTAGATCTGTGACATGAGCTAAGAAAGCTTGACATCCGTTTTTCAATAAACGAATAGCTTTATGGCTTGAGATGACAGCGATTGATTTTAATGGTTTGGTTGCTTGAATTCGCATAATAGGTCGATTAGGAATATGAAAGCTAACAACCTTACGAAAATAATCAATTTTTGCATGATGAGTAGTTAACCAATCAATCCCTAGAATCACGTCAAATGCAAGTATTTTTAATGAAATAAGATCGACAGGTAATGTGTGGGTACCAACTTGAACCAAACAAGACTTATAAACCGTGGATGTAATGAAGGTTTCTCCCAATGGAGTTTCAACTGCTAAGTCAAAGTCTAATTTCTCCGGAATCAAATTTAATCGATGAGCGCAAGTAGGAGAAATAAAAGAATGGGTAGAACCGGTATCAAATAAAGTATAGACTTCGTTAGAGTTTATGATAAGCTTACCCGTGATGACCTCATTCGGGTTCCTTGCTCTCTGGGAGTTCACAACAAACGCTCTCCCTTGCACAACCGGTTTTGACTTTTCTGGGACGGCCTTTGGTGCCTCCATCCTAGCTGAATTTGTCTTCGGTAAACGACAAAATCGGGCTAAATGACCTTCTCTTCCACAATTATAACATGCTTTGGACGGCATCGCGCAGTTTGGACTGATGTGCCCCTCCCCTCCGCATTTGAAACATATGATAGGTGGTCGTTCTCCTTCCTTAACGACAGGTGCTGGTGCTGACGTCTTTCCATCATTGTTGAATCTCCTCTTCTTGAAATGCCCATTCTTAATGTTTTGGCCCTGATTACCACCGAAGTGGTTACCATTTCTGGCCTGTTGATTCCCTCCACGCTTGTTGTCACCGCTTCGATGACTGCTTTCACTGGTATTATCATTTTGCCGGCTGCTCTCTTTTGGTTGCGTTGTCTCGTTATCGCGCTCCACCAACTGAGCCCTATTTACAACATCTGAATACAAACACAGTTTATGAGAAATAAGATGTTGACGTATCTCCGGCTTCAAACCTCTTAAAAACATCCGCGTCATTCTTTCTTCATTATCCACCAGGTGGGACGCAAACCGGGATAACTCCGCAAATTTTGCCTCGTACTGCGACACGGTCATATTATTCTGCTCCAATTTGATGAACTCCACCTCCTTCATGTGACGAATACTCTCGGGAAAGTATTTGTCGTTAAACAGCTCTTGGAACTTCTCCCAAGACATCTTCAGTGCGGCAGGTTGAGTACGCTTTATCGATTCCCACCAGTAATCTGCCTCTCCTCGCAACATAAAGGCGGCAAAGGGAACCTTTTGCTCCTCGGAGCAACCCAAGACATCAAATATCTTGGTGATCTGCTTTATCCATGTTTCAGCTACAAGTGGTTTGGGTTCTCCCTTAAACTCCGGTGGTCCCAGCTCCTTAAACTGTTTAGCGGTGACCGCCTGAGAGTTTCCAGTATTTCCACCTACGTTGTGGACAGGAGCCGCTTTCACCTGTTGTTGCATGAATTGCATAAAATCCCTGAACATTCCATCATTCATCATCTGGTCAGTGTTGTTGTTTGCTTGAGGATTGTCACCTTCCTGATGAACATTATCCTGATTATTGATATGTGGTGAATCAATAATCGCCTGTGCTCCATTGCTATTCTCAACATTCTCAGATGCCATTTTCAGATACTGCCACAAAATAAAAGTTAATTGATATGTCATATATTATCCTTATATTATGACCGACCAATTAAATACCATGCAAATAAACTTAGGTAGGTCATACTAGCGAAGGAATTCCCCGTCTCTCCCCTCCTAGTTCTATTCTCACATCTTAGCCATGGATCATATCCCTAAGCTCTGATACCAACTGTGACGCCCCCAAAATTAGGTATACATCACCCATCTTGGGTCGTCAGATACATAGTACAGAATACAAATACAACTTACTAATACAACTGTCGTGTACAATACGACAAAACATAAACTGTGAGTTTGAATACAAATATTATCTTCTAGAGAGTATTCATACTCAAAAGGAGTCCTCATTACATTTATTAACACACTATTACATAGAATAGTGAGGACTACTAACTAATACTATCATTCGAACCATCACTCCGTTCCCCGACTTGCCCCAGCTACGTTCTCATTTCTTGAAGAGAACAGTGAAAGAAAGGGTGAGCTCAACTAGCCCAGTAAGAAATATTATGACTAAGATAATGCAGAATAAATTATCATTAGCCTTCAACAATGTTAAACTGATAAAATATAATAGACATCAAGTTTAACTGCAGTGGAACAAGCAATCCATTAAAAGAGTCAAGTAGAAAATAAACTCTACTATCTTTTATGATTTAAAAGGTTTTTCAACACTGTTATCGCTGTGACTCAGCTTAATAAAATAATCCACATCATCGAATCACCCCTGCACTACGGCCAAGGATATTCGTGTATTCATTAATGGTCATGATCATGCCAACAACTGTCCATCAATGCACTACGGGCCAATGAGGACTTTTACCACATCATTTGTAACATTACGGTCATGATTATACCGAATAATCCCTGGTCATAATCATACCAAGTCCATCTATGCACTACATGCCACAGATGACTTTCAACATTTTATAAACATGAGGATGATGACAATGATATAAGAATTCAATAAAACAAGTTCAAGAATTAATTTATCCAAGAATTAATAACGTCCAAATTGTCAACATGATACTGCTTTGTGGAGTAAAATTCAAGAATGCTTAGAAAAATATTTTCATGAAAAGATACTGGATGAAACGCAATTATCAAGGATATTCCACAAATTTCATGGAGTATAGAAGTCAAAACTTAACCAACTGAGTACAATAAAGAATGGAATAACAAAAGAAATCACCATGTATGCGATAGACCGCACAAACAGGTTATTCCAACAGAATAATAAATAATGGAACCAGGTCCGGCGTAAACGCACAGACAGGATATTCCGACAGAATAATAAATAATGGAACCAGGTCCGGCGTAAACGCACAGACAGGATATTCCGACAGAATAATAAATAATGGAACCAGGTCCGGTGTAAAACACACAGACAGGATGTTCCAACAGAATAATAACAAGACGGAACCAGGTCCGGTGTAAAACACACAGACAGGATGTTCCAACAGAATAATAACAAAAACGGAACCAGGTCCGGTGTAAAACACACAGACAGGATGTTCCAACAGAATAATAGAAGAATGTCACCAAGTATAGGGTAGACCGCGTATACAGGTTATTCCAACAGAATAATAAGAAATAGAATAACAACAGTTCTCTTCATGAATAAGAAAGAATAACACCCCTTACCGTTTTAAAGAAGAGCTGAAATAAGGAAATAGTTAAATAGCAGAATACTCTTCTTCTCTCTCTCTATAGTTTCTCTCTATAGTTTCTCTCTCTAGAGTTCAGTGAATTCGTAAGAAATAATGAAGGAATGAGCTGCTATTTATTGAAAAATAGAATGCATAGTAACTAATCTATGAACGGTCCAGATTGATTACTTTAATCTGACGGTCCATATTTAAAGAAAAATTGTTTAAATAAAATATAATATATTCTATTTATAGACTAACTTTAATAAAGTATTCTGTTTTATATAAAAAGATGTTTCTGTTTTATTACGTTGATAATACGAATAAAACAAAACGTTATTATCGCTAAATAATTCATATTATTAACTGACAATAATTGAATCAAACTGAGTGACTTCTCACATAAGCATTAATAATCAATACCGTATGCTACTATGCAACCACACGTATTACTGTACTTTTACTACCGAGTAGTTCAACAGTAACAATGGTAAAACTTTCGCCGTTATTTTTAATAAAATATTTTTATCGTTTTCTCAATCCGACAATAATTTCGTTGTGGGGTCCACCAATGATTGTGCCGTTGTACGAATATTCTCTGTTAAAACGAATATTCCCCGACCAATCGAATATTATATAACAACTTGCGTACTTTATAAAATTTATAAATATTACCCACAACTATAACATTATATCAAATTAACTCCATAATATTCAACAATGATATTTATAGAAAATTTATCTTTATTTATAAAAGTTGGGGTCTTACAAGGGTGATATATGAATTTTTTTTTAAAATACGTAAGTGGTTATAAAATACTCATTGTTATCGGAGAATATTCGTTTGGTCGTGAAATATTCTTCCTGTCGGAGAATATTCATACGACGGCGCAGTCTTTTGTGGGCCCCATAACGGAAAGCGATTGGATGAAGAAAACTACAAGAGTAAGTTGTTTATAAATAACGGCGTAGTTGTTACCGTTAACATTGTTGGAATACCCGGTGGTTAAAACACAGTAATACGCGTTGTTGCACAGTAGCACACGGTATTGCACCAATTATTGATTTTTACGTAAGAAGGCATTACTCAATAATTGTTACGGTAATTACTGTTCAGTATTTTATTTTATTGATTCAATAATTGCTGCGTTGATATTTTATATTACTGTTGTTTTAATAATTGTCACTACACAGTATTTTCTATTATCAGAGCAATAATTCATATTATCTGAATAATATTATTAGATAACATTATTAGCAATGTCTAGAAAGTTCTGTCTAAGGAGAGGTTTGGTCATCTAATTGCGCGCCAGTAAGGAAGAGATCCTTATTGGAAAGCCCCCTCTTTCTTGGGAACGGCCTGGTCGCCAGTATTGTGGTTCTGTAATATTATTTGTGTATAATTAATTATTGATTTATATGATGAGGAAAATAGTGATTTTATGTGGATATAGATGGAGAAAATTTTTAATGTGACAATTGTTGAAAATTAATATTTTATCTTTTTCTTATAAAATAATTCATTTAAATATATTATTTTAGTAATATATTGATGGTGATATTTTTACAATGAATGTGAGATATATGAGTATATGAGGAGGAAGAGTATTTTTGTAGCATTAAATGATTAACACATATTTTGTGTGTTGGTGTACACAATTCTCGATCGAAAAATTATTATTGACTGTAAAATCTCCCGTTTGTGGATTTCGGTCAATTTCTATTTGGAATTTGGAAAAACTTTCTTCTGCAAAGTTGTAGAGAATTGAATTTCCTATAAAAACATGCGAGATTTGAATTTTCTGATCAAAGGGCTATTTATTATGAATTATTGAAGTTCTGAAGTTTTGAAATAATTGATTTTTGAGAGTTTAAGTTAATTATTTTGAGAAAAAGGTTTTTTTGTGAGATGGTGGGGCCCACTGGTTGTTAAAATGTGCTGAATTCAGATCTTCAAAGGTGGGCTTGAAAATTTATATATATATATATATATATATATATATATATATATATTAATATTATATTAAATTTTCTGCTTTGGTGTTCTAAGCAATTTCCTATAAATAGGGTGCTTAGGTTAGAATTGAAAATCACACCAGAAACTGAAGTTTTCTCTCTATATTATCGAGTGTATTCTTGTGAGTATTTTGATATCTTGAGTGTTGCTATACGGTGCAAGTTCGTTCAGCGTTATTCCAGTCAGAAGTACTGCTCTTTTGAGGTATTGGATTGTAAGGGATAGTAAGGGATAGTAAGGGATGTTATTTTATTCGAAAATGATATTATTTCTTTAATATCATTATGCCGAAATATTGGTTGAAATTTTTTATCAAATTTAAAACTTTTTATGTCGGAGTTACTATTCATGAGTTACTATTCATGAGTTACTATTCACGAGTTACTATTCATGAGTTACTATTCACAAGCTACTATTCATGAGTTACTATTCTTGATTTACTATTCACGAGTTACTATTCACGACGGGTTACTGTTCACGAGTTACTATTCACGGGTACTATTCACTACAAAATTAGTTTCTTTTTCTAACCAAATTATAGTTGATCTATGAATATTACTCTGGAGATTAAAACTATGTATTGATTATATTGATTTTATTATCATATATAACATTTTTATAACCCTGATGTTGAAATTCTCTTTCAATGGAGTGTAAAGATGGGTAGATTATTGGTATGATCATGACTAGGGTTCTCTTTGTCCAGTAGTGAAAAGTTGAATTGTTGACTGGTATGATCATGACCATTGAATTTATAATTGAATATCTTTAGCTTAAGTGCAAAGGTGAAATGATCAACGTGGTTATAATTATTGGTTATATAAATTCTGAAATGATTATATATTCTTTGAGATAATAATATATTTGGCTTGTAGTGCAAATATGAGCTGTTGAGGAATATCTTTGGCCTGTAGTGCAAAGATGAGTTGTTGATGAATATCTTTGGCCCGTAGTGCAAAGATGAAATTATTAGTATGATTATGAACAGGAACTGTGATTTGCTATAGTCATGATCTTTGATGTTTTAGGTAAAGATAGGTGTTGAAAATATTTTTCGTTCTAGGTGCGAAGAAAAATTTAGAACTACAAATATGATTATGAGTTATACATGTGATTGTGGACAAGAATTGTTGATTGATGTTACAGGGATAAAACATTGTTGGTGGACTTTTAACATGGAGAAGATAATAGACTTTGTAGTCTATTTGACTCTTCTAATAGATTGCCCGTTCCGCTGCAACTATGGTTGAAAATTTTTATCATCTACCATATGTTCTAAATCTCTGATTTAATTCTGTTGAAGGCTATTGATAATTTAATTATCTTTAGTCATGATATTCTTTACTAAGCTAGTTGTGCTCACCCTTCTGTTTCACAATTCCTTTCAGGTAATAAGAGTGTAGCTGGGTCGAGCGGGGGTAACAGGAGAATAGAACGGTGGTCATCATTTAGTAGTTATATTTGGTGAATCATCTAGGGTGAGGCGAACCCAACGTTGGAAGGGTGTTTTGCCACTATCATACAAGATGTCTAATGATATACAATCTCGTGTCATCATAAGACAAGGATGTGCTCATCCACTTGCTGAGTATATTTACGAGCACTATCTATATAATCTTGGTGTTTGTTTGAAGTATAATTCTCAATTAGAGACAGCGGAGATAATGATAAGTCAAGAGAAGACTCACCATTGGGAAGAATATGATAGTAACCTTCTTGTTTTTCTTTGGGGTCTATTGGGTCAACCAAGGATAATTCTGTGGCCATATGATATCTATCATAACCTAGAAGCATGGCCTCCCATGTACGAGGGTTTTCTTGAGCACTTCCCAAGGATTCTAATTTCTAAAACAGTTTTTGACTATACCTTTATGTAATGTGTCATTGCGACGTGCTATCCAAGGTTTGGACATGAGTCACAGTTGGTATATATTTGTACCCAAACTCATAGCATATGTGTTGTTGTATTTTGCACGACAATTGTTGTAATAAAGTTGTAGTTGTTATCTGTACCATGTATTTGGCGACTCAAAATGGGTTGGATGGAATGAACCTATTTTGGGGGCGTTACAGTAACAACCACTCAGTTTATTACAGTGATAGTCATTGGAATAGTAACTTCGTGCTGTCAATATGTATATGACGAGAAGATGAATCTTTTCTCATGTATATATTTGATAGGTAGAGAATGATAAGATAGGTGCGAGTTCTTAAAACTCATACTTATGGAAAGTTTGTGACTCATAGTTATATGCTATGTTTCTGAGCCCTAAGCATATGGATAGTCCTTGATTTGTTCTTGGATTACATATTGCAAAGATAAGTTCTGAAACACATATGGTTGTGGAAAGTTCCTGAATACATAAAGTGTGTAATTTGATGGACTATACTAAGGTATAGGAAGGTGTTAGACTGAAAAAAAGTTATTTTCAATATACTTAGCATTAAAGGTGCTAGAGAAGATTAAGAATTTTTGCAAGTAAGACAATGAAGAAAGATGGAGAAAAAGGATATTCCAAGTCATCTAGCTATGCTAGATTTCGAAGTTTATTTAAATCGTGCTTATATACGTTTTGAAAAGAAAAGAATTGGTTCAAATTTTTGGAACTAATGGATTTTAAAAGAACTATTCTTTGTATGTCTATGCTAATCATTTCGGCTAGACATAAATTGATTTAGAAATATCAAAATGAATTTATATCATCAGTGCATTTGATGTAAAGATGGTAAAAGATGGAGTTATAAATGCATTAAGCATAGTGTTGGTTGTGATCATAGTATCATCAACCCACTATGGTAGGATGTAGAATGACAAAGTCATAAACTGACGAAGTCCTCAACGTGTTTTGAAATAGTACGGTATCATGACGTTATAAAACCTTTTGAAGTATTGTGAAAGAATTTAAAGAGTACCCAATGTCAATTGATTTGACTAGACGAATGTTTCAAGTTGATGTTCAATTTATTGGTATGGTCTAAGCTATTTGATTTGACTAGACGAATGTTATGTCATGTTATAAGAAAATCAAGCTTTCTTTGAGAAGTTGTCTCAAACCAAATTGCTTGGTGCGGAATTTGATGAATAAGTATGAGGAAAACAAACTCCGAGATATGGGGATAAGTTGATCACCTAATTTACCAGAAAAGGTAGTTTACCTTCTTTGTGATTGTAAACATACTTGATAAGTAAGAATGGTTTACGATGAAATATCGTTAAACCTAGTAAGAGATCATTGTCTATAAGGGTCCTCAACAAGAATGTGAAATATTTTAAAGGAATCTTTATATTCCTATTTATTCCTTCTACTTCATAATTCTTGATAACTTATGAAGGTTAGGGAATGTTTGAAAGATAAGAACTTCTTTGAAAAGAAGTTGAGATGAAGAGTATGCTAAAATTTCGAGGACGAAACTCTGTGAAGATGGGCTGAATGTGATGGCCCGAAAGAGTGAAAGCATAGTTAGACATGAGGATTAACTAATGACGATTATGTCAACGGATGATCCTAAGGAAAAGGATGTTTTGAAGAAAAATAAGAAGTAAGATTAAACCTTTGTGATAGGTTGTAAGAATAAAGCATCCGGGTATGGGTGTGGTTTTAAAAATTCTGAGGACGAAATTTTTATAAGGGGGAAGATTGTGATAACCCGGAAAATCGGATTGTCCAGAAATTTAGTTTAAAAAATTAGTTATTAATAAAATGAATTTTTATTAATAATATTTTATGTTATGTGTTTATTAATCATTCTAGAACCTAGGATGATTATAAAATGGGAGGATTCTAGCTATGAGCTAGAGTCAACGAGTAAGAATTTTCAAGAAGAAAATAAAAAATTTCTAAGAACAAAAATATTTCCGAGAAAAAAGATGAAATAGACACTATTCACCCGACGAAACTTAAGTGTGACACCCCCAAAATAGGTATACATCACCCATTCGGAGTCGCCAGATACATGGTACAGAAATAAATATAACTTCAGTAATACAATTGTCGTGTAGAATACGACAACACATATACTGTGAGTTTGAATACAATTATTGTCTACTAGAGAGTATACAAACTCAAAAGGAGTCCTCATTACAATTATCACACTATTTCACAGAAATAGTGAGGACTACTAATGCAACCATCTGAACCGTCAATCCATTCCCCGACTAGTCCCAGCTATATTCTCATTTCCTGAAGAGAACAGTGAAGGAAAGGGTGAGCTCAACTAGCCCAGTAAGAAATATTATGACTAAGATAATGTACAACAAATTTTCATTAGTCTTCAAAAGGGAAAAATCTGATAAAATATAATAGACAACAAGTTTTAGATCAACAACTGCAGCGAAAACAGCAAACCATTAGAAGAGTCAAGTAGAGCATAAAACCTACTATCTTCTATGATTTAAAAGATTTATCATCAATTTTATTGTTGAGATTCAGCTTAATAAATAATCCACATCATCGAATCATCCCTGCACTACGGGCCAAAGATAATCGTGTTTTCATCAACGGTCATGATCATGCCATAAAATAATTCATCTTTGCACCCTTGGCCGAAGAGAATCCATGGTCATAATCATACCAAAAATTGTCCATCAATGCACTACGGGCCAATAAGGACTTTTACCACATCATTTGTAACATTACGGTCATGATTATACCGAATAATCCCTGGTCATAATCATACCAAGTCCATCTATGCACTACAGGCCACATATGACTTTCAACAGAATATAAACATGAGGATGATGATAAAGATATAATAATTCAATTAAACAAGTTTAAGGATAAATTTTAAAGATTTATAATTTAATTTATCCAGTAATCAATAACGTCTAAATTGTTAACATGATACTACTTTGTGGAGTAAAATTCAAGAATAATACTCAGTTGGTCATGTTCATCTCAACACTTGTTCATCTTTGTACTACGGGCCAAAGATATTCATCAGGTAATCATTCATCTTTGCACTACAGGCCAAAGATATTCAGTAATATCATCATTTAGGACTGAGGATGATGAAAAATATCTTAAAGAAAACGAATCCAGTGAGACAGAATGACAAATATTAGGGATTCGTATTACAGTTTATCCAAGTGCAATAATATTCCATAACAACCAATTTTGAAATAGAATTCAAAAATAAAGATCAAAACATGGATACAATCAAGGATAGTAACCATAATAGACATCTTGGACAAAAAGGAAAATTTTTATTTTTCGGTGAATAGTGTCGTATTCGTGAATAGTGTCGTATACGTGAATAGTGCCGTATACGTGAATAGTAATCCCGACACAAAAAGTTTTAAATTTGATAAAAAGTTCATATCAATATTTCAGCATAATGATATTGAAGAAATAATATCATTTAAGAAGAAAATAATATCCCGTACCTCAGAATAACCGTACTTCTGACTGAATTTCGGATATAGTTCTGACAGAAACTTGCACTGAATAGCAACTCTCAAAGTATCAAAATACTCACAAAATACACTCGAGAATATAGAGAGAGAAAGAGAGAAAACTTATGATTCTGGTGTGATTTTGAATTCTAACTTAGCCCTCTATTTATAGGAAAATGTTAGCACGCCGAAGCAGGCTTGACCTGCTACCTAATGGCTTTACCTGCTACTATTGTCACCCATCACATTTGAAATAAAATTCAGCATATTTCTTCACCAACTACAAGTGGGGCCCACTCAATTCTAGAATTTTCTACCAAAATTATTCATAAACCTAATTTTCGAATCAGTCACCTCTTAAAATTCATAACAAATCATACATTCATTTTTAACGGTTCAAAATTTGTGGACATATATTCAACTTATATATGTATAACATATCCAAAAATTACAACGATCCAACGGTCAGATTAAAAGTTATAACTCACGCAATATATCTGAAAAATACTAATTTGATTTTTAATACCTCTATTCCGACAGAAATACTGATAAAACACCTCAGCATTAATTCCTTCAATAATAACCACATAAATAAATCTATCATTTATATCCACATAAAATAAATATTGTCTTATCATATAAATCAATAATTAATTATTCACAAATAATATTACAGAATCACAATTATGACAACCAGGCCGTTCCCAGGAAAGAGGGGGCTTTCTAATAAGGATTTTTTCTTACTGGCGCGCAATTAGGTGACCAAACCTCTCCTTAGACAGAACTTTCTAGACATTATCAATAATGCTATTTAATAATATTATTCAAATAATATGAATTATTGATCTGATAATGGAAAATACTGTGCAGCAACAATTATTGAAACAACAATAATATAAAATATCAACGCAGCAATTATTGAATCAATAAAATAAAATATTGAACAGTAACTACTGTAACAATTATTGAGTAGTGCCTTCTTACGTAAGAATCAATAATTAAAAAAATACTGTGCAATACCGTATGTTACTGTGCAACTACGCGTATTACTGTATTTTAACCACCAGGTATTCCAACAGTGTTAACGGTAACAACTACGTCGTTATTTATAAAAACTCAAATTTTTTCGTTTTCTTCATCCGACAGTTATTCTGTTATGTGGCCCACAAATGGCTGCGCCGTCGTACGAATATTCCCCGACAAAAAGAATATTCCACGACTAAACAAATATTCCCCGACAACAATGAATATTTTATAACCACTTGTTTATTTTCCAAAATTTGTACATTTCACCCATAACCAAAATATTATATCAAATTAACATCTTATTATTCACAATAATAATTAGAGAAAATTTGATTTTATTCATTAATAAGTTGGGGTTTTACATTAAGGATTAGGGTTTCAATAACCTAAGCCTTTTCGAGAGATCGGTATGTCGAAATGATATTCCTTCGAAAGATTTGGCGATAATAAGTCGTGAAAAGTTATGTTAGTCGATAAAAGTTTTTCTCGAAAAACGTGCAGAAATCGGATGAAATAAAAATAACGAAAGATACTGTTATTTACTTTTCATTCGTTTAACTACGTTTTGGAAAAACATGAAGGAAAACACTATTTATCAAAAAGTATTTTTCAATTTTTGGAATTTCTGAAGAATGCGTAAAAGTAAATCTGTAGAAGAAAGCGGAATATCCAAAAATATTTGAATTTTGAGAATTTCTGTTTTCGAACTGTCGGACGAATTATGCAAGACGGATTCACGAAGCTTCCAAGAGAAGCTTCGTGAATAGTAAGGAGGTTAGGGAAATGAGGTGTGAATAGTGATTTGGGGCAAAATGACTATTTTGCCCCTAACCTTGAAAAGCTTATAAAAGGAGAGTTAGAATTCATTTGCTGGTGATTTGAAAAATAACCAACACTTAAAGAGAGAGAGAGAGAGAGAGAGAGAGAGAGAGATTTTTGGATGGGCAAAGAAGAAGAAAAGCTAGCAATTCGCCAGTTTTATCTAAAGGACGAAGATTAAATAAGAAAGGTAATCCAAAATCCTAGTTTAATCTAAATTTTTTAAAGTTTTTATATGGAATCATATAGCTTAATGAAAATTAAAGTAAAATATGTTAAAAATGATTTTCATATGGTTGAAATCATGATACAATGAAGAAATAATAATTAGAAATTTAGTTATAAAAATTTCTTAAAAGTCTTCATAAGGAACTATGATTTGCTTGATGAATTTGAACGATCCGAATGAATCATAAGAACAATTTGGTGAACTAAGTAAGGATTGGTGTTTTATAACACTAAATTCCAAGAAAAAGTGAAATCGTAATCAAAATATCGATTAAAAATGAAGAACGAACGAAGAACGCGACAAACGTTGTTTAATGGACAAATTGAAAACCTTTGTAGTTAAAATTTGCTGTTGATTGTGACGCCCCCAAAACAGGTCTACACAACACATTCTGTGTCGCCAAATATATGATATAAAATCATAATACAAACTTTTTATATACAACTATTAAATGTCGTGTAAAATACGATAAAACATAAGCTGTGAGTTTCAATACAAAATTGTCTCATAGACAATATCCAAACTCAAATAAAGTCCTCATTACAATTATTGTCACGCTATTTTATAGAATAGTGAGAACTACTATAGCAACCATCTTGGACCATCACTCCATTCCCCGACTAGTTCTAGGAATATATTCTCATTTCCTGAAGAGAACAATGAAAGAAAAGGGTGAGCTCAACTATGAATAAGATAATGTAGAACAAATTATCTTTAGTCCTCAATAGGAAAAAATCTGTTAGAATACGATAGACAACAAGTTTTAAATTAATAATTGCAACGAAAATAGCAATCCATTAGAAGAGTCAAGTAGAGCATGATGTCTACTATCTCCTATGATTTAAAAGTCCATCATCAAAATTTTATCCATGTAACACCAATCAATAATTATTTCCAATTAACGAATTATCTATGCACTACGGGCCAAATATAATCATTTGTATCACTAGTGGTCATGATTATGCCAAACATTTGTCCATCTATGCACTACGGGCCAAAGAGGACTTTCATCACAAACCTTTATCTGTAACATTAAAGGTCATGATTATACCAATACACAATTCTTGGTCATAATCATACCAATCAACAGTCCATCTTTGCACTACGCGCCAAAGATGACTTTTAGCATAATATAAGCATGAGGATAATGACAATGATATAAAAAATGAATCAAGTGAGATCAATGATAAATATTAAAGATTTATAATTCAATTTATTCAGAGTTCAAGAATGTCCAAATTGTCAACATGATAACTAATTGTGGAGTAAAATTCAAGAATGATATTCATGTATCAAAAATAATTTGGACAGAAAAAAAAACCAATTTTATCGTGAATTGTAACCCGTCAATAGTACCCCGAATGAATAGTACTCCGAGTGAATATTACCCCGTGAATAATACCCTAAATGAAAATATTAAAATTTAATAAGAAAGTTCAGAAAAATATTTCAGTGAAACGATACTAGATAAAGCGCAAAACTTAAGAATATTCTACTAATTTCAGGAATTTCCATCATTTAATAATAAGGTTATGGAAATAAACAATAATTTTGTACCATAAATGGAGAAAAATATGAAAGAAAACGATATCTCTTGACAAGTACAAAAGAAATGATATCTCATACGAGTATGAAAGAATATTAAAAACTGCAAACGGATTTTCACCTGTCATGCGGTAATCCGCGTAGACAGATCATTTTTACAATTTAATAAAAAACGAATACGAAGGGTTATTTACCAGGCATGTTGTAGTCCGTGTAGACAGGTTATTCCCACATATAAATAAGGAATAGAATGACAACCCTTATGAGTATGAAAAAAATAACATTATTTACCTTAGTAGGACACTAAATCTGACTAGTATAGCAGATATATTCTTAAAAAAATCTTGCACTATTAACTACACTCAAAGTATTCTTATACTAAAAAAAATACGCATAATATTATAGAAGAAGAATTCTCTGATTCTGGTGTGATTTGTATTTCTTAACTAAGCATCATATTTATAGGAGAATGGCATGGCACTATTTAATAACGGATGAACAGTCGAATTTCAGATGAATTCACGGACGAAATTATGATTTTTACTATTTATCACTATGTAATAAAATATTCTAATAAAATAAAAATTATATATATATATAATAATATATTCTTATTATATTCAAATAAAATAAATAACTTTATATATATTATAAAAAATTTCTGTTTTATATAAAAAGTTTTCTAGTTTATTACTATTATAATAATAATAATAAAACAAAATTAAAATAACTTTCTACCGATGATTTGACAAATTGGTAAATGGGGGTCTATGGAATAATAAGCCAAACTTACAACAAACGCTTTATGACAAATCCCTCTATTTATATCAACAATTGAATAAATATCTCCCACAAATCACTTATCTTTAATCAACCGATTTTTAATCTTTCAACACTTATTCATCATTAATATTATAACTCACAATATTAACAACCAGATCGTTCCTAGGAAATAGTGGACTTTCCGATCAGGATTTCTCCTTATTGGCGCATAATTAACCAACCTAACCCCTTTTCTCGACAGAACTTTCTAGACATTGTCAATGTCGTCTCAATTATTAATTTAATAATATAAAATATTGTACAGATAATACTGTGATAATAATTGAATCAATAATATGAGATACTATGCAGCAACTACTGTTGTAATTATTGAATGAAACTGAGTGACTTCTTATGTAAGCATCAATAATCAGAGATACTGTGCAATACCGTGTGCTACTATGCAATACCGCGTACTACTGTAGAATAACGCGTATTACTGTACTTTTATCACTAGGCATTTCAACAGTTTAACGATAAAAGTTTTGCCATTATTTTATGAAAAGGTTATTTTTGTCGCTTTCTATATCCGACAGTTATTTTGTTGTGGGTTCCACTAATAATTACGTCGTCGTACGAATACTCCTCGACAAAAAGAATATTTCCCGACCAAACGAATATTTTGTGACAACTTGCTTACTTTGTAAAATTTACACATATCACCCATAACTATAGCATTATATCAAATCAACAGCTTACTATTCAAAATAATATTTAGAAAAAATTATTCATAAAAGTTGGGGTCTTACAACCTCCCCTCCTTATGAAATTTCATCCTCAAAATTGATGTACGTACCTGGTATGTCGAAGAGGTGAGGATACCTTATTTTCATTTTAAATTCTAACTCCTAGGTCATTTCCTCAATGTCATGGTTTCTCCATAAAACTTTGACTTGAGGTATAACCTTTGAGCGTAGAATATTATCCTTCTTATCCAAGATCTTGACAGGTACCTCCTCATACGTTAAATCTTCGGCTATCTCGTCTAGTTCTAATTCCATAATGTGATTTGGGTCTTCCACATATTTACGTAGCATAGATGTGTGAAAAACGTTATGAACACGAGACATGCTTAGTGGTAAGGTGAGTCTATAGGCCACAATTCTTACTCGATCGAGAATTTTAAATGGACCAATAAATCGAGGGTTAAGCTTTCATCTCTTTTTGAATCTCGTAACTCCTTTCCATGGAGCAACACATAACAATACATGGTCTCCGACATTAAATTCCACGTCCATTAGATGAAGATCAGTATAACTCTTTTGCCGATCTTGTGTTGTTTGTATACATTGCCGGATCATTTAAATCTTTTTCGTAGTCATGCGTACCAACTCTAGGTCCGTTGCTTAAGCATCTCTAACTTTATCGATTAAAGTTAGTTCTACTCGTATATTTGTCATTTTCATGTGGGTCCTTGAAGTCTTTAACTCTATCTCCATTCTTTGTAAGTCATACAAAATGGGCCTTTATGTTGACAATATCGCACTTGTACCCACATATGATCTTCTACTCAACGTGTCAGCTACCACGTTCACTTTTCCAGGATGGTATTGAATGGTATGGTCGTAATGTTTCAACAACTCGAGCCAACGTCTTTGGCGCATGTTAAGTTCCTTTTGAGTGAAGAAATATTTAAGGCTTTTGGAGTATATTTGTGACGCCCCCAAAATAGGTATACATCACCCATCTTGAGTCGCCAAATACATGGTACAAAATATAAATACAAACTTAATTATACAACCGTCGTGTAATATACAACAATACATAAACTGAGAGTTTTAATAGGAATATTGTCATCTAGACAATATCCACACTCAAAGGAGTCTTCATTACATTTATTGTCCCACTATTTAATAGAATAGTGAGGACTACAAATGCTATCATCTGGACCATCACTCCTTTCCCCGACTCGTCCCAACTATATTCTCATTTCCTGAAGAGAACAGTGAAAAAAAGGGTCAGCTCAACTAGCCCAGTAAGAAATATTATGACTAAGATAATGCAGAATAAATTATCAATAGTCTTCAACAATGTTAAACTGATAAAATACAATAGACATCAAGTTTAACTGCAGCAGAATAAGCAATCCATTAGAAGGGTCAAGTAGAGCATGATATCTACTATCTTCTATGATTTAAAATGTTTTCATCAATTTTTATCGCTGAGACTCAGCTTAATAAATAAACACCACATCATCTAATCATCCCTGTATTACGGGCCAAGGATATTCATTAAATCATTAACGGTCATGACTATACCGAATAATCCCTGGTCATAATCATACCAAAAACTGTCCATCAATGCATTACAGGCCACTGATGACTTTTACCACATCATTTATAACATTACAGGTCATGATTATACCGAATGATCCCTGGTCATAATCATACTAAGTCCATCTATGCACGTAAGTCAAAGATGACTTTCATTACAATATAAGCATGAGGATGATGACAATGACATAATAATTCAATAAAACAAGTTCAAGAATAAATTTTAAAGATTTATAAGTTAATTTATCCTGAACTTAATAACGTCCAAACTGTCAACATGATACTGCTTTGTGGAGTAAAATTCAAGAATGCTCAAAAGAATATTTCCACGAAAAGATACTGGATGAAGCGCAAATATCCAGGAAATTCCACTAATTTCAAAGAATATAGAAGCCAAAACTTTAACCAATTGAGTATAATAGAATGTATGAAACTGCAAACGAATTTTCACCCGCCATGCGGTAATCCACGTATACAAATCATTTCGACAATGTAATAAGGAATGAATACAAAGGATCATTCACCATGCATGTGATAATCCACATAGATAGGTTATTCCAACAGAATAATAAAGAATGGAATAACAGAAGGATTCATCATGCGTGCGATAGACTGCACAGACAGGTTATTCCCAACAAAATAATAAATAATGAAACCAGGTCATGTGTAACGCACAGATAGGATATTCTGACAGAATAATAAATAATGGAGCCAAGTCCGACGTAAACGCACAGACAGGATATTTCGACAGAATAATAAATAATAGAACCAGGTCCGGCGTAAACGCACAGACATGATATTCCAACAGAATAATAAAGAATGAAATATCAACAGAATTCACCAGGCATGCGATAGACCGCACATACAGGTTATTCCAATAGAATAATAAAGAATGGAATAACAGAAGAATTTTACCATGTATGCGGTACTTCGCATAAACAAGTTATTCCAACATAATAATGAGAAATGGAATAACAGAAGAATTTCACCATGTATACGGTAGTCCACGTATATAGGAGTGAGCAAAAAATGGATAAAACCGAACTACCGAACCGAACCGAATTATTTTAACCGAATTATTTCAGTTTTCGGTTATTTTTTGAAATTTCGGTTATATCCGAATTATTATTCTGTATTCGGTTTCGGTTCTGGTTTTCAAAAACAGATTATTCGGGTTACCCGAATAACCGAATTTGTTTATTTAAAAAAATTAATTATTAATCATATTATCTATTAACTTCTAATCTTCTATTTGACTATCAGATCTCATCTCAGATCCTTTCTCAAACTCTCAGATCCTTTCTCAAATCTCAGATCCTCAGATCCTTTCTCAAATCCTTGCTCGAACTCTCAGATCCTTTCTCAAATCTCAATTTCTCTCAGATCTCATCTCGTCGTTCGAACTCTCAGATCTCGATTAGGAGGTGGTGGTCGTCGGTCGGAGACGGTGGTGGTCTGGAGACGGTGGTGGTCGATTAGGAGGTGGTGGTCAGAGACGGTGGTAGTCTCAGATCTCAGATCTTCTCTCAGATTTGGTGAGGTCGGAGACGGTGGTGGTCTGGAGTTCGCCTGCGGAATCGAAGTAGGAGAAGGTGGATTTTGGGTGTTTATTGCTGACTGAGATAGTGGCAGAGATTTTAGAGGTGGCAGTGGAGGAGATTCTGATTATGGGTTTAGTTGAGTGGGTTTGGACTTTGGAGCTTGAGGGGTGGAGAGAGAACGAGGAGGAGAGTGTTGAGGAAGGAATTTGGGAAGTTCTGGCGGTGGAGAGAGAATGATTTTGGGGATGAGAATGAACTGAAATGTTTATGGAATATGGATTATGCTTAAATTTGGTTATTAACCGAATAACCGAATAACCAATTCGGTTATTCGGTTAGTACACATTTTGGTAATTTGTTCGGATAGCTAAAACAGGACGTTTTCGAGTTTCGGTTATAACCGAATTTCTTGTTCAGTTCGGTTAATAACCGAATGCTCACCCCTACACGTATACAGGTTATTCCAACAGAATAATAAGAATGGAATAACAGAAGTTCTCTTCATGAATACGAAAAAAATAATACCCCTTACGAGTACAACAAATAATATCCCTTACCTTAGAAGAAACTGGATATTGAAAAAGTGAAGTAGCAGAATACTTTTCTTCTTTCTCTCTATAGTTTCTCTCTCTAGAGTTTCAGTGAATTCGTAAGAAATAATGAATGAATGAGCTTCTATTTATAAGCAAGTGACTCTTGGTCTTAACGAAGGGTCAAAATGACTCTTGGTAATATTGAAGAGACAACTACTATTTACGAAGGGGCAATTAACTCTTGAAACACTGAAGGGACAAATAACTCTTGGAAAACTGAAGGGACACGTTACTATTTAAACTTTAAATCAACGATCCATATTGATTTACTATTATAATTTCAGCCAACGGTCTGAAATTAGCACATCTCCCCATAGAATAATATTGTACCTAAAAATAATTTGGACCGAAAAGAAATATATCTTTCGGGTGAATAATATCTCGTGAATAGTAATTCGTAAATAGTAATTCGTGAATAGTACTTCAACACGAAAAGTGCTCCGAATACCCGATTGAACACTATAACCTCCAGACATCAATTATTATCTAAATAAATGTCGATTTCCACTAACACAAATAATTTCAACACAATGGAACTATCAAATTCATCTTTCATCAACGCGAATTTATTCATCATTAGTATTATAACTCACAATATTTAACAACCAGGTGGTTCCCAGGAAAGAGGGGGCTTTCCAATAAGGATTTTTCCCTATTGGCGCGCAATTAGGTGACCAAACCTCTCCTTGACAGAACTTCTAGACATTGTAAATATTGTAATTTAATAATATGAATAACTTTATCGTCTCAATTATTGATTTAATAATATAACATATTATGCGGATGATACTGTGACAATAATCGAATCAATAATATGAGAGATATGATGCAGCAATTGTTGTAGCAATAATTGAGTATTACTGAGTGACTTCTCACGTAAGCATCAATAACCAATACCGTGTGCTACTATGCAACCACGCGCATTACTGTACTTTTACTACTTGGTAGTTCAACAGTTTTAACGGTAACACTTCCGCCGTTATTTTTATAAAAAGATAATTATGTCATTTTCTTACTACGACAATACTTCCGTTGTGGGGTCCACCAATGATTGTGCCGTCGTACGAATATTCCCTGTTAAAACGAATATTCCCCGACCAATCGAATATTATATAACAACTTGCATACTTTGTAAAATTTATAAATATTACCCACAACTATAACACTATCTCAAATCCACACCATAATATTAAAAAAAATATTTCGAGAAAATTAAATCTTTATTCATAAAATTTGGGGTCTCACAATCTCCCCTCCTTATGAAATTTTGCCCTCGAAATTTACGTACGTACCTGGTATACCGAATAGGTGAGGATACCTTGACTTCACTTCAAATTCTAACTCTTGAGGTATAACCTTTGAGTGTCGAATATAATCTTTCTTATCCAAGATTTTAACACGTATCTCCTCATACGTTAAATCTTCTGCTATCTCGTCCAATTTTAATTCAATAATGTGGTTCGGGTCGTCCATATATTTACGTAACATCGATACGTGAAAAAGAACGTTATGAACACGCAACAATCTTGGCGGTAAAACGAGTTTATAGGCCACAGTTCCTACTCGATCGAAAATTTCAAATGGGCCAATTAAATCGAGGGTTGAAATTTCCTCTCTTCATCGATTCTTGCTTCTAGAATAACGCCCTCTTGAACCTTCTTCTTCACATTCATCAGATCCAGGTGTGTAGCTTGAGCGACTTTAACTTTATCGATTAAAGTCGATTCTACTCATATATTCACCATCATCATGGGTCCCTGGAGTCTTTAACTCTATCTCCATCCTTTGCAAGTCATACAAAATGGGTTTTTGTATTAACAACATCGCACTCGTAAACACATACGATCTTCTACTCAACGCGTCAGCTACCACGTTCGCTTTCCCACGATGGTATTGAATGGTACGATCGTAATCTTTAACAACTCGAGCCAACGTCTTTGGCGCATTATACATTCATTTTGGTTGAAGAAATGAATGTGACGAATACTTTCGGGAAAGTACTTGTCGTTGAACAACTCTTGGAATTTCTCCCAAGACATCTTGAGTGCGTCAGGCTGGGTACATTTTACAGATTCCCACCTGTAATCTGCCTCTTCACGCAACATAAAGGTGGCAAAGGGAACCTTTTGCTCCTCGGAGCATCCCAAGACATCAAATATCTTGGTGATCTGCTTTATCCACGTCTCCACCTTAAGTGGTTTTGGCTCTCCAAAAAACTCCGGTGGTCCCAGCTCCTTGAACTGCTTAGCGGTGATCGTCCGAGAGTTGTCAGAGTTTTCACCTGCATTTTGGACAAGAGCCGCCTTCTCCTGATATTGCATGAATTGCATAAAGCTTCTGACCATCCCATCGTTCACCATTTCATCGGTGTTATTGTTTACATGAGGATTATTGTCTTCCTGTTACACATTACCCTGGGCATTGATCGTTGGTTACTCAATGGTCTCATGTGCTTCATTGCTTATCTCAATATTTTCGAATGCCATTTCAAATACTGCAACAAAACAAGGGCTAATTAACATATCACATATTATCCCTGTACTCTGGCTGACCAGTTAAATACCAAATAAACTTAGGTAGGTCATACTAGCGAAGAAATTTCCAATCTCTCCCCTCCTAGTTATTGTCTCATATCTCAGCCAGGGATCATATCCCTAAGCTTTGATACCAACTGTGACGCCCCCAAAATAGGTATACATCACCCATCTTGAGTCGACAAATACATGGTACAGAATATAAATACAAACTTAATTATACAACCGTCGTGTAATATACGACAATACATAAACTGAGAGTTGTAATAGGAATATTGTCATCTAGACAATATCCACACTCAAAGGAGTCCTCATTATATTTATTGTCACACTATTTAACAAAATAGTGAGGACTACTAATGCTATCATCTGGACCGTCACTCCTTTTCCCGACTCGTCCCAGCTATATTCTCATTTCCTGAAGAGAACAGTGAAAAAAAGAGTCAGCTCAACTAGACCAGTAAGAAATATTATAACTAAGATAATGCAGAATAAATTATCAATAGTCTTCAACAATGTTAAACTGATAAAATACAATAGACATCAAGTTTAACTGCAGCAGAATAAGCAATCCATTAGAAGGGTCAAGTAGAGCATGATATCTACTATCTTCTATGATTTAAAATGTTTTCATCAATTTTTATCGCTGAGACTCAGCTTAATAAATAAACACCACATCATCTAATCATCCCTGTATTACGGGCCAAGGATATTCATTAAATCATCAACGGTCATGACTATACCGAATAATCCCTGGTCATAATCATACCAAAAATTGTCCATCAATGCATTACAGGCCACTGATGACTTTTACCACATCATTTATAACATTACAGGTCATGATTATACCGAATGATCCCTGGTCATAATCATATTAAGTCCATCTATGCACGTAAGCCAAAGATAACTTTTATTACAATATAAGCATGAGGATGATGACAATGACATAATAATTCAATAAAACAAGTTCAAGAATAAATTTTAAAGATTTATAAGTTAATTTATCCTGAACTTAATAACGTCTAAATTGTCAACATGATACTGCTTTGTGGAGTAAAATTCAATAATGCTCAAAAGAATATTTTCATGAAAAGATACTGGATGAAGAGCAAATATCCAGGATATTCTACTAATTTCAAGGAATATAGAAGCCAAAACTTTAGTCAACTTAGTATAACAGAATGTATGAAATTGCAAATGGATTTTCACCCGCCATGCGGTAATCCACGTATACAGATCATTTTCACAATTTAATAAGGAATGAATACAAACAAAGGATCATTCACCATAAATGTGGTAATCCACATAGACATGTTATTCCAACAGAATAATAAAGAATGGAATAACAGAAGGATTCACTATGCGTGCGATAGACTGCACAGACAGGTTATTCCCAACAGAATAATAAATAATAGAACCACGTCATGCGTAACACACAGACAGGATATTCTGACATAATAATAAATAATAGAACCAAGTCCGGCGTAAACGCACAGACAGGATATTTCGATAGAATAATAAATAATGGAACCAGGTCCGGCGTAAACGCACAGACAGGATATTCCAACAGAATAATAAAGAATAGAATATCAACAGAATTCACCAGGCATGCGATAGACCGCACAGACAGGTTATTCCAACAGAATAATAAAGAATGGAATAACAGAAGAATTTCACCATGTATGCGGTACTTCGCATAAATAGGTTATTCCAACATAATAATGAGGAATGGAATAACAAAAGAATTTCACCATGTATACAGTAGTCCACGTATACAGGTTATTCCAACAGAATAATAAGAATGGAATAACAGAAGTTCTCTTCATGAATGCGAAAGAAATAATACCCCTTACTATTACAACAAATAATATCCCTTACCTTAGAAGAAACTGGATATTAAAAAAGTGAAGTAGCAGAATACTTTTCTTCTTTCTCTCTATAGTTTCTCTCTCTAGAGTTTAAATGAATTCGTAAGAAATAATGAAGGAATAAGCTTCTATTTATAGAAGAACTGAAAGTAGCTCTTGGTCTTAACGAAGGGTCAAAATGACTCTTGATAATATTGAAGAGACAACTACTATTTGCGAAGGGGCAATTAACTCTTGAAACACTGAAGGGACAAATTACTCTTAGAAAACTGAAGGGACAAATAACTCTTGGAAAACTGAATGGACAAGTTACTATTTAAACTTTAAATCAACGATCCATATTGATTTACTATTATAATTTCAACCAACGGTCTGAAATTAGCACATCTCCTCATAGAATAATATTGTACCCAAAAATGATTTGGACCGAAAAGAAATATATCTTTCGGATGAATAATACCCCATGAATAGTAACCTATGAATAGTAACTCATGAATAGTAACTCGTGAATAGTACTCCGACACGAAAAGTGCTCCGAATACCCGATTGAACACTATAACCTCCAAACATCAATTATTATCGAAATAAATATCGATTTCCACTAACATAAATAATTTCAACACAATAGAACTATCAAATTCATCTTTAATCCACACGAACTTATTCATCATTAATATTATAACTCATAATATTTAACAACTAGGTCATTTTCTAGGAAAGAGGGGGCTTTCTAATAAGGATTTTTCCCTATTGGCGCGCAATTAGGTGACCAAACCTCTCCTTGACAGAACTTCTAGATATTGTAAATATTGCAATTTAATAATATGAATAACTTTGTCGTCTCAATTATTGATTTAATAATATAACATATTATGCAGATGATATTGTGACAATAATCGAATCAATAGTACGAGAGATATGATGCAGCAATTGCTGTAGTAATAATTGAGTATTACTGAGTGACTTGTCACGTAAACATCAATAACTAATACTGTGTGCTACTATGCAACCACGCGTATTACTGTACTTTTACTACGGGTAGTTCAACAGTTTTAACGGTAACACTTCCGCCGTTATTTTTATAAATAGATAATTCTGTCGTTTTCTTACTACAACAATACTTTCGTTGTGGGGTCCACCAATGATTGTGCCGTCGTACGAATATTTTCTGTTAAAATAAATATTCCCCGACCAATAGAATATTATATAACAACTTGCATACTTTGCAAAATTTATAAATACTGCCCACAACTATAACACTATCTCAAATCCACACCATAATATTAAAAAAAATATTTTGAGAAAATTAAATCTTTATTCATAAAATTTGGGGTCTCACAATATTAGGATGCCATCAATAAAGAAAACCACGAAATGATCCAAATATTTCTTGAATATTTGGTTCATCATGTTCATGAAGGCAGCATGGCCATTGGTCAATCCAAAAGACATAACTAGAAATTCGTAATACCCGTATCGAGTTTTAAAGGCAGTCTTTGGAATGTCATCGGTTCTCATCTTTAACTGATGATACCCAGAACAAAGATCGATCTTTAAGAAAAATTTAGCACCTTGCAACTGGTCAAACAGGTCATCAATGCGAGGTAACGGATACCTTTTTTCGATGGTGACATGGTTCAACTCCCGATAGTCAATGCAGAGTCGCATACTCTCATCTTTCTTCTTTATGAATAAAATAAGAGCACCCCAAGGCAATGTACTAAGACGAATGAAATCAATATCTAACAATTCCTGTAGTTGGATTTTTAACTCCTGAAATTCAATATGAGTTATACGATATGGGGTTTTAGAAATGGGTTTTTTACCGAGTTCAAGGTCAATACAAAATTTGATTTCACATTCTGGGGGTAGGCCAAGAAGTTCTTCAGAAAATACATCAGGAAATTTATTAACAATAGAAATATCATTCAAATCTGACGTATTTTTGTTTAAATCGGTGACATGGGCTAAGAAACATTGACATCCGTTTTTTAATAAAAAAATGACTTTATGACTTGAAATGACAGTGATTGATTTTAGTGGTTTGGTTTGATTGAATTCGCATAATAGGTTGGTTAGGAATATGAAAGCTAATGACCTTACAAAAATAATCAATTTTAGCATGATGAGTGGTTAACTAGTCGATTCCTAAAATTATATCAAATGTAAGTATTTTCAAATAGATAAGATCAACAGGTAATATGAGGGTGCTAATTTGAAGCAAACAAGATTTGTAAATTGTGGATGTAACGAAGGTTTCTCCTAATTGAGTTTTAACAGATAAGTCAAAGTCTAATTTCTCAATAGTCCAGTTCAAACATTGAGCATAATTATGTGAAATAAAAGAGTGGGTAGAACCGGTATCGAATAAGGTATAGAGTTCGCAAAAGTTTATGATTAGCTTACCCGTGATAACTTTGTTCAGGTTTCTCACTTTTTGGGAAGTCACGACAAACGCTCTCCCTTGAACCACCGACTTTGACTTGTCTGGGATAACTTTTCGTGTCACCATCCCAGCTGGACTTGACTTTGCTATAGGGCACATTCCACCCTCAACTGCTTCGTTGTAATTCTGATCCATGATCTGAATCAGTAATATTCGATCCATATCGAATTGGGGTTGACCACTCTGTACAGGATAATTCCAAACTCGATGTTGAGTTCTCCCAATTGCTGTCCAAAAAGAAAAATCCATATCATCTATTTTGGCCTTCTTGGATCGGACGTCTCTTTCTACAATATCAACGCGTCGTGCAGCTTTTACCTTTGCATCCTCCATTCTCACTTGTTCAGTTGTTTCTTCTTTCAGCTGATCTTTGACATTTTCATTCTTAGATTCCAGCTCTATTATCATATACTCTGCCAAAAAAGTTCTGTTCAAGCTTCGCATATCGGGTAGCAAAATCTTGAGTTGCTGCATCCCTTTGTTTCATGACCGCCTGCCATTCTTCACCCTGCTCTTCTAACTCACAAATACGATCTTGCAGTTCTACATTTCTATCAAAAAATTCTCCTAATAAATCCTCCTCAGGGTCCTCTTCTTCCTCACTCCCAGCTGCTACCTCTGCAACTAGCTCGGGTGCAACTATTAATTCTTCATTCACCTAATGGATATCTCTAATTTCTTCTTTGTCTGACATCCTACAATCAATTTCAGTAACTTAATTAGTACTCCCCAATAAACATCTTTATTATAACAAGATATTATACTCTAATATTTATTCTTTAAATAAATCTCCTCAATTCATCACTTAAAACTCTATATGAGTTCATCTCTTAATTTTCAGATGTCATTCTTAAATACTGCCATAAAACAAGGGTTAATTAAAGAAACTGACATGTCACATATTATCCCTATATTCCGACCGAACAATTAAATAACAATACGCTTAGGTATGACACACTAGCGAAGGTTTTACTCGTCTCTCCCCTCCCAATTCTAATCCCAGATCTCCACCAGAGCTCATATCTCAAAGCTTTGATACCAACTGTGACGCCCCAAAAATAGGTTTACACAACCCATTCCGAGTCGTCAAATACATGATGCAGAATCCAAATACAAACTTCATATATACAACTATTAACGGTCGTGTAAAATACGACAAAACATAAGCTGTGAGTTTCAATACAAATATTATCTCGTAGACAATATCCAAACTCAAATAAAGTCCTTATTACAATTATTGTCACACTATTTTATATAATAGTGAGGATTACTATAGGAACCATCTTAGACCATCACTCCATTTCTCGACTAGTCTCAAGTATATTCTCATTTCCTGAAGAGAACAATGAAAGAAAAGGGTGAGCTCAACTAACCCATTAAAGAATATTATGACTAAAATAATGTAGAATAAATTATCCTTAGTCCTCAATAGAGAAAAATCTGATAGAATACAATAGACAACAAGTTTTAGATTAATAACTGCAGCGAAAATAGCAATCCATTAGAAGAGTAAAGTAGAGCATGATATCTACTATCTTCTATGATTTAAAAGTCCATCATCAATATTTTATCTCTTAAACACCAATCAATAATTATTTCTAATTAACGAATTATCTATGCACTACGGGCCAAAGATAAACGTTTGTATCACCAGTGGTTATAATCATGTCAAACACCTGTCCATCTATACACTACGGGCCAAAGAGGACTTTCATCACAAACCTTTACCTGTAACATTAAAGGTCATGATTATACCAATATATAATTTATGGTCATAATCATACCAATCAATAGTCCATCTTTGCACTACGGGCCAAAGATGACTTTCAGTACAATATAAGCATGAGAATAATGACAATGATATAAAAAATGAATCAAGTGAGATCACTAATTGTGGAGTAAAATTCAAGAATGATATTTATGTATCAAAAATAATTTGGACAGAAAAGAAACCAATTTTGTGATGAATAGTACCCCGAATGAAAATATTAAAATTTAATAAGAAAGTTCAGACAAATATTTCAGTGAAACAATACTAGATGAAGCGCAAAACTCAAGAATATTCTACTAATTTTAGGAATTTTTACCATTTAATAATAAGGTTATGGAAACAAACAATAATTTTGTATCATAAATGGAGAAAAATATGAAAGAAAACGATATCTCTTGACTAGTACAAAAGAAATGATATCACATGCGAGTATGAAAGAATATACGAAACTGCAAATGGATTTTCACCTGTTATGTGGTAATCCGCGTAGACAGATCATTTCCACAATTTAATAAAGAACGAATACGAATGGTTATTCACCAGGCATGCGGTAGTCCGCGTACAGGTTATTCCCACAGATTAATAAAGAATAGAATGACAACCCTTATGAGTGTGACGAAAATAACATCATTTACCTTAGTAGGAGACTAAGGAACTGTTTGATAAAAATTGAATGAATCTGAATCTGAATCTAAATGAGTTGAATCTGAATCTGAATAAAAAAAAGATGTTTGATAATTAACATGTCTGAAACATCTGAATGACAAAACTTTATTATTTTACCCCTCTAAAAAAATTCAAAATTATTGTAAATTTATTTAATATTACTTAATAAAATAGTTAATATTTTTTTTTAATTTATTAATTTTTTAAAAAAAAATTACTTCATTCAGTTGCTCATTCAGCTAAAAAAATTTTATTTAGCCATTCAGCTCGTCCATCTTATCGATTCAGCCATTCAGACCAAAATAAACGCACTAACCGATTCAGCCATTCAAATTCAGCTCTAAACAAACACCCCCTAAATCTGACTGGTATAGCGGAGATATTCTTGAGAAAATATTGCACTATTAACTACACTCAAAGTATTCTTATACTAGAAAAAAATACGCACAATATTATAGAAAAAGAATTTTCTGATTCTGGTGTAATTTTTATTTTTTAACTAAGCATCCTATTTATAGGAGAATGGTAGGGTACTATTTAATAACGGATGAGCAGTCGAATTTCGGACGAATAACAGGCGAAAATCTTATTTTTACTATTCATCACTGTGCAATAAAATATTTTAATAAAACAAAAATTTTATATATATAAATAATATATTCTTATTATATTCTAATAAAATAAATAACTTAATAATTATTATAAAAAAATTATGTTTTATATTAAAAGTTATCTGTTTTATTACGATTATAATAATAATAAACTAAAATTGAGATAACTTTCTACCGACGGTTTGACAAATTAGTACATGGGGGTCCATGGAATAATAAGTCAAACTTACAACAAACACTTTATGACAAACTCCTCTATTTATATCAAAAATTGAATAAACAGCTCCCACAAATCACTTTTCTTCAATCAACCCATTGTTAATCTTTCAATATTTATTCATCATTAATATTATAACTCATAATATTGACAACCAGATCGTTTTCAGGAGAGCTTATACAGTGATATTTGCATTCTAATGTTTACAGTTGGGAGATGTATCGTTTCAATTTTTTTTTGAATTATAATTACAAAATACTTGTATATAATATTAGTTATAACAATAAGAGTAGTCCACTACGTTAGATATTTTTTAAAAAGTTACTAATAGTAACTATTCACACACAACTGACAACAACAAAATTATTTCAAATATCTGCTAGAAATATATTAGTGGCCAGATGATAATATTCAATCTACCTATAATATAATTAGTGGCATTTGATAAATTTCATGTCACACTAAAGAGAAAACTAGAAATAAGAAAAAAAAGTATATTTCTGATTTTGCAACGAATGGAATAAAATAATACAAATGTACAATTATTAATGCGTAATGCATAATTATGTATTGATGTAATTGTGCTGGATTAAAAAATCCCACATTGAAAATATTAGTCCCCTTGAGAAAATAGTCTTGTTATATATTGTCAAAGTTTTCTGTCAAATTATGATTGCAACGACATATATTAATACATGAAATTGGGTAATATCATAAAGTTAATATACTATATCAAATACATCGTTAACACCGTGTTTGTAAGTTTTATTTTGAGAGGAAGGGAAGGTAGGAGAAATAATTAAAATCCTTCTAAATCTCATGTTTATGAGTTTTTTTTAGAAATGAATAGATTTGGAGGTAAAGCTAATTTTATTTTTGGCTCAAAACTTTCTCCCAAAAAATGGGAGGATTTGGAGGTATGGAAAAGAATAGAAAAGTTAAATATGTTATATTCTCTAAAATAATCTTTCAAAATAAGTTATATGACAATTTTGTCCTTCACAATTATAAGAATATTTACAATATTTTTTCAATAAACTCTATTTCCCCAGTTTTGAAGAATACATCAACAAATCATTATTCAACAATTTTCTTATCCTTACTTAACTCTCTATTTTATTCTTTATATAGGATTTTACTTCTCAGGGTGAGAGAGTCAAAAGATTGTTCTCTATGTATGCAAAATGAAATTTTGTATCCTCATTTAAGTGGACATGTTAGCTTTAGACAAGGGTAAAGGAATTCAGCGTCATTTGCAACATCGCAAATCTCATCTTCTCCGGAGCTTCTTCAGCCGACGATTTTCTTAACCAAAATTATTTCGACGTATTTTTCGCCGATTGTCCTCTTCACCGACTGTTTTATTCTCCAAAGTCTCATTTAGGGCATCTCGAATCATTTAATTCGAAGGTATTTTGTAGAAAAACAAAATCTAGGGTTTCAATTTTAACCTTCTTTTTTTGTTTGATTTTAACCTTTATTTGTTTCGGGATTTCAAACTTTGTTTGTCTCCTGATTTTGACCTCTGTTAGTTTCATTATTTGTTTAATCTCGACATTTATCTATCGATGGGTATCTGATTTTGTGGCTATTTTGATTTAAGAAAACGTGTATGTATTGTAGTTTACTGAATATCTTTATCGAAGATTAGGATTTTATTTGTTATTTGTCATACTATGCTTCTTTTATACTATGACACTTTGTTGTTTTGTTTTAGTTAACATCATATCTGATAGTAGTAGTAGTGGTATACATTAAGGAAAAGAAATTCTCATAAAGAAATTTATTAACATATGCATTCTAGGAAACGTGATTGGAGAGTTTTGTAGTTGCTAGTTTTTATTTGTATTATAATTGTAACACCCCAATCCCACAAGAAAGATATGGGAAAAATTTGTCTGCAAAGAAGTAATTAAGTTACTACCAATAGTACCTTCAGTTATGACATTTTGGTTGAGCCTGTAGTTGGCTAAGATGATCCAAGAATATACTATTGGGTCAGTGGTTTAAGGCCATATTTGGATGGGTTTTATTTGATTCGGACTTAGGATTTGACCAGAGATTTGTTTCAGACTCAGGATTTGACATGGGTTGTTTCATATTATATCAAAGTCGACTCTTGAAAGCTCGGGTCGGGTTATCCAATCGGCTTATCGGAGGTGGGGACACGAAGGTTGGTAGTATTATCCAATGGCTAGAAAGGCACATGTGGACCATGTGTGTGATCGGTTCTGACGGGGACGTCAGAAATTTAAGTGAGGGAGTTTGTAATACCCCAGTCCCACATCGAAAGATATGGAACAAATTTGTCTGTATATAAGTAATTAAGTCACTACCAATAGTACCTTCAGTCGTGATATTTTGGGTGAGCTTGTGGTGGACTAAGATGACTCAAGAAGATAATATTGGGCCAGTGGTTTAAGGCCTTATTTGGATGAGTTTGATTCGATTCAGACTTGAGATTTGACTCGGGTCCCGAGTTATTTTAATAACCTACAAAATACTTTCATAAATGATACAATTGTTCTTATGAGAGAGAGGATCTTTGTCATCTACTTCAACATTGATATTGATAACTAACTCTAGCTAATAGATGGTGCAACCATAGGCTTTAGAACAAGTAGCAACATTTGGGACTCACTAGAATTGAGCATTTTTACTTAATTTTTCTTGAATATATTGTTGGATCTGTAATTTCTACCGTGTAGTAACTAGAAGCTTAGAGTTTTACTGTTGCACTTGAAAGTCGTCATTGTGACACCCCCAAATCTAGGTACTTCATTCCCACAAGATCTGGTGCTCACTATTCATACATTCATACTATCTACCCAAATACAATAATATTTAAACCATAAATCCTCCCTTTAAATAGGGTTACAGCATTAATTCAAAAATATCCCAGGTTATCTAACCTTTAAACACCATTCAAGTGCAGAAATAGATAATTACATTACATCATTATTAAAATTTGATCATCAGATTAAAAGTCTAAAGTCATAACAATAACCATCATTATAAGTCTTCATCACTTGTACATTTTTCCCTTTCCTTTGCTAGTTCAAGGCTCATCTACCTTCTCAATTTTAGCTGCAATGAGTATATAAATATGCAAGAGTGAGCAAAACAATTGCTCACCAGATATAATAATGGATCAACAGGAGAATAACAATAATAACTGTCAACGAATAGGCTCATCAAAACTGGGTAGTACTCTAACAATGATAATCAAAAACTAGAATCCAAAAATATAGAATATATGTAACTGAGGGTCATAAGATCATGAACTATGTCCACAGTTGCAAGTAATCTTTCAACTCTACTTTAACAGTCATAAGACTATAAGGACTCCTCGTACTTAGGGGGATCAGCCCTTCGTACAATGTATTGTGCACAAACATTTCAACGCTACGCGTAAATTATCCCCTAATAATAATAGGGTTGTTCATCCCAGTATTTAGAGTACAAGTCCGCACCAAAGAAAGTTTGGTTCGAATAAGCTTTCAAGGGAAATTGAAGTTTAACGAACATCAACTAGAAGACTAGTTGAATTAATAGTGTTCGATAATCACAACAGATGTTTAATATCAACATAACATAGAACAATTGAGAAATATAAATGAACTGATTATACGTATTAAACTCATGCTTGAAATAACTATAGAGCATACGTATTCAACAAAATGAATAAAATGGTAAATATTTGCTTGAACAATAAATAAGCTAAGGTTAAAGTCTTATAACATTAGAAATTAAATTACTGAACGTACATTAATTGATAGCAAGCTGGAAACTAAAAACTTGCCCAACATGGTATTAAATTCAAGCAAGGAATAAAACAGTTCAAAACTAAAAACGAGAGGTCAAACTGTGTTCATTATACAAGAATGTAACTTAAGAAACTTGCTTAACTATAAACAAGTTAGAATGAATCAACAAAATGAGAATTCAAATAACATTAGAGTTAAAGTTAGTTCGAATGAACTAGGACGGTTTGACTTATTCAATCAACAGTTAAAATAGAAATCTTGCTCAATCAAAGAATAAAGCTTCACAATGTAATAATGAAACTAGCCCAACGAAAGTAAATAATTAGGAAATTTTCTAAATGTAAAAGATAGAGTTTAGGAACTTTCCTTGAGCGTAAGCTATAAAATTAACTCACGATCACCTACACATAATTTTAGAACCACAATACCTATTAGATATGCTAACATACCATAACATAATCATTACCATTTACATTTCAGAAACTCTAAGTGTTTTACTTCGCAACACTTGTTTAACTTTCATTATGTGTACTAAATTACCGCATAACACGTTCTTGATTTACTAATCATTTTTTTTTACAATTTTGAACTCATAATCCACGTCACAAGACTCTACTTAACCTTGTTGTTACATGATTCTCATATTATCATAACCTTAGGCTAAACCACAAAGAACGACCAAAGTCTGCAGTACAAGCAGACTTCAATGTCTGAAAATGGGCACTCGCGCGGTCGCACGAGTTTTGTATGGGGATGTCGCACGCCTACGCGACAGCTGTGCGCCCGCACGACTTGCAGAACCCAGTTTTGCAGAACAGAGCCACGACACTTTTCTTAAGCCAACTAACCCGAATTTCACCCATCAAACAGTAAAATTAACACATACAAATGATACAACACCATTACAACATGTTTCCTCACTTATATATCAATATAGAGCAACTTAACAGTAATTACACCACTGTAATTTCTCAAATTTCATGTTTTTCATATAAAACTCAATTTTCTTGATATTCATCCTAAAATCATCACTGTAAATTCATTACATGATTAAACCATTTCGTTCAAATTACATTATGTTCATATCTCAATGAACTAACATCTGCAAGCTTCAATTTATACTTTCACATATAAATTGACCATTAAATTAGATACTTACTCAGATTATATGAAGAACATAAACACAGACAAAATTTCTACTGTACTGCCGGACAATTTAGCTTGCAATCTCCTTGTTTGAACATTATTCCAGCGTTACCAACATGTATACCCACAATTATCAACTTTATATGTCCATAATTCAACAATTGATTATAACAGAACATGAGAAAATTCTTGCCGTGAAATACATATACACGTATATACACACATATATAACTCTAAAGTTGTGAACATACCTTCAATTAGTGTGTAATTCTTCCTACGATCACTGGAATTGTTGAAAATCCTAAGCTTTCTCTCAATTTCTCTCAACTCTCAGTTCTCTCTATTGCCTCTAGACTAGCAGAGTTAGAATGAAGCTTTGATAGCCAGTATGCGTAATAACCAAAATGAAAAACTGATATGGCATTAATACATATATTAAATATATCGGTTACCAACATAAACGTATATAATATAAATATATTATATTTATTATTTTATTTATATTATTAAATTTAAATTTCAGAAATTAGAAATATCAAAAGCCATAAGGCTTGTTTGGCAACCATTTAAATTTTAAAGAATTAAAATACTTAAGCCTTGCTTGACAAAAACTAATTTAAATCCTTTTTACTTATTTTAATAAACACTTTAGTTTATAAACTATAATCACATATTATTTTCATATCCCACAATACCCATTAAATTAATCACATACTATATTTTAATTAAATATAGCCTTTTAGCGAATATCACCAAATCATAATTTTCATTATAACTTTATTTAATAATTTAACATATCATCTAAATTAGTAAATGAACACAACAACATAACACCTCACGTAATAATGCAAACCTCTAAATTATAAATTAATTTAATTTAGAAAATTCTCTAATACATTTAGGTTCATCAACTATCACATCAATAAAATATTTATTTAACAATAAACACCTCAATTAATATTTATATAACTCAATAAATATTTAAATTATAAATCAAAATTTTGGATCGTTACAGTCATGATTTGGATGAATTAAACCTTGTTATATTAATATTGTGATAGGTATTGTGATATATTGAAAACTTGAATGTGCTGCATCATTTAATTGTTGATTTGTTATTGAGAATTAGGGAGTCCAGATTTGAAATTATAGAGAAAGGTTCGAGGTTTGTGTTTTAATTACTATATGTACAAGAACCTTTGTTGATATAACCAATGAAAGGATTTTTAATTTTAAACTTCCATATTCTTAATTTTATTCTCTTTGTTTGGAAGGTACATCAATATGGATTCTTAAATTGATAATGCAAGCATGAATAAGCCAAAAGTAAGAAAGGTAGAAAATTATACTGTAGCAAAAGACCTCATTCTAATCGCAGCAAGGGAGTATACTAGCGACGATATGGTGATTGGAACTGACCAAACAAAAGAATAGTATTGGACTAGAGTATGGAGAGAATACTTGTCGAATGCAAGCAGCTATCCATATCGACCAGAGAAATCAATAATCAACCGATTCAGAATTATCAGGACTAAATGCTTGAAGTTTTTTGGGATTGTTCAGAGCATTGAATATGTGAATCCAAGTGGAATGACTGACCAAGACAAGGTAAAAGTGCCTTTATTATGATAATCACTTTAATATATAAGTGATAGTTTCAGGTTTATTATTTTGACATATTGTACAATATTTTTATAACTTAATCAAGCCATTAAAACATGGTCTACTAAGGAGAAGGAAAGAGGTGCTTCAAGTTTTTACACTGTTATCAAGTGCTCAAGAATTCTCCAAAGTGGATTACAGAAGTGGCGCGCCCCAATTTGAGTCGAAGCCTAGTTACATCAAATTTGATCCATTTAGAAGATGATGTGAGTGCCTCTGGTCATGTAGAAGTGGAAAGGCCAATTTGTAAGAAGGCCGGAAAGGAGTGACAGAAGAATAAAAATTGAAGTTGGAAGATAGTGTGGAGTCTCAAACCAGTATTCATTTCTAAAATTCACAAGATTTATTGCAAAAGTTTCATGATCAGAAGATGGATGTCATCTTCCAAGATAGCAAAAAAATGAATGAATATCTACAATTGAAAAGGGAGAAACTTGAACTTGATTAGGGACCCTAAAGAGGAGAAGGTTATGACTGTTAACATGTCTAACTTGAATGAGATGCAGAGAAAGTAAATTAAAATGAAACAAGCAAAGATCTTTGAAAGAACGCTTAACAAGTAGCTGATATATTTGCCCTATCTAACTTTCTATGGACTTGTAACAATTGTAGTTTGTTTCTATTTTTTTTTATTAGCTCAAATTTCAATATCTCTAGACTTGTAGTTTTTGAAGTTTGTTTAGACTTATGGTAATTGAAGTTTCTTTGGACTTATTATAATCGAAAATTGAAGTTTATTTGGACTTATTGTAATCGGCAATTGGCTTTGGACTTGTGGTAATTGAAGTTTCTTTGGACTTATTTTAATTTGCAATTGCTTTGGACTTATTTTAACATACAATTGCTTTAAAAAAATTTATTATGATAGTATATAAATGCTTGACATTATATTTAAACAAAATACAAATACTTGACACTATATTAGAAAATTCAAATAGAACAATAAAACTTAGACATTAATTACATAAGCTGAACCACAATTACTCAACATTTTTGTGCCTCTCCCATAGATGCTCAATTAAGTCTTCATGAAGACGACGATGCATAATTTTATCTTTTAACTTTTCACGTCCCGCAATAAATTGGTTATAATCAAAGTGTTCATACCCACAATCTACTATTAGAGCAGAAACTTCTTCAAACAAATAATAGTTACCTTTCTCTAGTGACTTGTATAGGTTACGCTCGTATTGATCACCGAAAAAGTTAATCACTGCTTCAACAAATTTTTTTCATTCTCTCATTTGTTATGCTTTCTGCAAGCCGAATATACTCATCCACCATATCACCAAAAAGTTCATAACACAACATTCTGAGTGCTGCAGTGACTTTTTGTAATGAAGATAAGCCCTCTATGTGTGGAACATTTCGACATTGCACAAAATATTCATCATAAGCCAAATTAACATCATGAATGCGAAAGAATAAATTAAGACTCATGTGAAATTGTCTTTGAAATAGCCTGTGAGGAAATATCGAGGTTGGAGAGAAGTAATCTCGTACCAAGTTTTCATGGCCCTTCTTACAATCACGATCGATGTAAATACGACCGAGAACAAAACCTCGACGTGTCTTCGGTTTTCCTTTTCTCTCTAAAAGTTCTCCTTCCATGGGGTGAAACAATTTTCATGCATAACCTCTTGTTCAGCATAGTAAATAAGAGATGTTGATGTCTTTTTCAAAAAAATTAAAACGTTTGTGATGTTATAAGTAAGAGAAGAATGCAAAATTGAAACATTGGTCGTTGCACTTTTTAATTTCTAGCAACATCTATTTTTAAATTAAAATAATAGCATTTTTTAAATTCAAACAACAATTATTTTTAAATAAAAAATAGTTACAACGGTCAAAACATGCTTTGACTGTTAGAACTTGCAAATTTGAACTTTTAAATTTTAAATTTCATTATTTAAGGAATCAATATAAGGAACCTGTTGGGTACATAGTGAAAAAATTGAATCCCTATGACCTAATAGCACTGCAGAGTATGAATAGAGATAAGAAAACTGTTCTCAATACTCTAAGTCCCAATTTTTGAAAGGAATATAGGGATGAAGTGGCATAGGTTTCCATGTCACCGATATACGTGTTTCTTTCTTAAATAAAATGATGTTATTGTTGGGTGGGTCCACCTCATAACTTCGAATCAAATAACTAGCATAGTTCACTAGTGAAGGAAGTGGACAACGCTTATAAGTGACAGCAACGGTGTCATTCTTTCTACCCAGTGTAATTAAGACATTTTATTTTTGCTTTTTAGACAAATATGTTGATTTTATACTCTATTTTTCAATCCTTATTAATTGGAATATAGGTGTGTATGCAGCAAAGTATAAACAATTGAGCAAAATATATTTAACAGCTAGACATTATTAAATTATATTATTTATTATATTTATATGTTTGGGTAATATAATAATAGTGTAGTTTAAAAATAAAACTTATTCCCCTTCCTTTCATTACTTCTAAACTGACAAACAATGGAAAATATAATTAAAATCTCATTTATTCTCTTTCTTTCTAAAACTCACAAACATGAAAGGAAAATTATAATCCCTTCCCTCTTATACTTTCCATTTCTATCTCATTCCCTCCAAACTCACAAAAGTAACATAAAATATTACTAATTATAATTATCCATGTAATTCAAAACAAAAAAGTTGACATATAGTCATAAGATCCATCATTTTCGGGTAGTTTCAATCAGTTAGGTTAGGCCAGTTTCAAAATTTTCCCGAGCCTAACCCTAATGTGAAGGGGTTTCTTGATAGGATTAATTACATATTTTAGCGCATTTTTAAAAATAATTACAATAATGGTGCATCCATAAAATAATTACAAAAGTAATACACTTTCCCATATTTATTTACAATATTAGTGCAATTTGGATTCTTTAATTTAGGGGATTAGTATTGGTGGGCTAACATGACAAATCAGTGTCCCACTTAAAAAATTGTTCCCATATTTTTGGTTGGTCGGGTGGTTTTTTTTTTGAAACGCATGATAACCGCCCTTATCATTTGTCTGGGTTGTTTACTATAGGACTCTTCAGTTAGAAACCATTATTCTGCCTATTGGAAACCCTTATTACTTTCTTCTGTCTGTGCTTTCTTCTTCTCCACTGATCGTTACTGGTGATTTGTTCTTCATTTTCGTGATCGTTATTGGTTCAGTTGTTCGTCATTCTCGTACTTACTCGGTATCACTGCTGCACAGTGGTTTATTTTCTTTTATTTATTCTCGTTTCTGGTTGCAGTGAAGGAGTTTTCAAAATCGAATATAGTTGTTATCGATTGATCGTTACAGGTCAGTAATGGCTCAATAGTTTAATGTATTATTTATTATAGTTTACTATCAGAATGGAGTTTTGATTCTTTGGGTTTATATTGTATTTATGTTTTGTATAGAATGGTTGATACAAGTAAGAAGGACGGAAAGAGGAAAAGAATCACGGAGGGTGATTCTATTAAGGATTTGAAGAAGTTTGCTATGGCGAGGAAGGGGAAGAATGTAGGTGACAAATCCAGTAAGAAGGATAATAGGTTGGTGATACATGATGTTATAAAGCCTACTGAAGTGCAGTTTGAGTCTGATTTTGATGTCTCTGTAATTAAAACTGAAGGTGAAGTTCATAACCAGAAAATAATCCCCACACAAAAAATTCTAAAGGTGTGCTAATTTAAATTCTGTTATTATTAGTATCATAATATGGTTTGGTTACTTCTTTATTATGTGTTGGTTACTGTTAGCTTATGATTTGGCTACCATTATTGTTCCCTTAATTTGGGATTTTGGTTACTTTTATATGTTGTTCTAGTTACTATATATTTGTTTAGTATACATGGGTTGCCTAAACTGGGTTTGGTCTACATGTTGTTTATGTCTTAGTTACCATTAAAATATGTTTTGGTTACTATCATATAACTGTTCGGTTACTTCTTTAGTATGTTTTGGTTATTGTTATTGTATGATTTGGCTACTATTATTATGCCCTTAATGTTGGATTTTGGTTACTTTAATATTTTGTTATGGTTTCTATGTAATTGTGTAGTATATATGGTTTGCCTAAAATGGGTTTGACTACATGTTTTTATTTTGGTTACCATTAAATTATGTTCTGGTTACTATTTTATTATGTTATGGTTACTGTTATATTATGATTTGGTTACTATTAGTGAGTCATCAATGTGGGATTATGGTTATTTTATATTTTGTTATGGTTACTATGTAATTGTTTGGTATACATGGCTTGCCTAAACTAGGTTTGACTACATGTTGTTTCTGTTTTGGTTACCATTAAATTCTATGATGGTTACTATAATATAACTGTTTGATTACTGCTTTATTATGTTATTGTTACTGTTATATTATGATTTGGTTACTATTATTGTGCCCTCAATGTGGGATGTTGGTTACTTTTATATTTTGGTATGGTTACTGTGTAATTGTTATATTATGTTTTGGTTACTATAATATTATTTGGTGGTTACTAGGTAACTGTTTAGGGTATAAATATTGTTTAGATTGGTTACCAATGACTGTTTAAATCTGATTTTGTTTATTTACAGATATGGGATCTTTATTATCAGGAATGCAACAGAAATTTCATTGGAAAAATAATATATTGGTGTGACATGGAAGTCCCCGCTATTATTATGAAGAATATGAACCAAAGTCAGTTGGACTAGTTTAAGACGTCATGTTTTGGGAATTTTCTTGATGTTGGTGAACACCAAATGTATTCCCAGATTCTACAACATGCTCTTGTGAGGGAGGTTCACTAAAGGGACGACGGTGAAATGTGGTTTCTGTTCGGGGAGAAAAGGATCAGGTTTGGTTTGCCAGAATTCTGTCTGATTTCTGGTTTGAGATGGCAAGGTGAGGATGACATATCTGCATACAAAGGTATGTAAAATCTGCTGGTGGAAAAGTTTTTTGGGGACAAGGCTGTGACGCGTAGTAGCATAGGGAAGGTATATTGGGAGGCACTTTTTGACGATGATGATGAGGCTGTGAGGATGTCGATGATTATGTTGGTGTTTAATTTCATATTATACACCGCTTCTGATAACTATGTGGATGGGACAATGATTAACTTTTTATGTTTTGGCGATGTTAGTAGTTATCCTTGGGGGAAAGTGGCATTTGAGCAGACAAAGTACTCTTTGTCGAATGCTTTGAAGGGGTGTTTGAAGAAGGGAACGAATGGTGGTTGGATATATAATTTCTATAAGGAGCATTATACTAAATCTTACAAGTTGAATAGACTTCCTTATGTCTTCCAAGTTTTCTTGTTTGAAACCATTTCGACATTCAAAGTTCGGGGTATATGAAATAACGAGCATCCGTCAGATGTTTTATTATTTAGATGGAAGGAACTAGTGAAGCCCCCCACAAATGACAAGCTGAACGATCTAGTATTTGGTTCTGAACAGGTATGCAGGTTACTAATAAGAATGTAGTTGGTTACCTTTAGTTATACAGTTGGATACTGATTATATTTTGTGCAGGTTACTAATAACAATGTAGTTGGTTACCTTTATATACACATTTAGTTACTGATTATATTATATGTATGTTACTAATAACAATGTAGTTGGTTACCTGAATATACACAGTTGGTACTGATTCTATTTTATGCAGTTTACTATTAACAATGTAGTGGGTTACCTTTACATATATAGTTGGTTACTGATAATATTTTATGCAGGTTACTAATAACTATACAGTTGGTTACCTTTACATATGTAGTTGGTTACTGATTATATTTTATGATTCTTTATGTACTGATTTTTTTATTTTAATTGTAAAATGTTTGTTAGATGTTATATTAAAGTGTACTTAATGTTTTTCAGTTGAGGATAAAAAGCTTGATTCCCACGGCTGAGGAGAAGGATCGGCTGGATTTGGGCGCCGTTCACTTTTTTAAAGGGAACGATGCTGATAAGAAGGTAGAAAAAAATGTGAAGGTTGAAGACGTTGGATTTTCTATATCTGACGTTAAAGATGCAATTGATGCACGGTTTAGGCTGTTGGAAAATAAAATGTCTGAAATTAAGAAAGACATTGGAAAATTGTGGGCTGATATTAGGGATGAAATGCAGATTTTACTCATTCAGATATGCAGGGACTTTAGGTTCATTATTAGAGAGGAGTTACGCGGGAACAAAGGCGTTGGGGACGACGATGACAAACAAGATGATGGTGATTCTGATGATGATTTTAATTTTGATGATGCTGGTGGTGATGATGTTGATGATGATGCTGATGAGGATGGTGATGGTTTTAAAGGAAAGGAGAATGATGATGATGAGGATGGTGACGATGGGTCGAAAGTTGATGAGAAGAAGGATGAGTATGAAACTGAAGCTGTTAAAAAGGGTGAACATGATGTTATTATGGAAGAGCCCCACGCTGATGAGGATGATGATGGTAATAAAGGAAAGGAGAATGACGATGATGATGGCTCAAAACTGAGCGAAAATGATGATGGTGACGATGGGTCGAAAGTCATTGAGAAAAAGGATGAGAATGAAACAGAAACTGTTAATGAGGTCGAACGTGATGTTACGGTGGAAGACCCCATGAAATAAAAAATAACGATTATGAAGAAAATGTCAAGGTTATACATATTTGTTTGTTTTGTTATGTGTTATATGTGTTTTGTTTTAATGATTAATTAGTTGTTTTTTATTTTTCACAGATTGGCAAGAACAATGGCATGCCATCTTTTGATATATTAAGCCAATATACTGGGAAAGGGCTTGTTGTGTATGTTGTTGCTGAGGTTAGTGTTACAATGACATGCCATCTTTTTATTACATGATGTTTAGGTTTTGGTTACAGTTATATTGTGGTTTGGTTACAATTATTTATGTTATGATTACTATTATACTGTGGTTTGGTTACTATTACATTGTGTGTTGGTTACTATTATATTATGATTTGATTACTATTATATTTTGTGTTGGTTACTATTATAATATGTTCATTATAGTCATTCGGCTATTGTTCAGTTAGTTTGTTATTGCATATATTAGTTAACTAAATGTGTTTGGGTTGAAAATCTAATTGTATCTGTTACCTTTTCTGTCAATTGGTAAAGGGGGATAAATGCGAGGTAAAAAGCAATTATGCACTTGATCAGATGGTTCTTACCACTCATGACATAGATCAGTGTGATGAGATGGAGAAAAACGCCCATAAACCCGGTGGTAGACTGGTCCATGAACCTGCAAAGAGCGTTATTTTACGGAGTCCATATACGACAAAGTTTAGATCAGCTGGTTCATCGTCTACCGTCGTGGGTGCTAGTCAAATACTTGCAGGTCTTTCTGTATTCCCAAAAGTATGCATGGCCATGACGTCAAAATATGAAGAGGCGTTGTTTGATCAATGGTTTAAAATTGGACTAAACAACAGGAAAAGGTTTGTTTTTTGTTGTTTAACAATGGTATAGTTTTTTATAAAACAAATAAATTTGTTTTCCTGTAGAAACAAATGGTTAATATTAAATAAATGTTCTGGTTACTATTATGTTGTGTTCTGGTTACTGCTTTATCATGTTCTGGTTACTGTTATATTATGATTTGGATACCATTATTGTGCACTCAAAATGGGATTTTGGTTATTATCATATTATATTTTTGGTTGCTATGTAATTGTTTGGTATACACAGGTTGCTTAAATTGGTTTTGATTACATGATGTTTCTGTTTGATTTACTATCATATTATATTCTGGTTACTGTCATATTAGGTTTTGGTTACTACTATAGTATATTATGGTTACTATTATGCTATATTTGGTTTCTGTTAATGTTCCATCGAAGTAAAGTGTTTGTTACTATTATATTATATTTGATTACTAGGTATTTGTTTAGTACATTCAGGTTGCTTAAATTATGGTTGATTACATGATGTTTCTGTTTTGGTTACTATTAAATTATGGTCTGGTAACTATTATTTTATGTTTTGGTTACTGTTTTACTATGTGTTGGCTACTATTTGATTGTGGTTACTATCTTATTATTTGTTGGTTACCAGGTAACTGTTTACAATTCAGTTGTTGATTAGATTGTTAATTATTGACTGTTCAAGTCTGATCTGGGTAGTGTGTATACTAATACGGTAATTGTTAATGTTAGCGTGTGTACTAATATGCTTTTATATTGAAGGACTGACAAATTCCTAGGAAAAAACGACAAAATTGAACCTGCATTTATATTTGGGGTTGTCCCAATATCATCAAAAATGTGGTTCTACAAATTGAAGACTCCTGGACAGTGGTTAGATGACGATGTGAGTTCTTTTTTTTTTCAAATTATGTTGTTCTAGTTATGGTTACATTATTTAGCTGGTTTAGTAACTAGTGTTAACAGTGATGGTTACCTTCATTACAGATTTATATTTTTTAGCAACTGTTAATATCTTATGGATTTTGTTTGTTTTTTTTTTGGTTTAGCACATCAATATTGCATTATACTACTTCCGTAAATTGGCCAGACACTCCAACAGTGTTCAGATAAGGGCAACGACCACTGACTGTTGGTTTCATGGCAAGATGACTGCTCTTTTTAAGGAATACACAAGTAAAAATGCAGATAGGGGTATTCTGTCTGGGGAGGGTGATGTTGTTGAATACATCCGTGGGTTGTTTATGAATGTGAACACACCATGGGTCAATATTGATGTGACGCCCCCAAAATAGGTCCACACAACCCATTCTGAGTCGTCAAATATATGGTACAGAAAATAACTATAACTTCATTATTACAATTGTCGTGCAAAATACGACAACACATAAGCTGTGAGTTTAAATACAAATATTATCTTCTAGACAATTTCCAAACTCAAATAAGTCCTCATTACAATTATTGATACACTATTTTACAAAATAGTGAGGACTGCTAAAACAACTGTCTGGACCCATCATTCCACACCCCGACTAGTTCCCGCTATATTATTGCCTCCTAAGAAGAAAAATGGAACAAAAAGGAAAAGGGTGAGCTCAACTAGCCCAGTAAAAAATATTATGACTAAGATAATGTAGAACAAATTATCGTTAGCCTTCAATATGTCAGATAAAATATAATGGACAACCAGTTTTAGATCAATATTAAAAGTAGAAATAACAATTCATTAGAAGAGTTAAGTAGAGAATGAAGTCTACTATCTTCTATGATTTAAAAGTTCATCATCAATATTTTATCCCTGTAACATCAATCAATATACATCTTGAACCAAGTATTCATCTTTACACTACGGCCAAAGATATTCATTTGTATCACCAGTTGGTCATGTTCATCTCAACACATGTCCATCTTCGAACTACGGGCCAAAGATATTCATCAGGTAATTATTCATCTTTGTACTACAGGCCAAAGATATTCAGTTATATCATCATTTAGGACTGAGGATGATGAAAAATATCTTAAAGAAAACGAATCAAGTGAGATAAAAGGACAAAGATTAGGGATTCGTACTTCGGTTTATCCAAGTTCAAAAATACTCCATAATAATCAATTGTGGAGCAAAATTCAAGAATGAAGATCAAAACATGGATACAATCAAAGATAGTAACCATAATAGACAACTTGAACAAAGAAAAGAAAATTTAAATTTGCTGTGAATAGTGTCGTATACGTGAATAGTGTCGTATATGTGAATAGTAACACCAACACGAAAAGGTAAAAATTTCACAAGAAAAATCATACTTTGTGAATAGTACTCGTGAATAGAACCGTATTCATGAATAGTATCGTATACGTGAATAGTAACCTCAACATAAAAAGGTAAAAATTTCATAATAAAATTCTTATCAATATTTCGACATAATGATATTGAACGAAATAACATCATCTACGAAGAAAATAACATTTCTTACCTCAAAAGAATAGTACTTTTGGCTGAAATAACGGATATAATATTGAAAGAAACTTGCACTGAATAGAAACACTCAAGATATATAAATACTCATAAAAATACGCTCGATATTATAGAGAGAGAAAACTTCTGATTCTGGTGTAATTTTCAATTCTAACATAAGCACCCTATTTATAGGAAAATGCTAGAACGTCAAAGCAGACTTAACCTGCTACCTTATGGCTTTACTGCTGCCATTCACGCACACCACACTTGAAATTCGATAAATTTTCAACAACAGCTAAAAGTGGGGCCCATCCATGTTTTTAATAAAAATATTTATTTTCGAAACTTCAATAATTCATAATAAATAGCCCTTTTATCAGAAAAATACAAATTTTATATTTATTCCATGAGAAATTTAATTCTCTAAAACTTTATAGAAGAAAGTTTTTCCAAATTCTAAACAAAAAATGACCGAAATTCGCATACGGATGATTTTTAATACCTTCATTCTGACAAAATACTGATAAAACACCTCAGCGTTAATTTTTTTATTTATATCCACATAAAATAAATATTTTCTTATCATATAAATCAATAATTAATTATTCACAAATAATATTTCAGAATCACAATAATGACAATCAGGTTGTTCCTAGGAAAGAGGGAACTTTCCGATAAGGATTTTTTCTTACTGGCGCGCAATTAGGTGACCAAACCCCTTTCCTAGATAGAACTTCCTTAGACATTGCCAATAATATTATCTAATAATATTATTCAAATAATATGAATTATTGATCTGATAATAAGAAATACTGTGCAGTGACAATTATTGAAACAACAATAATATAAAATATTAACGTAGCAATTATTGAATCAATAAAATAAAATATTGAACAATAATTACTATAACAATTATTGAGTAGTGCCTTCTTACGTAAGAATTAATAATCCAAAAATATTGTACAATACCGTGTGCTATTGTGCAATCACGCGTATTACTGTACTTTAACCACCGGGTATTCCAACAGTGTTAACGGTAACAACTACGCCATTATTTATAAAAAAAACTCAAACTTGTCATTTTTTTCATCCGATAATTTTTCGTTATGGGGCCCACAAATGGGTGCGCCATCGTACGAATATTTCCCAATAGCAGGAATACTCCACGACCAAACGAATATTCCCCAACAATAATGAATATTTTATAACCACTTGCTTACTTTGTAAAATTTGCACATTTCACCCATAACCAAAGCATTATATCAAATTAACACCTTATTATTCAAAATAATAATTAGAGAAAATTTAATTTTATTTATAAAAAGTTGGGGTCTTATAATTGATTACGTGTTGTTCCCCATTCACATGTCATCACCAGATCACTGGTTTTTGCTGACATTTGATGTGCATCGCAAATGTTTAACAGTTTACAATTCTTTGCAGCAAAATAGAAAAATAATACAGACAAAAATTATGGATGTTTGTGAGCCCTATATCTTCATGTTACCCACAATAATGTGTAAGAGTGTTTTTTGGAGGGATAGGTCTGATATTGACTTTAGTAGTGAACCGTATCGTAACAAAGATGAAGATGATATAATTGAATTGGAATTTGCAGAGGGGGTACCTGAACAAGCTGAGGGGTAAGGTTTATATTGTTTACATTTCTTTAATTATTACTTATAGGTTGATTTTAGTTTTGATTTTTGTTTTCTTTTGTCTGTTTGTACAATGATTGTGGGATGTTCACGATTTGTTTTGCTGAGCATGTTATTCACCAGAAATTTGTTGAAATTCCTAGTCCATTCCCAATTCCGCAGTATTAGAAGAAATTATGCACAAACCTCTACATGCATGCTAGGAACAAACAGTTAGAGGGATATGAGACTGATAGAGAATTTCCAAGAAGATTTGTACTAGATTTTGATTAGTTCGGTTGTCGTTGTCTTGTCCTTCTGAATTGTGTTTCGTACTTTGGTTTTTGTTGGATATCCATAACCATTTGTTATGGTTAGTGAGTCTGTAATGTTTATTGGAGTTTATGTAAATGAGATTACATATTTGATTATATTACCAGTGATTTAACATTGTTTGTTGGTTCGAATTTGTTACTTCTAAGTTGTGTCTGATACATTGTTTGAAAGGTACAGTTGGTAACCAAACATGCATAGAAGGGTAACCATTTTAGTTTTTGGTAGTAACCAGATAGTTACAAGCTTGTATCAGGACATATATCAAGTGTTAAATGTACATGTGAGAGTATACATGGGTTACCTAAACTGGGTTGGATATACAGGTTGTCTTTATTTTGGTTACAATTAAAACATGTTCTGGTTACTTTCATATAACTATTTGGTTACTTCTTTATTATGTTTTGGTTACTGTTATCTTATGGTTTGGCTACTATTATTGTGCCCTCAATGTGGAATTTTAGTTACTTTTATTTTTTATTTTGGTTAATATGTAATTGTTTAGTATACATGGATTGCCTAAACTGGGTTTCATTACATGATATTTCTGTTTTGGTTACCATTAAAACATATTCTGGTTACTATCATATAATTATGTGGTTACTATTTTATTATGTTACATTATGGTTACTGTTATTAGTAACCAGATAGTTACAAGATTGTATCAGGACAAACATCAAGTGTTAAATGTACATATGAGAGTGTCCTATTTATCTAGCTGATGTATACTTATAAATTACATACTCATAAAAATTATCTGGAAATTGTACAGTTCGTATTTAAATCTACATATAAAGGTAACCATTTTATTTTTTGTGAGTAACTAAATTTACATAAAATTAGTTCAGAACAGTATACATCAACTTTTTCAGTTGAAATGTTAGTTTGGTATCCAAACCTACATATATGGTAACCATTTTTGTTTTTGTTAGTAACCAGATAATTATAAGTTTGTATCAGGACTATTATAAAGTGTTAAATATATATGTTTTATTTATACTTTGTCATCATGATGGAATAAGAAACTCCAATTAAGAATTTTCATTTATATATATGATGGTCACTTATAGATCTCATATTAAAATAAAAATAGTTTGAGAGGTGCAGTTGGTATCCAAACCTGCTTATAAAGGTAACCATTTTAATTTTTGTTAGTAACCAAATAATTAAAAACTTATATCAGAACAGTTATCAAGTGCTTAATGTACATGTGAGGGTTCCCATTTATCTAGCTGATGGATACTACATAGTCATAAAAGTTATTTAGAAATGGTCCAGTTGGTAGCTAAATATGAATATAGAGGTAACCATTTTATTTTATATAGGTAATCGAATTTACATAAAAATGTTTTAGAACAGTTACCAATTGTTCAATGCATATGTTTGCTTTATATTGACAACTCATGATGGAATCAAAAATCAAAATATTAATCAATAACAATTTTGGTTACTATACACCATCAAAAATGTTACCAACCAAGTGGTTAATGGTTACTCACAGTAAACAATTAAATATTCATGTATTTACACTCTTTTTGTTTATGTACTATATAAGACCTTTTTGGTCTTAAAATCGATGGATTATTGCATGTTTTCCTGTTGTGTCCTTTTTCTTGGCACCTGCTGCATTTGTTTTGAATTTTGTTTTCAGATCCGTGCTTGTACCTCCCTATCTTTGGTCTTCCAACTGGTCTTCTTGTGTTCTGGTGGTTTTACACATATGTTTTATACTTCTTCTGGTACATCCCAGTTCTCTTTGCCATCTAATGGCAGGATGGAAGCTGAATATGTGTCTACCAAAGTTGTTTTTGAGTAATTTTTTGAGCAAAAGTCATAACAGCTCAAATTTCGCTTGCTGATAACAGCAGCAACGTGCGAACAAGACATCTCATGGTACTAAAATTTATAGCATGTGCATGTCCTTTGTTCGATGTCCACAATATATTGTTTGGTGACATCGTAAACAGTGAAAATCACTAGGTTTGATGTCTCAACCTACAACACAAATTAAGTGTGTCGTTAGTATGCATAAATATTTAGTTTATTTACATCAAAATAATGGCAGTTATATGTATTGTTGGTAACATTATCAGCATATACATGTAACCAATAGTGAACAAATAGGTTTTCATAAAATGCAAATGCAACTTATGATGTAATAATTTAAATTTTGTATTAGTTACCTTAAGTTTCTTTGATTTAATGATATTAGATTGCAACCTCCCCTCAGCTGTTGTGAAAAGTATAGTGAATGTTGATATGGCTGCTTGTTTATTTGTGAAATACCATCTTTGAAGCATACAATGGATGCATTCAATCATTGTTGTAACTGGAAGTTCCCTAATCACCTTGATTGCATTGTTGATAGATTCTGCTGTGTTTGAAGTCAATGTCGAGTACTTGCTTACAGTCCCATGGAGCCTTGTGCACTTCTCCAACTTGACCTCTTCCTCCAAATATGTCCTTATTCAAGCATCAACCGCATCAAGTTCAGCCATGTATTTTTTGAATTGTTCAATAGTGTAAGCTCTACAAGCTCCATTGTATGCCTGTTTGAATTCTTCTCCTCTCTTTCTGAATCTATTTTTTATATTTTTCAATACATGGTATGTACACGAACCGTGCATGACATCCAGAAACACAAAATTCAGTCCCTATATAATGGCTTCATGTCTATCTAAAATAATGCATTGGCCTTCCCTAACTCCACAAGCAATTCTCAAATTTACGAAAAACTATCTCCAAGATATTTCATTTTCGCTGTCAACCACTACAAAAGCAATCGGAACAATGTTGTTGTTTGCATCTGTGTCTTGCTATCAAGAGTGTCCCCCCGTAAGTTGATTGTATGAACGTGCCATCGATTATAATGATTAGAAAGCAATGGTGCTATGCTTGAATGGATGCTCCAATGGCAAAGAATAAATACTTAAAACGACCATTTGTTTCCAACTTCAGGGCTGTGACGGAACCTGATATGAAATTTCAGCAATATCATTATAATTACAAGTAGCATACAGTATCCAAACTTGTAGTAGATGGCAACCATTTATATGGTTAATGGTATCCAACTAATTACCATATTAATGTTTCCAATACGGTGCATATGGTGTCCAGAATGTCATTAATCTGTAATCTTTTGTGTAGATATTTATCATACACAAAAAATTAATTTAACATAATTTCATTGTACAATACAGTTAGTAACTAAACCTGCATAATAAGGTAACCAAGTCAGTTGACTTGGGTAACCAACAAATTATGAAAAACCAATAAACTGTTTTAAAGTGTTACCTGGATTTGTTTTTTTTAACATGTGCAACCATGATGGGATCAGTGAGCAGTCGTGTGGATTTCCTCTCACCTTTTTTAATGCTTTCTTCTTTGATCTCCATGCTTTTTGGTAAAAGATAAACACATTATATTATGTCATCATGTCCTCCACAATATCTGTTGGTGTGTATATTTTCTTCAGATTTATTAATTTGTGCATTATGCATTCACTAACCAACTCACTATTTGCTTGTCTGTGGTCTCCCAACAATACGGTGACTGAACACGTGTGGATGTCATTGAATTCTCTCATCTTGAACATACTGGTTTTTTGAAACCTTGATGCTCTCATCTTCCATCTGCAATTTTCATTATCTATGCACACTATCACAAAGTATCTACAACCTGTTCGCTCAACTTTTTGTTGCCTATTTTTCTTGATTGAATGCAGCCTCATTGCTTGTGATAGATTTTTTTTGTCTTTGTAAGTTTGATGTAATTTTCCTTCACATTCATTCGGATCTATTATTACATCATCAGATCGTTCTTCTGTGTATGATTTGTCATGTTGTATATCTTGTTGTTGTTCAATAACTTCCATGGCAAGCTGATCAGCATATTGCGTTTCAATTTGGCAATCTTGTGTTGCTAGTGAAACTAGTGCTGAATTCTATTGTGTTGATCTTATTGGCATTACATCATGAATTCTAGTTTCTTTTACATTTATCAAGTTCTGGAAGATTGTTGTGTGTCCCCTGATGTGTTCATTATCTATAATTAGTGGGAACTTGCCTTGTTCATAAAATTTTCTATTGACTTCCATAAAGAATCTAAAGGTTGCTTCATCTGATATACTGATCGGTGGAATGTCGCTTCTAATCTGAAATTTAATTGACAATGTTGTTGTGTTTGTGTCTAGTCGTTATGCACTGCATATCAAGTTTTGCATTTCTCTAAACGAACTAGTTGATGGAACTAGTAGGCCGGTAACTTTAAATTTGTTGTATTGGTTACTGTCAGTCCACGTTCCGTTGAAATAAAGTACAACTGGAATCATCTCCATTGTCTGACAACTGAATAAACATTGTAAAGTAACCAAATCAATATTGGACAGTAACCAAACTACATCTTAGTAACCAGAACATAAACCACATTTTTACATGCATCTTACAATGAAAACAATCAGTATAATGATTTTGTTACCAATTAAATTATAACAGTTGTATGAAGGTAACCAATGTAGTTAATAAGTAACCATCTATAAGAAACAAATCAGTATAAAACACACTAATAGTATACAGTAACCAAATCATCAGTATACAATAATTAAATCCATATTAGGCAGTAACCAACATATATCTACTTAGTAACTAGAACATAAAACACATTTTTCATTGCATTTTACTATCAAAAACAACCAGTATAATGTGTTTGTTATCAACTAAAGACTAACAGTTGTATGAAGGTAACCAATGTAGTCAATAAGTAACCATCAATATAAAACAAACCAATATAAAACACACTAATATTATACAGTAATCATAACAACATTATACAGTAACCAACATATATCTATTTAGTAACCAAAACATAAACACATTTTTCATTGCATTTTACAGTCAAAAACAACAAGTATAATGTATTTGTTACTAACTAAAGACTAACAGTTGTATGAAGGTAACCAATGTAGCTAATAAGTAACCATGAATATAAAAAATATCAGTACAAGTGTACATTAATATTATTCAACAACCAAATAAACATTATACAGTAACCAATTAAATAGTATACAACAACCAATATATATAATAAGATTAATAATTGTATGAAGGTAACCAATGTAGTCAATAAGTAACTACCAATATAAAAAAAATAATTATAAAACACAATAACATTATACAGTAACCAAATAAACACCTTACAGTATCTAAATACATATTAGACAGTAACCAAGATATATGTACTTAGTAGCCAGAATATAAAAAGTATTTTTACGTTCATTTTACAACCAAAACAATCAGTAATGACTTTGTTACAAATTAAAGACTAACAGATGTATGAAGGTAACCAATGTAGTTAATCAGTAATCATCAATATAAAAAAAAATTAGTATAAAACACAGTAATATTATGCAGTAACCATGGTAATATTACACAGTAACCAAGTCAGCATTATATACTAACTAAATCCAGATTAGACAGTAACCAACATATATTTACTTAGTAACCATAACATAAAACATATTTTTCCATGCATTTTACAGCAAAAACAATCAATATAAAAATATCAATATGTACTTAAAGATCCAACAGTTGCAAGAAGGTAACCAATGTATCTAATAAGTAACCATCAATATAAAAAACATCAGTAGAATATACATTAAAAGTATAAAGCAACCAAATAAACATTATATTGCAACCAAATCAATAATAAACAGTAACTAATTTATATGTACTTAGTAACCAGATTATAAAACATATTTTTACATGTATTTTGCAATCAAAATAGTCAGTATACTGACTTTGTGACCAATTAAAGAGCGAAAAACTTAAGAAAGGTAACCAATATACGAGTATATAGTAACCACGAGGTAACTATATGCATATAAACTTTAAACTCAAATACCTCAGTATACAAATCTGTAACGAATCAATCAACAATCAGTATAGTACGTAAGTTTCTGGTTACTGATCGTAAATCGAAAGCATAAACACAATGTATAATTATATATGAAACTTCGTAATGCGGTCTGCCGATCTCAAAGTTGCTGTTGATCTTCTCCGATATTCTCCGATCTCAAAGTTGCATCGCCGTCAGAGGATTCGTCTTCTCCGATCTGTCGTTGCTCTGTTTTTTTGATCGAAGTTGTTGTTTTCTTCATTAGTTTGAATTTAGGATCAATTTGTTGCAAATATGAAACTCGGTAACTGACGTGTAGGGAGTTAATGCTCCGTAATTTTAGCAACGTATTATTGTGTTGCGTTATTTTAGTAATTATTTTGTAAATGTATTATTTTTGTAAATACTTTCTAATTATTGTATATTATTGTTAAGGACCCTTCTTGATATGGGCTGGTTTGGTATCATTTCTGGCTGGACCCAAACTCCATTCGGGCCGACACTAGAAGGTATTTTAATGCGGTTGATTCCTTCTTTTCCAATCTTCTGTTTTTTTTAGCAAAGGAAAAAAAATATACTCTGTTCCAAAATATTATATATATATATATATATATATATATATATATATATAGAGAGAGAGAGAGAGAGAGGGCTGATGTAAAGCATTCCTCTTAAATAGTATTCACTTATAAATAGCACTCCTTTATTAAAACTACGTCGTTTTGAAATTTTTTTAAAAAAAACAAGTGGGCTCACGAGTGGCATTTTTATAAATAATAGTAAAGCAAGTGGGACCACACTATTTTAAAAAAACCTTCAAAACGACTTAGTTTTAATAAAAGAGTGTTATTTAAGAAAAAGTGTTATTTAAGAGGAGTGTTTTAGATCCATTCTATGGAAATTGTTAAATCCACAACACTTTTTGTTATTTTCACAACAAAAGTGTCACTATAGATTCTATAGCGACAGTTTTCACCGTCGCTATACATCTACAGCGACACTTTTGTTGTGGATATTAAAAATGATGGCGAAAAAGTAATGGCAAATTAGGAACATCATGTCATTTTATAGTTTTAAAATGAAAATGTATATCTAATTTTAAGAACATAAAATTAGATATATATTTTCACAACACTTTTTGTTTACACCCTTGCCTATAAGTTTTCATAAAAACATTTTTGCATTTGTTTAAAATTAAACATTATTTTAACTATCGTATTAAAGCACTATTGACAAAAAAAATTAAATTAAAAATGATCCATTTTACCACATCAGCACCATACTGCACCACTCTACTTAACGGACACTTGGTAAGCTGGTTTTATTTATTAATAAAACTATATTTTATTGTTTCCCTAGTTGAATACTCTAATAGAAGTAGTTTTAGTTTTGGATAAATAGCCCTCATTGTCCCTTGATAGGTAAGCCAAGCTTTTTTATTTTTAAAATGAATGAACCAAGAACAAGAAAATTCATGATCAATACTGAAAACAGAGCAAATCAAATTATCACATGTATAGGGTGGTCCAATTTTTTCACTCAAGATTGAATGCATGCATTTATCCATAATTCTTTCACTATCAATTAAACCTAATTTCTCCTAATTTGAAGTGGTGCATGAGCCATACCATTTATGATGTCCAAACATTCCATTTCCAATTATGATACTGATTAGTTTTAAAAATAATCAATCTTGTAAGATGGTTATAAGTAGACCTAGCAAAATTGGCTCAGGCCCGCGGGCCGGGCCGGGCTGGCCCGTAAAAACTGGGCTTTGGGCTTAACTTTTTTAGCCCATGAAAATTTGGGCGTTTTTGGCCCGGCCGGCCCGTTGCCCGTGAGTTTTTTTTTTTTTTTAAATAAAATTTTGCTACTTGTAAGGCTTGAACACAAGACTTGTAAATAAATAAATAAGAGTTCAAACCAACTAAGCTACAACAACTATTTGTTTTTAATGCAATCTTCAATAAATTTTAACTATATTTGAAAATTATAATTAAGATATGTAGTTAATGTAGGTAATTAATTAATAATACTAATTTATAATACTATTAAAATTTTAATTGATTGAGATATGTAGTTAATAATTTCAAAGTATAAAACTATTAAACTAACAATTATTAGTTTAAGTTAGATAATATAATTATAAAAATTTAAAATTATCTATATATTAGTATTAATTACAATATTTATTATTTTTAAAAGTTAAATAAATTATATTAATTTTAAAGAATCAAATTTGATTATATACTTTGAATTACTAGCAATATATAATCCGAATCAACCACTAATTTTATAGATTGTAACTTTACAAGTCCAAAATCTATACACAATAATATAGATAATTTTATCTCTTAATTATGCAATTCCCTTACTTATTGTAGTACATTTGGAAAGTAAATCAATCATTATCCCAAATCATGTCTTTATTTTAATATCTAAAATTATAATACTATTAAAAATTTAATTGATTGAGATATGTAGTAAATTTAAGTAATTAAAATTATTATTATTACTATTTTTGCTGTATCAAGATTTTGCAAAAAAAAAATAGGAAAAAGCCAGCGGGTCGGCCCGGCCCCCCCAACCCGGGCCACGGGCCTCACTTTTTCAGCCCGTCAAAACCCGGGCCGTTTTTAGCCCGGCCCGTTTTTGGCCCGTCCGCGCTCAGCCCGTCCCAGCCCGGGCCCGACCGCCCGTTTGCCAGGTATAGTTATAAGGATATCCAATATACAAACGAGATGGATGTTTGTTGTCCCAACTATTTTTTTTAATCCTGAGTCATATACTTTTAAAAAATTAATAATATGGTCAATCGTAATAACGGTTAGTCAACGTCATAATACTTTTAAAAAATCATTATTTTCAAAAATATAAGTCAAAGCTGATGGTTAATAGTAGAGGTCTCTCTCTTATTATTGTGCAAGAAAACATGTTCGATGTAAGACCCCAAATTATTAATAAATGAAATTTAAATTCCTCTATTTATTATTCTGAAATAGTAAGAGTTGATTTGATTAATGTGGTTAGTTATGGGTAAAATGCGCAAATATTTTAAAATAAGCAAGTGGTTATAAAATATTCATTGTTGTCGGGGAATATTTGTTTGGTCGTGGAATATTCTTGTTGTCGGGGAATATTCGTACGACGGCGCAGCCTTGTGTGGGCCCCATAACAGAAAGCGATTGGATGAAGAAAACGACAAAAATAAGTTATTGTTACCGTTAATACTGTTGGAATACCCGGTGGTTAAAACACGGTAATACACGTAGCACATGGTATTGCACCAATTATTGATTCTTACGTAAGAAGGCACTACTCAATAATTGTTACAGTAATTACTATTCAATATTGTATTTTATTGATTCAATAATTGCTGCGTTGATATTTTATATTACTGTTGTTTCAATAATTGTCACTACTCAGTATTTTTCATTATCGGAGCAATAATTCATATTATCTGAATAATATTATTAGATAACATTATTGGCAATGTCTAGAAAGTTTTGTCTAAGGAGAGGTTTGGTCATCTAATTGCGCGCCAGTAAGGAGAAATCCTTATTGGAAAGCCCCCTCTTTCCTGGGAACTGCCTGGTTGCCAGTACTGTGGTTCTGTAATATTATTTGTGTATAATTAATTATTAATTTATATGATGAGGAAAATAGTAATTTTATGTGGATATAGATAGAGAAAAATTTTAATGTGACAATTGTTGAAAACTAATATTTTATCTTTTTCTGATAAAATAATTCATTTAAATATATTATTTTAATAATATATTGATGGTGGTATTTTTACAATGAATGTAGGATATATGAGTATATGAGGAGGAAGAGTATTTTTGTGGCATTAAATGATTAACACATGTTTTGTGTGTTGGTGGACATAATTCTTGACCGAAAATTTATTATTGACTGTAAAAATCGCCCGTTTGTGAATTTCGGTCAATTTCTGTTTAGAATTTGGAAAAACTTTCTTCTGCAAAGTTGTAGAGAATTGAATTTTCTATAAAAACTCGCGAGATTCTAATTTTCTGATAAAAGGGCTATTTATTATGAATTATTGAAGTTCTGAAGTTCCGAAATAATTGATTTTTAGAAGTTTTATTTATTATTTTGAAGAAAAACGTTTTTTGGCATTTAAGTGGGCTAACATGTGATATAAATGGGCTGAGATCAGATGTCTAGAGGTGGGCTAAGGAAAATTTGATAAATATATTATTATTATATTAAATTTTATGCTTTGGTGTTCTAAGCATTTTCCTATAAATAGGGTGCTTAGGTTAGAATTGAAAATCACACCAGAAACACAAGTTTCTCTCTATTTCTCTCTCTATATCGAGCGTATTCTTGTGAGTATTTGATACTTTGAGTGTTGCTATACGGTGCAAATTTCCTTCAGCACTATATCTAGTATTCTAGTCAGAAGTACCGTCTTTCCGAGGTAAGGGATGTTATTTCTTCTTAAATGATATTATTTTCTTCAATATCATTATGCCGAAATATTGATCTGAACTTTTTATCAAATTTGAAACTTTTCATGTCGGGGTTACTATTCATGAGTTACTATTCACGAGTTACTATTCACGATTTACTATTCATCGAAAAATGAAATTTCCTTCTTTTCGTCCAGATATCTATTCTGGATACTATCTTTGATTGTATCCATGTTTTGATCATTCTTGAATTTTACTTCACTATGATAAGGTATTTTTGGACATGGATAAATCGAAATACGAATCCTTAATATTTGTTATTTTGCTTCACTGGATTCGTTTTCTTTAAAATATTTTTCATCATCCTCAGTCTTAAATGATGATATAACTGAATATCTTTGGCCTGTAGTGCAAAGATGAATAATTTCTGATGAATATCTTTGGCCCGTAGTGCAAAGATGAACAGGTGTTGAGGTGAACATGACCAACTGATGGATATCTTTGGCCTGTAGTGCAAAGATGACTATTTGATTCAAGATATTTATTGATTAATTTTACAGGGATAAAATGTTGATGATGGGCTTTTAAATTCATAGATAATCGTAGATTTCATTCTCTACGTAACTTCTCTATGAATTATTATTTTCCGCTGCGAATATTGAATTAAAACTTGTTGTCTATTGTATTCTATTAAATTTTTCCCTATTGAAGACTAACGATAATTTGTTGTATATTATCTTAGTCATAATATTCTTTACTGGGCTAGTTGAGCTCACCCTTTTCCTTGTTGTTCCATTTTCTTCTCAGGAGGCGAGAATGATACTAGTCGGGGTATGGAATGAAGGTTCTAGGAAGTTGTTTTAGTAGTCCTCACCATTTTTTTTGTAAAAAATTATTCCAATAATTGTAATGAGAACTTATTTGAGTGTGGATATTGTCTAGATGACAATATTTGTATTTACACTCACAGTTTTTATGTTATATTAATAAAGTTGTAGTTGTTTCTGTACCATGTTATTGACGACTCAGAATAGGTGTTGTATACCTGTTTTGGGGGCGTCACAGTTGGTATCAGAGCTTAGGGATATGATCTCTGGCGGAGATCGGGGAATAGAACTAGGAGGGGAGAGACGAGTAAATCCTTCGCTAGTGTGTCCTACCTAAGCTTATTTGTTGGTCGGTCATAATATAGGGATATTATGTGATTTGTTAATTTGTTAAATTAACCCTTGTTTTATGGCAGTATTTGAGAATGTCGACTGAGAATGTTAACAGTGGAGTAAATAAAATCGTGGAGACACCTGTACTCACCAACGAGGAGAACGTTCAACAGCCTGGCAATGTTCCTCCTGTGAACAACACCACTGAGCAGACGGTGAATGATGAGATGTTTAGAAGCTTTTTGCGGTTCATGCAAAACCAGACGAAGGAGATTCCTGTTCAAAATATAGGAAGAAACAATGGCAACGCACAGCTGGTCACAGCCAAGCAGTTTAAAGAGTTGGGACCACCAGAATTCTGGGGAAAGCCAGATCCGATTAAGGCGGAGACATGGGTCAAGCAAATTACTAAGATATTTGATGTCTTGGGATGCACGGAGGAACAGAAGGTTCCATTCGCCACCTTTATGTTCCGTGGCAAGGCAGACTACTAGTGGGAATCTGTGAAGCGTACCCATCCAGCCGCACTCAGCATGTCTTGGGAGACATTTCAGAAACTATTCAATGACAAGTACTTTCCTGAAAGTATTCGTCATATGAAGGAGGTAGAGTTTATTAGACTGGAGCAGAATAACATGACGGTGTCCCAGTACGAGGCGAAGTTTGCAGAGTTGTCCAGGTTTGTACCTCATTTGGTGGAGAATGAGGAACATATGACACGGATGTTTCTGAGAGGTTTGAAACCCGGCATACGTCAATATCTCATTTCTCATAAATTTTCTCTCTATTCAGATGTTGTCAACAGGGCTCAATTGTTGGAGCGAGATAACGAGTACGATCAACCGAGGGACCACAACCAGGATCATATCGGTGACAACAGTCATCAGAACAATGATAACCAGCGGAGAAAGAAAAGTACAGATAAGAACGGCAACCACTCTGGTGGTAATCGTGGCTATGAAAATAGAAGAAGCGAGTCGGGAGGAGATTTTAAAAAGAGGAGATTCAACAATGATAATACGAAGACGTCAGCACCGGCAGCAACTAGTTCCAAGGGAGGAGAACGACCACCGGTCATATGCTATAAATGTGGAAAAGAGGGACATATCAGCCCAAACTGTCCACAACAGTTCAAGGTATGCTATAATTGTGGAAAGGAAGGACATATCGCTCGAGATTGTACGATAGCGAAACCAAGTTCAGCGGGGACGGTGACTCAAAAGGCTGCCCCAGAAAAGTCAAAGTCAACGGTTCCTGGAAGAGCGTTTGTCGTAACTGGTCAACATGCGAGGAACCCAAGCGAGGTGATCACGGGTAAGCTAATCATAAATTCATGTGAAGTTTATACCTTACTAGATACCGGTGCTACCCATTCATTTATTTCTCCTGCTTGTGCTCAACGTTTAAACTTGACTCCGGAGAAATTAGACTTTGATTTATCTGTGGAGACTCCGTTAGGGGAAACTTTCATCACATCCACTGTTTATAAATCTTGTTTGATCCAAGTTGGCACCATCACCTTACCTGTTGACCTTATCTCTTTAAAGATACTTGCATTTGACGTGATTTTAGGAATTAATTGGTTAACTACTCATCATGCCAAAATTGATTGTTTTCGTAAGGTGGTTAGTTTTCATATTCCTAATCAACCTGTTGTTCGAATTCAAGCAACAAAGCCATTAAAATCAATCACTGTCATATCAAGTCATAAAGCCATTCGTTTATTGAAAAACGGATGTCAAGCTTTCCTAGCCCATGTTATGGATTTGAATAAAGACACGTCAAATTTGAATAATATTCCTGTTGTTAGTAACTTTCCTGACGTATTTCCTGAAGAACTTCCCGGTCTACCCCCAGAACGTGAAGTTGAATTCTTCATTGATCTTGAACCTGGTACAAAGCCTATTTCTAAAACCCCATATCGAATGGCTCCTATTGAACTTCAGGAGTTGAAGGTCCAACTACAAGAGTTGTTGGACATCGGTTTCATTCGTCCTAGTACATCTCCTTGGGGTGCTCCTGTTTTATTTGTAAAGAAGAAAGACGGGAGTATGCGACTTTGTATCGATTACTGGAAATTAAACCATGTCACCATCAAGAATAGGTATCCGCTACCTCGTATTGATGACCTGTTTGACCAGTTACAAGGAGCACAATTCTTTTCAAAAATCGATCTTCATTCTGGATATCATCAGCTGAAGGTTAAAACTGAGGATATTCCGAAGACTGCCTTTAGAACTCGGTACGGGCATTATGAATTCTTAGTCATGTCTTTTGGATTGACTAATGCTCCTGCGGCTTTCATGGATATGATGAACCGAGTATTCAAGGATTATTTGGATCAGTTCGTTGTTGTCTTTATTGATGACATCCTCATATATTCCAAAAGCCGTGAAGATCATGAGCACCATTTGAAGCTGGTACTCCAAAGGCTGCGTGAAAACAAGCTATATGCTAAGTTGAAGAAATGCGAGTTTTGGCTTGAGGAAGTAGCATTCCTAGGGCACGTGGTGTCAAAACATGGAGTATCTGTGGACCCGGCGAAGATTGAAGCAATACAAAGCTGGGAGCAACCGAAGACGGTGACCGATGTACGTAGCTTTCTGAGCTTAGCTGGTTATTATCGGAGATTCGTAGAAGGGTTTTCTCGAATCGCTACCCCGTTAACTCAGCTGACTCGGAAGGATATCAAATTCGTATGGAGCGAAGAATGCGAGAAGAGTTTCCAAGAGCTTAAGAGGAGACTCATTTCGGCACCTGTTCTGACAATACCATCTGGTTCGGATGGATTTGTTATCTACAGCGATGCTTCAGGTAAAGGGTTAGGATGTGTTCTCATGCAACGTGAAAAAGTCATAGCCTATGCCTCGCGACAACTTAAAGAATATGAGAGGAATTATCCTACTCATGATCTAGAGTTGGCAGCAGTCGTTTTCGCGCTAAAGATCCGGAGGCACTATCTATATGGGGAGAAAGTGGAGATATATTCAGACCATAAAAGCCTCAAATATTTCTTCACTCAGAAAGAACTCAACATGCGGCAACGACGTTGGCTCGAGCTGTTAAAAGATTACGACCACACTATTCAATACCATCCTGGAAAAGCAAACGTGGTAGCTGACGCGTTGAGTAGAAGATCATATGCAGGAACGAGTGCGATGATGTCAAGTATACGCATAGAACCAACTTTAATCGATAAAGTTAAAGTTGCTCAAGCTACAGACCCGGAGCTGATGCGTATGAAGAAGAAAGTGCAAGAAGGTGCTATTCCAGAAGCAAGAATCGATGAAGAAGGAATACTTTGAGTCCACTCCAGACTTTGTGTTCCTAACGATTCTGATTTAAAGTACAAGATCATGATGGAGGCACACAATACACCATTTGTAATCCATCCTGGAAGTACTAAAATGTATCGTGATCTTCGACATACATTTTGGTGGAACAATATGAAGAGAGAGATTGCAAATTTTATCTCGAGGTGTTTAACTTGTCAACGTGTAAAGGAGGAGCATCAAGTACCAAAGGGTCCATTGCAACCACTTGAGATTCCGAAATGGAAGTGGGAACACATTACCATGGATTTTGTTACGGGTCTTCCCACGGTTTCTCAAGGCATAAATGCTATTTGGGTTATAGTTGATAGATTAACCAAGTCTGCTCATTTTTTGCCGATACGTGAGACTTATTCCCTTGAACGTCTTGCTAGTATGTACGTAAATGAGATTGTAAGGTTGTATGGCATGCCAGTATCCATAGTTTCGGATCGTGACCCAAGATTCACTTCAAGATTTTGGGTTAGCTTGCAAAAAGCTATGGGCACGGATTTACGGTTCAGTTCGGCATACCATCCTCAAACGGACGGGCAATCAGAGAGGACTATTCAAACTCTTGAAGATCTATTAAGACTTTGTGTCCTCGATTTCAAAGGAAGTTGGGATAAGTACCTACCATTGGTGGAATTCTCCTACAACAACAGTTATCAGGCAAGTATAGGTGTGGCTCCCTTTGAAGCATTGTATGGACGAAAGTGTCGCTCTCCAGTATGTTGGGATGAGGTGGGAGAAGCAACGTTGTTGGGACCAGAGTTGGTACGAATGACTACAGAGAAGATCCAAACGATTCGACAACGTATACAAACGGCACAGGATCGACAAAAGAGTTATGTGGATCTTCATCGAAAGGACGTGGAATTTGACATTGGGGATCATGTATTATTACGTGTAGCTCCATGGAAAGGAGTTACAAGATTTGGGAAGAGAGGAAAGCTCAATCCACGATTTATTGGTCCATTTCAGATTCTTGACCGAGTAGGAAATGTGACCTATAGACTTGCGTTACCTCCAAGTATGTCTCGTGTTCATAATATTTTTCATATATCTGTACTTCGTAAATATGTGAAAGACCCGAACCATGTTATTGAGTTAGAACCGGACGAGATAGCTGAAGACTTAACGTACGAGGAGGTACCTGTCAAGATCATGGATAAGAAGGAGCATGTCCTACGCACGAAGGTCATACCACAAGTTAAAGTTTTATGGAGAAACCATGCTATTGAGGAAATGACCTGGGAGTTGGAAACGGAAATGAAAGCGAGGTATCCTCATCTTTTCGAAACACCAGGTACGTATGTCAATTTCGAGGACGAAATTTCATAAGGAGGGGAGGTTGTAAGACCCCAAATTATTAATAAATGAAATTTAAATTCCTCTATTTATTATTCTGAAATAGTAAGAGTTGATTTGATTAAGGTGGTTAGTTATGGGTAAAATGCGCAAATATTTTAAAATAAGCAAGTGGTTATAAAATATTCATTGTTGTCGGGGAATATTTGTTTGGTCGTGGAATATTCTTGTTGTCGGGGAATATTCGTACGACGGCGCAGCCTTGTGTGGGCCCCATAACAGAAAGCGATTGGATGAAGAAAACGACAAAAATAAGTTGTTGTTACCGTTAATACTGTTGGAATACCCGGTGGTTAAAACACGGTAATACGCGTAGCACACGGTATTGCACCAATTATTGATTCTTACGTAAGAAGGCACTACTCAATAATTGTTACAGTAATTACTGTTCAATATTGTATTTTATTGATTCAATAATTGCTGCGTTGATATTTTATATTACTATTGTTTCAATAATTGTCACTACGCAGTATTTTTCATTATCGGAGCAATAATTCATATTATCTGAATAATATTATTAGATAACATTATTGGCAATGTCTAGAAAGTTCTGTCTAAGGAGAGGTTTGGTCATCTAATTGCGCGCCAGTAAGGAGAAATCCTTATTGGAAAGCCCATCTTTCCTGGGAACTGCCTGGTTGCCAGTACTGTGGTTCTGTAATATTATTTGTGTATAATTAATTATTGATTTATATGATGAGAAAAATAGTGATTTTATGTGGATATAGATAGAGAAAAAATTTAATGTGACAATTGTTGAAAATTAATATTTTATCTTTTTCTGATAAAATAATTCATTTAAATATATTATTTTAATAATATATTGATGGTGGTATTTTTATAATGAATGTGGGATATATGAGTATATGAGGAGGAAGAGTATTTTTGTGGCATTAAATGATTAACACATGTTTTGTGTGTTGGTGGACATAATTCTTGACCGAAAATTTATTATTGACTGTAAAAATCGCCCGTTTGTGAATTTCGGTCAATTTTTGTTTAGAATTTGGAAAAACTTTCTTTTGCAAAGTTGTAGAGAATTGAATTTTCTATAAAAACTCGCGAGATTCGAATTTTCTGATAAAAGGGCTATTTATTATGAATTATTGAAGTTCTGAAGTTCCGAAATAATTGATTTTTGGAAGTTTTATTTATTATTTTGAAGAAAAACGTTTTTTGGCATTTAAGTGGGCTAACATGTGATATAAATGGGCTGAGATCAGATGTCTAGAGGTGGGCTAAGGAAAATTTGATAAATATATTATTATTATATTAAATTTTATGCTTTGGTGTTCTAAGCATTTTCCTATAAATAGGGTGCTTAGGTTAGAATTGAAAATCACACCAGAAACACAAGTTTCTCTCTATTTCTTTCTCTATATCGAGCGTATTCTTGTGAGTATTTGATACTTTGAGTGTTGCTATACGGTGCAAATTTCCTTCAGCACTATATCTAGTATTCTAGTCAGAAGTACCGTCTTTCCGAGGTAAGGGATGTTATTTCTTCTTAAATGATATTATTTTCTTCAATATCATTATGCCGAAATATTGATCTGAACTTTTTATCAAATTTGAAACTTTTCATGTCGGGGTTACTATTCATGAGTTACTATTCACGAGTTACTATTCATCGAAAAATAAAATTTCCTTCTTTTCGTCCAGATATCTATTCTGGATACTAGCTTTGATTGTATCCATGTTTTGATCATTCTTGAATTTTACTTCACTATGATAAGGTATTTTTGGACATGGATAAATCGAAATACGAATCCTTAATATTTGTTATTTTGCTTCACTGGATTCGTTTTCTTTAAAATATTTTTCATCATCCTCAGTCTTAAATGATAATATAACTGAATATCTTTGGCCTGTAGTGCAAAGATGAATAATTTCTGATGAATATCTTTGGCCCGTAGTGCAAAGATGAACAGGTGTTGAGGTGAACATGACCAACTGATGGATATCTTTGGCCTGTAGTGCAAAGATGACTATTTGATTCAAGATATTTATTGATTGATTTTACAGGGATAAAATGTTGATGATGGGCTTTTAAATTCATAGATAATCGTAGATTTCATTCTCTACGTAACTTCTCTATGAATTATTATTTTCCGCTGCGAATATTGAATTAAAACTTGTTGTCTATTGTATTCTATTAAATTTTTCCCTGTTGAAGACTAACGATAATTTGTTGTATATTATCTTAGTCATAATATTCTTTACTGGGCTAGTTGAGCTCACCCTTTTTCTTGTTGTTCCATTTTCTTCTCAGGAGGCGAGAATGTAGCAGGTACTAGTCGGGGTATGGAATGAAGGTTCTAGGAAGTTGTTTTAGTAGTCCTCACCATTTTTTTGTAAAATATTGTTCCAATAATTGTAATAAAGACTTATTTGAGTGTGGATATTGTCTAGATGACAATATTTGTATTTACACTCACAGTTTTTATGTTGTATTAATAAAGTTGTAGTTGTTTCTGTACCATGTTATTGACGACTCAGAATAGGTGTTGTATACCTGTTTTGGGGGCGTCACATTCGAGTCCACCCCTCTACAAAAGTAATCAAAAATTAAGTGCCTACATAAAGAAGGGAAGTTTTTCCAAGATTTATTCTTAGTTTCTCTTCTAACCTCTTCCCCAAGTATACTAAGGTGCTGTTTGTTTACATCTGATTGCCTCTTAATGGACTGCCTCTTATTCGCTAAGAGGCATGATGTTGTTTGTTTTGTTTTTTGTTACCTCTGAATGCCTCTTAATCGGTAAGACAGAAAATGAAATCTTAATAATTAAGAGGTACCTCTTAATGAAATTTTTTTGATAATTTTTTTTATATAAATATATTCAACAATATTATGCACTCATTTTTATTAAATTGAATATTTAAAATTATTAAATAAAATTTTACCCTTTAAAATGGTAAAATGGTGTCATTAAGAGACAACTTAGGTTGTGTTTGATAAATTTGAGAATTAAGATCTAAATGATTATGATGTCTTAATAAATTAGATCATCTGAATGGTTATGAGGTCTGAATCTAAAAAATTGTTTGATAACAAAAAAGTAAGTTGTCTCTTAATGACACTATTTTACCATTTTAAAGGGTAACATTTTATTTAATAATTTTAAATATTCAATTTAATAAAAATGAGTGCATAATATTGTTGAATATATTTATATAAAAAAAATTATCAAAAAAATTTCATTAAGAGGTACCTCTTAATTATTAAGATTTCATTTTCTGTCTTACCGATTAAGAGGCATTCAGAGGTAACAAAAAATAAAACAAACAGCATCATGCCTCTTAGCGAATAAGAGTCAGTCCATTAAGAGGCAATCAGATGTAAACAAACAGCACCTTACTTTTTTGTTATCAAATAATTTTTTAGATTCAGACCTCATAACCATTCAGATGATCTAATTTATTAAGACATCATAATCATTCAGATCTTAATTCCCAGATTTATCAAACACAACTTAAGATGAAATGTATTATGACTATTGAGTTATAATAGAATAGATTCTCAAAAAAAAAATCTCCAAAAAATATCGTGTTTAAGATAACAAATACGATACTAAGATAATGAGAATTATCTCATATAAAAAGTAGATAATTGATATTTTCACAAATAAATTTGATAGTTTCACAAGTTTCTAATTACATGAATATTAAGTGGGGTCCGTAAAAGAAGAACATGTGAAAATATAGAATTTACTTGTAAAAATATCAATCAATTCTCTAATAATAAATGCCCAGAGTATTAACAATAATATATTAAAATTTTCATGCTATTTTACAATCTAAAAATATATGTATATCTAATTATAGAACGGATTTTGGTTCGAAATGAGTACTTCGCAAAGATTCAAAACTCGTTTAATTGCACTTACAGTTGTGTAAAAACAAATTTTAAATTAAATATGTTAGTGTCGAGTGACAATTCAAAAATACTTTCTACAAGTAGATACTTTTGTTGAAAACACTTTTGATAAAATAAAAACATTTATACTTTTGACAAAAATATATTTAACCAAAACATAAAGTATAAATAAATAAATAAAATTAGAAGTACATATTACACGTTTTTGTATAATTTTAAAGAGAATTTTCTTTAATTTTGAAAGAGAAATATTATTAACTAGTTGTGTCCCGTGCTTCTTACACTATATGAACGATGAAATTTATCTCAAATTTTAGAAGACTCAAATAATTTATTAAAATAAATAAAAAATTTAAAATTAATTATATTTTGTTAGATATATTTCAGTTTTAATAATAATTCTCAAAAGGGAACGGAAGTAGTCAAACAAATAGGACAAAGGCTCACGATCGAAATGACTAATGAGAATAAGTTTGTTTGTAGCAGCGTTTTTATGGGGCCCAAGTCCGCCAAAAGGAGACAACCTGAATCTACCACACTTGATCAATATCAATGCTTTTCTTTCATTTGTCCAAATTCCCATATCTTCATCAATATCAATGCCTTTCATTTGTCCAAATTCCCAGATGAATGAATGAATGAAGAATATACACACACGAGACCATGATTTTAGATTAACGCTACTATCACAAGAATCGCTCACGTACCGTTCATGTATATATTGATATAATTCATATGATTTATTATGTACATAGATCATATATATATATATATATATATATATATATATATATATAAAAGTATATGTGAATAGCATGTGAACTATTTTTATGTGATAATAAACTTATTGATGATTTTATCCCAACAAACCCAAATCTCCATTTTCCATTCTTAGGGAAAATAAATCCCTATTACTACTATGCTTTTTGTCCCACTTTTTCCAATGAATTTGTCACATATTTTACCATACTCCCCCTTTTTTTAGAGTAAAATTTATTTTACTTGTCATTTATAGATTTTTTTTATAGAAAATAATGATTTAATTTTTCATATTATCCCTATATTAAATATCAATTTATTTGAGTACTATTGTGATTTTATAATTATTTTATTCAATCAGACAAAGCATTAATTGCATTTCTTAATTTTTGTGTTTTTTTTTCTAAAACGAGAAGTAAAAAAAGAACCAAAAAAATATAATTTTTTATTTCATTGATTATGATATATATTTCATGGATAAGTTTTAAAAAATTTATTATATTAATTAATATAACGTTTGTTATACTTAATGCAATAAAAAATTATAAAAACCTACTATAATAAAATTTGTGGCAAGTCCATTAAAACCGAATTCACTTTTTCTCCTTTCCTGACCTACAATGACACCACTGACCATTCCCTCCGTCTTTCCAAGCTTCTTTTTTCCTCCTTTTATTTTCTTTATTTATTGGAAAAAGCAATCAAATCTTTCCCAAGCTCAAAAGATGCTCTCATCCAACACCAACATGAAGGAACATAAACACAAGCATAACAAAATAAAACAAAATACTCCCCACTCCCACTCCCACGCCCACCCCAACCCCCACGCCCAATTCTATCATACTCACATTATAGCTTATTTTTTGTATTTTAAAATAATTGTAACCTATATATATATCATGAAAAATCTTAATTTTTTTTATAATACCCATATTTGTATATTCTCTTTTAAGGATATTTAATACATCAAACAATTACTATTTTTGTTCGTACTCCTTTTAACAATAAAAGATAATAATATCATTTTTCTTTTAAAACTAAACTATTAATTGTTGTCCTTAATAAGTTTGTATATTATTTTGTGCCAGATAATATAGAATGGAGGGAGTAATATACAGCAAAAATTTAAAGGGTTCAGATACACACTTCTTAAATTCATAATTACACTTTAAGGTCATATAATACTATTACCTTTTTTCCTAAATATAACATTATTATTGACTTTAAAAAAATTAATTTTAGAGATTTTTAAATTTAAAATTAAGATGATTTTGTGTCAATTATGTTTTCCTTTTATTCCTTTTTTTCTCAAAAAGAATTATTGTATGTACTTCCTCTATTCCTTTTTAATTGACTTTATAAAAAAAATACAAAGATTAAAAAATAAAATTAATATTTTATTTAATTGAGTAAATCGAGTATAAAATCTCAACATTGCCGTTTAAAATTCATTAGAAAAGATAAAAGATAAGCAAATTAATATTTAGTAATAGCAATAATACGGTAAACTATGTCATTAATACTTTTTTGAAATCTACTGACAATAATTAAAAATGAACAAATTTCAATATCTAAAATGACAAATAAAAAGGGACGGATGAAATATTTTTTAATACATTAATACTCCCAACGTTCCGAGATAAAAGTCTTAATTGACTGTGTGCAAATTAAGAATGATGATAAAATAATAAAATTATCAATATTTAAATTTTTATTTAATTACATAATTTTCTATACATGATTAATGATAGTCCATAAATAAATTATTTAAGATAAATAAACATTTAACATGTGATTACTTAACACAGTACTAATAAAGATTTTTATAATGTAGGAATTAGGACTATTAACAAAGTTTCTTTATGACTTTATTTTTATCACATTTCACTCCTTCCCTTTCCTCCTCTTTCATTGGCCAGTTCAGCAGCATCAATATAATTAAGGGAAATTTTATTTTCACAAAAAATTGATATTTTTATAAAATTTTACTCGTATAAATAGTTAATTTATTTATTATTCATATGAAAAGAAAATTGTGAAACTATCAATTTAATTTGTGATTATTCCCTATAATCGAACTTAAGCGTAATAGGAAATTAGTAATGCTTAACTATGGAGAAAAATATTACCGTCATTACTCAACAAATGTACAAATTTATATAATTTATCTTTCATTTTCAGATATAGAATGCTGCTACCATTTCTCTCCCTATTTTTCACTCACTAATATTTTAATATAACGTTTTGAAAGAAAACAAATCACCAGTCATAATTGATAACTCATTTTCTAGTCATTTCTTTTGTTTAATCAAAACGACCAAACATTGTGACTTTTCCATTCAAACATTCAAAGATCCACCTAATGAAGCTAGGCCTTCAAATTCAACTCTCCTTTTGATTTATCCTCTGAAATCGAAGAATCAGCTGTCGATAAATTTAAGGATTTTTCTTGTGATTGATCAGTCACTGACCGCAATAAACCTGATGACTCTGATTCTGTTATTCACAAAAGCATAAATTCAAATGATTAATCTGGTTGTTGAAAAATCAAAATCAAAATCAAAATTTGAGATTAGTTCAGGTAATTAAACAAATAATTAATGTACCTCTACAGGCTTTGAAAGATCTCTTGCAATGCATAATAGCGCTTTGAATCCCATCCTGTTGTTGCAGCAACGAATAATCGCGACGTTTTGAGACCACCGGCCCCGGCGACGACGCCGCCACCGCCACCGCCGACGACGCTGATTTGCTCTTTCCTAAATGCTTACGCACTACACGCAGCCTAGCAGGTAAACTTACCTGCTTATGAGTCCTCACATTACGCCGCCGTGGCGCTTCGCTAACCTTTGGTGCTTCTACCTTACTATTCGCCGCTGGAGGCGATTTTGCAACTCCTAATAAGCTCAAATGTCCTGGAAACCCTAGCTTCTCTCCGTATCGCTTTGAGACGCGAACATAAAGGGGCTTTACCTTCTTCAAGTACTTCTGTAACGCCTCTTTTGAAAATCCCCTCTCATCTTGACCTAATTTGTCGTTTTTCTTCTGTGTTTTGTTATTTACAATTTTCGAGTTATTATCTTTGGTAAACAAAGACAAAATTGGCACTACTTCAACTTTGAATTTTACAGAGAAAAACTTCCCCGGTAATTTGCTCTGCTTTTTTTTCTCTTTTTCTTTTTCTGTTCGTTGTTTTGGATTTTCTGGAGCAGATTCGTCGGGTTTTACCTTTTCAGATACATTTGATTTTGTTGATTTCTTCAATTTCAACATCAGAACGCGAAATTTGGTAGATTTTGTGGCAGATTTTAAGAGAGAACTCGGCTTGGAATTAGGTTCGGATAGGGGAACAAGCCGACCTTTGAAGAACAGATCATCGGAGGGAGAAAGAGAAACGTTCGGATCAACACCGTCGCCGCTAGAAGCAGATGAAAACGTGAATTTCACCTCTGTATCATTCTCACCGTCGGATTGATCATCATCAGACTCTGTACTCTCATCCTTTTCTTCCTCATTTTCCTCTAGACAAATAATGTCGTCAATTTCACCCTCGAAATTGCCGTTGTTCTCGTCAGGAACTGTGAATTCCAAGTCAAAAAACGATCCTCCGTCAGCGTTATCTTCTTCGTCGGACTCCGACGGCTGATCACTCACAACAGTGACGGGAGTAGTTGTGGTTTGTACACTAGCAATGGCGTCTCCGGCGAATGATACACCGGCTACACCGCCACCTTTCCAATACTTGAGAAGGCTGAAAGATTCCATGGTTGGAAGAGCCAGAATAGAAATAGCTTTTCGAAGACGAGTTTTGTAAAGAAAAACGTGGAGAGAGAAAATGAGCTTTTGTGTAACAGAGAGAGATAAAGAAGTTGTTCAGAAGGGAAAAGAAAAAGTAGGTTTTTATTAGCGCACAGCAAGGTGAGTGTGAAACCGTGGCGCAGAGAGAGAGACATAAGAATCAGAAGATGAGTGTAGCGGGTATAAATGTCTTTTTGGTGTTGTTTGTTCCGTATACGTGGTTGGTTGCAGAATAGGCATGTGAGAATAGAGCAGTCTGTGTGTGTCAGCTATGTATACCAATATATGTAGTCTGCTCATAGGGCACCAATAATACTTTTTTAACTTTTGACATAATCTGCCGATAATGTCTTATTTACTTTTTACTTTGTGGGTAATTAGTCTGCCCGTAATGTCTTTTTTACTTTTTACTTTGAGGATAACATTAGGTTATGACGTCATACATATTCTGGCCTATGAATTATCGTCATAGTATAATATAATTATATATTATACAATTATATATATACATATAGCTCAATATATAAATATACTCCCTTAGCTACACTCTCCCCCAGCCCCCGACCCCCGATTTTAAAACTAAGTTAACGTCATATTTTAGTTAATAACACTTATTTAAAAAAAATATTATTTTATAACTTTAATTAATTATCTTAATTTTAAGTTTAAAAATATTTTAAATTAATTTTTAAAACTAAACAAAAATATTATAATTTAAACAGAATAAATATAATAATGACAAGTAGATATTTAAAAATATTTAAGATTTTAAATCAAATAGTCTATAATAATGACAAGTGGATATTTAAATATATTTAAGATTCTAAATCAAACTTGCGTTCCCTATAAGCTATTGACTCGGCTATTATAAGGAAACATTAACACCCTATCTTGGAGTTATTTTGGAGAGAAAAGAAAAGAAAGAGAGGAAAAAAATAGAAAGGGTATCTTAGAGTTTTTTAGGAGAAGAGAAATTAAAGTGGAAATATATCTTGGAGTTTAAGTTGAGAGAGAAAAAATAAGAGAGTAGTGGAAAGTTAGACTTAGGGTTGTTTGATTAACATTGAATGGCTGAATGGTTACTGATTTAGTCATTCAGTACGTTTATTTTAAAAAAAATAGTCTAAATGGTTGAATCGGTCAGCCATTCAGACGATTTGGGCTGGATGAGTAAGTCACATTTTTTGGCTGAATGATTTTTTTTTTTACAATATTAACTATTATATTAAGTAATATTAAATAAATTTACAACAATTTTTAATTTTTTTCAAAGGGGTAAAATAATAGATGTTTCAGACATGTTAATTATCAAATAACTTTTTTTATTCAGATTCAGATTTATTCAATTTTTATGAAACACCCCCTTGTTTAGATCTAAAAAAATTTCTCACTTGAAATTGTGAGACACCAGATTTTATGAATAAAGATTTAATTTTCTCAAAATAAAATTATTTTTATATTATGGTGTGGATTTGATATAATGTTATAGTTGTGGGTGATATTTATAAATTTTGTAAAGTATGCAAATTGTTATATAATATTCGTTTGATCGGAAAATATTCGTACGACGGCACAATTATTAGTGGACCCCACAACGGAATTATTGTCGGATTGAGAAAACGACAAAAATATTTTATAAAAATAATAGCGGAAGTTTTACCGTTAATACTGTTGAACTACTCGATAGTAAAAGTATAGTAATACGTGTGGTTGCATAGTAGCATACGGTATTGATTATTGAGGCTTACGTAATTAGTCACTCAATTTTATTTTATTGGTATTATTAATGTAATAAAACAGAAAATCTTTTTATATAAAACAGAATACTTTTATAAAGTTATTCGTTTTATTAAGCTAATAGTAAAATCTTTTTATATAAAACAGAATACTTTTATAAAGTTATATGTTTTATTAGATAATAATTAGAATATATTATATTTTATTATGCATAGTGTTTGCATAGTGCATGTATAGTAAAATCTTTTATAAAGTTATTCGTTTTATTATATTATAAATAGAATATATTATATTTTATTTAAAAAAATTTGCTTTAAATATGGACCGTCAGATTAAAATAAATCAATCTAGACCGTTCATAAATTAGTTACTATGCAGTCCATTTTTCTATAAATAGAAGCTCATTCCTTCATTATTTTCTTACGAATTCACTAAAACTCTAGAGAGAGAAACTATAGAGAGAAAGAAGAAAAGTGTTCTGCTACTTCACTACTCCTATATCTAGTACTCTTCCTTTCAAGGTAAGGAATATTATTTGTTGTACTCGTAAGGGATATTTTTTTTTTTTGTATTCATGAAGAGAACTTCTGTTATTCTATTCTTTATTCTTCTGCTGGAATAACCAGTATATGCGGACTACCCTATACTTGGTGACATTCTTCTATTATTTCGTCTTTATTATTCTGTTAGAATATCATGTCTGTGTTTTACACCGGACCTGGTTCTGTCTTTATTATTTTGTTGGAATATCATGTCTGTGTGTTTTACACCGGACCTGGTTCAGTCTTTATTATTCTGTTGGAATATCATGTCTGTGCGTTTTACGCCGGACCTAGTTCCATCTTTATTATTTTGTTGGAATAACCTGTCTATGCGAAGTACCGCATGCATGGTGATTTCTCTTGTTATTCCATTATTTATTATTCTGTTGGAACATCCTGTCGGTGCGAATTTCGCCTGACCTGGTTCCGTTACTTATTATTTTGTTGGAATAATCTGTCTATGCGAAGTATCGCATGCATGGTGATTTCTTTTGTTATTCCATTTTATATTATACTCAGTTGGTTAAAGTTTTGACTTCTATACTCCATGAAATTAGTGAAATATCCTTGATATTTGCGCTTCATCCAGTATCTTTTCATAAAAATATTCTTCGGAGCATTCTTGAAAATTTACTCTACAAAGAAGTATCATGTTAACAATTTAGACGTTATTAGTTCTTGGATAATTTAATTCTTGAACTTGTTTTATTGAATTCTTATATCATTGTCATCATCCTCATGTTTATATTTTTTTTAAAGTCATCTGTGGCCTGTAGTACATAGATGGATTTGGTATGATTATGACCAAGGATTATTCAGTATAATCATGACCGTAATATTACAAATGGTGTGAAAAAAGTCCTCATTGGCCCGTAATACATTGATGGACAGTTTTTGGTATGATTATGACTATGGATTCTCTTCGGCCAAGGGAGCAAAGATGAATTGTTTTATGGCATGATCAGGACCGTTGATGAAAATACGATTATCTTTGGCCCGTAGTGCATGAATAATTCGTGGTCGTGATACTAAATAATATCATTGGCCTGTAGTGCATGGATGAATTGATGATGTGGATTATTTATTAAGCTGAGTCCCAGCAATAAAAGTGATGAAAAACTTTTTAAATCATAAAAGATAGTAGATTTTATTCTCTACTTGACTCTTTTAATGGATTGCTTGTTCCGCTGCAGTTAAACTTGATGTCTATTGTATTTTATCAGTTTAACATTGTTGGAGACTAATGATAATTTATTCTGCATTATCTTAGTCATAATATTTCTTACTGGGCTAGTTGAGCTCACCCTTTTGCTTTCACTGTTCTCTTCAGGAAATGAGAATATAGCTGGGACGAGTCAGGAAACGGAGTGATGGACCAGATGATAGCATTAGTAGTCATCACTATTCTATGTAATAGTGTGATAATAATTGTAATGAGGACTCCTTTTGAGTTTGTATACTCTCTAGTAGACAATATTTGTATTCAAACTCACAGTTTATGTTTTGTCGTATTTTACATGATAGTTGTATTATTAAGTTGTATTTGAATTCTGTACCATGTATCTGGCGACTCAAGATGGGTAATGTATACCTAATTTTGGGAGCGTCACGGTTGGAATCAAAGCTTAGGGATATTGTAAGACCCCGAATTTTATGAAATAAAAGTATTCAATTTTTTTTATAATTACTATTCAGTAAATGGTTAAATTGATAAATGTTAAAGTTAAGGGTGATATATGATTTTTTTTTCAAAATACACAAGTGGTTATAAAATATTCATTGTTGTCGGGAAATATTAGTTTGGTCGTGGAATATTCTTTCTGTCGGAGAATATTCGTACAACGGCGCAACCATTTGTGGGCCCCATAACAGAATAACTGTCGGGTGAAGAAAATGATAAATTTGAGTTTTTACAAATAACGGCGTAGTTATTACCGTTAACACTGTTGGAATTCCCGGTGGTTAAAATACAGTAATACGCGTTATTGCACAGTAGTACACGGTATTGCATAGTATTTTTAAAATTATTGATTATTACGTAAGAATGCACTACTCAATAATTGTTACAGTAATTACTGTTCAATATTTTATTTTATTGATTCAATAATTGCTACGTTGAAATTTTATATTATTGTTGTTCAATAATTGTCACTGCACAGTATTTCCCATTATCAGATCAATAATTCATATTATTTGAATAATATTATTAGATAACATTATTGGCAATGTCTAGAAAGTTCTGTCTAAGGAGAGGTTTGGTCACCTAATTGCGCGCCAGTAAGGAAAAATTCTTATTGGAAAGCCCCCTCTTTCCTGGGAACGGCCTGGTTGTCATAAATGTGATTCTGTAATATTATTTGTGAATAATTAATTATTGATTCATATGATAAGGAAATATTTATTTTATGTGGATATAAATGAGGGATATATTTTTGTGGTTAAAAATGAAGGAGTTAATGTTGAGGTGTTTTATCTGTATTTTTGTCAGAACGGAGGTATTGAAAATCAAATTAGGATTTTTAAGATATTTTACGAGGGTTATAATTTTTAATCCGACCGTTAGATCGTGGTAATATTTGGATATGTTATACATATATAAGTTGAGTATATATCCACAAATTTTGAACCGTTAAAAATGAACGTATGATTTGTTATGAATTTTACGAGATGACTGATTCAGAAAGTGTTGAATTTATGGAGTTAATCTTTTTGGTGGAAAATTCTAGAATTGGTGGGCCCCACTCTTGGTTGGTGAAGAAATGTGCTGAGATTTTTATTCAAATATGGTGGGTGGGAATAGTAACAGGTAAAGCCATCAGGTTGCAGGTTAAGTATGCTTCGGCGTGCTAACATTTTCCTATAAATAGAGGGCTAAGTTAGAATTAAAAAACACACCAGAAACATAAGCTTTCTCTCTTTCTCTCTCTATATTATGAAGCATATTTTGTGAGGATTTATATACTGTGAGAGTTGCTATTCAGTGCAAGTTTCCTTCGACTTTGCATTCCAGTCAGAAATACTGCACTTTTGAGGTAAGAGATAGTAAGAGATTTTAAGGGTTGTTATGTTTTTCAGTTTCGTAATTTTTCTGACCTTCAAAAATTCTGGAAAAATTTGAAATGATATTTTGATGAGTTTTCTTGATTGTGTCCAAAAATGGTGATTTTTGGATGTATAGATTAAGAGTTATGAATTTTATGAGAAAAGACTATTTTAAAAGTAACCGCTTATAACTCCTTGTGGTTAACTCCAAAATTAATAAAATTTTTATTGGGAGTACATGTATATGATAGGAGTATATTCTGTGAATTTCAGAATTTTTAGATAAAAGTACAATTTTTGATAAATGTCTAAATATTCGGCTGTTTTGGCCATATGAAAAATAGTAAATGACTTTTAAAAATTCTGAGAAAAATATATGTTCACTATGGGACTATATTATGCTAAATTCCAGAAAAGAAATATTTTTGGAACTGATTTGGTATTTTTCATGAAAATAGTCTAGTTATGAGTAAATGAATTAAATATGTTTTGTGAAGTAAGAAAATTGGAAAATAGGATTTTATGACTTGAGAATCCTATATGAGATATATGCAGATTTTTGATGAGGGTTTTGATTATTGGTGATGAAATCTTATGAGTTTGGCATTTTAGAATGATTAAATGCATTATTTAGTTAAGTGTAAACAATTAAAATAAATTGTTTATAAGCTTAACAAATATTATTCTTTCAATATCATTATACCGAAATATTGGTATGTATTTTATTGTGGAATTTCTACCTTTTTGTGTTGGGATTACTATTCATGAGTTACTATTCACGAGTTACTATTCACGATAAAATTGGTTTCTTTTTCTAACCAAATTATAGTTGATTTATGAATATTACTCTTGAGATTAAATCTATATGTTGATCATATTGTTTTTATTATCATATATAACATTTTTATAACCCTGATGTTGAAATTCTCTTTCACTTGAGTGTAAAGATGGGTAGATTATTGGTATGATCATGACTTTGGATTCTCTTTGGCCAGTAGTGCAAAGTTGAATTATTGACTAGTATGATCATGACCATTGAATTTATAATTGAATATCTTCAGCTTAAGTGCAAAGGTGAAATGATCAACATGGTTATAATTATTGTTTATATAAATGATTATATATTTCTTTGAGATATTAATATATTTGGCCTGTAGTGCAAATATGAACTGTTGATGAATATATTTGGTCGTAGTGCAAATATGAACTGTTGAGGAATATATTTGGTCTGTAGTGCAAAGATGAAATATTGATGAATATCTTTGACCTGTAGTGCAAAGATGAATTGTTGATGAATATCTTTGGCCCGTAGTGCAAAGATGACATGTTGTTGAATATCTTTGGCCAGTAGTGCAAAGATAAGCAGGTGTTGAGATGAACATGACCAACTGGTGATACAAATGAATATCTTTGGCCGTAGTGCAAAGATGAAGTTATTAGTATGATTATGAACAGGAAATGTGATTTGGTGTAACTATAATATTTGATGTTTCAGGTAAAGATAGGTGATAAAAATTATCTTCGTCCTAGATGAGAAGAGGAATTTAGAACTACAGTTATGATTATGAGTTATTCATATGATTGTGGACCAGAATTGTTGATTGATGTTACAGGGATAAAATATTGTTGATGGATTTTTAACATGGAGAAGATAATAGACTTTATAGTCTATTTGACTCTTCTAATGGATTGCTCGTTCCGCTGCAACTATGGTTGAAATTTTTATCATTTACCATATGTTCTAAATCTCTGATTTATTATTGATGAAGGCTATTGATAATTTAATTATCTTTAGTCATGATATTCTTTACTGAGCTAGTTGTGCTCACCCTTTTGCTTCACAATTCCTTTTAGGTAATAAGAGTGTAGCTGGGTCGAGCGAGGGTAATGGGAAAATAGAACGGTGGTCTCTAGCTGTGGATGTTCTCCCGAAGCAGTATAGAAAAGTTCATTTAGTAGTTTTATTTGGTGAATCCAATAGGGTAAGGTGTACCCAACGTTGGAAGGGTGGTTTGCCACTATCATACAAGATGTCTAACGACATACAACCTCGTGTCATCATAAGACAGGGATGTGCTCATCCACTTGCTGAGTATATATACGAGCACTACCTATATAATCTTGGTGTTTGTTTGAAGTATAATTCTCAATTAGAGACAGTAGAGATGATGATATGTCAAGAGAAGACTCACCATTGGAAAGAATATGATAGTAATCTTATCGTTTTTCTTTGGGGTCTATTGGGTCAACCAAGAATAATTATGTTGCCATATGATATCTATCATAACCTAGACGCATGGCCTCCCATGTACAAAGGTTTCCTTGAGCACTTCCCAAAGATTCTAATTTCTAAAACAGTTTTTGACTATACCTTTATGTAAGGTGTCATTGTGAGGTGATGTCCACGATTGGAACATGAGTCACATTTGGTATATATTTGTATCCAAACTCACAACATATGTGTTGTTGTATTTTGCACGACAATTGTTGTAATAAAGTTGTAGTTATTTTCTGTACCATGTATTTGGTGACTCAGAATAGGTTAGATGGAATGGACCTATTTTGGGGTTGTCACATTTGGTATCAGAGCTTAGGGATATGATCTCTGGCGGAGATCGGGAAATACAACTAGGAGGGGAGAGATGAGTAAATCCTTCGCTAGTGTGTCCTACCTAAGCTTATTTGTTGGTTAGTCATAATATTGGGATATTATGTGATATGTTAATTTGTTTAATTAACCCTTGTTTTATGGCAGTATTTGAGAATGACAGCTGAGAATGCTAACAATGGAGTGAATAAGACTGTGGGGATACCTCTAATCACTAACCGTGATAATGTGATTAGAGATATCCATGTGGTGAGTGAAGAATTGATAGTTGCACCCGAGATAGTCACAGAGGTAACAGCTGAGACTGAGAAAGAAGAGGAAGAAGAAGTACTAGCGGAGAGTTTATTAGAGGTATTATATGATCAAAATGTAGAATTTCAAAATCGTATTCATGAGTTAGAAGAGCAGGCAGAAGAACGACAAGCGGTCGTGGAACAAAAGGATGCAACAATTCAAGCTTGTGTTACCCGATATGTGATGCTTGAACAGAAGCATTCTTTGGCAGAGTATAAGATGATAAAAATGGAATCTGAGCTGAAAGAAGAAAAAACTGAACGAGTGAGAATAAGTGATGCATGGGCAAAAGCCGCACGACACGTGGATATTGTGGAAAGAGATGTTCGATCTAAGGAGGCTAAAATAGATGATATGAATTTCTCTTTTTGGAAAGCAATTGGGAGAACCCAACATCGAGTTTTGAATTACCCTGTACATAGCGGTCAACCTGAATCCGATATGGATCGAAGATTGATGATTCAGATCATGAATGAGGAGTACGAAGAGGCAGTTGAGGGAGGAATATATCCTATAGAAAGGTATATTCCAACGGTAATGATGACGCCAAATGCTGCTCCAGACAAGTCAAAGCCGAGTAGTTCGAGGGATGGCGGTTGTCATGACTTCCCAACAAATGAGGAACCCAAATGAAGTTATCATGGGAGATGAGCAATGGAGAAATCATGATGATCTGAGAGATAGAATCTGAAATGGAAGCAAGGTATTCTCAACTCTTCGAAATACCAGGTACGTAAATTTCGGGGACGAAATTTCATAAGGAGGGGAGATTGTAAGACCCCAAATTTTATGAAATAAAAGTATTCAATTTTTCTTATAATTACTATTCAGTAAATGGTTAAATTGATAAATGTTAAAGTTAAGGGTGATATATGAATTTTTTTTTCAAAATACACAAGTGGTTATAAAATATTCATTGTTGTCGGGAAATATTCGTTTGGTCGTGGAATATTCTTTCTGTCGGTGAATATTCGTACGACGGCGCAGCCATTTGTGGGCCCCATAACAGAATAACTATCGGGTGAAGAAAACGACAAATTTGAGTTTTTACAAATAACGGCGTAGTTATACCGTTAACACTGTTGGAATTTCTGGTGGTTAAAATACAGTAATACGCGTTATTGCACAGTAGCACACGGTATTGCATAGTATTTTTGAAATTATTAATTATTACGTAAGAAGGCACTACTCAATAATTGTTACAGTAATTACTGTTCAATATTTTATTTTATTGATTCAATAATTGCTACGTTGAAATTTTATATTATTGTTGTTCAATAATTGTCACTGCACAGTATTTCCCATTATCAGATCAATAATTCATATTATTTGAATAATATTATTAGATAACATTATTGGCAATGTCTAGAAAGTTCTGTCTAAGGAGAGGTTTGGTCACCTAATTACGCGTCAGTAAGGAAAAATTCTTATTGGAAAGCCCCCTCTTTCCTGGGAACGGCCTGGTTGTCATAAATGTGATTCTGTAATATTATTTGTGAATAATTAATTATTGATTCATATGATAAGGAAATATTTATTTTATGTGGATATAAATGAGGGATATATTTTTGTGGTTAAAAATGAAGGAGTTAATGTTGAGGTGTTTTATCTGTATTTTTGTCAGAACGGAGGTATTGAAAATCAAATTAGGATTTTTAAGATATTTTGCGAGGGTTATAATTTTTAATCCGACCGTTGGATCGTGGTAATATTTGGATATGTTATACATATATAAGTTGAGTATATATCCACAAATTTTGAACCGTTAAAAATGAACGTATGATTTGTTATGAATTTTATGAGATGACTGGTTCAGAAAGTGTTGAATTTATGGAGTTAATCATTTTGGTGGAAAATTCTAGAATTGGTGGGCCCCACTCTTGGTTGGTAAAAAAATGTGCTGAGATTTTTATTCAAATATGGTGGGTGGGAATAGTAGCAGGTAAAGCCATCAGGTTGCAGGTTAAGTCTGCTTCGGCGTGCTAACATTTTCCTATAAATAGATGGCTAAGTTAGAATTAAAAAACACACCAGAAACATAAGCTTTCTCTCTTTCTCTCTCTATATTATGAAGCATATTTTGTGAGGATTTATATACTGTGAGAGTTGCTATTCAGTGCAAGTTTCCTTCGGCTTTGCATTCCAGTCAGAAATACTGCACTTTTGAGGTAAGAGATAGTAAGAGATTTTAAGGGTTGTTATGTTTTTCAGTTTCGTAATTTTTCTGACCTTCAAAAATTCTGGAAAAATTTGAAATGATATTTTGATGAGTTTTCTTGATTGTGTCCAAAAATGGTGATTTTTGGATGTATAGATTAAGAGTTATGAATTTTATGAGAAAAGACTATTTTAAAAGTAACCGCTTATAACTCCTTGTGGTTAACTCCAAAATTGATGAAATTTTTATTGGGAGTACATGTATATGATAGGAGTATATTCTGTGAATTTCAGAATTTTTAGATAAAAGTACAATTTTTGATAAATGTCTAAATATTCGGCCATTTTGGCCATATGAAAAATAGTAAATGACTTTTAAAAATTCTGAGAAAAATATATGTTAACTATGGGACTATATTATGCTAAATTCCAGAAAAGAAATATTTTTGGAACTGATTTGGTATTTTGAATGAAAATGGTCTAGTTATGAGTAAATGAATTAAATATGTTTTGTGAAGTAAGAAAATTGAAAAATAGGATTTTATGACTTGAGAATCCTATATGAGGTATATGCAGATTTTTGATGAGGGTTTTAGTTATTGGTGATGAAATCTTATGAGTTTGGCATTTTAGAATGATTAAATGCATTATTTAGTAAAGTGTAAATAATTAAAATAAATTATTTATAAGCTTAAGAAATATCATTCTTTCAATATCATTATACCGAAATATTGGTATGTATTTTATTGTGGAATTTCTATCTTTTTGTGTCGGAATTACTATTCATGAGTTACTATTCACGAGTTACTATTCATGAGTTACTATTCACGAGTTACTATTCACGATAAAATTGGTTTCTTTTTCTAACCAAATTATAGTTGATTTATGAATATTACTCTTGAGATTAAATCTATATGTTGATCATATTGTTTTTATTATCATATATAATATTTTTATATCCCTGATTTTGAAATTCTCTTTCACTTGAGTGTAAAGATGGGTAGATTATTGGTATGATCATGACTTTGGGTTCTCTTTGGCCAGTAGTGCAAAGTTGAATTATTGACTAGTATGATCATGACCATTGAATTTATAATTGAATATCTTCAGCTTAAGTGCAAAGGTGAAATGATCAACATGGTTATAATTATTGTTTATATAAATGATTATATATTTCTTTGAGATATTAATATATTTGGCCTGTAGTGTAAATATGAACTGTTGATGAATATATTTGGCCGTAGTGTAAATATGAACTGTTGAGAAATATCTTTGGCCTGTAGTGCAAAGATGAAATATTGATGAATATCTTTGGCCTGTAGTGCAAAGATGAATTGTTGATGAATATCTTTGGCCCATAGTGCAAAGATGACATGTTGTTGAATATCTTTGGCCAGTAGTGTAAAGATGAGCAGGTGTTGAGATGAACATGACCAACTGGTGATACAAATGAATATCTTTGGCCGTAGTGCAAAGATGAAGTTATTAGTATGATTATGAACATGAAATGTGATTTGGTGTAACTATAATCTTTGATGTTTCAGGTAAAGATAGGTGATGAAAATTATCTTCGTCCTGGATGAGAAGAGGAATTTAGAACTACAGTTATGATTATGAGTTATTCATATGATTGTGGACCATAATTGTTGATTGATATTACAGGGATAAAACATTGTTGATAGATTTTTAACATGGAGAATATAATGGACTTTATAGTCTATTTGACTCTTCTAATGGATTGCTCGTTCCGCTGCAACTATGGTTGAAATTTTTATCATTTACCATATGTTCTAAATCTCTGATTTATTATTGATGAAGGCTATTGATAATTTAATTATCTTTAGTCGTGATATTCTTTACTGAGCTAGTTGTGTTCACCCTTTTGCTTCATAATTCCTTTCAGGTAATAAGAGTGTAGCTGGGTCGAGCGAGGGTAACGGAGAAATAGAACTGTGGTCTCTAGCTGTGGATGTTCTCCCGAAGCAGTATAGAAAAGTTCATTTAGTAGTTTTATTTGATGAATCCAATAGGGTAAGGTGTACCCAACGTTGGAAGGGTGGTTTGCCACTATCATACAAGATGTCTAACGACATACAACCTCGTGTCATCATAAGACAGGGATGTGCTCATCCACTTGCTGAGTATATATACGAGCACTACCTATATAATCTTGGTATTTGTTTGAAGTATAATTCTCAATTAGAGACAGTAGAGATGATGATATGTCAAGAGAAGACTCACCATTGGGAAGAATATGATAGTAATCTTCTCGTTTTTCTTTGGGGTCTATTGGGTTAACCAAGAATCATAACCTAGACGCATGGCCTCCCATGTACAAAGGTTTTCTTGAGCACTTCCCAAAGATTCTAATTTCTAAAATAGTTTTTGACTATACCTTTATGTAAGGTGTCATTGTGAGGTGATGTCCACGGTTGGAACATGAGTCACATTTGGTATATATTTGTATCCAAACTCACAGCATATGTGTTGTTGTATTTTGCACGACAATTGTTGTAATAAAGTTGTAGTTATTTTCTGTACCATGTATTTGGCGACTCAGAATAGGTTGGATGGAATGGACCTATTTTGGGGTTGTCACAGATATGATCCCTGGCTGAGATGTGAGATAAGAACTAGGAAGGGAGAGACGGAGAATTCCTTCGCTAGTATGACCTACCTAAGTTTACTTGTTATTTAATTGGTAGGTCAGAGTATAGAGATAATATGTGATATGTTAATTAACCCTTATTTTGTGGCAGCATTTGAAAATGACATCTGAAAATGTTGAGATAAGCAATGAAGCACTGGAGACCGTTGAGTCTCCACAGATCAATAATCAAGACAATATGCAACAGGATGGCGTTAATCCTCCTGTAAACAACAACACTGATCAATTGACGAACGACGGTACGTTTAGGAGTTTTTTAGAATTCATGCAACTTCAGGCGAAGGCGGCTCCTGTTCATAATGCAGGTAAAAATAATGGCAACCCACGGTTGGTCACCGCAATGCAGTTCAAGGAGCTGGGACCACCGGAGTTTTTGGGAAAGCAGAACCACTTAAGGCGGAGACGTGGTTGAAGCAGATCACCAAGATATTTGATGTCTTGGGATGCTCAGAGGAGCAAAAGGTTCCCTTTACCACCTTTATGTTGCGTGAAGAGGCATATTACTGGTAGAAATCTATAAAAACGTACCCAGCCTGACGCACTCAAGATGTCTTGGGAGAAGTTCCAAGAGCTGTTCAATGACAAGTACTTTCCTGAAAGTATTCGTCACATGAAGGAGGTAAAATTTATCAAGTTGGAGCAAAACAACATGACCGTGTCGCAGTACGAAGCCAAGTTTACCAAGTTATCCCGATTTGCGTCCCATTTGGTTGATAATGAGGAGAGAATGACGCGAATATTTCTAAGATGTTTAAAACATGAGATACGTCAATATCTTATCTCTCATAAACTATGTTTGTATTCAGATGTTGTTAATAGGGCTCAGTTATTGGAGCGCGATAACGAGTCAACCCAACCAAAAGAGAGCAGCCAACAAAATGATAATACCGGTGATAACAGTCATCAAAGAGGTGACAATAAGCATGGAGGGAATCAACATGCCAGAAATGGTAACTACTTCGGTGGTAATCATGGCCAAAACAATAAGAATAGACATTTCAAGAAGAGAAGGTTCAACAATGACGTGAAGACGTCGGCACCAGCACCCGTTTCAAAGGAAGAAGAACGACCACCGATCGTATATTTCAAATGTGGACAGGAGGGACACATCCGTCCAAACTGTACGTAACAATCTAAAGCGTGTTTTAATTACGGAAGAGAAGGTCACCTAGCTCGATTTTGTCATATGGTGAAGTCAAGTCTAACTGGGATAGTGATGCCAAAGGATGTCCCAAACAAGCCAAAACTGGTAGTTTAAGAGAGAGCGTTTATTTTTTTTCGTGACGAGGAACCTGGATAAAATTATCACGGGTATGTTAGTCATAAACTCTTTTGAAGTCTATACCGTGTTAGATACCGGTTCTACTCACTCTTTTATTTCACCTAGTTATGTTCAATGTTTGAACTTAACTCCGGAGAAGTTAGACTTTGATTTATCTGTTGAAATTCCGTTGGGAGAAACCTTCGTTACCTCCACTATTTATAAATCTTGTTTGATTCAAATCAACACTTTCACGTTACCTGTCGATCGTATCTCTTTGAAAATATTTGCCTTTGATGTGATTTTAAGAATCGATTGGTTAACTACTCATCATGTTTTTTTGTAAGGTTGTTAGCTTTCATACTCCTAACCAACCTGTTATGCGAATTTAAAGTAACCAAACCACTAAAGTCAATCATTGTCATATCAAGTCATAAGTAAAGAGCCCCGATCCGTTCGTTGTTGACTTCCTTGTGTGGAATGCACCGAAGCCAGACTTTCTATAGGCGACGTCGTGAATGACGATGGCAAGTTGATAGGTATCAATGTGACGTGCTATCCAAGTCTTGGATGAGGGTCACAATTTTGAACGATATTTCTATTATTAATAAAGTTCCTGACGTATTCTTGAAGACTTCTTAGCCTACCCGAGAGCGTGAAATCGAATTTTGTATTGACCCCAGTACAAAACCCATTTTTTAAACCCTTAAATATTTCTTCAACTAAAACGAACGTATTATGCGCCAAAGACGTTGGCTCGACCTGTTGAAGATTACGATCGTACCATTCAATATCATCGTGAGAGTGCGAACGTGGTAGCTGACGCGTTGAGTAGAAGATCGTATGCGAGTGAGATATTATTAACACAAAGACCCATTTCGTATAACTTACAAATGATGAAGATAGAGTTAAAGACTCTAGGGACCCACGTGAAGATAACGAATATACGATTAGAATCGACTTTAATCGATAAAGTTAAAGCCGCTCAAGCTACATACCCGAAGCTGATGAACATGAAGAAGAAGGTTCAAGAGGGCGTTATTTTAAATAGCAAGAGTTGATGAAATCTCAACCCTTGATTTAATTGGCCCATTTGAAATCCTCGATCGAGTAGAAACTGTGGCTTATAGACTCGTTTTATCGCTAAGTATGTCGCGGGTTCATAACGTTTTTAACGTATCGACGTTACGTAAATATGTGGATGACCCGAACCACATTATTAATTTAGAACCAGACGAGATAGCGGATGATTTAACATATGAGGAGACATGTGTTAAAATCTTGGATAAGAATGATTATATTCGACACTCAAAGGTTATACCTCAAGAGTTAGAATCTGAAATGAAGTCAATGTATCCTCACCTGTTCGGCATACTAGGTACATACGTAAATTTTGAGGGCGAAATTCTATAAGGAGGGGAGATTGTGAGACCCCAGATTTTATGAATAAAGATTTAATTTTCTCAAAATAAAATTATTTTTATATTATGGTGTGAATTTGATATAATATTATAGTTGTGAGTGGTATTTATAAATTTTGCAAAGTATGTAAATTGTTATATAATATTCTTTTGGTCGGGAAATATTCGTACGACGGCACAATTATTGGTGGACCCCACGACGGAATTATTGTCGGATTGAGAAAATGACAAAAATATTTTATGAAAATAACGACGAAAGTTTTACCGTTAATACTGTTGAACTACTCGGTAGTAAAAGTACAGTAATACGTGTGGTTGCATAGTAGCATACGGTATTGATTATTGAGGCTTACGTGATTAGTCACTCAGTTTTATTTTATTGGTATTATTAATGTAATAAAACAGAATTTTTTTTTTATATAAAACAAAATACTTTTATAAAGTTATTCGTTTTATTAGGCTAATAGTAAAATCTTTTTATATAAAACAGAATACTTTTATAAAGTTATCTGTTTTATTAGACAATAATTAGAATATATTATATTTTATTATGCATAGCATAGTATTTGCATAGTAAAATCTTTTATAAAGTTATTCGTTTTATTATATTATAAATAGAATATATTATATTTTATTTAAAAAATTTTACTTTAAATATGGACCGTCAGATTAAAGTAAATCCATCTAGACCGTTCCTGAGTTAGTTACTATGCAGTCCATTTTTCTATAAATAGAAGCTCATTCTTTCATTATTTTCTTACGAATTCACTGAAACTCTAGAGAGAGAAACTATAGAGAGAAAGAAAAAAAGTGTTCTGCTACTTCACTACTCCTATATCCAGTACTCTTCCTTTCAAGGTAAGGGATATTATTTGTTATACTCGTAAGGGGTATTTTTTTTTGTATTCATGAAGAGAACTTCTGTTAATCTATTCTTTATTATTCTGCTGTAATAACCAGTATACGCGGACTACCCTATACTTGGTGATATTGTTCTATTATTCCGTCTTTATTATTCTGTTGGAATATCCTGTCTGTGTTTTACACCGGACCTGGTTTCGTCTTTATTATTCTGTTGGAATATCCTGTTTGTGTGTTTTACACCGGACCTGGTTCCGTCTTTATTATTCTGTTGGAATATACTGTCTGTGCGTTTTACGCTGGACCTGGTTCCGTCTTTATTATTCTGTTAGAATAACCTGTCTATGCGAAGTACCTCATGCATGGTGATTTCTGTTGTTATTCCATTATTTATTATTCTGTTGGAACATTCTGTCGGTGCGAATTTCGCCTGACCTGGTTTCGTTACTTATTATTCTGTCGGAATAACCTGTCTATGCGAAGTACCGCATGCATGGTGATTTTTTTTGTTATTCCATTCTATATTATACTCAGTTGGTTAAAGTTTTGACTTCTATACTCCATAAAATTAGTGGAATATCCTTGATATTTGCGCTTCATCCAGTATCTTTGCATGAAAATATTCTTCTGAGCATTCTTGAAATTTACTCTACAAAGAAGTATCATGTTGACAATTTAGACGTTATTAGTTCCTGGATAATTTAATTCTTGAACTTGTTTTATTGATTTCTTATATCATTGTCATCATCCTCATGTTTATATATTTTTTTAAAGTCATCTGTGGCCTGTAGTGCATAGATGGACTTGGTATGATTATGACCAGGGATTATTCGATAAAATCATGACCGTAATATTACAAATGATGTGGAAAAAGTCCTCATTGGCCCGTAGTGCATTAATGGACAGTTTTTGGTATGATTATGGCTATGAATTCTCTTCGGCCAAGGGAGCAAAGATGAATTGTTTTATGGCATGATCAGGACCGTTGATGAAAACACGATTATCTTTGGCCCGTAGTGCATGGATAATTCGTGGTCGTGATACTAAATAATATCCTTGGCCTGTAGTGCAGGGATGAATTGATGATGTGGATTATTTATTAAGCTGAGTCCCAGCAATAAAAGTGATGAAAAACTTTTTAAATCATAAAAGATAGTAGATTTTATTCTCTACTTGACTCTTTTAATAGATTGCTTGTTCCGCTGCAGTTAAACTTGATGTCTATTGTATTTTATCAGTTTAACATTGTTGGAGACTAATGATAATTTATTCTGCATTATCTTAGTCATAATATTTCTTACTGCACTAGTTGAGCTCACCCTTTTGCTTTCACTGTTCTCTTCAGGAAATGAGAATATAGCTGGGACGAGTCGGGGAACGGAGTGATAGACCAGATGATAGCATTAGTAGTCCTCACTATTCTATGTAATAGTGTGATAATAATTGTAATGGGGACTCTTTTTGAGTTTGTATACTCTCCAGTAGACAATATTTGTGTTCAAACTCACAGTTTATGTTTTGTCGTATTGTACACGATAGTTGTATTATTAAGTTGTATTTGAATTCTGTACCATGTATCTGGCGACTCAAGATGGGTAATGTATACCTAATTTTGGGGGCGTCACAAAATTTGAAAGTTGAAGAAAATAAAGTAAATATTTCTCTTCTCTAACTTTCTTTTCTTTTCTTTTTTTCGACTAAAAACTTGTAAATTATTTTCTTCTTCTTTAATTGCTATTAGTTGCCATTCTTATATTCTTTGCCTTTTTTCCATTTTCATTAGTAGTGAATCAAAATATAATTAGAAGCTCAATCCTTTTATAAATTCAAATTACACTTCCTTATTTTATCTCTCATCTACTATTTATATTATTAATTTTAAAATATGCATAAAATTAATATTAATTGATAGATAAAAATTAAATTAAAACAATATAAAAAAGTGGGATTCGTCGTTTTCTTCTTCTTCTTTTTTCCCCCTTTTTTGATAAAACAATCAACGGGCTAAAAATTTTATTAATTCAAAACCTCCTATATTACAATTGACATAATATTAAAATGAGATTCGTCCTAAATTAATTTAATTAAATACTAAAGTTTCCCAAAATTTGTATTATGTATATTGTATTGTTTAGATTTTCTAATATTATCTCATAGAAATGGAAAAGGGTAAAAAGAAAGGAAAGAAATAACGAAATAGAGGGAGAGGGAGAATATGCTATACTAATCCAGTGGTGCAGGCCTATACTAGTGGGTAGTCCACTTTGCCGTTTCTAGGCAGAAGTGGGTATTTATCATCACTCGTCAGTTACTTATTGATTGGCCAATTACAAACATTGAGCCACGTGGCGAACAAGTAGCGAATTGGGGCCCAAAATTTAATTTAAAAAGTTTTGACTTAAAAGCTCGTAGTCATGGCAACTTTTTCTTTGTTTGAAAGGAAGGTGGAGATATAATGTTTCCAAGAATACAAACATAAGCCCCAGAAAAGGAAGATCATAAAGGTTAAGTTTATTGCTTCACATTTTATATGATAGGAGGTGGTGGGAAATAAATGAAGAGGAGCCCCCGTCTTTGAATTGGAATGGGACAAATCAAGTTGATTTCGCGAGTTTAAATGATGTTTGATGGTAACATTATGATACTTGCTAGGGGCAAAACTTGGTAGTGGAAGGACGTATCATATCTCACAGAATATATAATGAGAATTGATATTTTCATAATTAAATTTTTGATAATTTTATAAAATTTTTCTTATATAAATAATAAGTAGAGTCCATCTTGTTGGGTGTGGGTCTTCACTCATGAGATATAATCTAAGATAGAAAAAAATTGATTTTCTTTGTGAGCAAGTAAGTGGATTTATTTGATATTAATCCGATTAGAAATTGGGTTAATAAAAGCAATATTGGAATTGGAGATTCCATTAAAGAAATTCAAGTTGAAATTAAAAAGGATTTACTTGTTAGATTGGTTGGTGACCAAAACAAGGAGATATGATCCCTAATTTAATTAGGAGAATAAATTATTTTTAATCCATAATAGGAATGGATCAGGAAGAGTACTATAAATAAGGCTATGAGTGAGTCTTATTTTATACATGAGAGAGAAGCTTGGTAGCAAGAAGGTACCAAAAGAATAAATTGAGAGAATTACAGTTTCTTGTTCGTGGGTATCTGCCGCCATCTCCGTTCAATTGAAAACTTGAAGACTTTTGTTTGGGGTGTTTTTGAGTGGTGAAGTTAATTAGGTTTCTCAACCTAATTAAAGGTAAAATTGTATTATCTAAATTTATTGTGTAACCTCAAGTTTTAGGGCATAAAACTTGATAGGATTATTGTAAGCCCATTATTAGTGATATAGTGGAGATTCGGAGTTTGACCCGTGGTTTTTACCTTTTAATTTTAGAGGATTTTCCACGTAAATTTGGTGTCTTGCTTGTGGATAGTTATTTATTATTTTTGTTCTCATAATTGGTTTTGTTGATTTCATATTTAATTGCACAAAGACGAAAAAGTAATCCCTGAGATATAGATTATTTTTAGTGTACTTTTCCCAACAGTGGTATTAGAGCCAAGTTATTTTTGTGGTTTTCTTGTGCGAATTAAATGGAGGATTGGACATCAGGTTGCATGATTAATTTCAAGGCTACAAATTATGCAATTTGAAAGCCAAGAATGGAGGATTTGCTTTACTGCAAGGATTTGTACGAGCCACTTGAGAACGATAGAGTTAAGCCCACAAACAAGAGTGACGCGTAGTGGAACAAGATGAACAGGAAGACTATTGGTCTGATCAGATTGTGGATTGATCAAAGTGTGTTTTATCATGTTGCCACGGAAACTAAAGCCTATGATCTCTGGCAGAAATTGGAGTCCATGTATGAAAGGAAGACGGTACAAAATAAAGCTTTTTTGATTAGGAAGCTTGTGAATTCTAAATTCAAGGATGAAAACTCCGATGCAGAACACTTGAGTGATTTTCAGAGTTTGATAAATCAGTTGAGTACGATGAAGATGGTAATTGATGATGAGATGCATGCTTTGTTGTTGTTGAGCTCTTTGCCTGATAGCTGGGAGACGTTGGTTGTATCGTTGAGTAACTCCGCTCCTAATGGCAAGCTAACTATGGATACAGTTAAGGATAGTTTGTTTAACGAGGAACAGAGGCGAATAGATACTATTGTAAGACCCCAACTTTTTATAAATGAAATTGAATTTCTTCTATTTATTATTTTAAAATAGTAATTGTTGATTTGATTAATGTGGTAAGTTATGGGTAAAATGCGGAAATATCTTAATTAAGCAAGTGGTTATAAAATATTCATTGTTGTCGGGGAATATTCGTTTGGTCGTGGAATATTCTTACTGTCGGAAAATATTCGTACGACGACGCAGTCTTATGTGGGCCCCATAATGAAAATCGATTGGATGAAGAAAATGACAAGTATAAGTTTTTTTATAAATAACGACATATTTGTTACCGTTAACACTGTTGGAATACCCGGTGGTTAAAACACAGTAATACACGGTGTTGTACAGTAACACACGGTATTGCACAAATTATTGATTCTTACGTAAGAAGTCACTACTCAATAATTGTTACAGTAATTACTGTTCAATATTTTATTTTATTGATTTAATAATTGCTACATTGATATTTTATATTATTGTTGTTTCAATAATTGTCACTGCATATTATTTCCCATTATCAGATCAATAATTCATATTATTTGAATAATATTATTAGATAGCATTATTGGCAATGTCTAAGGAAGTTCTGTCTAAGGAGAGGTTTGGTCACCTAATTACATGCCAGTAAGGAGAAATCCTTATCGGAAAGCCCCTCTTTCCTGTTAACGACCTGGTTGTCAGTATTGTGATTATGTAATATTATTTGAGAATAATTAATAATTGATTTATACGATAAGGAAAATATTTATTTGGATATAAATGGAGGAATTATTAGAAAAGTGACAATTATTGAAAATTGATATTTTATCTTTTCTGATAAAATAATTTATTTAAATAAATTATTATATTTTAATAATATAATAATGATGATATTTTTAAGATAAATGTGTGATATATGAATAAATGAGGAGGAAGAATATTTTTATTACAATAAATGTTAAAAATATGTTAAACATGTCGTTGGGTCCCATTTTTGATTGAAATTTGATTATAGCCTGTAAAATCGTCCGTATGTGGATTTCGATCAATTTCGGTTTGGAATTTAGAAAAACTTAAAGTTACAAAGTTGTAGAGAATTGAATTTCCTATAGAATGGATATAAGATTTGAATTTTTCTGATAAAATAACTATTTATTATGAATTATTGAAGTTCCGAAATAATTAATTTTTAGAGTCATAAATATTTTTAATAAGAAAAATATTTTTTTTATTTTGGTGAGGTGGGTCCCACATGGTGGCTGATGTTTTGGATCAAAAGAGGTGTGCGTAGGAATTTAAAAAAATATATTAATATTTTATTAAATTTTCTGTTTTAGTATTCTAAGCATTTTTCTATAAATAGGGTGCTTAAGTTAGAATTAAAAATCACACCAGAAACTAAAGTTTTCTCTCTCTATATTATCGAGCATATTTTTGTGAGTATTTTGATACTTTGAGTATTGCTATACGGTGCAAGTTTCCTTTAACGTTATATCCGGTATTCCAGTCAAAAGTACTGCCCTTTTGAGGTAAGAGATGTTATTTTTTTTGTAAATGTTGTTATTTCTTTTGATATCATTATACCGGAATATTGGTAAGATTTTTCTTGTAAAATTTTTGTCTTTTTGTGTCGGGATTACTATTCACGTATACGGCACTATTCACGTATATGACACTATTTATAGAAAAATTAAAATTTTTTTTACTTGTCCAAGTTATTTATTATGGTTACTAGCCTTGATTATATCCATGTTTTGATCCTCATTCTTAAATTTTGCTCCATAATGGTTTATTATGGAGTATTTTTGAACATGGATGAACTAAAATACGAATCCTGAATCCTTATTCTTTTATCTCATTGGATTCATTTTCTTTAAAATATTTTTCATCATCCTCAGTCCTAAATGATGATATTACTGAATATCTTTGGCCTGTAGTGCAAAAATGAATGATTTTTTGATGAATATCTTTGCCGTAGTGCTAAGATGTATAGGTGTTTAGATGAACATGACCAACTGATGAATATCTTTGGCCTGTAGTGCAAAGATGAATATTTGATTCAAGATGTATATTGATTGATATTACAGGGATAAAATATTGATGATGGACTTTTAAATCTTAGAAGATAGTAGAATTCATTCTCTACTTAACTCTTCTAATGGATTGCTGTTTTCGCTGCAGTTGTTGATCTAAAACTTATTGTCTATTATATTCTATCAGATTTTTTCCTGTTGAGGACTAACGATATTTTTTTATATATTATCTTAGTCATAATTTTTTTACTGGGTTAGTTGAGCTCACCCTTTTCTTTTTTGTTCCATTTTTCTTCTCAGGAAGCGAGAATATAGCGGGAAGTAGTCGGGGTGTGGAGTGATATTCAAAGGCAGTTGTTATAATAGTCCTCACTATTTTGTGTGTATCAATAATTATAATGAGGACTTATTTGAGTGTGGATATTGTCTAGAAGATAATATTTGTATTTAAACTCACAGTTTATGTGTTGTCGTATTTTGCACGACAAATTAATAAAGTTATAGTTATTTTTGTACCATATTTTTGGCGACTCAGAATGGGTGATGTATACCTATTTTAGGGGCGTCACAGTTGGTATCAGAGCTTAAGAATATGGTCTCTGGCGGAGATCGGGAATAGAACTAGGAGAGGAGAGACGAGTAAATCCTTCGTTAGTGTGCCCTACTTAAGCTTATTTGTTGGTCAGTCAGGATATAGAGATATTATGTGATATGTTAATTTCTTTAATTAACCCTTGTTTTGTGGCAGTATTTGAGAATGGCAACCGAGAATGTTAACAATGGAATAAATGAGATCGTGGAGAAACCTTTAATCAACAATCAGGAGAACGTGCAACAGGATGTCAATGTTCCTCCTGTAAAAAACACCACTGAGCAGACGATGAACGATTGGATGTTTAGAAGCTTTTTACAGTTCATGCAAAATCAGACGAGGGAGACTCGTGTACAAAATACAGGTGGAAATGATAGCAACTCGCGGTTTGTCACAGCCAAGCAGTTCAAAGAGTTGGGACCACCTGAATTCTGGAGAAAGCCGGACCCGATTAAGGCAGAAACACGGGTCAAGCAAATTACCAAGATATTTTATGTCTTGGAATGCACGGAGGAACAGAAGGTTCTATTCGCCACCTTTATGTTCCGTGGTGAGGCAGATTACTGGTGGGAATCTGTGAAGCGTACTCAGCCAGCCGCACTCAACATGTCTTGGGAAATATTTCAGAAACTGTTCAATGACAAGTACTTTCCTGAAAGTATTCGTCATATGAAGGAGGTGAAGTTTATTAGACTGGAATAGAACAACATGACGGTGTCCCAGTACGAGGGGAAGTTCGCAGAGTTATCCAGGTTTGCACCTCATTTGGTAGAAAATGAGAAACGTATGACGCGGATGTTTCTGAGAGGTCTGAAAATCGACATATGTCAATATCTCATTTCTCATAAATTTTCTCTATATTCAGATGTTGTCTATAGGGCTCAATTATTAGAGCGAGATAATAAGTACGTTCAACCGAAGGATCACAACCAGGGTCATACTGGTGACAGCAGTCATCGGAACAATGATAACCAAGGGGGAGGGAAAAATACAGACAAAAGCGGTAACCACTCTAGTGGTAATCGTGGCCATGATAATAGGAGAGGCGAGTCAAGTGAAAATTTCAAAAAGAGGAGATTCAATAATGACAATGTAAAGACGTCTGTACCAGTATCAACTGTTTCTAAGGGAGGAGAACGACCACCGGTCGTATGATATAAATGTGGAAAAGAGGGACACATCAGTCCAAACTGTCCACAACAGTTCAAGGTATGTTATAATTGTGGAAAGGAAGGACATATCACTCGAGATTGTACTGTAGCGAAACCAAGTCCAGTGGGGATAGTGACTCAAAAAGCTGTCTCAGACAAGGCAAAGTCAGCGGTTCCTGAAAGAGCGTTTGTCGTGACTGGCCAAAATGTGAGGAACCCGAACGAGGTGATCACGGGTAAGTTAATCATAAATTCTTGCGAAGTTTATACCTTACTAGATACCGGTTTTACCCATTCTTTTATCTCTCCTGCTTGTGCTCAATGTTTAAACTTAACTCCAGAGAAATTAGACTTTGACTTATCTGTTGAGACTCCGTTAGGAGAAACTTTTATTACATCCACTGTTTATAAATCTTGTTTGATCCAAGTTAGCACCATCACATTACTTGTTGATCTTATCTCTTTATTTGATGTAATTTTAGGGATTGATTTGTTAACTACTCATCATGCCAAAATTGATTATTTTCGTAAGGTTGTTAGTTTTCATATTCCAAACCAACCTGTTATGCGAATTCAAGCAACCAAACCACTAAAGTCAATCACTGTCATATCAAGTCATAAGGCCATTCGTCTATTAAAAAATGGATGTCAAGCTTTCTTAGCCAATGTCATGGACTTGAACAAAAATACGTCAGATTTGAATAATATTTCTATTGTTAGTGAATTTCCTGAAGAACTTCCCGGTCTATCCCCAGAACGTGAAGTTGAATTCTTTATTGACCTTGAACCTGGTACAAAGATCATTTCTAAAACCCCATATCGAATGGCTCCTATTGAACTTCAGGAGTTAAAGGTCCAACTACAGGAGTTGTTGGACATCGGTTTCATTCGTCCTAGTACATCTCCTTGGGGTGTTCCTATTTTATTTGTAAAGAAGAAAGACGGGAGTATGCAACTGTGTATTGACTATCGAGAATTGAACCATGTCACCATCAAGAATAGGTATCCGCTACCTCGCATTGATGACCTGCTTGACCAGTTGCAAGGAGCACAATTCTTTTCAAAGATCGAACTTCATTCTGGATATCATCAGCTGAAGATTAAAACTAAGGATATTCCGAAGATTGCCCTTAAAACTCAGTACGAGCATTATGAATTTCTAATCATGTCTTTTGGATTGACTAATGCTCATGCGGTTTTCATGGATATGATGAACCGAGTATTCAAGGAATATTTGGATCAGTTCGTTGTTATCTTTATTGATGACATCCTCATATATTTCAAAAGCCGTGAAGATCATGAGCACTATTTGAAGCTTGAACTTCAAAGGCTTCGTGAAAACAAGCTATATGCCAAGTTATCGCTGAGACTCAGCTAAAAAATATTCCTCATCATCGAATCACCCCTGCACTACGGCCAATGATATTCTTTAGTATCACGACCACAATTATCCATGCACTACGGGCCAAGAATATTTGTGTATTCATTAATGGTCATGATCATGCCAACAACTGTCCATCAATGCACAACGAGCCAATGAGGACTTTTACCACGTCATTTGTAACATTACGGTCATAATTATACTGAATAATCCCTGGTCATAATCATACCAAGTCCATCTATGCACTACAGGCCACAGATGACTTTCAAAAAATATAAACATGAGGATGATGACAATGATATAAGAATTCAATAAAACAAGTTCAAGAATTAATTTATTCAGGAACTAATAACGTCCAAGTTGTCAACATGATACTGCTTTGTGCAGTAAAATTTAAGAATGCTCAGAAGAATATTTCCATAAAAAGATACTGGATGAAGCGCAAATATCAAGGATATTCTACTAATTTCATGGAGTATAGAAGTCAAAACTTTAACCAACTGAGTATAATAAAGAATGGAATAACAAAAGAAATCACCATGCATGCGGTACTTTGCAAAGACAGGTTATTCCAACAGAATAATAATAACAGAACCAGGTCAGGCAAAATTTGCACCGACAGGATGTTCTAACAGAATAATAAAGACGGAACCAGGTTGTAAGACCCCAAATTATTAATAAATGAAATTTAATTTTCTCTATTTATTATTATGAAATAGTAAGAGTTGATTTGATTAATGTGGTTAGTTATGAGTAAAATGCGCAAATATTTCAAATAAGCAAGTGGTCCTAAAATATTCATTGTTGTCGGGGAATATTTGTTTGGTCGTGGAATATTCTTGTTGTCGGGGAATATTCGTACGATGGCGCAGCCTTGTGTGGGGCCCATAACAGAAAGTGATTGGATGAAGAAAACGACAAAAACAAGTTGTTTATAAATAACGGCGTAGTTGTTACCGTTTATACTGTTGGAATACCCGGAGGTTAAAACACGGTAATACGCGTTGTTGCATAGTAGCACACGGTATTGCACCAATTATTGATTCTTACGTAAGAAGGCACTACTCAATAATTGTTACAGTAATTACTGTTCAATATTGTATTTTATTGATTCAATAATTGCTGCGTTGATATTTTATATTACTGTTGTTTTAATAATTGTCACTACACAGTATTTTCTATTATCGGAGCAATAATTCATATTATCTGAATAATATTATTAGATAACATTATTGGCAATGTCTAGAAAGTTCTGTCCAAGGAGAGGTTTGGTTATCTAATTGCGCGCCAGTAAGGAGATATCCTTATTGGAAAGCCCCCTCTTTCCTGGGAACGGCCTGGTTGCCAGTACTGTGATTCTGTAATATTATTTGTGAATAATTAATTATTGATTTATATGATGAGGAAAATATTGATTTTATGTGGATATAGATGGAGAAAATTTTTAAATGTGACAATTGTTGAAAATTAATATTTTATCTTTTCTGATAAAATAATTCAATTAAATATATTATTTTAATAATATATTAATGGTGATATTTTTTACAATGAATGTGGGATATATGAGTATATGAGGAGGAAGAGTATTTTTGTTGCAAAAGTTGTTTAACACATGTTTTGTGTGTCGGTGGACCCCATTTCTTGATTGAAATTTGATTATAGCCTGTAAAATCACCCGTTTGTAAATTTCGGTCAGTTTCTGTTTGGAATTTGGAAAAACTTCCTTGTGTAAAGTTGTACATAATTGAATTTCCTATAAAAACTCGCGAGATTTGAATTTTCGGATAAAAGGGCTATTTATTATGAATTATTAAAGTTCCGTAGTTCCGAAATAATTGATTTTGAAAGTTTTAATTATTTAAATTAAGAAAAATGTTTTTAATGTTTTGTCACATGGTGGCTGATGTCTTGGACCAAATTAGTGGGCGTAGGAAATTTGAAAAAATAATATTATTAATTTATTAAATTTTCTGCTTTGGTGTTCTAAGCATTTTCCTATAAATAGGGTGCTTAGGTTAGAATTGAAAATCACACCAGAAACTTCAGATTTCTCTCTCTTTCTCTCTCGATATATTGAGCGTATTTTTGTGAGTATTTTAGTACTTTGAGTATTTCTATACGGTGCAAGTTCTTTCAGCACTATATCCAGTCAGAAGTACTATCCTTTTGAGGTAAGGGATGTTATTTCTACTTAAATGATATTATTTTCTTCAATATCATTATGCCAAAGTATTGATCTGAATTTTTATCAAATTTGAAACTTTTCATGTCGGAGTTACTATTCATGAGTTACTATTCATGAGTTACTATTCACGAGTTACTATTCACCGAAAAATGAAATTTCCTTCTTTTCGTCCAAATATCTATTCTGGATACTAGCTTTGATTGTATCCATGTTTTGATCATTCTTGAATTTTACTTCACTATGATAAGGTATTTTTGGACATGGATAAATTGAAATACGAATCCTTAATATTTGTTATTTTGCTTCACTGGATTCGTTTTCTTTAAAATATTTTTCATCATCCTCAGTCTTAAATGATGATATAACTGAATATCTTTGGCCTATAGTGCAAAGATGAATAATTTCTGATGAATATCTTTGGCCCGTAGTGCAAAGATGAACAGGTGTTGAGGTGAACATGACCAACTGATGGATATCTTTGGCCTGTAGTGCAAAGATGACTATTTGGTTCAAGATATTTATTGATTGATGTTACAGGGATAAAATATTGATGATGGGCTTTTAAATTCATAGATAATCGTAGATTTCATTCTCTACGTAACTTCTCTATGAATTATTATTTTCCGCTGCGAATATTGAATTAAAACTTGTTGTCTATTGTATTCTATTAAATTTTTCCCTGTTGAAGACTAGCGATAATTTATTGTATATTATCTTAGTCATAATATTCTTTACTGGGCTAGTTGAGCTCACCCTTTTCCTTGTTGTTCCATTTTTCTTCTCAGGAGGCGAGAATGTAGCAGGTACTAGTCGGGGTATGGAATGAAGGTTCTAGAAAGTTGTTTTAGTACTCCTGACCATTTTTTTTGTAAAATATTGTTCCAATAATTGTAATGAGGACTTATTTGAGTGTGGATATTGTCTAGATGACAATATTTGTATTTACACTCACAGTTTTTATGTTGTATTAATAAAGTTGTAGTTGTTTCTGTACCATGTTATTGACGACTCAGAATAGGTGTTATATACCTGTTTTGGGGGCGTTACAGTTGGTATCAGAGCCATAAGTAAAGAGCCCCGAGCCTCTCGCTGGTGACTTCCTGTTGATGGGGGATGCACCGAAGCCAGACTCTCCGTAGGGGACGCCATTCTGCGGTGGCAAATTGATAGGTACCAATGTGAGGTGCTGTCCACTGATGGGACATGAGTTACAGTTGGTATCAGAGCTTAGGGATATGATCTCTGGCGGAGATCGGGGAATAGTACTAGGAGGGGAGAGACGAGTAAATCCTTCGCTAGTGTGTTCTACCTAAGCTTATTGTTGGTCGGTCATAATATAGGGATATTATGTGATTTGTTAATTTGTTAAATTAACCCTTGTTTTATGGCAGTATTTGAGAATGTTGACTGAGAATGTTAATAGTGGAGTAAATGAAACCGTGGAGACACCTGTACTCACCAACGAGGAGAACGTGCAGCAGGCTGGCAATGTTCCTCCTGTGAACAACACCACTGAGCAGACGGTGAACGATGAGATGTTTAGAAGCTTTTTGCGATTCATGCAAAACCAGATGAAGGAGATTCCTGTTCAAAATATAGGAAGAAACAATGGCAACGCACCGCTGGTCACAGCCAAGCAGTTCAAAGAGTTGGGACCACCAGAATTCTGGGGAAAGCCGGATCCGATTAAGGCGGAGACATGGTTCAAGCAAATTACCAAGATATTTGATGTCTTGGGATGCACGGAGGAACAGAAGGTTCCATTTGCCACCTTTATGTTCCGTGGCGAGGCAGACTACTGGTGGGAATCTGTGAAGCGTACCCATCCAGCTGCACTCAGCATGTCTTGGGAGATATTTCAGAAGCTATTCAATGACAAGTACTTTCCTGAAAGTATTCGTCATATGAAGGAGGTAGAGTTTATTAGACTGGAGCAGAATAACATGACGGTGTCCCAGTACGAGGCGAAGTTTGTGGAGTTGTCCAGGTTTGCACCTCATTTGGTGGAGAATGAGGAACGTATGACGCGGATGTTTCTGAGAGGTTTGAAACCCGGCATACGTCAATATCTCATTTCTCATAAATTTTCTCTCTATTCAGATGTTGTCAACATGGCTCAATTATTAGAGCGAGATAACGAGTACGGTCAACCGAGGGACCACAACCAGGATCATATCGGTGACAACAGTCATCAGAACAATGATAACCAGCGGAGAAAGAAGAATACGGACAAGAACGGTAACCACTCTGGTGGTAATCGTGGCTATGAAAATAGAAGAAGCGAGTCAGGAGGAGATTTTAAAAAGAGGAGATTCAACAATGACAATACGAAGACGTCAGCACCATCAGCAACTGGTTCCAAGGGAGGAGAACGACCACCGGTCATATGCTATAAATGTGGAAAAGAGGGACATATAAGCCCAAACTGTCCACAACAGTTCAAGGTATGCTATAATTGTGGAAAGGAAGGACATATCGCTCGAGATTGTACGGTAGAGAAACCAAGTTCAGCGGGGACGGTGACTCAAAAGGCTGTCTCAGAAAAGTCAAAGTCAACGGTTCCTGGAAGAGCGTTTGTCGTGACTGGTCAACATGCGAGGAACCCAAACGAGGTGATCACGGGTAAGCTAATCATAAATTCATGTAAAGTTTATACCTTACTAGATACCGGTGCTACCCATTCATTTATTTCTCCTACTTGTACTCAACGTTTAAACTTGACTCCGGAGAAATTAGACTTTGATTTATCTGTGGAGACTCCGTTAGGGGAAACTTTCATCACATCCACTATTTATAAATCTTATTTGATCCAAGTTGGCACCATCACCTTACCTGTTGACCTTATCTCTTTAAAGATACTTGCATTTGACGTGATTTTAGGAATTGATTGGTTAACTACTCATCATGCCAAAATTGATTATTTTCGTAAGGTGGTTAGTTTTCATATTCCTAATCAACCTGTTGTTCGAATTCAAGCAACAAAGCCATTAAAATCAATCACTGTCATATCAAGTCATAAAGCCATTCGTTTATTGAAAAACGGATGTCAAGCTTTCTTAGCCCATGTTATGGATTTGAATAAAGACACGTCAAATTTGAATAATATTCCTGTTGTTAGTAACTTTCCTGACGTATTTCCTGAAGAACTTCCCGGTCTACCCCCGGAACGTGAAGTTGAATTCTTTATTGATCTTGAACCTGGTACAAAGCCTATTTCTAAAACCCCATATCAAATGGCTCCTATTGAACTTCAGGAGTTAAAAGTCCAACTACAAGAGTTGTTGGACATCGGTTTCATTCGTCCTAGTACATCTCCTTGGGGTGCTCCTGTTTTATTTGTAAAGAAGAAAGACGGGAGTATGCGACTTTGTATCGATTACCGGGAATTAAACCATGTCACCATCAAGAATAGGTATCCACTACCTCGTATTGATGACCTGTTTGACCAGTTACAAGGAGCACAATTCTTTTCAAAAATTGATCTTCGTTCTGGATATCATCAGCTGAAGGTTAAAACTGAGGATATTCCAAAGACTGCCTTTAGAACTCGGTACGGGCATTATGAATTCTTAGTCATGTCTTTTGGATTGACTAATGCTCCTGCGGCTTTCATGGATATGATGAACCGAGTATTCAAGGATTATTTGGATCAGTTCGTTGTTGTCTTTATTGATGACATCCTCATATATTTCAAAAGCCGTGAAGATCATGAGCACCATTTGAAGCTGGTACTCCAAAGGCTGCGTGAAAACAAGCTATATGCTAAGTTGAAGAAATGCGAGTTTTGGCTTGAGGAAGTAGCATTCCTAGGGCACGTGGTGTCAAAACATAGAGTATCTGTGGACCCGGCGAAGATTGAAGCAATACAAAGCTGGGAGCAACTGAAGACGGTGACCGATGTACGTAGCTTTCTGGGCTTAGCTGGTTATTATCGGAGATTCGTAGAATGGTTTTCTCGAATCGCTACCCTGTTAACTCAACTGACTCGAAAGGATATCAAATTCGTATGGAGCGAAGAATGCGAGAAGAGTTTCCAAGAGCTTAAGAGGAGACTCATTTCGGCACCTGTTCTGACAATACCATCTGGTTCGGATGGATTTGTTATCTACAGCGATGCTTCAGGTAAAGGGTTAGGATGTGTTCTCATGCAACGTGGGAAAGTCATAGCCTATGCCTCGCGACAACTTAAAGAATATGAGAGGAATTATCCTACTCATGATCTAGAGTTGGCAGCAGTCGTTTTCGCGCTAAAGATCCGGAGGCACTATCTATATGGGGAGAAAGTGGAGATATATTCAGACCATAAAAGCCTCAAATATTTCTTCACTTAGAAAGAACTCAACATGCGGCAACGACGTTGGCTCGAGCTGTTAAAAGATTACGACCACACTATTCAATACCATCCTGGAAAAGTAAACGTGGTAGCTGACGCGTTGAGTAGAAGATCATATGCAGGAACGAGTGCGATGATGTCAAGTATACGCGTAGAACCAACTTTAATCGATAAAGTTAAAGTTGCTCAAGCTACAGACCCGGAGCTGATGCGTATGAAGAAGAAAGTGCAAGAAGGTGCTATTCCAGAAGCAAGAATCGATGAAGAAGGAATACTTCGAGTTCACTCCAGACTTTGTGTTCCTAACGATTCTGATTTAAAGTACAAGATCATGATGGAGGCACACAATACACCATTTCCAATCCATCCTGGAAGTACTAAAATGTATCGTGATCTTCGACATACATTTTGGTGGAACAATATGAAGAGAGAGATTGCAAATTTTATCTCGAGGTGTTTAACTTGTCAACGTGTAAAGGCGGAGCATCAAGTACCAAAGGGTCCATTGCAACCACTTGAGATTCCGAAATGGAAGTGGGAACAAATTACCATAGATTTTGTTACGGGTCTTCCCACGGTTTCTCAAGGCATAAATGCTATTTGGGTTATAGTTGATAGATTAACCAAGTCTGCTCATTTCTTGCCGATACGGGAGACTTATTCCCTTGAACGTCTTGCTAGTATGTACGTGAATGAGATTGTAAGGTTGCATGGCATGCCAGTATCCATAGTTTCGGATCGTGACCCAAGATTCACTTCAAGATTTTGGGTTAGCTTGCAAAAAGCTATGGGCATGGATTTACGGTTCAGTTCGGCATACCGTCCTCAAACGGACGGGCAATCAGAGAGGACTATTCAAACTCTTGAAGATCTATTAAGACTTTGTGTCCTCGATTTCAAAGGAAGTTGGGATAAGTACCAACCATTGGTGGAATTCTCCTACAACAACAGTTATCAGGCAAGTATAGGTGTGGCTCCCTTTGAAGCATTGTATGGACGAAAGTGTCGCTCTCCAGTATGTTGAGATAAGGTGGGAGAAGCAACGTTGTTGGGACCAGAGTTGGTACGAATGACTACAGAGAAGATCCAAACGATTCGACAACGTATACAAACGGCACAAGATCGACAAAAGAGTTATGTGGATCTTCATCGAAAGGACATGGAATTTGACATTGGGGATCATGTATTATTACGTGTAGCTCCATGGAAAGGAGTTACAAGATTTGAAAAGAAACGAAAGCTCAATCCACGATTTATTGGTCCATTTCAGATTATTGACCGAGTAAGAAATGTGGCCTATAGACTCGCGTTACCTCCAAGTATGTCTCGTGTTCATAATGTTTTTCATATATCTGTGCTTCGTAAATATGTGAAAGACCCGAACCACGTTATTGAGTTAGAACCGGACGAGATAGCCGAAGACTTAACGTACGAGGAGGTACCTGTCAAGATCATGGATAAAAAGGAGCATGTCCTACGCACGAAGGTCATACCACAAGTTAAAGTTTTGTGGAAAAACCATGCTATTGAGGAAATGACCTGGGAGTTGGAAACGGAAATGAAAGCGAGGTATCCTCATCTTTTCGAAACACCAGGTACGTATGTCAATTTCGAGGACGAAATTTCAGAAGGAGGGGAGGTTGTAAGACCCCAAATTATTAATAAATAAAATTTAATTTTCTCTATTTATTATTCTAAAATAGTAAGAGTTGATTTGATTAATGTGGTTAGTTATGAGTAAAATGCGCAAATATTTCAAATAAGCAAGTGGTCCTAAAATATTCATTGTTGTCAGGGAATATTTGTTTGGTCGTGGAATATTCTTGTTGTCGGGGAATATTCGTACGACGGCGCAGCCTTGTGTGGGCCCCATAACAGAAAGTGATTGGATGAAGAAAACGACAAAAACAAGTTGTTTATAAATAACGGCGTAGTTGTTACCGTTTATACTGTTGGAATACCCGGAGGTTAAAACACGGTAATACGCGTTGTTGCATAGTAGCACACGGTATTGCACCAATTATTGATTCTTACGTAAGAAGGCACTACTCAATAATTGTTACAGTAATTACTGTTCAATATTGTATTTTATTGATTCAATAATTGCTGTGTTGATATTTTATATTACTGTTGTTTTAATAATTGTCACTACACAGTATTTTCTATTATCGGAGCAATAATTCATATTATTTGAATAATATTATTAGATAACATTATTGGCAATGTCTAGAAAGTTCTGTCTAAGGAGAGGTTTGGTTATCTAATTGCGCGCCAGTAAGGAGATATCCTTATTGGAAAGCCCCCTCTTTCCTGGGAACGGCCTGGTTGCCAGTACTGTGATTCTGTAATATTATTTGTGAATAATTAATTATTGATTTATATGATGAGGAAAATATTGATTTTACGTGGATATAGATGGAGAAAATTTTTAAATGTGACAATTGTTGAAAATTAATATTTTATCTTTTCTGATAAAATAATTCAATTAAATATATTATTTTAATAATATATTAATGGTGATATTTTTTACAATGAATGTGGGATATATGAGTATATGAGGAGGAAGAATATTTTTGTTGCAAAAGTTGTTTAACACATGTTTTGTGTGTCGGTGGACCCCATTTCTTGATTGAAATTTGATTATAGCCTGTAAAATCACCCGTTTGAAGATTTCGGTCAGTTTTTGTTTAGAATTTAGAAAAACTTCCTTCTGCAAAGTTGTACAGAATTGAATTTCCTATAAAAACGCGCGAGATTTGAATTTTCGGATAAAAGGGCTATTTATTATGAATTATTAAAGTTCCGTAGTTCCGAAATAATTGATTTTGGAAGTTTTAATTATTTAAATTAAGAAAAATGTTTTTAATGTTTTGTCACATGGTGGCTGATGTCTTGGACCAAATTAGTGGGCGTAGAAAATTTGAAAAAATAATATTATTAATTTATTAAATTTTCTGCTTTGGTGTTCTAAGCATTTTCCTATAAATAGGGTGCTTAGGTTAGAATTGAAAATCACACCAGAAACTTCAGATTTCTCTCTCTTTCTCTCTCGATATATTGAGCGTATTTTTGTGAGTATTTTAGTACTTTGAGTATTTCTATACGGTGCAAGTTCTTTCAGCACTATATCCAGTCAGAAGTACTATCCTTTTGAGGTAAGGGATGTTATTTCTTCTTAAATGATATTATTTTCTTCAATATCATTATGCCGAAGTATTGATCTGAATTTTTATCAAATTTGAAACTTTTCATGTCGGGGTTACTATTCATGAGTTACTATTCACGAGTTACTATTCACGAGTTACTATTCACCGAAAAATGAAATTTCCTTCTTTTCGTCTAAATATCTATTCTGGATACTAGCTTTGATTGTATCCATGTTTTGATCATTCTTGAATTTTACTTCACTATGATAAGGTATTTTTGGACATAGATAAATTGAAATACGTATCCTTAATATTTGTTATTTTGCTTCACTGGATTCGTTTTCTTTAAAATATTTTTCATCATCCTCAGTCTTAAATGATGATATAACTGAATATCTTTGGCCTGTAGTTCAAAGATGAATAATTTCTGATGAATATCTTTGGTCCGTAGTGCAAAGATGAACAGGTGTTGAGGTGAACATGACCAACTGATGGATATCTTTGGCCTGTAGTGCAAAGATGACTATTTGATTCAAGATATTTATTGATTGATGTTACAGGAATAAAATGTTGATGATGGGCTTTTAAATTCATAGATAATCGTAGATTTCATTCTCTACGTAACTTCTCTATGAATTATTATTTTCCGCTGCGAATATTGAATTAAAACTTGTTATCTATTGTATTCTATTAAATTTTTCCCTGTTGAAGACTAACGATAATTTGTTGTATATTATCTTAGTCATAATATTCTTTACTGGGCTAGTTGAGCTCACCCTTTTCCTTGTTGTTCTATTTTCTTCTCAGGAGGCGAGAATGTAGCAGGTACTAGTCGGGGTATGGAATGAAGGTTCTAGGAAGTTGTTTTAGTAGTCCTCACCATTTTTTTTGTAAAATATTGTTCCAATAATTGTAATGAGGACTTATTTGAGTGTGGATATTGTCTAGATGACAATATTTGTATTTACACTCACAGTTTTTATGCTGTATTAATAAAGTTGTAGTTGTTTCTGTACCATGTTATTGACGACTCAGAATAGGTGTTGTATACCTGTTTTGGGGGCGTCACACAGGTCCGGTGTAAAACATATAGACATGATGTTCCAACAGAATAATAATAAAGACAGAACCAGGCCCGGTGTAAAACACATAGACAGGATGTTCTAACAGAATAATAATAAAGACGGAACCAGGTCCGGTGTAAAACACACAGACAGAATGTTCCAACAGAATAATAGAAGAATGTCACCAAGTATAGGGTAGACCGCGTATACAGGTTATTCTAACAGAATAATAAGCAATAGAATAACAACAGTCCCCTTACCGTAAAAGAACTGAATATAAGAGTAGTTAAGTAGTAGAAAACTTTTCTTCTTTCTCTTTATAATTTTCTTTCTCTAGAGTTTCAGTGAATTCGTAAGAAATAATGAAGGAATGAGCTTCTATTTATAGGAGAATGGAAGGACACTATTCAAGTATGAAATAATTTTGCAAAATTATTTCTTCAATCAACTAACAACTAAGTCAAACAACTAACCAATAAGATTTTAACAAAAATTAAAATATAATATATATATATATATAAACACATGTTTTCAACTTATATATATATCAATATTATATATATCACTAGATTTTTCCCCCCCATATCCAACATCAATCTCCCACCCTCCCAATAATCACTCTTACACATCACTATCACACTACCACTTTTCCACCATTTTCCACTCATACACACATCACACACCTATCACTTTCACATATCATTTTCTCCCACCATATACTCAATACATACATATACTTCCATACGTATACTCTTCCATTTCCAAAATTATTTTCCAACATAAATGGCCCCATATGTGGCCCCCACATGTGGGCCCCACCTTTAAATAATTTTCTTCCTATTATTTTGAAAAATGGGTAAATAGGAATCTATAAAATAAGCAAAACTTCATAAAAATCACCTTAATAATTTTAACAACATTTATCATCTTTATTATAATTCACAATATTAATCGACCAGGTCGTTCCCAGGAAAGCGGGGGCTTTTCAATAAGAATTTCTCCCTATTGACACGCAATTAGGTGACCAAACCTCTCCTTGACAGAACTTCTAGACATCGTTAATATTGCAAATAATAATATTAATAACTTTGTCGTCTCAATTATTAATTTTAACAATATATAAAATATCGACAATAATTGAATCAAATAACGTGAGATACTATACAACAATTACTGTAGCAATAATTGAACAAAACTGAATGACTTCTCACGTAAGCATCAATAATCAATACCGTGTGCTACTATGCAACCACGCATATTACTGTACTTTTACTACCGAGTAGTTCAACAGTATTAACGGTAAAACTTCTGCCGTTATTTTTATAAAATATTTTTGTCGTTTTCTCCATCAGACAATAATTTCGTTGTGGGGTCCACCAATGATTGCGCTGTTGTATGAATATTTCTCGACAAAAAGAATATTCCCCGACCAATCGAATATTATACAACAACTTGCATACTTTGCAAAATTTATAAATACTACCCACAACTATAACATTATATCAAATCCACACCATAATATTAAAAAATATTTCGAGAAATTTAAACCTTTATTCATAAAATCTGGGGTCTCACAATCTCCCCTCCTTATGGAATTTTGCCCTTAAAATTTACGTACGTACCTGGTATACCGAATAGATGAGGACACTTCGTCAGATTCTAACTCTTGAGGTATAACCTTTAAGCGTAGAATATATTGCAGGATTTTAACAGGTACATCTTCATACGTTAAATCATCCACTATCTCGTCCGATTTTAAATCAATAATGTGGTTCGAGTCGTCCATATATTTACGTAATATCGATACGTTAAAAACGTTATGAACACGCGACATACTTGGCGGTAAAACGAGTTTATAAGCCACAGTTTCTACTTGATCGAGGATTTCAAATGGGCCAATTAAATCGAGGGTTGAGATTTTCTCTCTTCTTCGATTCTTGCTTCTAGAATAACGCCCTCTTGAACCTTCTTCTTCACGTTCATCAGCTCTGAGTATGTAGCTTGAACGATTTTAACTTTATCGATTAAAGTCGATTCTAATCGTATATTCGTTATCTTCACGTGAGTTCCTAGAGTCTTTAACTCTATCTTCATCATTTGTAAGTTATACAAAATAGGTCTTTGTGTTAACAACATCGCACTCGCATACGATCTTCTACTCAACGCGTCAGCTACTACGTTCGCACTTCCACGATGATATTGAGTGGTACGATCGTAATCTTCAACAGCTCGAGCCAACGTCTTTGGCGCATTATACGTTCGTTTTGGTTGAAGAAATATTTGAGGGTTTAAGAAATAGGTTTTGTACTGGGGTCAGTACAAAATTCTATTTCACGCTCTAGGGTAGGCTAAGAAGTCTTCAAAAATACGTCTGGAAATTTATTAACAATAGAAATACCATTCAAAACTGTGACTCTCATCCAAGACTTGGATAACAGATCACATTGATACCTATCAACTTACCATCGTTATTCACGACGTTGCCTACAGAAAGTCTGGCTTCACTGCATTCCACATAAGAAAGTCAACAACGAAAGGATCGAGGCTCTTTATTTATGGCTTGATATGACAATGATTGACTTTAGTGGTTTGGTTACTTGAATTCGCATGACAGGTTGGTTAGGAGTATGAAAGCTAACAACCTTACGAAAAGCATGATGAGTAGTTAACCAATCGTTTTCAAAAATCACATCAAAGGAAAGTATTTTTAAAGAGATAAGATCAACAGGTAACGTGAAAGTGTCAATTTGAATCAAACAAGATTTATAAATAGTGGAGTTAACGAAGGTTTCTCCCAACTTAATTTAAACAGATATATCAAAGTCTAACTTCTACAGAGTTAATTTTAAACATTGAACACAACTAGGTGAAATAAAAGAGTGAGTAGAACCGGTATCTAACACGGTATAGACTTCACAAGAGTTTATGACTAACATACCCGTGATAATTTTATTAAGGTTCCTTGTCACGAAAAAAAATGCTCTCTCTTAAACTACCTGCTTTGACTTTTCTGGGACGGCCTTTGGTGCCTCCATCTTAGCTGAACTTGTCTTCGGTGAACGACAAAATCGGGCTAAGTGACCTTCTCTTCCACAATTATAACATGCTTTGGACGGCATCGCGCAGTTTGGACTGATGTGTCCCTCCCCTCCGCATTTGAAGCATATGATAGGTGGTCGTTCTCCTTCCTTAACAACGAGTGCTGGTGCTGACGTCTTTCCATCATTGTTGAATCTCCCCTTCTTGAAATGTCCATTCTTATTATTTTGACCATGATTACCACCGAAGTGGTTACCATTTCTAGCATTTTGATTCCCTCCATGTTTATTGTCATCGGTTTGATGACTGTTATCACCGGTATTATCATTTTACCGGCTGCTCTCTTTTGGTTGCGTTGACTCGTTATCGCGCTCCACTAACTGAGCCCTATTTACAATATCTGAATACAAACACAGTTTATGAGAAATAAGATATTGACGTATCTCCGGCTTCAAACCTCTTGAAAACATCCGCGTCATTCTCTCTTCATTATCAACCAAGTGGGACGCAAATCGGGATAACTCGGCAAACTTGGCTTCGTACTGCGACACGGTCATGTTGTTTTGCTCCAACTTGATAAATTCTACCTCCTTTATGTGACGAATGCTTTCGGGAAAGTACTTGTCATTGAACAGCTCTTGGAACTTCTCCCAAGACATCTTGAGTGCATCAGGCTGGGTACGCTTTATAGATTCCCACCAGTGATCTACCTCTTCACGCAACATAAAGGTGGGAAAGGGAACCTTTTGCTCCTCGGAGCATCCCAAGGCATCAAATATCTTGGTGATTTACTTTAACCACGTCTCCGCCTTAAGTGGTTCTGGCTTTCCCAAAAACTCCGGTGGTCCCAGCTCCTTGAATTGCTTAGCGGTGACCAACTGTGGGTTGTCATTGTTTTCTCCTGCATTATGAACAGGAGCCGCCTTCGCCTGAAGTTGCATGAATTCTAAAAAACTCCTAAACGTACTGTCGTTCGTCAATTGATTAGTGTTGTTGTTTACATGAGGATTATTGTCTTCCTGTTGCACATTGTTCTGATTATTGATCTGTGGAGACTCAACGGTCTCCTGTGCTCCATTACTTATCTCAACATTTTCAGATGCCATTTTCAAATACTGCAACAAAACAAGGGTTAATTAACATATCACATATTATCCCTATACTTTGACCGACCAATTAAATACCAAATAAACTTAGGTAGGTCATACTAGCGAAAGAATTCTCCCGTCTCTCCCCTCCTAGTTTTTGCCTCACATCTCAGCCAGGGATCATATCCCTAAGCTTTGATACCAACTGTGACGCCCCCAAAATAAGGTATACATCATCCATCTTGAGTCGCTAGATACATGGTACATAATTCAAATACAACTTACTAATACAACTGTCGTATACAATACGACAAAACATAAACTGTGAGTTTGAATACAAATATTGTCTACTAGAGAGTATACAAACTCAAAAGGAGTCCTCATTATAATTATTATCACACTATTTCACCGAATAGTGAGGACTACTTATGCTATCCTCTAGACCATCACTCTGTTCCCCGACTCGTCCCAACTATATTCTCATTTCCTAAATAGAACAGTGAAAGAAAGGGTGAGCTCAACTAGCCCAGTAAGAAATATTATGACTAAGATAATGCAAAATAAATTATTATTAGTCTTCAACAATGATAAACTGATAAAATACAATAGACATCAAGTTTAACTGCAGCGGAACAAGCAATCCATTAAAAGAGTCAAGTAGAAAATAAAACCTACTATCTTTTATGATTTAAAAGATTTTTCATCACTGTTATCGCTGAGACTCAACTAAAAAATATTTCTCATCATCGAATCACTCCTGCACTACGGCCAAGGATATTCTTTAGTATCACGACCACAATTATCCATGCACTACGGGCCAAGAATATTTGTGTATTCATTAATGGTCATGATCATGTAAACAACTGTCCATCAATGCACTACGGGCCAATGAGGACTTTTACCACGTTATTTGTAACATTACGGTCATGATTATACCGAATAATCCCTGGTCATAATCATACCAAGTCCATCTATGCACTACAGGCCACATATGACTTTTAAAAAATATAAACATGAGGATGATGACAATGATATAAGAATTCAATAAAACAAGTTCAAGAATTAATTTATTCAGGAACTAATAACGTCCAAGTTGTCAACATGATACTGCTTTGTGCAGTAAAATTTAAGAATGCTCAGAAGAATATTTTCATAAAAAGATACTGGATGAAGCACAAATATCAAGAATATTCTACTAATTTCATGGAGTATAGAAGTCAAAACTTTAACTAACTCAGTATAATAAAGAATGGAATAATAAAAGAAATTACCATGCATGCGGTACTTTGCATATACAGGTTATTCCAACAGAATAATAATAACAGAACCAGGTCAGACAAAATTTGCACTGACAGGATGTTCCAACAGAATAATAAAGATGAAACCAGATCCGGTGTAAAACACACAGACATGATGTTCTAACAGAATAATAATAAAGACGGAACCAGGTCCGGTGTAAAACACACAGACAGGATGTTCCAACAGAATAATAGAAGAATGTCACCAAGTATAGGGTAGACCGCGTATACAGGTTATTCCAACAGAATAATAAGCAATATAATAACAACAGTTCTCTTCATGAATAAGAAAGAATAACACCCCTTACCGTAAAAGAACTGAATATAAGAGTAGTTAAGTAGTAGAAAACTTTTCTTCTTTCTCTCTATAATTTTCTTTCTCTAGAGTTTCAGTGAATTCGTAAGAAATAATGAAGGAATGAGCTTTTATTTATAGGAGAATGGAAGGGCACTGTTCAAGTACGAAATAATTTTGCAGAATTATTTCTTCAATCAACTAACAACTAAGTCAAACAACTAACCAATAAGATTTCAGCAAAAAATTAAAATAAAATACACATATATATATATATATATATATATATATATATATATATATATATATATATATATAAACACATGTTTTCAACTTATATATATCAATATTATATATATCACTAGATTTTCCCCCCTATATCCAACATCAATCCCCTACCCGCCCAATAATCACTCTTACACATCACTATCACACTACCACTTTTCCACCATTTTCTATTCATACACACATCACACACCTATCACTTTCACATATCATTTTCTCCCATCATATACTCAATACATACATATACTTCCATACGTATACTCTTCCATTTTCAAAATCATTTTTCTAACACAAATGGCCCCACATGTGGCCCCCACATGTGGGCCCCACCTTTAAATAATTTTCTTCCGATTATTTTGAAAAATGGGTAAATAAGAATCCATAAAATAAGTAAAACTTCATAAAAATCAACTTAATAATTATAACAATATTTATCATCTTTATTATAATTTACAATATTAATCGACCAGGTCGTTCTCAGGAAAGAGGGGGCTTTCTAATAAGGATTTCTCCCTATTGACGAGCAATTAGGTGACCAAACATCTCATTGACAGAACTTCTAGACATCGTTAATATTGCAAATAATAATATTAATAACTTTATCGTCTCAATTATTGATTTTAACAATATATAAAATATCGACAATAATTGAATCAAATAACGTGAGATGCTATGCAACAATTACTGTAGCAATAATTGAACAAAACTGAATGACTTCTTACGTAAGCATCAATAATCAATACCGTGTGCTACTATACAACCACGCGTATTACTGTACTTTTACTACCGGATAGTTCAACATTATTAACGGTAAAACTTTCGCCATTATTTTTATAAAATATTTTTGTCGTTTTCTCAATCAGACAATAATTCCGTTGTGGGGTTCACCAATGATTGCGCCGTTGTACGAATATTTTCTGACAAAAAGAATATTTCCCGACCAATCGAATATTATATAACAACTTGCATACTTTGTAAAATTTATAAATACAACCCACAACTATAATATTATATCAAATCCACACCATAATATTAAAAAATATTTCGAGAAATTTAAACCTTTATTCATAAAATCTGGGGTCTCACAATTGGAATACCCGGTGGTTAAAACACAGTAATACGCGGTGTTGCACAGTAACACACGGTATTGCACAAATTATTAATTCTTACGTAAGAAGTCACTACTCAATAATTGTTACAGTAATTACTGTTTAATATTTTATTTTATTGATTCAATAATTGCTACATTGATATTTTATATTATTATTGTTTCAATAATTATCACTGCATATTATTTTCCATTATTAGATCAATAATTCATATTATTTGAATAATATTATTAGATAGCATTATTGGCAATGTCTAAGGAAGTTCTGTCTAAGAAGAGGTTTGGTCACCTAATTGTGCGTTAGTAAGGAGAAATCCTTATCGAAAAACTCCCTCTTTCCTGGGAACGACTTGGTTGTTAGTATTATGATTCTGTAATATTATTTGGGAATAATTAATTATTGATTTATATGATAAAGAAAATATTTATTTGGATATAAATGGAGAAATTTTTAGAAAAGTGACAATTGTTAAAAATTAATATTTTATCTTTTCTGATAAAATAATTCATTTAAATATATTATTATATTTTAATAATATAATAATGATGATATTTTTACGATGAATGTGTGATATATGAATAAATGAGGATGAAGAGTATTTTTGTTACAAAAAATGTTAAAAACATGTTAAACATGTCGTTGGGTCCCATTTTTGACTAAAATTTGATTATAGCTTGTAAAATCGTCCGTATGTGGATTTCGGTCAATTTCTGTTTGAAATTTGAAAAAACTTAAAGCTACAAAGTTATAGAGAATTGAATTTCTTGTGGAATATACATCAGATTTGAATTTTTCTAATAAAATAGCTATTTATTATGAATTATTGAAGTTCCGGAATAATTAATTTTTCGAGTCATAAATATTTTTAATAAGAAAAATATTTTTTTTTATTTTGGTGAGGTGGGTCCCACATGGTGGCTGATGTTTTGGATCAAAAGAGTTGTGCGTAGAAAATTTTAAAAAATATATTAATATTTTATTAATTTTCTGTTTTGGTGTTCTAAGCATTTTCCTATAAATAGGGTGCTTAGGTTAAAATTAAATATCACACCAGAAACTAAAGTTTTCTCTCTCTATATTATCGAGTGTATTTTTGTGAGTATTTTGATACTTTGAGTGTTACTATACGGTGCAAGTTTTCTTCAGCGTTATATCCGGTATTCTAGTCAGAAGTACTGTCCTTTTGAGGTAAGAGATGTTATTTTTTTTCGTAAATGATGTTATTTTTTTTAATATCATTATACCAGAATATTGGTAAGATTTTTCTTGTGAAATTCTTGTCTTTTTGTGTTGGGATTACTATTCACGTATACGGCACTATTCACGTATATGACACTATTCACAAAAAATTAAAATTTTCTTTTCTTGTTCAAGTTGTTTATTATGGTTACTAGCCTTGATTGTATCTATGTTTTGATCTCCATTCTTAAATTTTGCTTCACAATGGTTTATTATGGAGTATTTCTTTAACATGGATGAACTAAAATACGAATCCTTAATCCTTATTTTTTTATCTCACTGGATTCATTTTCTTTAAAATATTTTTCATCATCCTCAGTCCTAAATGATGATATTACTGAATATCTTTGGCCTGTAGTGCAAAGATGAATGATTTCCTGATGAATATCTTTGGCCGTAGTGCTAAGATGTACATGTATTTAGATGAACATGACCAACTGATGAATATCTTTGGCCTGTAGTGCAAAGATGAATATTTGATTCAAGATGTATATTGATTGATGTTACAGGGATAAAATATTGATGATGAACTTTTAAATCTTAGAAAATAGTAAAATTCATTCTCTACTTAACTTTTCTAATGAATTGTTGTTTCTGCTGCAGTTGTTGATCTAAAACTTATTGTCTATTATATTCTATCAGATTTTTCCCTTTTGAGTACTAACGATAATTTATTCTATATTATCTTTGTCATAAGATTCTTTACTGGACTAGTTGAGCTCACCCTTTTCCTTTTTGTTTCATTTTTCTTCTCAAGAAGCGAGAATATAGCGGGAAGTAGTCGGGGTGTGGAGTGATGTTCAAAGGCAGTTGTTATAATAGTCCTCACTATTTTATAAAATAGTGTATCAATAATTGTAATGAGTTCTTATTTGAGTGTGAATATTGTATAGAAGATAATATTTGTATTTAAACTCACAGTTTATGTGTTGTCGTATTTTACACGACAATTGTATTAATAAAGTTGTAGTTTTTTCTGTACCATATTTTTGGCGACTCAGAATGGGTGATGTATACCTATTTTGGGGGCGTCATAACTATGATGATTAGTGCTGAGTCACAAGTTTTTGTCGCACAGAGTAGGGGCAAAAACAAAGGGAGAAACTCTCCTGAAGATGAAAAATCCAGGGGAAGGTCAAGAGATAGAAAAGAAGTAATTTGTTTTCACTGCCAGAAGCCGGGTCACATAAGACGAGAGTGCATATTTTTAAAGAAGGAGCAGTCTAAGGAAAAATATGAGGATAAAGATTCGATTGTGTATCTATCCGACGTTGATGCAGCTATTGCTTGTGATGATAAACCCAAGTGCCATGTTAGTGATTGGATTATTGATTCGGGCGCTTTGTTCCATGCTACTTCGCATGGTGAAATCTTCACATCCTACAGTAGTGGTGATTTTGGCCATGTGCGGATGGGAAATGGAAGTGCATCCAAGATTATAGGCATTAGAGATACTTGTCTGGAAACTAACCGTGGTTGCAGGTTGATGCTGAGAGAAGTCAGACATGTTTCAGATATTCATTTTAATTTGATCTCTGCTGGTAAGCTTGATAGAATGGTTATAAAAGTTACTTTGGTGAAGGTTAATGAAAGCTCACCAAAGGGTCTCTAGTGGTGACTAGAGGTAAGAAGGTAGACATTCTTTACACGATGCGGGCGCATGTGAGAGGTGTTGAAGATGGGGGAGTTAGGTAGAAAAAGATGTGGTACAAAGCCGTGCGAGATGGGAGGAAAGCCTTGCATGAGAACCACAAGAAGAAAGCTCTTCGCTTTAAATGGGTACCAAAAGTGAAGAAGGAAAGTGATAGCTCGTAGCCAGGGTACAAAGCGGTTGTGAATGAATTTGGCAAGCAAAAATCTGTCAAGTTTGAGTTGGATCCTCCCATTGAGAAGAACCATGCTGATGAGACAAAGCCGGACATGAAGATAGTTAAAAATTCCAAGAAGCTTGAGTTGAGCCAAAATTTCGTTGGAATTAACTCCGAGTAAGGAGTTATGGTTGGTGATCCATCCTCTTATGGGTTCGGAGGGGGAGATTGTTGGGTGTGGGTCCTCACCCATGAGATAGAATCCAAGATAGAAAAGAATTGATTTTTTTTTGTGAGCAAGTAAGTTGGTTTACTTAATATTAATCCAATTAGAAATTGGGTTAATAGAAGCAAAATTGGAATTGGAGATTCCATGAAAGGAATCCAAGTTGAAATTAAAAAGGATTTACTTGTTAGATTGGTTGGTGACCAAGACAAGGAGATGTGATCCCTAATTTGATTAGGAGAATAAATTGTTTCTAATCCATAATAGGAATGGATTAGGAAGAGTACTACAAATAAGGCTATGAGGGAGTCTTATTTTATACATGAGAGAGAGAAGCTTGGTAGCAAGAAGGTACCAAAAGAATAAATTGAGAGAATTACAGTTTCTTGTTCGTGGGTATCTGCCGCTATCTCCGTTTTATTGAAAGCTTGAAGACTTTTTTGTTTGGGGTGTTTTTGAGTGGTGAAGTTAATTAGGTTTCTCAACCTAATTAAAGGTAAAATTGTATTATCTAAATTTATTGTGTAACCTCAAGTTTTAGGGCATAAAACTTAAGAGGATTATTGTAAGCCCCTTATTAGTGATATAGTGGAGATTCGGAGTTTGACCTGTGGTTTTTACCTCTTAATTTTAGAGGTTTTCCACGTAAATTTGGTGTCTTGCTTGTGGATGGTTATTTGTTATTTTTGTTCTCATAATTGGTTTTGTTGATTTCATATTTAATTGCACAAAGACGAAAAAGTAATTCCTGGGATATAGATTATTTTTGGTGTACTTTTCCCAACACATCTCATGTGAGATAGGATATTGTGAAATTATCAAATTTACTTATAAAAATATCAATTCTATGTATAATAATTTTATATAAATTCTAGGGTTTGATATTTTGATTATTGTATTAAAGGTTGATTTTCATTATTTATTTTTTTATTATAAAGATATTACTATATTAAAAATATTACAAATTAGTTATTACTTAACATTTCGTTTAAAAAGTTGACGGAAGTGCTGAATAGACTAACATTTAACAGTTGTTATGTGAGGTACTTGAATATGTGGTAGGTGAGACCGTGTTACATAGAAGGTTAATTGATATTTTGGTTATTATACTATGAGTCAATATTTATCTTAATTACTGATTCTTTTTTTGTTATAAAAATATTATAATACTAAAAAAAAGTACAAACTAATTATTCCTTAAAATTTCATCCAAAAAATTAACGAAGGTGCTTAATATTTTCTTTTCTATTTTATCCTTTTTTGATTTCTGTAACATTGTCATGTGCCACATGGGTTAATTGATGCTTTAATTATTGTACTTGGGGTTGATTTTTATTTAGGTTACTAAATTTTTTTTTATTACAAAGACGATATTGTACTCAAAAAAATGTTACAAACTAGTAATTACTTAACATTCCATCTAAAAAATTGACGTAAATGTTAAATAGACTAATGTTGAACATCCGTCATGTGGGGTACTTGGATACGTGGCAGGTGGGTCCATATTACGTGTATGGTTAATTGATGTTTTTGTTACAATACTAGGGATCAATTTTTATTTTGGTTACTGAATCTTTTTTTTGTTACAAAGACAATACTATACTAAAAAAAATATTACAAACTAGTCATTACCTAACATTACTTAATTGAAGTGTGAGTTAGTTATTTTAGTGATGTGACACATGATATTGCTGCAGAAATCAGAAAAGGAAAAAAAATATAAAAGAAAAAAAATCAGGGCACAATTTTACTACGATTCTTGCTACTTTTTATTTTGGTCACAAATATTTGGTTCACTTCTTCTTCACATGCGACAATTCACATGATATTACATATGGCAAAAGTGTCACATCACCAATAAGTAAGTTACATATAAGCTTTTTTTGCTTACGAGCATGGACGAAACTAGCATAGGACTGGAGGGGTCGGGGGCCACGACCACCTCCCCTAAGGTTTGAAAAATTTATAAGGTTCACCCCATGGTTTGAAAATGTATCATTATTAAATTTATTATAATTCTAAGTTTGTATAATTGGAGCATAATATTGTATATATAGTGTTATTCTAATTGAATGATACATTTGTATCCAGGTAACCAACTTAAACCCATATTTAAATTTTTTTTATTCTTTTTTCATTTTATGAAACTTGATATTTTAGTTTTTAAAAGTTTAATGAGTGATCATAATATTGTATATGTTAATTCCAATTTGTTTTCCAATAACCGACTAAAACCTTACTTTTTTAATTGCAAATTTATGAAAATTTTATTATTAAAAAGTTCAATAAATTGTCCAATAATATTGATTAACTGATACTTGTAGTGTAGTTAATTGAATTTTTTATTTTTTGTTTTAGAATCATGGAAAAATCACATATTATTGATTCATTTTTTAAGAGAAAGCAATCAAATCATGTTGTCACATCTTTGCTTACCCATGAGCCTAATGTTTAAACATCTCTGCCTACTTCTAAACAAGAACAACGTTCTCTAAAATCACCAAGAATTGAAGGTAAAGAATGAGATATTAATTATTTGGAGCGTGATCCTAGAAAATTAAATGTATTAAAATATGGAAATGTTGTGGTGTGATGAAGTTCAACAAGCTTACATCAATTACAGTCCATATCAATGCATTCTTTCCGAGTACCTTTTATCTGAATATATATTCTGTTGTTAAAAAAATTCTTGCTCCCATTAAAAACAAATCCTGGTTTCGTCCCTACTTACGAGATATTCACGTTTTAGCACTTGAGTTAATTTTTTGGACAAAATGTTAAGTAATGATTAGTTTATAATATTTTTTAAGTATAATAATATTTTTTAACAAAATAAAAAAGATTTAATAACTAAAATAAAAATCGACTCCTAATACAGTAACCAAAACATCAATTAACCCTTCACGTAACAAGGTTCTACCTGCCACATATTCAAGTACCCCACATAATAACTATTAAATCTTAGTCTATTCAGTACTATCGCTAATATTTTAGAAAGAATATTAAGTAATGATTAGTTTTTAATATTTTTTAAGTATAGTAGTGTCATTGTAACAAAATTGAAAATTGACTCATAATACAGTAATCAAAGCATCAATTAACCCTGTGTCACGTCGCTAATAAATAACTCACACGTTAATTAAACAATGTTAAGTAATGACTAATTTGTAATATTTTTTTAGTATAGTAATGCCTTTTTAAAATAAAGATTCAGTAAGAAAAATGAATATCGACCCATAATACAATAATAAAAAAATCAACTAACCATCCACGTAACAGGAACTCACCTGACACATATTCAACTAACCCACACGACAGTTGTTAAACGTTATTCTATTCAGCACTTCCGTCCATTTTTTGGACAAAATGTTAATTAATGATTAGTTTGTAACATTTTTTTAGTATAGTAATATTTTTGTAACAAAAAAAAATTCAGTAACCAAAATGAAAATCGATCCCTAATATAGTAACAAAAATATTAATTAACCTTAAATTTTGATAAGATCGTAGACTAGTGGTTAAAGCTAACGTACTATGACCTCTAGGTATCAAGTTTGATTCTCACTAAGAGTTTAATTCTTACTTTATGTGAAGCTTGTTATCTCTTTATGTGAGTATTTTTTTATTGTGAGTTTATTTTTTCCTACTTAGTGATATTTGATTGACTCTTGATATTGTAATTAGGTCTGTAAACGAGCTGAGCTGAGCCCATCTAAAAGTTAAATAAGTCAGGTCGGGCTTTAAATGAGTTTGAATTCTTGTGTACGAACTCGACTCTCTTATAAACGAGTCGGGCTTGAGTTCGAGTCGGGCTTAAGCGAACCGAGTCGAGCTCGAGCCTAAGCCTAAGCCTGATTCGTTTATTCTTCTTAATTTTATATTTTCGCTTTCACAATTTTTGGAATAAATAGATATATAAATAAAATAAATATTTTGTATTATATATTTTATATAAATAAAATAAAACTTTAATTAAATAATTATTAAATGAGTTGGGTTTAAACGAGTTGAGCTCGAGCCGGACTTGAGTCGGGCTCGAGTCGAACACCACACTGTCTGGGCTCGACTCATTTAACTAAATGAGCTAAAAATCTTGTTCAAGCTCGGCTCGTTAAAGAGCTCGAGTCGAGTTCGAGTCAGACTTAGTCGAGCCGGGTCGGACAACTTTGTTCGTTTACAACCCTAATTGTAATAGTGATAATATATTTAATTATGAAATTATATTGTATTCTCAAAAGTGGGGCTTTTAAAAAAATATAAAAGAATTATTAATGAACATAAATGATTTTTGTATCATAAAAAATTGATACATTTAAAATAAATTAAAATAAGTTCGATACATTATATAAACAGGCCAATACATTTAATACGATTAGACTCATTTATTTAAAATAGTTATACAAATTTAAATTGTTCAACACTTTCACTACTAGAAAACAGTAAATAGACAACGCGGAAAAAACGTTGTGGTTTCAGTTAGGAAAACGTCGTGGTTAAGGGTGTCATCTATTTGACACCCTTATACAACGTTTTAAAAACGTTGTAGTTAAGCACAATACACAACGTTTTTTAGGAAAAAAATGTTGCAGATTTGTTTTTCAAAAATTAGCAGATGCTTAAAAACGTTGTAGAAGGTATGATTCCACAACGTTTTTTGGATAAAAATGTTGTTGTTTAGTATATCAGATAACGTTTAGACACATTTACACAACGTTTTTAAAATGTTGTAGATTAAAAAAAAAGAAAAAAAAGTTATAATTCACCTACATTACCAATGCACCTGCAATTCATTTTCATAGAAGTACTACTTCACTGGCTAAAACAAAAAAAAATTAATATGCAAATCAGAGAAACAGATCCTCGTTCCATTGCAAAACAAAATATAACCCAAAATCTCAATCAATTCAAAGTAGACCAGTAGTACACATATCAAGCAGTCAAATGAACTACTTGCCATAAAATAACAGTCAAAATCACCCCAGCATACTATTGTAGTATTCAGAACTAACACCCAAACAACTACTCTAAAAAAAAACCAAGGACAATAGCCCAACCTAGGCAGCAATGGAAGGCTTAGAGGCTGCAGAGAGTTTGGATTTCTTTTTTGCCAAGCTCTCGCTGCGTCGTTCCCACTGTTCCTTTAACCTACTGGCGAGAAGTTTCTGGTAGTCTTCTGCCTCTGATTTGGCCTTAGCAATCCTTTGCTTCTTCTCAGCAATTCTAGCACGCTTCCTTTGCAAAGTTAGTGGAGTCACCAACCTCTGAATCATAGTATCTACGATCATAGGACTCTTGGCAGAAGTTGCCATTTGGATCATCTTCGCCTTGGAGGAGTTTTGGAAGAGACGAGAGGTGCTGCATGTGAATAGCCAAGCGGTTGCTTTTTTTCCCTTCTAGATATAGCCGGAGGCCTGTCACAGGCCTCTTACCTATATCAACCTATCATGAATTGAAACATGATAAATTCCCGATGCTTGTAAAGGAATGTATAGCGGAGAGGAGCACTGATTCAAGTGAAGGTAAAACCCAATTCTGTGTTCTGTTTATTAAGCAATACATAAATTAAGCAATACATAAATTAACACTCCCTGCTTCATCGGGAAACCATGCTTGTCACAGCCTCCCATGATCTTGAAGACATAACCCTTGAACTCCTGTAGTCATTTAACATGACTATGTTACCATCACCCTCTCACAAAGCATACATCAAAAATAGAAAATAACACTTAGAAGTACAAAAGTCATACCTCACCAAGAGCATCACCGCTGACCTCTTGAGAAATCCTCTTGTCATAAAAAGCACGGCTGAAAATAACACTTAGAAGTACAAATGTTTCAGCTCATACACAACATGAAAGTCTAAAATACAATCTAATAATATATGTTTTTATAAATACCCATCAGGTAAAGGGTATAGAACTATATAGCTTGATATAATTTACAGTAACCAAGGCAACCAAAATTTAACATCAAAAATACAATGAACAATCTAAGATTACCTGTTGGCAATAAACAAATCTAAGGCAACCTAAATAAATAATTCTCAGATAAAATTAAAAAAGAGAGAGAAAAAAAGGCAACTACTCCATGAAACTGAACTCGATGTAAATTTTTATCCAATTTGAATTCACGTCCAACTCAAAACTGTGTCTTGATACATATTATTACAAAAACAAAAAAACTATCTCAAGAATCAATTTATGGTAAACGTATTTATAAATACACGCAAATCCTAATATTCAAATTTTAATTTAATTAGCCCTAATTCAAATCCAAAGAGATGAAGAACTTACGATGAAATCCTAGCCCCAAAACAACTGTGTACCTATTCTTGACCAAACCTCGCAACTAGAAAGCATAATCTTTATGGACTAGGTTGTACAGCACCTGTATCATGTTACGTGGCCAACTTCCCCTCATTATTTACACACAGAAAGCATCACTACCAGTAGCCATTTCTAGTTATATTAGGGGCTCACTTCACAATAACCCAGAATCCAATATCCTCGAGAGAACAAACTGAAATAGAGGTTAGCAAGCATTTAAAGAAAACAAGAAACAATAAAAAATTCATCCCTTACCTTCTTAGGGTTGAGCAAGTAATCATACAGAGTATTCTCTCCCCAGATCACAGCCATGTTATTGTTAGCAGCAGAGTAGGAATATCCAGGAGTTGTGCCAGATTGCCTTCCAAAAAGGCCATTCAAGTTAGGTCCTGCAATGATCAAAAGAGTCAAAAAAATAACAAAACTAGAGGAACAAATGCTATATAAACAGAAACTCATTGAATCTAACCAAGCACAATAACATGAATCAGGTATTATAACTCAGATTAATCTTCAGTTTCTCATCCTCATGTCAATTATAGAAGCAATCTACTTGCTGCAGTATTATAACTTAGATCAGAATTCAGACAAAATTCTATACTGACAGGACATTTATGACATTGCGGCTAGTGCTGCTCCACGATGCATAGTCGTACAACATATAGCAGCCTTCAGAAAGGATACTTTAAGAAGGGCACCAGAAGAAGCTAATACTTCCTGAAACATTCTAGTTTGTTAATACAAAAATAACAGTAGATTCTTGTATAACAATGTATAATACAATATTCAATTATTTACAGAGCTATTGCTGCAATCAAGTTAAAGGACAAAGCAATTAACAGAATAACAATGTATAACACTCGTACAATGAAAGGATAAGATAAAGTAGATCTAAAAAGCCAAACTTACAAATAGTGAAGGGTTGATATTCTGCTGAGATCAGGTACAACTCGCAAACTGCAATTTCTAATACTTATATATACTAATTTATAATCGGATTACAACAAGATGCAATTAATTTATAATCGGATTACGATTGCCTCACAGGTACTACATACAACATTCTCATCAGTTTGTAAGTTCCCCATGTTTTGACCTTCAATCACCATTTCAATTCCAGGACTACACAGATAACAATAAACAAAGTACTCATCCTCCTACCAGTAAAAGGTAAAAAAATAACAAAAATAATGAAAACTTCACCTTGAGTATTGAGATCCACTATACAAACAGAGCCTGAATCGGTGAATCCTCCTAAGTGCACACTTACGGTTGGACCAGCTAGAAAGGATGTCCTTGAATCCATAATTTCAGCACATCCACCCTCACACAGACCTGAGAATTACGAGTGTTGCAGCATTGTTTATCTACATTATATGCACAAAAAAATCATCAAAATTTTGAAATAATATTTCAAAGAAATAATCAAATATGAATATAGAAATGATATTAAAACTTATATACTAGGATATTGAGCTTCCCATCAAAAACAGAGGAGACAGTCTTCATCAATTCCTCTCTTTGTTCTCTTGAAGACAAGTCACATACCGAACCGCTTACTTTGAATTCCTGGCCTTTCCATTCTTCTAACTTTTCATTGAGCTCTATTTGGTTCTTTGAACAGGTATGTATAGCAGCACCTAATTATGCTAATTCCTCCACTATGGCATACCCAATGCCTCTGGTACCACCGGTAATAAGAGCAGTCATTCCCTTAAGAGACCACCTATTGTCTCTACAACTTGTTACCATGGTTATTTCAAGAATTGGAAAAATCTCAAGAATGAGAAACTCCTCTCCTGATTCTATAATTGTGTAGTAAACTGGGTAGACTTATTATACACTAACATTTTTTTAAAACAACCAAGGATTGCACAAACACATAGATTCTAGAAGGAAACATGTGCCTATAAAACAACCAAGGATTACACAAAGAAATGAACTTACTCAAGATGCTCCTTTATGCGCCCAATGAGAGTATCCTTGTTGCTCCTATATCCTTGTTACCATAGAAATCCGGTTAAAGGAAACATCAGTGAATAAAAGGACAAAGATGCAAAAATCAGAGAAACATACTAACTGCTTGTGAAAATCCCCAAATCCAAAATACCAGAGACAGAGGGAGGGAGAACGAGAGAGAGTTATGGAATTTCAAAACCTAGAATTAAACAAACAAACGTACCCATCATAATCAATCGCACAAATACCCTTAATAATCATACATACCTTTGTATCAACGAAGATTTAAGCCAGAGATTTGTTGAAGAAAACCCTAGAATGGCTGTCTGATGCAATCGATCGCTCGTCGCTCACTCTCTCTCTCTGTCGCTCTCTAGCTCTATCTGCCTTTTGGTCCGATAGCTCTTACTCCCGCTCTCTCTGCCTTCATTAGTTTTGTTGTCGATGACCACCTGGGCCTGAACGCATGGTGAGCGGCTGTAACGACCCCAAAATCCATACAATTAAAATCCCGACTTCGGTCGTTAACCATACATTCAACCTCTAAATAGTACATCATTATTCTATGCTAAACTTAATAAAATTGCAGAATATTTAAAACTTTTATACATTTCCTTCTTTCTTGCCCTGAATCGCAACCATTACATTACATCACTTTGATTCAATCTTATATCATGAATCGTTACAACAAAATGACTATACAAAGTCTTATATCATAACTAAATATCCATATACATTGGATAACTCAACTTACATTTCAACAACATGTTACGTTCAAAATATGAAATAGATTTCTCATAAAACATAAGTAATCTTCGTGAATATAGATCTCTATAACTCATATAGCACGTATCTTTACCTTAAAATCTTGACCTGCAAAAGTGGTTATTTGCAAGAGTGAGCTCGACAGCCCATCAAATTCTAACAGTTTTCATGAATCATATATCACATAATAACATGCTCGACATACATTTCATTAAAGTAACATGGCATACATGCTTTTAATTCACATAACAAATATAAAGATTGAGTTCCTTACTCAATCTTCATTACTTAGCCAAAATAATACAGTCATATATTGACTTTAACATTTCATGATTTCAACATGCATAACACATCATGCAATTTAAAACAGTTCATCAAGTCCACGTAGAAAATAGGAACCGAAAGACTTGCCTTGATTGTTGTTTACCAATAATAGCTTAACAGCTTACAGTTATCTGCACTTCACGTGCCCTACACAATTATATAATCATACACATCAACTATTAGTCACATAACAACACATAGCAATTGTAATATAAACTCTACTCTACATCTCATAATCTTTCCTATTAATAAATACACAATGGTCAATTATATTGTGTTAACTTTTCAACTTATGACTCACTATATTTCTTCTTAGTCAAACTCGAAGTTTAAGTGCTTAAGTCTTGCTAGGACTACTTATTGGTTTTATATTAAACCCATTCCATATCTTATAATATCCATTTCAATGGAATTGAAACACTTTTTAAGTTCATTAACACTTGGAACGGCGTTTCGACGTTCAATCGTCACACGTCCGATTTGCCTCTCTTGTGTATGCTTACTATGCTTCTATAACTTATGTAATACATTATTTATTAATGGTAAGCATCATTATATTTACTAAGATTCATGTTTTATAACTTAGGACATCATCTTTTACGGTCTGGAGCACTACACATGCATATGTGCATGCCCGACACCCTCTAATTGCCTCTGAAAACACAACAGTCCTAAAGATAACCATTTTTACCTATCCTAACGACCTCAAATTGAAAAACTTAAAGAACAAAAGTTGTAGGTCTACTTGTTCTCGTTCCGGATCATCTTGAATCACCTCAATCGGAGTTCGTATGAGGAAGTTATGGCCATTTCACTACAGGAGGTCAAAACTGTCCAAGTCAGACTTCTGTCCCTGCGCTGGGGCGCGAGGACTAAGCCAACAAGTGGCGCTGGGGAGTGAATTTCAGCGCTGGGGCACGAATTTTGGCGCCGAGGCTCGATTTTTGGCGCTGGGGCTCAAATTTTGGCGCTGCGGTGCCGAAACTTGCAGAACCCAACCACGAAGAACGGAACAAAGCTACTGTCTTTATTTTTAACAGCAATTAACCAATTAACATGTATAACTTATATAAATTACACATATACACACTACCCAACATGCATATACTAGTTTAAATTACTAAACAATAATCACAGAAAACTAAATTCCTTGAAAACCATAACACAGTGAACACTATAATCTCTAATAACCACCAATTTGATTACTTTTAAACTACAATTCTCTGTAGTTCATATCCAATTAACATACCCGACTTTCAATTCTACAATTAGAATACAATCAATTACTAATTTTGTTATCCTACAAAACATGTTCATACTCATATGTTTTTACTGTAAAAACTCTTTTCTTTTTTTTTTTATCGTAATTCACATAATCACGTACATGTATATCCTCTTCATACAATCACCCTATATGTATATATAGGATATTTATACTATTACAACTTCATAATTTCATACTCAACTATAATATATGAATTACCGAACTTTATACTATAAAACACAATGAATTTCAAAAACACAGAGACTAAGGAATTATACTATAAAAGATATATGTTAAGATTATAATACATACCTTTTGTTGTTAAGAAATTCGTGTTAACCCTTGCTAGTCGTAGACAATCTTGCAACTTCAAACACCTTTTCCTCTCAATTTTTCTCTGATACTTCTCTCTCAAACTCTCTGCAATTCTCCTTCTCAGAAAACTTCTATTTTCTTCTTAGGCTTAAGCCAAATGCATTATACGTAAACTAGAACTAATCCCCAAACGCACGTCTTAATTCAAACGCTTAAAACCGACACTACTAATGGCCTTATTAAATTAGCAGTTACCAAATTAATATATATATATATATATATATATATATATATATATATATATATATATTATTTATATTATATTATTAATAATTCAAAATTTAAATTCCAAAAGCCATAAGGCTCCGTTTGGCAAAACTCTTTTTAAAGACTTAATATATTTAAGTCTTGTTTGGCAAAATAAATTAAAACTACTTTAATTTATTTTAATAACCATTTATAATATAGTTATTTGTCACACTTCTAATTAATTAAGTTTTCATACTTAATTTAATTAATTCTAATAACAATTCATTGCATAATATAATAATTTATTTAATCATTATAAACTCTCTAACTTAATTATTAAATTAAATTAGATTACTATTTTAAAATAATTACTTTCCTTAACTCATTAATTATTTATTAAACAAATAAACAATCAAATCACATCAAATCAATTAAACAAATACTTATTCAACAATAAACACATCCATTAAATATTTATATAATTCAATAAATATTTAAATATTATAATAAAAATCTGGATTGTTACAGCGGCCCTAGTCTGGTAATAGGCGAAGATGTTAGGGTTAGGATTTTGGAGGGTTTCAGCCATGGAAGAAGCGGGGGAAGTCGAAGAGAGAAGACGGATCTCTGGTTTAGAGATGGCGTCATCCAGATGTTGTTCGTTTTTGTTGAGACGGCGTAGGGCTGGCGAGAGAGGGTGGACATAATTGACGAGATTGGAACATATCGATAGGGAGTGAGAGAGAAGAGAAGAGACTGAAATATATGTTTTATTTTAATTTCGAATTGAGTTCAGCGTCTTTTTTTTAGCTCCGTGTTTTCTTCATAGACAACTTTTTTTAAAAAAAACGTTATCTAGTTAAAACCAAAAAAATGCCCTTTTAAATAGATAACATTTTTGCATATATATCTACAACAGTTTTTTTAAAAACGTTGTAAAAAAAATACCACAACGTTTTTATAAAAAACGTTGTCTTTTAAGCGTTGTCTATTTACTATTTTATAGTAGTGTTTATTTTTAAAAAATAAATATTAAATTTTATAATAAACGAAGTAAAACTCGATGTCTGTTAAAAGTCTCTGGCCACCATTTACTCGGCTCCTATGTATATATGAATGTTGTGGTAATACATTTGGGTGAAGTTTGATTTGCTTAATACAAATTTGATGTAATAGTCTACGTAATATAATAAAATTATAATGTAATTGTTGGGATGTGATTATTTGGGTCTAGTAGAGGTGTAGCCCAATTTATTTAATAGATCGGATATGGTATTGGCTATATACATTTATTTTGATAGCTTTCTCAAATAGTAGGAGATCCTTATTAAAGTAAGGTTGTGTTTCCTTATTTGGTGGGATAAGAGATCTAATTTAAGAAGGAATTGATCAACCATTAATGATCGTTATAAGGTGATTCTAAAAAGAACTTTACTCCTAATTAGATTCGGGTGGACATGACAGCTATAAATACAGCAATAAACAAGGGTTTGGAGAACACAATAACATATGACACAAATAAACAATTTGTACTCTCCATATTATTTTAGTGGATTTCTTATTTCTCTCCATCATTTTTTTTCTAATTAGGTTTTCACGTAAATTCTTGTGTCCATATTTTATCTCTTATAATGATGTGTGTATGTTTATCTATGTGTATTTCGTGAGTTTGATTTAACAACAATACAATCAACTACTCTATCAACTATTATTGTTGTTTTGGCCTGCTATTTTGGTAATTTCGTCAGGCGTACAAAATTTGGCATTAACATTGATGCCGTCTTTGAGAAGACAAAATTCTGTTCAAAAAATTCCCAAAACAATTAATCTATCTTTGTGTCAGCTAACTAAGATAAGGAGACAGATTCTACATATAGAGCTAAGTTGTCCTTTTTTATTAAATCAATAATAAATGTACAGTGTGACGCCCCCAAAATAGGTATACATCACCTATTCTGAGTCGCCAAAAATATGGTGCAGAAATAACTACAACTTTATTAATACAATTATCGTGCAAAATACGACAACACATAAACTGTGAGTTTAAATATAAATAATGTCTTTTAGACAATATCCACACTCAAATAAGTTCTCATTACAGTTATTGATACATTATTTTACAAAATAGTGAGGACTATTATAACAACTACCTTTGAACATCACTCCACACCCCGACTACTTCCCGCTATATTCTCGTTTCCTGAGAAGAAAAATGAAACAAAAAAGAAAAGGGTGAGCTCAATTAACCCAGTAAAGAATATTATGACTAAGATAATATATAACAAATTATCGTTAGTCCTCAACAGGAAAAAATCTGATAGAATTTAATAGACAATAAGTTTTAGATCAACAATTGTAGTGGAAACAACAATCCATTAAAAGAGTTAAGTAGAAAATGAATTATACTATCTTCTAAGATTTAAAAGTCCATCATCAATATTTTATCCCTGTAACATCAATCAATATGCATCTTGAATCAAATATTCATCTTTGCACTATAGGCCAAAGATATTCATCAGTTGGTTATGTTCATCTAAACACCTGTACATCTTAGCACTACGGCCAAAGATATTCATCAGGAAATCATTCATCTTTGCACTACAGGTAAAAGATATTCAGTAATATCATCATTTAGGACTGAGGATGAAGAAAAATATTTTTAAAAAAAATGAATCCAGTGTGATAAAAGAATAAGGATTAAAGATTCGTATTTTAGTTCATCCATGTTCAAAATACTCCATAATAAACTTTTGTGGAGCAAAATTTAAGAATGATGATCAAAATATGGATACAATCAAGGTTAGTAACCATAATAAACAACTTGGACAAGATTTTTTTTTTTTTAATTTTTCTGTGAATAGTACCGTATACGTGAATAATGCCGTATACGTGAATATTAACTCTAACACAAAAAGACAAGAATTTTATAAGAAAAATCTTACCAATATTCCGGTATAATGATATTAAAAGAAATAACATTATTTTTGAAAAAAATAACATCCTTTACATCAAAAGGACAGTACTTCTGACTAGAATACCGGATATAACGCTTAAGGAAATTTGCACCGTATAGCAATACTCAAAGTATTAAAATACTCACAAAAATACGCTCGATAATATAGAGAGAGAAAACTTTAGTTTGTGGTGTGATTTTTAATTCTAACCTAAGTACCTTATTTATAGAAAAATACTTAGAACACCAAAGTAGAAAATTTAATAAAATATTAATATATTTTTTAAAATTTCCTACGCACACCTCTTTTGATCCAAAACATCAGCCACCATGTAGGATCCACCTCACCAAAATAAAAAAAACGTTTTTCTTATTAAAAATATTGATGACTCCAAAAATCAATTATTCTGGAACTTCAATAATTCATAATAAATAGCTATTTTATCAGAAAAATTTAAATCTTATGTCCATTCCATAGAAAATTCAATTCTCTACAATTTTGCAGCTTTAAGTTTTTCCAAATTCCAAACAGAAATTGACTTAAATCCACATAAGGATGATTTTATAGGTTATAATCAAATTTCAGTCAAAAATGGGACCCAACGACATGTTTAACATATTTTTAACATTTATTTTAACAAAAATACTCTTCCTCATTTATTCATATATCACACATTCATCGTAAAAATATCACCATTATTATATTATTAAAATATAATAATATATTTAAATGAATTATTTTATTAGAAAAGATAAAGTATTAATTTTTAACAATTGTCACTTTTCTGAAAATTCCTCCATTTATATTCAAATAAATATTTTTCTTATCATTTAAATCAATAATTAATTATTCCCAAATAATATTACAGAATCACAATACTGACAACCATGTCGTTCCCAAGAAAGAAGGGGCTTTCCGATAAGGATTTCTCCTTACTGGCGCGTAATTAGGTGACCAAACCTCTTCATAGACAGAACTTCCTTAGACATTGCCAATAATGCTATCTAATAATATTATTCAAATAATATGAATTATTGATCTGACAATGGGAAATATATTGGGCAGTGATAATTATTGAAACAACAATAATATAAAATATCAGTAGCAATTATTGAATCAATAAAATAAAATATTGAACAGTAATTACTGTTATAATTATTGAGTAGTGACTTCTTACGTAAGAATCAATAATTATTGCAATACTGTGTGCTATTGTGCAACACAGCGTAATACTGTATTTTAACCACCGGGTATTCTAACAGTGTTAAGGGTAACAACTACGCCGTTATTTATAAAAAACTTATACTTGCCGTTTTCTTCATCTAATCGCTTTCCGTTATAGGGCCCACACAAGACTGCGCCGTTTTACGAATATTCCCCGACAGTAATAATATTCCATGACCAAACGAATATTCCCCGACAACAATGAATATTTTATAACCACTTGCTTAATTAAGATATTTGTGCATTTTACCCATAACTTACCACATTAATTAAATCAATCGTTACTATTTCAAAATAATAAATAGAGGAAATTTAATTTAATTTATAAAAAGTTGGGGTCTTACAACCTCCACTCCTTATGAAATTTCATCCTCGAAATTGACGTACGTACCTGGTATTTCGAAAAGGTGAGGATACCTTACTTTTATTTCCGTTTTCAACTCCCAGGTCATTTCCTCAATAGCATGGTTCCTCCACAAAACTTTGACCTGTGGTATAACCTTTGTGCGTAGGACATGCTCCTTCCTATCCAATATCTTGACAGGTACCTCCTTGTATGTTAAGTCTTCTGCTATCTCGTCTGGTTCTAACTCAATAATGTAGTTCGGGTCTTTCACATATTTACGAAGCACATATATGTGAAAAATATTATGAACACGAGACATGCTTGGAGGTAACGAAAGTCTATAGGCCACATTTCCTACTCGATCAAGAATCTAAAATGGACCAATAAATTATGGATTGAGCTTTTCTCTCTTCTCAAATCTTGTAACTCCCTTCCATGGAGCAACACGTAACAATACATGGTCCCCAATATTAAATTCTACGTTCTTTCGATGAAGATCCGCATAACTCTTTTGTCGATCCTGTGCGGTTTGTATACGTTGTCGAATTATTTGGATCTTTTCTGTAGTCATACGTACCAACTCTGGTCCCAATAATGTTGCTTCACCCACCTCATCTCAACATCCTGGAGAGCGACACTTTCGTCCATACAATGCTTCAAATGAAGCCACACCTATACTTGCCTGATAACTGTTGTTGTAAGAGAATTCTACCAATGGTAAATACTTATCCCAACTTCCTTTGAAGTCTAGGACACATAGTCTTAATAGATCTTCAAGAGTTTGAATAGTCCTCTCTGATTGTCCGTCCGTTTGAGGATGGTATACCGAACTGAATCGTAAATCCGTGCCCATAGCTTTCTGCAAGCTAACCCAAAATCGTGAAGTAAATCTTGGGTCACGATCCGAAACTATGGATACTGACATGCCATATAATCTCACAATCTCATTTACGTACATACGAGCAAGACGTTCAAGGGAAAAAGTCTCCCGTATCGACAAGAAATGAGCAGACTTGGTTAATCTATCAACAATAACCCAAATTGCATCTATGCCTTGAGAAACCTTGGGAAGACCTGTATCGAAATCCATAGTAACGTGTTCCCATTTCTATATTTGAATCTCAAGTGGTTGCAATGGACCCTTTGACACTTGATGCTCCGCCTTTACACGTTGACAAGTTAAAAACCTCGAGATAAACTTCGCGATCTCTCTCTTCATATTGTTCCACCAAAATGTATGTCGAAGATCACGATACATTTTGGTACTTCCAGGGTGAATTGCAAATGGTGTATTGTGTGCCTCCATCATGATTCTATGTTTCAAGTCAGAATCGTTAGGAACACAAAGTCTGGAGTTGACTCGAAGTATTCATTCTTCATCGATTCTTGCTTCTGGGATAACACCTTCTTGTACTTTTTTCTTCATACGCATCAGCTCCGGGTCTGTAGCTTGAGCAACTTTAACTTTATCGATTAAAGTTGGTTCTATGCGTATACTTGACATCATCGCATGGGTCCCCGGAGTCTTGAATTCTATCTTCATCTTTTGTAAATCGCACAAAATGGGCCTTTGTGTTGACAACATCGCACTCGTTTCCGTATATGATCTTCCACTCAATGCGTCAGCTACCACGTTCGCTTTTTCAGGATGGTATTAAATGGTATGGTAGTAATCTTTCAACAGCTCGAGCCAACGTCATTGCCGCATGTTGAGTTCTTTTTTGGTAAAAAAATATTTGAGGTTTTTATGATCCGAAAATATCTCCACTTTCTCCCCATATAGATAGTGCCTCCAGATTTTTAACGTGAAAACGACTGCTGCCAACTCTAGATCATGAGTAGGGTAATTTCTCTCATATTCTGAGTTGTCGCGAGGCATAGGCTATGACTTTTTCATGTTGCATGAGAACACATCCTAACCCTTTGCCTCAAGCATCGCTATAAATAACAAATCCATCCGAACCAGACGGTATTGTTAAAACATGTGCCAAAATGAGTCTCATCTTAAGCTCTTGGAAACTCTTCTCACATTCATCGCTCCATACGAATTTTGTATCTTTTCGAGTCAGCTGAGTTAACGGTGTAGCGATTTGAGAAAATTCTTCCACAAATCTCCGATAATAACCAGCTAAACCCAGAAAGCTACGTACTTCGGTTGCTCCCAACTTTGTATTGCTTCAATCTTCATTGGGTCAACAGATACTCCATGTTTTGACACTATGTGCCCAAGGAATGCTACTTCTTTAAGCCAAAACTCAAATTTCTTCAACTTAGCATATAGCTTATTTTCACGAAGCCTTTGAATTACCAGCTTCAAATGGTGCTCATGATCTTCACGGCTTTTAGAATATATGAGGATGTCATCAATAAAGACAACAACAAACTAATCCAGATATTCCTTGAATACTCGGTTCATCATATCCATGAAAGCCGTAGGAGCATTAGTCAATCTAAAAGACATGACTAGAAATTCATAATGCCCGTATCGAGTTCTAAAGGCAGTCTTTAGAATATCCTCAGTTTTAATCTTCAGCTGATGATATCCAGAACGAAGATCGATCTTTGAAAAGAATTGTGCTCCTTGCAACTAGTCAAACAGGTCATCAATACGAAATAGTGGATACCTATTCTTGATGGTGACATGGTTCAATTCCCGGTAGTCAATACAAAGTCGCATACTCCCGTCTTTCTTCTTTACGAATAAAACAAGAACACCCCAAGGAGATGTACTAGGACGAATGAAACTAATGTCCAACAACTCCTGTAGTTGGACCTTTAACTCCTGAAGTTTAATAGGAGCCATTCGATATGGGGTTTTAGAAATGGGTTTTGTACCAGGTTCATGATCAATAAAGAATTCAACTTCACATTTTGGGGGTAGACCAGAAAGTTCTTTAGGAAATACGTCAGGAAATTCACTAACAATAGAAATATTATTCAAATCTGACGTGTTTTTGTTCAAGTCCATGACATAGGCTAAGAAAGCTTGATATCCATTTTTTAATAAACGAATGGCCTTATGGCTTGATATGACAGTGATTGACTTTAGTGGTTTGGTTGCTTGAATTCGCATAACAGGTTGGTTAGAAATATGAAAACTAACAACCTTACGAAAATAATCAATTTTGGCATGATGAGTAGTTAACCAATCAATCCCTAAAATCACATCAAAAGTAAGTATCTTTAAAGAGATAAGATCAACAGGTAATGTGATGGTGCCAACTTGGATCAAACAAGATTTATAAATAGTGGATGTAATGAATATTTCTCCTAACGGAGTCTCAACTGATAAGTCAAAGTCTAATTTCTCCGGAGTCAAGTTCAAACGTTGAGCACAAGCAGGAGAGATAAAAGAATGGGTAGAACTGGTATCTAGTAAGGTATAAACTTCGCAAGAATTTATGATTAGATTACCCGTGATCACCTCGTTCGGGTTCCTCGCATTTTGGCCAGTCACGACAAACGCTCTTCCAGGAACTGCTGACTTTGCCATGTCTGGGATAGCTTTTTGAGTCACTATCCTCGCTGGACTTGGTTTCGTTACAGTACAATCTCGAGCGATATGTCCTTCCTTTCCACAATTATAACATAACTTGAACTGTTGTGGACAGTTTGGGCTGATGTTTCCCTCTTTTCCATATTTATAGTATACGACCGGTGGTCATTCTCCTCCCTTAGAAACAGTTGATACTGGTGCTGACGTCTTCACATTGTCATTGTTGAATCTCCTATTTTTGAAATTTTCACTTGACTCGCCTCTCCTATTATCATGGTCACGATTACCACTAGAGTGGTTACCGCTTTTGTCTGTATTTTTTCCTCCCCGTTGATTATCATTGCTCCGATGACTGATGTCACCGATATGACCCTGGTTGTGATCCTTCGGTTGAACGTACTCATTAATTCACTCTAATAATTGAGCCTTGTTGACAACATCTGAATATTGAGAAAATTTATGAGAAATGAGATATTGACGTATGTCGGGTTTCAGACCTCTCAGAAACATCCGCGTCATACGTTCCTCATTTTCTACCAAATGAGGTGCAACCTGGATAACTTCGTGAACTTCGCCTCGTACTGGGACGCCATGTTGTTCTGTTCTAGTCTAATAAACTCCATCTCCTTCATATGATGAATACTTTCAGGAAAGTACTTGTCATTGAACAGTTTCTGAAATGTTTTCCAAGACATGTTGAGTGCGGCTGGCTGAGTACGCTTCACAAATTCCCATCAGTAATCTGCCTCACCACGGAATATAAAGGTGGCGAATGGAACCTTCTGTTCCTCCGTGCATCCCATGTGACACCCCCAAAATAGGTATACATCACCCATTCTGAGTTATCAAATACATAGTACAGAAACAACTACAACTTTATTAATACAATTGTCGTGCAAAATACAACAACACTTAAACTGTGAGTTTAAATACAAATATTGTCTTCTAGACAATATCCACACTCAAATAAGTTCTCATTATAATTATTGATACATTATTTTATAAAAATGGTGAGCACTACTAAAACAACTTCTAGAACCATCATTCCATACCTCGACTAGTACTCGCTACATTCTCGCCTCCTAAGAAGAAAAAAGGAACAAAAAGGAAAAAGGTGAGCTCAACTAGCCCAGTAAAGAATATTATGACTAAGATAATATAGAACAAATTATCGTTAGTCCTCAACAGGAAAAAATCTAATAGAATACAATAGACAACAAATTTTAAATCAATATTCGCAGCGGAAATAATAATTCATTAGAAGAGTTAAGTAGAGAATAAATAAGCTTAGGTAGGACATACTAGTGAAGGATTTACTCGTCTCTCCCCTCCTAGTTCTATTCCCCGATCTCCACCAGAGACCATGTAACACCCCAGTCCCATATCGAAAGATAAGGGAAAAATTTGTCTGCATATAAGGAAATAAAGTTACTACCAATAGTCCCTTCAAGTCATGACCTTTTGGGAGCCTGTGGTGGGTTAAGATGACCCAAGAAGATGCTATTGGGCCAGTGGTTTGAGGCCTTATTTTGATGGATTTGATTTGATTCGGACTTGGGATTTGACCCGAGATTTATTCCGGACTCGGGATTTGACCCGAGTTGTTTCATATTGTATCAGAGCCAACTCTCGAAAGCTCGGGTTTGGGTCATCCGATCGGGTTGCCGGAGGTGGAGACACGAAGGCTGGTGGTATTATCCCATAATGGAGAGATGTAGGTCTGGAGGTGGGGACACGAAGCCAGCCGGTATTATCCCACAATGGCTAGAGAGGGAAAGATCTTTGGGCCGTGTGTGTGATCGGTTCTGACGGGGACATCAGAAATTTAAATGGGGGAGTTTGTAACACCCCAGTCCCATATCGAAAGATAAGGAAAAAATTTGTCTGCATATAAGGAAATAAAGTTACTACCAATAGTACCTTCAAGTCATGACCTTTTGGGAGCCTGTGGTGGGCTAAGATGACCCAAGAAGATACTATTGGGCCAGTGCTTTGAGGCCTTATTTTGATGGATTTGATTCGATTCGGACTTGGAATTTGACCCGAGATTTATTCCAGACTCGGGATTTGACTCGGGTTGTTTCAGACCATATCCCTAAGCTCTGATACCAACTGTGACGCCCCCAAAATAGGTCCATTCCACCCAACCTATTCTGAGTTGTCAAATACATGGTACAGAAATAACTACAACTTTATTAATACAATTGTCGTGCAAAATACGACAACACTTAAACTGTGAGTTTAAATACAAATATTGTCTTCTAGACAATATCCACACCCAAATAAGTCCTCATTACAATTATGGATACATTATTTTATAAAAATGGTGAGGACTACTAAAACAACTTCTCGAACCATCATTCCATACCCCGACTAATACTTGCTACATTCTCGCCTCTTGAGAAGAAAAATGGAACAGAAAGGAAAAGGGTGAGCTCAACTAGCCCAGTAAAGAATATTATGACTAAGATAATATAGAACAAATTATCGTTAGTCTTCAATAGGAAAAAATCTAATAGAATACAATAGACAACAAATTTTAAATCAATATTCGCAGCGGAAATAATAATTTATTAGAAAAGTTAAGTAGAGAATGAAATCTACTATCATCTATGAATTTAAAAGTCCATCATCGATATTTTATCCCTGTAACATCAATCAATATACATCTTGAATCATATATATTCATCGTTGCACTACAGTCCAAAGATATTCATTTGTATCACCAGTTGGTCATGTTCATCTAAACACCTGTTCATCTTTGCACTACGGCCAAAGATATTCATCAGTTAATCATTCATCTTTGTACTACAGAACAAAGATATTCAATAATATCATCATTTAGGACTGAGGATGATAAAAAATATTTTAAAAAAAACGAATCCAGTGAAACAAAATAACAAATATTAAGGATTCGTACTTTAAACAATCCAAGTTCAAAAATACTTCATAAATAACCATAGTGGAGTAAAAGTCAAGAATGATCGAAATATGGATACAATCAAAGCTAGTATCCATAATAGATATCTTGAAAAAAAAATAAAAATTTAATTTTTTTCGTGAATAGTGCCGTATTCGTGAATAGTGCTGCATACGTGAGTAGTGTCGTATACGTGAATAGTAACCCCGACACTAAAAGTTTTAAATTTAATAAAAAGTTCATATCAATATTTGGGCAAAATGATATTGAAAGAAATAATATCATTTATAAAAAAAATAACATCCCTTACCTCCAAAAAAAGACAGTACTTCTAACTGGAATACTGGATATAGTGCTGAAGGAACTTGCACCGTATAGCAACATTCAAAGTCTTAAAATATTGACAAAAATACGCTCGATAATATAGAGAGAGAAAGAGAGAAAAAACTTCAGTTTCTGGTGTAATTTTCAATTCTAACCTAAGCACCCTATTTATAGGAAAATGCTTAGAACACCAAAGTAAAAAATTTAATAAAATATTAATATATAAATTAAATTTTCCAAGCCAACCTTTGAATCATCAATTTCAGCATGTTTGACAACAAGTGAGCCCACCAACAATAACAAAAACGTTTTTCTAAATATAAATATTTAAAACTTCCAAAAATCAATTATTTCGGAACTTCAATAATTCATAATAAATAGCTCTTTTATCAGAAAAATTTAAACCTCATGTCCTTTCCATAGAAAATTCTATACTCTACAACTTTTCAGAAGAAATTTTTTTCAAATTCCAAACAAAAATTGACCGAAATCCATAAACGGACGATTTTACAGGCTATAATCAAATTTCAGTCAAGAAATGTGGTCCACAAACATAAAAAACATGATTTAAACATTTTTAGTAACAAAAATATTCTTCCTCCTCATATATTCATATATCCCACATTCATTGTAAAAATATCACCATTATTATATTATTATAATATAATAATATATTTAAATAAATTTTTATCAGAAAAAGATAAACTATTAATTTTTAACAATTGTCACTTTAAAATTTTCTCCATCTATATCCACATAAAATAAATATTTTTCTTATCATATAAATCAATAATTAATTATTCATAAATAATATTACAGAATCACAATACTGACAACCAGGCCGTTCCCAAGAAAGAGGGAGCTTTCCAATAAGGATTTCTCCTTACTGGCGCGCAATTCGGTGACCAACCCTCTCCTTAGACAGAACTTTCTAGATATTACCAATAATGATATCTAATAATATTATTCAAATAATATGAATTATTGATCTGATAATGAAGAATACTATGCAGTGACAATTATTGAAACAATAGTAATATAAAATATCAACGTAGCAATTATTGAATCAATAAAATGAAATATTAAACAGTAATTACTGAAATAATTATTGAGTAGTGCCTTCTTATGTAAGAATCAATAATTGGTGCAATACCGTGTGCTACTGTGTTTTAACCACCGAGTATTTCAACAGTATTAACGGTAACAACTATGCCGTTATTTATAAACAACTTATACTTGTCATTTTCTTCATCCAATCGCTTTTCGTTACGGGGCCCACATAATGCTGCGTCGTCGTACGAATATTCCCCGACAGTAAGAATATTCCACGACCAAACGAATATTCCCCGACAACAATGAATATTTATAACCACTTGCTTACTTGAAATATTTGCGCATTTCACCCATAACTAACCACATTAATCAAATCAACCCTTACTATTTCAAAATAATAAATAGAGGAAATTAAATTTCATTTATAATAAGTTGGGGTCTTACAACCTCCCCTCCTTATGAAATTTCGTCCTCGAAATTAACGTACGTACATGGTATTTTGAAAAGGTGAGGATACCTCGCTTTTATTTCCGTTTCCAACTCTCAGGTCATTTCCTCTATAGCATGGTTCCTCCACAAAACTTTAACTTGTGGTATGATCTTTGTGAGTGGGACATGCTCCTTGCTATCCAAGATCTTGACAGGTACCTCCTCATACGTTAAGTCTTCGGCTATCTCTTTCGGTTCTAACTCAATAACGTGGTTCGGGTCTTTCACATATTTACGAAGCACGGATATATGAAAAACATTATGAACACGAGACATACTTGGAGGTAACGCGAGTCTATAGGCCACATTTCCTACTCGGTCAAGAATCTGAAATGGACCAATAAATCATGGATTGAGCTTTTCTCTTTTCCCGAATCTTGTAACTCCCTTCCATGGAGCAACTCGTAACAATACATGATCCCCAATACTAAATTTCACGTCCTTTCGATGAAAATCCGCATAACTTTTTTGTCAATCTTGTGCCGTTTGTATACGTTGTCGAATTATTTGGATCTTTTCCGCAGTCATACGTACCGACTCTGGTCCGAACAATGTTACTTCACCCACCTCATCCCAACATATTGGAGAGTGACACTTTTGTCCATATAATGCTTCGAATGGAGCCACACCTATACTTGCCTGATAACTGTTGTTGTAAGAGAATTCTACCAATGATAAATACTTATCCCAACTCCCTTTGAAGTCTAAGACCCAGAGTCTTAATAGAACTTCAAGAGTTTGAATAGTCCTCTCTGATTGTCTGTCCGTTGAGGATGGTATGCCGAACTGAATCGTAAATCCGTACCCAAAGCTTTTTGCAAACTAACCCAAAATCGTGAAGTGAATCTTGGGTCACGATCCGAAACTATGGATACTGACATGCCATACAATCGTACAATCTCATTTATATACATACGAGCTAGACGTTCAAGGGGATAAGTCTCCTGTATCGGCAAGAAATGAGCAAACTTGGTTAATCTATCAATAATAACCCAAATAACATTTATGCCTTGAGAAACCGTGGAAAGACTTGTAATGAAATCCATGGTAATGTATTCTCACTTCCATTTCAGAATCTCAAGTGATTGCAATGGACCCTTAGGCACTTGATGCTTCGCCGTTACACGTTGACAAGTTAAACACCTCGAGATAAACTTTGCAATCTCTCTCTTCATATTTTTCCACCAAAATGTATATCGAAGATCACGATACATTTTGGTACTTTTAGGATGGATTGCAAATGGTGTATTGTGTGCCTCCATCATGATCTTGTACTTTAAATCAGAATCATTAGGAACACAAAGTCTGGAGTGGACTCGAAGTATTCCTTCTTCATCGATTCTTGCTTTTGGAATAGCACCTTCTTGCACTTTCTTCTTCATAAGCATCAGCTCCGGGTCTGTGGCTTGAGCAACTTTAATTTTATCGATTAAAGTTGGTTCTATGCGTATACTTGACATCATCGCATGGGTCCCCAGAGTCTTGAATTCTATCTTCATCTTTTGTAAATCACACAAAATGGGCCTTTGTGTTAACAATATCGCACTCGTTCCCGCGTATGATCTTCTGCTCAATGCGTCAGCTACCACGTTCGCTTTTCCAGGATGGTATTGAATGGTATGGTCATAGTCTTTCAACAGCTCGAGTCAACATCGTTGCCGCATGATGACTTCCTTTTGGGTGAAGAAATATTTGAGGCTTTTATGATCCAAATATATCTCTACTTTCTCCCTATATAGATAGTGCCTCCAGATCTTTAGCGCTAAAACGACTGCTGCCAACTTTAGATCATGAGTAGGATAATTTCTCTCATACTCTTTAAGTTGTCGTGAGGCATAGGCTATGACTTTCCCATGTTGCATGAGAACACATCCTAACCATTTACCTGAAGCATCGCTGTAGATAACAAATCCATCCGAACTAGATGGTATTGTCAGAACAGGTGCCAAAATGAGTCTCCTCTTAAGCTCTTGGAAACTCTTTTCGCATTCCTCGCTCCATACGAATTTTGTATCTTTTCGAGTCAGCTAAGTTAATGGAGTAGCGATTCGAGAAAATCCTTTCACGACTCTCCGATAATAACCAGCTAAGCCCAGAGAGCTACGTACTTCGGTCACCAACTTCGGTTGCTCCCAACTTTGTATTGCTTCAATCTTCGTCGAGTCAACAGATACTCCATGTTTTGACACCACGTGCTGTAACGCCCCCAAAATAGGTCTATTCCATCCAACCTATTCTAAGTCGCCAAATACATGGTACAGAAAATAACTATAACTTTATTACAACAATTGTCGTGCAAAATACAACAACACATATGTTGTGAGTTTTGATACTAAATTATACCAACTGTGACTCTGGACACCAACTTGGATAGCACATCACTATGACACCTTACATAAAGGTACAGTCAAAAACTGTTTTAGAAATTAGAATATTTGGGAAGTGCTCAAGGAAACCCTCGTACATGGGAGGCCATGCTTCTAGGTTATGATAGATATCATATGACCACAGAATTATCCTTGATTGACCCAATAGACCCCAAAGAAAAACAAGAAGGTTACTATCATATTCTTCCCAATGGTGAGTCTTCTCTTGACTTATCATTATCTCCACTGTCTCTAATTGAGAATTATACTTCAAACAAACACCAAGATTATGTAGGTAGTGCTCGTAAATATACTCAGCAAGTGGATGAGCAAATCCCTGTCTTATGATGACACGAGATTGTATATCATTAGACATCTTGTATGATAGTGGCAAAACACCATTCCAACGTTGGGTTCGCCTCACCCTAGATGATTCACCAAATATAACTACTAAATGATGACCACCGTTCTATTCTCCTGTTACCCCCGCTCGACCCAGCTACACTCTTATTACCTGAAAGGAATTGTGAAGCAAAAGGGTGAGCACAACTAGCTCAGTAAAGAATATCATGACTAAAGATAAATTATCAATAATCTTCAACAGTAATAAATCAGAGATTTAGAACATATGGTAGATGATAAAACTTTTCAACCATAGTTGCAGCGGAACGAGCAATCCATTTGGAAGAGTCACATAGACCATAAAGTCTATTATCTTCTCCATGTTAAAAGTCCACCAACAATGTTTTATCCCTGTAACATCAATCAACAGTTCCTTTCCACAATCATATAAATAACTCATAATCATAATTGTAGTTCTAAATTTCTCTTCGCATTCAGGACGAAGATAATTTTCATCATCTGTCTTTACCTGAAACATCAAAGATCATGGTTATACCAAATCACAGTTCCTGTTCATAATCATACTAATAAATTCATCTTTGCACCACGGGCCAAAGATATTCATCAACAGTTCATCTTTACACTACACGCCAAATATATTCAACAACAAGTCATCTTTGCACTACGGGCCAAAGATATTCATCAACAAGTCATCTTTGCACTACATGCCAAAGATATTCAACAACAGGTCATCTTTGCACTACAAGCCAAAGATATTCAACAACAGGTCATCTTTGCACTACATGCCAAAGATATTCAACAACAGGTCATCTTTGCATGTGCCAAAGATATTCAACAACAGGTCATCTTTGCACTACATGCCAAAGATATTCAACAACAGGTCATCTTTGCACTACAGGCCAAAGATATTCAACAACATGTCATCTTTGCACTACGGGCCAAAGATATTCATCAATAATTCATCTTTGCACTACGTGCCAAAGATATTCCTCAACAGTTCATATTTGCACTACAGGCCAAATATATTCATATCTCAAAGAAATATATAATCATTTCAAAATTTATATAAACAATAATTATAACCATGTTGATCATTTCACCTTTGCACTTAAGCTAAAGATATTCATTTATAAATTTAATGGTCATGATCATACCAGTCAACAATTCAACTTTGCACTACTGGCCAAAGGGAACCCATAGTCATGATCATACCAAAAATCTACCCATCTTTACACTCAAGTCAAAGAGAAATATTATCATTAGGGTTATAAAAATGTTATATATGATAATAAAAATAATATGATCAACATATAGTTTTAATCTCAAGAGTAATATTCATAAATCAACTATAATTTGGTTAGAAAAAGAAACCAATTTTGTCATGAATAGTAACTCGTGAATAGTAACCCATGAATAGTAACTCGTGAATAGTAACTCGTGAATAGTAACTCGTGAATAGTAACTCATGAATAGTAACTCATGAATAGTAACTCATGAATAATAACTCGTGAATAGTAACTCATGAATAGTAACTCGTGAATAGTAACTCATGAATAGTAACTCATGAATAGTAATCCCGACATGAAAAGTTCCAAATTTGATAAAAATTTCTAACCAATACTTCGGCATAATGATATTGAAGAAAATAATATCATTTAAGAAGAAATAACATCCCTTACTATCCCTTACAATCCCTTACAATCCCTTACCTCAAAAGAGCAATACTTCTGACTGGAATAACGCTGAATGAACTTGCACCGTATAGAAACACTCAAGATATCAAAATACTCACAAGAATACGCTCGATATATAGAGAGAGAAATAGAGAGAAAACTTCAGTTTCTGGTGTGATTTTCAATTCTAACCTAAGCACCTATTTATAGGAAAATACTTAGAACACCAAAGTAGAAAATTGAATATAATAATATATTTATAACCAAATTTTCCTTAGCCCACCACATCAAAAACACATTTTCCACACAAATGCACCAAAAATGAAAAACATGTTTTAAACAATTTTTGTTACAAAATCAATTCAGACTCAATAATCCGGAACTTCAATAATTCATAATAAATAGTCTTTTTATCAGAAAAATTCAAACCTCACGTCCTTTCCATAGGAAATTTAATTTTCTACAACTTTGCAGAAGAAAGTTTTTCCAAATTCCAAACAGAAATTGACCGAAATCCACAAACGGACGATTTTACAGTCTATAATAAATTTTCGGTCAAGAATTGTGTCCACCAACACACAAAACATGTGTTAAGCATTTAATCCAACAAAAATACTCTTCCTCCTCATTTATTCATATATCCCACATTTATTGTAAAAATATCACCATTAATATATTATTAAAATAATATATTTAAATGAATTATTTTATCAGAAAAAATAAAATATTAATTTTCAACAATTGCCACATTAAATTTTTTCTCCATCTATATCCGCATAAAATCAATATTTTCCTCATCATATAAATCAATAATTAATTATACACAAATAATATTACAGAATCACAGTACTGGCAACCAGGCCGTTCTCAGGAAAGAGGGGGCTTTCCAATAAGGATCTCTTCCTTACTAGCGCGCAATTAGATGACCAAACCTCTCCTTAGACAGAACTTTCTAGACATTGCCAATAATGTTATCTAATAATATTATTCAGATAATATGAATTATTGCTCCGATAATAGAAAATACTGTGTAGTGACAATTATTAAAACAACAGTAATATAAAATATCAACGCAGCAATTATTGAATCAATAAAATAAAATACTGAACAGTAATTACTGTAACAATTATTGAGTAATGCCTTCTTACGTAAAAATCAATAATTGGTGCAATACCGTGTGCTACTGTGCAACAACGCGTATTACTGTGTTTTAACCACCGGGTATTCCAACAGTATTAACAGTAACAACTACGACGTTATTTATAAACAACTTACTCTTGTCGTTTTCTTCATCCAATCGCTTTCTGTTATGGGGCCTACAAAAGGCTGCGCCGTCGTATGAATATTCCCCGACAGTAAGAATATTTCACGATCAAACGAATATTCCCCGACAACAATGAATATTTTATAACCACTTGTGTAATTCGAAAAAAAATTCATATATCACCCTTAACTTTAATATTTATCAATTTAACCATTTACTAAATAGTAATTATAAGAAAAATTGAATACTTTTATTTCATAAAATTCGGGGTCTTACAATCTCCCCTCCTTATGAAATTTCGTCCTCGAAATTTACGTACCTGGTATTACAAAGAGTTGAGAATACCTTGCTTTCATTTCAGATTCCTTCTTTCCTGTCATCATAATTTCTTCATTGCTCATCTCCTGTATTTCAGATATCATTCTAGAATACAGCTTCAAAACAAAGGTTAATTGAACAAATTAACATATCACATAATATCCCGATATTATGACTGACCAACAAATAAGCTTAGGTAGGACACACTAGCGAAGGATTTACTCGTCTCTCTCCTCCTAGTCCTATTCCCCGATTTCCGCCAGAGATCATATCCCTAAGCTCTGATACCAAATGTAACGCCCCCAAAATAGGTCCATTCCATCTAACCTATTCTGAGTCGCCAAATGCATGGTACAGAAAATAACTATAACTTTATTACAACAATTGTCGTGCAAAATACAACAACACATATGTTGTGAGTTTTGATACTAAAATATACCAACTGTGACTCTGGACACCAACTTGGATAGCACGTCAGTATGACACCTTACATAAAGGTACAGTCAAAAACTGTTTTAGAAATTAAAATATTTGGGAAGTGCTCAAGGAAACCCTCGTACATGGGAGGCCATGCTTCTAGGTTATGATAGATATCATATGGCCACAGAATTATCCTTGATTGACCCAATAGACCCCAAAGAAAAACAAGAAGGTTACTATCATATTCTTCCCAATGGTGAGTCTTCTCTTGACTTATCATTATCTCCACTGTCTCTAATTGAGAATTATACTTCAAACAAACACCAAGATTATGTAGGTAGTGCTCGTAAATATACTCAGCAAGTGGATGAGCAAATCCCTGTCTTATGATGACACGAGATTGTATATCATTAGACATCTTGTATGATAGTGGCAAAACACCATTCCAACGTTGGGTTCGCCTCACCCTAGATGATTCACCAAATATAACTACTAAATGATGACCACCGTTCTATTCTCCTGTTACCCCCGCTCGACTCAGCTACACTCTTATTACCTGAAAGGAATTGTGAAGCAAAAGGGTGAGCACAACTAGCTCAGTAAAGAATATCATGACTAAAGATAAATTATCAATAGTCTTCAACAGTAATAAATCAGAGATTTAGAACATATGGTAGATGATAAAACTTTTCAACCATAGTTTCAGCGGAACGAGCAATCCATTAGAAGAGTCACATAGACCATAAAGTCTATTATCTTCTCCATGTTAAAAGTCCACCAACAATGTTTTATCTCTGTAACATCAATCAACAGTTCCTTTCCACAATCATATAAATAACTCATAATCATAATTGTAGTTCTAAATTTCTCTTCGCATTCAGGACGAAGATAATTTTCATCACCTGTCTTTACCTGAAACATCAAAGATCATGGTTATACCAAATCACAGTTCCTGTTCATAATCATACTAATAAATTCATCTTTGCACCACGGGCCAAAGATATTCATCAACAGTTCATCTTTACACTACATGCCAAAGATATTCAACAACAAGTCATCTTTGCACTACGGGCCAAAGATATTCATCAACAAGTCATCTTTGCACTACATGCCAAAGATATTCAACAACATGTCATCTTTGCACTACAAGTCAAAGATATTCAACAACAGGTCATCTTTACACTACATGCCAAAGATATTCAACAACAGGTCATCTTTGCACTACATGCCAAAGATATTCAACAACAGGTCATCTTTGCACTACAGGCCAAAGATATTCAATAACATGTCATCTTTGCACTACGGGCCAAAGATATTCATCAATAATTCATCTTTGCACTACGTGCCAAAGATATTCCTCAACAGTTCATATTTGCACTACAGGCCAAATATATTCATATCTCAAAGAAATATATAATCATTTCAAAATTTATATAAACAATAATTATAACCATGTTGATCATTTCACCTTTGCACTTAAGCTAAAGATATTCATTTATAAATTCAATGGTCATGATCATACCAGTCAACAATTCAACTTTGCACTACTGGCCAAAGGGAACCCATAGTCATGATCATACCAAAAATCTACCCATCTTTACACTCAAGTCAAAGAGAAATATTATCATTAGGGTTATAAAAATGTTATATATGATAATAAAAATAATATGATCAGCATATAGTTTTAATCTCAAGAGTAATATTCATAAATCAACTATAATTTGGTTAGAAAAAGAAACCAATTTTGTCATGAATAGTAACTCGTGAATAGTAACCCATGAATAGTAACTCGTGAATAGTAACTCGTGAATAGTAACTCATGAATAGTAACTCATGAATACTAACTCATGAATAATAACTCGTGAATAGTAACTCATGAATAGTAACTCATGAATAGTAATCCCGACATGAAAAGTTCCAAATTTGATAAAAATTTCTAACCAATACTTCGGCATAATGATATTGAAGAAAATAATATCATTTAAGAAGAAATATCATCCCTTACAATCCCTTACAATCCCTTACCTCAAAAGAGCAATACTTCTGATTGGAATAACGCTGAATGAACTTGCACCGTATAGCAACACTCAAGATATCAAAATACTCACAAGAATACGCTCGATATATAGAGAGAGAAATATAGAGAAAACTTCAGTTTCTGGTGTAATTTTCAATTCTAACCTAAGCACCTATTTATAGGAAAATGCTTAGAACACCAAAGTAGAAAATTAAATATAATAATATATTTATAGCCAAATTTTCCTTAGCCGACCACATCAAAAACACATTTTCCACACAAATGCACCAAAAATGAAAAACATGTTTTAAACAATTTTTGTTACAAAATCAATTCAGACTCAATAATCCGGAACTTCAATAATTCATAATAAATAGTCTTTTTATCAGAAAAATTCAAACCTCACGTCCTTTCCATAGGAAATTTAATTCTCTACAACTTTGCAGAAGAAAGTTTTTCCAAATTCCAAACAGAAATTGACCGAAATTCACAAACGGACGATTTTACAGTCTATAATAAATTTTCGGTCAAGAATTGTGTCCACCAACACACAAAACATGTGTTAAGCATTTAATCCAACAAAAATACTCTTCCTCCTCATTTATTCATATATCCCACATTTATTGTAAAAATATCACCATTAATATATTATTAAAATAATATATTTAAATGAATTATTTTATCAGAAAAAATAAAATATTAATTTTCAACAATTGTCACATTAAATTTTTTCTCCATCTATATCCGCATAAAATCAATATTTTCCTCATCATATAAATTAATAATTAATTATACACAAATAATATTACAGAATCACAGTACTGGCAACCAGGCAGTTCTCAGGAAAGAGGAGGCTTTCCAATAAGGATCTCTTCCTTACTGGCGCGCAATTAGATGACCAAACCTCTCCTTAGACAGAACTTTCTAGACATTGCCAATAATGTTATATAATAATATTATTCAGATAATATGAATTATTGCTCCGATAATAGAAAATACTGTGTAGTGACAATTATTAAAACAACGGTAATATAAAATATCAACGCAGCAATTATTGAATTAATAAAATAAAATACTGAACAGTAATTACTGTAACAATTATTGAGTAATGCCTTCTTACGTAAAAATCAATAATTGGTGCAATACCGTGTGCTACTGTGCAACAACGCATATTACTGTGTTTTAACCACCGAGTATTCCAACAGTATTAACAGTAACAACTACGACGTTATTTATAAACAACTTACTCTTGTCGTTTTCTTCATCCAATCGCTTTCCGTTATGGAGCCCACAAAAGGCTGCGCCGTCGTATGAATATTTCACGATCAAACGAATATTCCCCGACAACAATGAATATTTTATAACCACTTGTGTATTTCGAAAAAAAAATTCATATATCACCCTTAACTTTAACATTTATCAATTTAACCATTTACTAAATAGTAATTATAAGAAAAATTGAATACTTTTATTTCATAAAATTCGGGGTCTTACACGTGCCCAAGAAATGCTACTTTCTCAAGCTAGAACTCGCATTTCTTCAACTTGGCATATAACTTATTTTGATGAAGCCTTTAGAGTACTAGCTTCAAATGGTGCTCATGATCTTCACGCCTTTTGGAATATATGAGGATGTCATCAATAAAGACAACAACGAACTGATCCAAATATTTCTTGAATACTCGGTTCATCATATCCATGAGAGCCACATGAGCATTAGTCAATCTAAAAGACATGACTAAGAATTCATAATGTCCGTACCGAGTTCTAAAGGCAGTCTTCGGAATATCCTCAATTCTAATCTTCAATTGATGATATCCAGAACGAAGACCGATCTTTGAAAAGAATTGTGCTCCTTGTAACTGGTCAAACAGATCATCAATACGAGGTAGCGGATACCTATTCTTGATAGTGACATGGTTTAATTCCCGGTAGTCAATACAAAGTCGCATACTCCCATCTTTATTCTTTACGAATAAAATAGGAGCACCCCAAGGAGATATACTAGGACGAATAAAACTGATGTCCAACAACTCCTGTAGTTGGACCTTTAACTCCTGAAGTTCAATAGGAGCCATTCGATATGGGGTTTTAGAAATAGACTTTGTACCAGGTTCAAAATCAATAAAGAATTCAACATCACGTTTCGGGGGTAGACCGGGAAGTTCTTCAGGAAATACTTCAGGAAATTTACTTACAACATGAATATTATTCAAATCTGACATGTCTTTATTCAAATCCATAACATGGGCTAAGAAAGCTTGACATCCATTTTTCAATAAACGAATAGCTTTATGACTTGATATGACACTGATTGATTTTAATGGTTTAGTTGCTTGAATTCGAACAACAGGTTGATTAGGAATATGAAAACTAACAACCTAACGAAAATAATCAATTTTGGAATGATGAGTAGTTAACCAATCAATCCCTAAAATCACATCAAAAGCAAGTATCTTTAAAGAGATAAGGTCAACAGGTAATGTGATGGTGCCAACTTGGATCAAACAAGATTTATAAATAGTGGATGTAATAAAAGTTTCTCCTAATGGAGTCTCCACAGATAAGTCAAAGTCTAATTTCTCCGGTGTCAAGTTTAAACGTTGAGCACAAGCAGGAGAGATAAATGAATGGGTAGCACCGGTATCTAGTAAGGTATAAATTTCGCAAGAATTTATGATTAGCTTACCCGTGATCACCTCGTTTGGGTTCCTTGCACTGTGACCAGTCACGATAAACGCTCTTCTAGGAACCGTTGACTTTGACTTTTCTGGGACAGCCTTTTGAGTCACCATCCCCGTTGGACTTGGTTTCGCTACAGTGTAATCTCGAGCGATATGTCCTTCCTTTCCACAATTATAACATACCTTGAACTGTTGTGGACAGTTTGGGCTGATGTGTCCCTCTTTTCACATTTATAGCATACGACTGGTGGTCGTTCTCCTCCCTTAGAAATAGTTGTTGCTGGTGTTGACGTCTTCACATTATCATTGTTGAATCTCCTCTTTTTAAAATCTCCCCCTGACTCGCTTCTTCTATTTTCATGGCCACGATTACCACTAGAGTGGTTACCGCTTTGGTTCGTGTTCTTCTTTCCCCGCTGGTAATCGTTGCTCCGATGACTGCTGTCACTGGTATAACCCTGGTTGTGGTCCCTCGGTTGAACGTACTCGTTATCTCGCTCTAATAATTTAGCCCTGTTGACAACATTTGAATATAGAAAAAATTTATGAGAAATGAGATATTGACATATGTCGGGTTTCAAACCTCTCAGAAACATCCGTGTCATACGTTCCTCATTCTCCACCAAATGAGGTGCAAACCTGGATAGCTCCGCGAACTTTGCCTCGTACCGGGACACCGTCATGTTGTTCTGCTCCAGTCTAATAAACTCCACCTCCTTCATATGACGAATACTTTCAGGAAAGTACTTGTCATTGAACAGTTTTTGAAATGTCTCCCAAGACATACTGAGTGCAGCTGGATGGGTACGCTTCACAGATTTCCACTAGTAATCTGCCTCATTACGGAACATAAAGGTGGCGAATGGAACCTTCTGTTCCTCCGTGCATCCCAAGATATCAAATATCTTGGTAATTTGCTTGACCCACGTTTCTGCCTTAGTCGGATCCGGCTTTCTCCAAAATTCTGGTGGTCCCAACTCTTTGAACTGTTTGGCTGTGACCAGCTGTGCGTTGACATTTTTTCTACCTGTATTTTGAACATGAGTCTCCCTCGTCTGGTTTTGCATAAACCGCAAAAAGCTTCTAAACATCTCATCGTTCATCGTCTGCTCAGTGGTGTTGTTTACAGGAGGAACATTGCTGGCCTGTTGCACGTTATCCTCATTGGTGAGTAAAGGTGTCTCCACGGTCTCGTTTACTCCACTGTTAACATTCTCAGTTGCCATTCTCAAATACTGCCATAAAACAAGGGTTAATTAAAGAAATTGACATGCAACATAATAACCATATACTTTGACTAACCAAAAAATAAGCTTAGGTAGGACACACTAACGAAGGATTTACTCGTCTCTCCCCTCCTAGTTCAATTCCCCGATCTCCGCCAGAGATCAAATGCCTAAGCTCTGATACCAACTGTGACACCTCCAAAATAGGTATACATAACCCATTCTGAGTTATCAAATACATGGTACAGAAACAACTACAACTTTATTAATATAATTGTCGTGCAAAATACAACAACACTTAAACTGTGAGTTTAACTACAAATATTGTCTTCTAGACAATATCCACACCCAAATAAGTCCTCATTACAATTATTGATACATTATTTTATAAAAATGGCGAGGACTACTAAAATAACTTTTAGAACCATCATTCCATATCCCGACTAGTACTCGCTACATTCTCGCCTCCTGAGAAGAAAAATGGAACAAAAAAGGAAAAGGGTGAGCTCAACTAGCCCAGTAAAGAATATTATGACTAAGATAATATAGAACAAATTATCGTTAGTCCTCAACAGGGAAAAATCTAATAGAATACAATAGACAACAAATTTTAAATCAATATTCGCAGCGAAAATAATAATTCTTTAGAAGAGTTAAGTAGAGAATGAAATCTACTATCATCTATGAATTTAAAAGTCCATCATCGATATTTTATTCCTGTAATATCAATCAATATACATCTTGAATCATATATTCATCTTTACACTACAGGCCAAAGATATTCATTTGTATCACCAGTTGGTCATGTTCATCTAAACACCTGTTCATCTTTGCACTACGGCCAAAGATATTCATTAGTTAATCATTCATCTTTGTACTACAGAACAAAGATATTCAATAATATCATCATTTAGGACTGAGGATGATGAAAAATATTTTAAAGAAAACGAATCCAGTGAAACAAAATAACAAATATTAAGGATTCGTACTTTAAACAATCTAAGTTCAAAAATACTTCATACATAACCATAGTGGAGTAAAAGTCAAGAATGATCAAAATATGGATACAATCAAAGCTAGTATAGTGCTGAAGGAACTTGCACCGTATAGCAACACTCAAAGTCTTAAAATATTCACAAGAATACGCTCGATAAAATAGAGAGAGAAAGAGAGAGAAAACTTCAGTTTCTGGTGTGATTTTCAATTCTAACCTAAGCACCCTATTTATAGAAAAATGCTTAGAACACCAAAACAGAAAATTTAATAAAATATTAATATATAAATTAAATTTTCTATGCCAACCTTTGAATCATCAATTTCAGCATGTTTAACAACAAGTGAGCCTACCAACAATAACAAAAACGTTTTTCTAAATATAAATATTTAAAACTTCTAAAAATCAATTATTCCAGAACTTCGGAACTTCAATAATTCATAATAAATAGCGCTTTTATCAGAAAAATTCGAACCTCATGTCCTTTTCATAGGAAATTCCACTCTCTACAACTTTACAGAAGAAAGTTTTTCTAAATTCTAAACAAAAATTGACCGAAATCCATAAACGGACGATTTTACAGGCTATAATCAAATTTCAGTCAAGAAATAGGGTCCACAAACATGAAAAACATGTTTTAAATATTTTTAGTAACAAAAATATTTTTCCTCCTCATTTATTCATATATCCCACATTCATTGTAAAAATATCACCATTATTATATTATTATAATATAATATTATATTTAAATAAATTTTTATCAGAAAAAGATAAAATATTAATTTTTAACAATTGTCACTTTAAAATTTTCTCCATCTATATCCACATAAAATAAATATTTTCCTTATCACATAAATCAATAATTAATTATTCACAAATAATATTACAGAATCACAATACTGACAACCAGGCAGTTCCCAGGAAAGAGGGGGCTTTCCAATACTGTGCAATGACAATTATTGAAACAACAGTAATATAAAATATCAACGTAGCAATTATTGAATCAATAAAATGAAATATTGAACAGTAATTACTGTAATAATTATTGAGTAGTGTCTTCTTACGTAAGAATCAATAATTGGTACAATACCGTGTGCTACTGTGTTTTAACCACCGAGTATTTCAACAGTATTAACGGTAACAACTACGCCATTATTTATAAACAACAGTATTCATCAGTTGGTCATGTTCATCTAAACACCTTAACATCTTAGCACTACGACTAAAGATATTCATCAGGAAATCATTCATCTTTGCACAACAGGCCAAAGATATTCAATAATATCATCATTTAGGACTGAGGATGATGAAAAATATTTTAAAGAAAACGAATCTAGTGAGATAAAAGAATAAGGATTAAAGATTCGTATTTTAGTTCATCTATATTCAAAAATACTCCATAATAAACCATTGTGGAGCAAAATTTAAGAATGATGATCAAAATATGAATACAATCAAGGCTAGTAACCATAATAAACAACTTGGACAAGAAAAGAAAATTTTAATTTTTCTATGAATAATGTCGTATACGTGAATAGTAATCCCGACACAAAAAGACAAGAATTTCACAAGAAAAATCTTACCAATATTCTGGTATAATGATATTAAAAGAAATAACATCATTTACGAAAAAAATAACATCCCTAACCTCAAAAGGACAATACTTCTGACTGGAATACCAGATATAACGCTGAAAAAAACTTGCACCGTATAGCAACACTCAAAGTATCAAAATACTCACAAAAATATGCTTGATAATATAGAGAGAGAAAACTTTAGTTCCTGGTGTGATTTTTAATTCTAACCTAAGCACCCTATTTATAGGAAAAATGCTTAGTACACCAAAGCAGAAAATTTAATAAAATATTAATATATTTTTTTAAATTTCCTACGCACACCTCTTTTGATCCAAAATATCAACCACCATGTGGGACCCACCTCACCAAAATAAAAAAACATTTTTCTTATTAAAAATATCACTACTAAAAAAATGGTCATTTGTGATGGCAAAAATCCATCACAAAAACTAAAAAAAACATCACGAAAGGTTTACGTGATGGCTTTAAGCATCACGATGGCCGTCTTGTATACGCCCATCATGAAAGGTTTTACATGATGGTTTTGGCAATCACCAAAATATTCAATCCTTTTGCGATGACTAAAGCAGTCACATTAGGGCGCATATATTTTGCGATTAATTTGACCATCACAAAATCCCAGAAGTCTTTTGTGATGGCGAAAGTAATCTCAATAGCATAACAGTTATTTGTAATGGCCGAAGCAATCACATCTTTTTGTAATGGCCAAAGCAATCACATCTTTTTGTGATTGTGAAAACAATCACCAATTATTTGTGATGGCCGAAGCAATCACATCTTTTTGTGATGGCCAAAACAATCACCAATTATTTGTGATGGCCGAAACAATCACATCCTTTTGTGATGGCCACGAGTATCACGTATATAAGTTTCTTGTGATGGCTAAAGCAATCACAATTTCCCTATTTTTGTACCTTTTTTATACGTTTTGGTGATAGTAAAGCCATCACAAAATTCGTATATTAAAATATATTTAATTGCCAATTTTATATTTCAAATCTGTAAATGGCATAAATTACAATAAATTTGAAACGTAAAATCATACAAATTTATTAAAATGAAGAAATCTGATCAATTTAATTAAAAATAAATTAATAACTAACTACTTAAATAGGTAGCTACATGTCATAGGTTCATCAAACAATTAACGAACCCAACATCTATTGAAGAACCCTAAACTAATAAAATTGATAATTAAAGGAAAGCTAAATCATCTTGAATTCTCCATAGAGTCCTCTTGAGAGTCGTCATCTTCTTCGTTGTCATTATCAGCATGCGTGGTTGAGTTATTCGTTGGAATATCAGCTGATGCATTTGATGAAGCAAAGAAATCATTTGGGTCTATAGGAGGATCAAGTGCGAGTGTTTCGACCATATTCTTTGCATATTGATGAAGATAAGTCATGTAGCTTTCCATTTTATGTAATTTAATGTAGTTCTCATATGTAACCAAAGATGGACAATACGAACCACGATGAGAACTCCATTTTTCCCCTGGTCGACCAACAAGTCTACCCTTTTTGACGCCTCCAACAGTTTCCTGCCATGTCTCCAAATTTGGATCATCTAACTCATCCACAGTCTTATTTGTATCACCATGTTTAGCCAAGAGTCTTCTCTCATAATCATCCTATACAATGCATAAAATATGTTATACAAATTAAAATTGTTCAACACTTTCACTACTAGAAAACAGTAAATAGACAACGCAGAAAAAACGTTGTGGTTTCAGTCAGGAAAACGTCGTGGTTAAGGGTGTCATCTATTTGACACCCTTATACAACGTTTTAAAAACGTTGTGATTAAGCACAATACACAACGTTTTTTTAGGAAAAAAACGTTGTAGATTTGTTTTTCAAAAATTAGCAGATGCTTTAAAACGTTGTAGAAGGTATGATTCCACAACGTTTTTTGGATAAAAATGTTGTTGTTTAGTATATCAGACAATGTTTAGACACATTTACACAACATTTTTAAAATGTTGTAGATTAAAAAAAAAGAAAAAAAAAGTTATAATTCACCTACATTACCAATGCACCTGCAATTTATTTTCATAGAAGTACTACTTCACTGGCTAAAACAAAAAAAAATTAATATGCAAATCAGAGAAACAGATCCTCGTTCCATTGCAAAACAAAATATAACCCAAAATCTCAATCAATTCAAAGTAGACCAGTAGTACACATGTCAAGCAGTCAAATGAACTACTTGCCATAAAATAACAGTCAAAATCACCCTAGCATACTATTGTAGTATTCAGAACTAACACCCAGACAACTACTCTAAAAAAAACCAAGGACAATAGCCCAACCTAGGCAGCAATGGAAGGCTTAGAGGCTGCAGAGAGTCTGGATTTCTTTTTTGCTAAGCTCTCGCTGCGTCGTTCCCTCTGTTCCTTTAACCTACTGGCGAGAAGTTTCTGGTAGTCTGCTGCCTCTGATTTGGCCTTAGCAATCCTTTGCTTCTTCTCAGCAATTCTAGCACGCTTCCTTTGCAAAGTTAGTGGAGCCACCAACCTCTGAATCATAGTATCTACGATCATAGGACTCTTGGCAGAAGTTGCCATTTGGATCATCTTAGACTTGGATGAGTTTTGGAAGAGACGAGAGGTGCTGCATGTGAATAGCCAAGCGGTTGCTTTTTTTCCCTTCTAGATATAGCTGGAGGCCTGTCACAGGCCTCTTACCTACATCAACCTGTCATGAATTGAAACATGATAAATTCCCGATGCTTGTAAAGGAATGTATAGCGGAGAGGAGCACTGATTCAAGTGAAGGTAAAACCCAATTCTGTGTTCTGTTTATGAAGCAATACATAAATTAAGCAATACATAAATTAACACTCCTTGCTTCATCGGGAAACCTTGCTTGTCACAACCTCCCATGATCTCGCAGACATAACCCTTGAACTCCTGTAGTCATTTAACATGACTATGTTACCATCACCCTCTCACAAAGCATACATCAAAAATAGAAAATAACACTTAGAAGTACAAAAGTCATACCTCACCAAGAGCATCACCGCTGACCTCTTGAGAAATCCTCTTGTCATAAAAAGCACGGCTGAAAATAACACTTAGAAGTACAAATGTTTCAGCTCATACACAACATGAAAGTCTAAAATACAATCTAATAATATATGTTTTTATAAATACCCATCAGGTAAAGGGTATAGAACTATATAGCTTGATATAATTTACAGTAACCAAGGCAACCAAAATTTAACATCAAAAATACAATGAACAATCTAAGATTACCTGTTGGCAATAAACAAATCTAAGGCAACCTAAATAAATAATTCTCAGATAAAATTAAAAAAGAGAGAGAAAAAAAGGCAACTACTCCATGAAACTGAACTCGATGTAAATTTTTATCCAATTTGAATTCACGCCCAACTCAAAACTGTGTCTTGATACATAATTATTACAAAAACAAAAAAAATATATCTCAAGAATCAATTTATGGTAAACGTATTTATAAATACACGCAAATCCTAATATTCAAATTTTAATTTAATTAGCCCTAATTCAAATCCAAAGAGATGAAGAACTTACGATGAAACCCTAGCCCCAAAACAACTGTGTACCTATTCTTGACCAAACCTCGCGACTAGAAAGCATAATCTTTATAGACTAGGTTGTACAGCACCTGTATCATGTTACGTGGCCAACTTCCCCTCATTATTTACACACAGAAAGCATCACTACCAGTAGCCATTTCTAGTTATATTAGGGGCTCACTTCACAATAACCCAGAATCCAATATCCTCGAGAGAACAAACTGAAATAGAGGTTAGCAAGCATTTAAAGAAAACAAGAAACAATAAAAAATTCATCCCTTACCTTCTTAGGGTTGAGCAAGTAATCATACAGAGTATTCTCTCCCCAGATCACAGCCATGTTCTTGTTAGCAGCAGAGTAGGAATATGCAGGAGTTGTGCCAGACTGCCTTCCAAAAAGGCCATTCAAGTTAGGTCCTGCAATGATCAAAAGAGTCAAAAAAATAACAAAACTAGAGGAACAAATGCTATATAAACAGAAACTCATTGAATCTAACCAAGCACAATAACATGAATCAGGTATTATAACTCAGATTAATCTTCAGTTTCTCATCCTCATGTCAATTATAGAAGCAATCTACTTGCTGCAGTATTATAACTTAGATCAGAATTCAGACAAAATTCTATACTGATAGGACATTTATGACATTGCTGCTAGTGCTGCTCCACGATGCATAGTCGTACAACATATAGCAGCCTTCTGAAAGGATACTTCAAGAAGGGCACCAGAAGAAGCTAATACTTCCTGAAACATCTCCATAGCAGGACAAGTCATTCTAGTTTGTTAATACAAAAATAACAGTAGATTCTTGTATAACAATGTATAATACAATATTCAATTATTTACAGAGCTATTGCTGCAATCAAGTTAAAGGACAAAGCAATTAACATAATAACAATGTATAACACTCGTACAATGAAAGGATAAGATAAAGTAGATCTAAAAGCCAAACTTACAAATAGTGAAGGGTTGATATTCTGCTGAGATCAGGTACAGCTCGCAAACTGCAATTTCTAATACTTATACATACTAATTTATAATCGGATTACAACAAGATGCAATTAATTTATAATCGGATTACGATTGCCTCACAGGTACTACATACAACATTCTCATCAGTTTGTAAGTTCCCCATGTTTTGACCTTCAATCACCATTTCAATTCCAGGACTACATAGATAACAATAAACAAAGTACTCATCCTTCTACCAGTAAAAGGTAAAAAAATAACAAAAATAATGAAAACTTCACCTTGAGTATTGAGATCCACTATACAAACAGAGCCTGAATCGGTGAATCCTCCTAAGTGCACACTTACGGTTGGACCAGCTAGAAAGGATGTCCTTGAATCCATAATTTCAGCACATCCACCCTCACACAGACCTGAGAATTACGAGTGTTGCAGCATTGTTTATCTACATTATATGCACAAAAAAATCATCAAAATTTTGAAATAATATTTCAAAGAAATAATCAAATATGAATATAGAAATGATATTAAAACTTATATACTAGGATATTGAGCTTCCCATCAAAAACAGAGGAGACAGTCTTCATCAATTCCTCTCTTTGTTCTCTTGAAGACAAGTCACATACCGAACCGCTTACTTTGAATTCCTGGCCTTTCCATTCTTCTAACTTTACATTGAGCTCTATTTGGTTCTTTGAACAGGTATGTATAGCAGCACCTAATTATGCTAATTCCTCCACTATGGCATACCCAATGCCTCTGGTACCACCGGTAATAAGAGCAGTCATTCCCTTAAGAGACCACCTATTGTCTCTACAACTTGTTGCCATGGATATTTCAAGAATTGGAAAAATCTCAAGAATGAGAAACTCCTCTCCTGATTCTATAATTGTGTAGTAAACTGGGTAGACTTATTATACACCAACATTTTTTTAAAACAACCAAGGATTGCACAAACACATAGATTCTAGAAGGAAACATGTGCCTATAAAACAACCAAGGATTACACAAAGAAATGAACTCAAGATGCTCCTTTATGCGCCCAATGAGAGTATCCTTGTTGCTCCTTTATCCTTGTTACCATAGAAATCCGGTTAAAGGAAACATCAGTGAATAAAAGGACAAAGATGCAAAAATCAGAGAAACATACTAACTGCTTGTGAAAATCCCCAAATCCAAAATACCAGAGACAGAGGGAGGGAGAACGAGAGAGAGTTGTGGAATTTCAAAACCTAGAATTAAACAAACAAACGTACCCATCACAATCAATCGCACAAATACCCTTAATAATCATACATACCTTTGTATCAACGAAGATTTAAGCCAGAGATTTGTTGAAGAAAACCCTAGAATGGCTATCTGATGCAATCGATCGCTCGTCGCTCACTCTCTCTCTCTGTCGTTCTCTAGCTCTATCTGCCTTTTGGTCCGATAGCTCTTACTCCCGCTCTCTCTGCCTTCATTAGTTTTGTTGTCGATGACCACCTGGGCCTGAACGCGTGGTGAGCGGCCCTAGTCTGGTAATAGGCGAAGATGTTAAGGTTAGGATTTTGGAGGGTTTCAGCCATGAAAGAAGCGGGGGAAGTCGAAGAGAGAAGACGGATCTCTGGTTTAGAGATGGCGTCATCCAGATGTTGTTCGTTTTTGTTGAGACGGCGTAGGGCTGGCGAGAGAGGGTGGACAGAATTGACGAGATTGGAACATATCGGTAGGGAGTGAGAGAGAAGAGAAGAGAGTGAAATATACGTTTTATTTTAATTTTGAATTGAGTTCAGCGTCTTTTTTTTTAGCTCCGTGTTTTCTTCATAGACAACTTTTAAAAAAAAACGTTATCTAGTTAAAACCAAAAAAATGCCCTTTTAAATAGATAACATTTTTGCATATATATCTACAACGGTTTTTTTAAAAACGTTGTAAAAAAAATACCACAACGTTTTTATAAAAAACGTTGTCTTTTAAGCGTTGTCTATTTACTATTTTTTAGTAGTGTTTATTTTTAAAAAATAAATATTAAATTTTATAATAAGCGAAGTAAAACTCGGTGTCTGTTAAAAGTCTCTGGCCACTATTTACTCGGCTCCTATGTATATATGAATGTTGTGGTAATACATTTGGGTGAAGTTTGATTTGCTTAATACAAATTTGATGTAATAGTCTACGTAATATAATAAAATTATAATGTAATTGTTGGGATGTGATTATTTGGGTCTAGCAGAGGTGTAGCCCAATTTATTTAATAGATCGGATATGGTATTGGCTATATACATTTATTTTGATAGCTTGCTCAAATAGTGGGAGAATCCTTATTAAAGTAAGGTTGTGTTTCCTTATTTGGTGGGATAAGAGATCTAATTTAAGAAGGAATCGATCAACCATTAATGATCGTTATAAGGTGATTCTAAAAAGAACTTTACTCCTAATTAGATTCGGGTGGACATGACAGCTATAAACACAGCAATAAACAAGGGTTTGGAGAACACAATAACATATGACACAAATAAACAATTTGTACTCTCCATATTATTTTAGTGGATTTCTTATTTCTCTCCATCATTTTTTTTCTAATTAGGCTTTCACGTAAATTCTTGTGTCCATATTTTATCTCTTATAATGATGTGTGTATGTTTATCTATGTGTATTTCGTGAGTTTGATTTAACAACAATACAATCAACTACTCTATCAACTATTATTGTTGTTTTGGCCTGATATTTTGGTGATTTCGTCAGGCGTACAAAATTTGGCATTAACATTGATGCCGTCTTTGAGAAGACAAAATTCTGTCCAAAAAATTCCCAAAACAATTAATCTATCTTTGTGTCAGCTAACTAAGATAAGGAGACAGATTCTACATATAGAGCTAAGTTGTCCTTTCTTAATAAATCAATAATATATGTACAGTGTGACGCCCCCAAAATAGGTATACATCACCTATTCTGAGTCGCCAAAAATATGGTACAGAAATAACTACAACTTTATTAATACAATTATCGTGCAAAATACGACAACACATAAACTGTGAGTTTAAATACAAATATTATCTTTTAGACAATATACACACTCAAATAAGTCCTCATTACAGTTATTGATACATTATTTTATAAAATAGTGAGGACTATTATAACAACTACCTTTGAACATCACTCCACACCCCGACTACTTCCCGCTATATTCTCGCTTCCTGAGAAGAAAAATGGAACAAAAAAGAAAAGGGTGAGCTCAATTAACTCAGTAAAGAATATAGATACAATCAAGGCTAGTAACCATAATAAACAACTTGGACAAGGAAAAAAAATTTAATTTTTCTGTGAATAGTGCCGTATACGTGAATAATGCCGTATACGTGAATATTAACTCCGACACAAAAAGACAAGAATTTTATAAGAAAAATCTTACCAATATTCCGGTATAATGATACTAAAAGAAATAACATCATTTTTTAAAAAAATAACATCCTTTACATCAAAAGGACATTACTTCTGACTAGAATACCGGATATAACGCTAAAGAAAACTTGCACCGTATAACAACACTCAAAGTATCAAAATACTCACAAAAATACGCTTGATAATATAGAGAGAGAAAACTTTAGTTTGTGGTGTGATTTTTAATTCTAACCTAAGTACCTTATTTATAGAAAAATACTTAGAACACCAAAGCAGAAAATTTAATAAAATATTAATATATTTTTTAAAATTTCCTACGCACACCTCTTTTGATCCAAAGCATCAGCCACCATGTAGGATCCACCTCACCAAAATAAAAAAAAACGTTTTTCTTATTAAAAATATTGATGACTCCAAAAATCAATTATTCTGGAACTTCAATAATTCATAATAAATAGCTATTTTATCAGAAAAATTTAAATCTTATGTCCATTCCATAGAAAATTCAATTCTCTACAATTTTGTAGCTTTAAATTTTTCCAAATTCCAAACAGAAATTGACTGAAATCCACATAAGGATGATTTTACAGGTTATAATCAAATTTCAGTCAAAAATGGGACCCAACGACATGTTTAACATGTTTTTAACATTTATTATAACAAAAATACTCTTCCTCATTTATTCATATATCACACATTCATCGTAAAAATATCACCATTATTATATTATTAAAATATAATAATATATTTAAATAAATTATTTTATTAGAAAAGATAAAATATTAATTTTTAACAATTGTCACTTTTCTAAAAATTCCTCCATTTATATTCAATTAAATATTTTTCTTATCATTTAAATTAATAATTAATTATTCCCAAATAATATTACAGAATCACAATACTGACAACCATGTCGTTCCCAAGAAAGAGGGTGCTTTCTGATAAGGATTTCTCCTTACTGGCGCGTAATTAGGTGACCAAACCTCTTCATAGACAGAACTTCCTTGGACATTGCCAATAATGCTATCTAATAATATTATTCAAATAATATGAATTATTGATCTGATAATGGGAAATATACTGGGCAGTGATAATTATTGAAACAACAATAATATAAAATATCAGTAGCAATTATTGAATCAATAAAATAAAATATTGAACAGTAATTACTGTTACAATTATTGAGTAGTGACTTCTTACGTAAGAATCAATAATTGTTGCAATACTGTGTGCTATTGTGCAACACAGCGTAATACTGTGTTTTAACCACCGGGTATTCCAACAGTGTTAACGGTAACAACTACGCCGTTATTTATAAAAAACTTATACTTGCCGTTTTCTTCATCTAATCGCTTTCCGTTATGGGGCCCACACAAGACTTGCGCCGTTTTACGAATATTCCCCGACAGTAACAATATTCCATGACCAAACGAATATTCTCCGACAACAATGAATATTTTATAACCACTTGCTTAGTTAAGATATTTGTGTATTTTACCCATAACTTACCATATTAATTAAATCAATCGTTACTATTTCAAAATAATAAATAGAGGAAATTCAATTTAATTTATAAAAAGTTGGGGTCTTACAACCTCCACTCCTTATGAAATTTCATCCTCGAAATTGACGTACATACCTGGTATTTCGAAAAGGTGAGGATACCTTGCTTTCATTTCCGTTTTCAACTCCCAGGTCATTTCCTCAATAGCATGGTTCCTCCACAAAACTTTGACCTATGGTATAACCTTTGTGCGTAGGACATGCTCCTTCCTATCCAATATCTTGACAGGTACCTCCTCGTATGTTAAGTCTTCAGCTATCTCGTCTGGTTCTAACTCAATAATGTAGTTCGGGTCTTTCACATATTTACGAAGCACATATATGTGAAAAATATTATGAACACGAGACATGCTTGGAGGTAACGGAAGTCTATAGGCCACATTTCCTACTCGATCAAGAATCTGAAATGGACCAATAAATTATGGATTGAGCTTTTCTCTCTTCTCAAATCTTGTAACTCCCTTCCATGGAGTAACACGTAACAATACATGGTCCTCAATATTAAATTCTACGTTCTTTCGATGAAGATCCGCATAACTCTTTTGTCGATCTTGTGCGGTTTGTATACGTTGTCGAATCATTTGGATCTTTTCTGTAGTCATACGTACCAACTCTGGTCCCAATAATGTTGCTTCACCCACCTCATCCCAACATACTGGAGAGCGACACTTTCGTCCATACAATGCTTCAAATGGAGCCACACCTATACTTGCCTGATAACTGTTGTTGTAAGAGAATTTTACCAATGGTAAATACTTATCCCAACTTCCTTTGAAGTCTAGGACATATAGTCTTAATAGATCTTCAAGAGTTTGAATAGTCCTCTCTGACTGTCCGTCCGTTTGAGGATGGTATACCGAACTGAATCGTAAATCCGTGCCCATAGCTTTCTGCAAGCTAATCCAAAATCGTGAAGTAAATCTTGGGTCACGATATGAAACTATGGATACTGACATGCCATATAATCTCACAATCTCATTTACGTATGTACGAGCAAGACGTTCAAGGGAAAAAGTCTCCCGTATCGAAAAGAAATGAGCAGACTTGGTTAATCTATCAACAATAATCCAAAGTGCATCTATGCCTTGAGAAACCTTGGGAAGACCTGTATCGAAATCCATAGTAACGTGTTCCCATTTCTATTTTTGAATCTCAAGTGGTTGCAATGGACCCTTTGGCACTTGATGCTTTGCCTTTACACGTTGAAAAGTTAAAAACCTCGAGATAAACTTCGCGATCTCTCTCTTCATATTGTTCCACCAAAATGTATGTCGAAGATCACGATACATTTTGGTACTTCCAAGGTGAATTGCAAATGGTGTATTGTGTGCCTCCATCATGATTCTATGTTTCAAGTCAGAATCGTTAGGAACACAAAGTCTGGAGTTGACTCGAAGTATTCATTCTTCATCGATTCTTGCTTCTGGGATTACACCTTCTTGTACTTTCTTCTTCATACGCATCAGCTCCGGGTCTGTGGCTTGAGCAACGTTAACTTTATCGATTAAAGTTGGTTCTATGCGTATACTTGACATCATCGCATGGGTCCCCGGAGTCTTGAATTCTATCTTCATCTTTTGTAAATCGCACAAAATGGGCCTTTGTGTTGACAACATCGCACGCGTTCCCGTATATGATCTTCTACTCAATGCGTCAGCTACCACGTTCGCTTTTTCAGGATGGTATTAAATGGTATGGTTGTAATCTTTCAACAGCTCGAGCCAACGTCGTTGCCGCATGTTGAGTTCTTTTTGGGTGAAAAAATATTTGAGGTTTTTATGATCCGAAAATATCTCCACTTTCTCCCCATATAGATAGTGCCTCCAGATTTTTAACGTGAAAACGACTGCTGCCAACTCTAGATAATGAGTAGGGTAATTTCTCTCATATTCTGAGTTGTCGCGAGGCATAGGCTATGACTTTTTCATGTTACATGAGAACACATCCTAACCCTTTACCTGAAGCATCGCTATAAATAACAAATCCATCCGAACCAGACGGTATTGTCAGAACATGTGCCAAAATGAGTCTCCTCTTAAGCTCTTGGAAACTCTTCTCACATTCATCGCTCCATACGAATTTTGTATCTTTTCGAGTCAGCTGAGTTAACGGTGTAGCGATTTGAGAAAATTCTTCCACAAATCTCCGATAATAACCAGCTAAACCCAGAAAACTACGTACTTCGGTTGCTCCCAACTTTGTATTGCTTCAATCTTCATCGGGTCAACAGATACTCCATGTTTTGACACTATGTGCCCAAGGAATGCTACTTCTTTAAGCCAAAACTCACATTTCTTCAACTTAGCATATAGCTTGTTTTCACGAAGCCTTTGAAGTACCAGCTTCAAATGGTGCTCATGATCTTCACGGCTTTTAGAATATATGAGGATGTCATCAATAAAGACAACAACAAACTAATCCAGATATTTCTTGAATACTCGGTTCATCATATCCATAAAAGCCGCAGGAGCATTAGTCAATCTAAAAGACATGACTAGAAATTCATAATGCCCGTATCGAGTTCTAAAGGCAGTCTTTAGAATATCCTCAGTTTTAATCTTCAGCTGATGATATCCAGAACGAAGATCGATCTTTGAAAAGAATTGTGCTCCTTGCAACTAGTCAAACAGGTCATCAATACGAAGTAGTGGATACCTATTCTTGATGGTGACATGGTTCAATTCCCGGTAGTCAATACAAAGTCTCATACTCCCGTCTTTCTTCTTTACGAATAAAATAAGAACACCCCAAGGAGATGTACTAGGACGAATGAAACCAATGTCCAACAACTCCTGTAGTTGGACCTTTAACTCCTGAAGTTTAATAGGAGCCATTCAATATAGGGTTTTAGAAATGGGTTTTGTACCAGGTTCAAGATCAATAAAGAATTCAACTTCACATTTTGGGGGTAGACCGGAAAGTTCTTTAGGAAATACGTCAGAAAATTCACTAACAATAGAAATATTATTCAAATCTGACGTGTTTTTGTTCAAGTCCATGACATGGGCTAAGAAAGCTTGACATCCGTTTTTTAATAAACGAATGACCTTATGGCTTGATATGACAGTGATTGACTTTAGAGGTTTAGTTGCTTGAATTCGCATAACAGGTTGGTTAGAAATATGAAAACTAACAACCTTACGAAAATAATCAATTTTGGCATGATGAGTAGTTAACCAATAAATCCCTAAAATCACATCAAAAGCAAGTATCTTTAAAGAAATAAGATCAACAGGTAATGTGATGGTGCCAACTTGGATCAAACAAGATTTATAAACAGTGGATGTAATGAATATTTCTCCTAACGGAGTCTCAACTGATAAGTCAAAGTCTAATTTCTCCGGAGTCAAGTTCAAACGTTGAGCACAAGCAGGAGAGATAAAAGAATGGGTAGAACTGGTATCTAGTAAGGTATAAACTTCGCAAGAATTTATGATTAGATTACCCGTGATCACCTCGTTCGGGTTCCTCGCATTTTGGCCAGTCACGACAAACGCTCTTCCAGGAACTGCTGACTTTGCCATGTCTGGGACAGCTTGTTGAGTCACTATCCTCGCTGGACTTGGTTTCGTTACAGTACAATCTCGAGCGATATGTCCTTCCTTTTCACAATTATAACATAACTTGAACTGTTGTGGACAATTTGGGCTGATGTGTCCCTCTTTTCCATATTTATAGCATACGACCGGTGGTCATTCTCCTCCCTTAGAAACAGTTGATACTGGTGCTGACGTCTTCACATTGTCATTGTTGAATCTCCTCTTTTTAAAATTTTCACTTGCCTCGCCTCTCCTATTATCATGGTCACGATTACCACTAGAGTGGTTACCGCTTTTGTCTATATTTTTTCCTCCCCGTTGATTATCATTGCTCCGATGACTGATGTCACCGATATGACCCTGGTTGTGATCCTTCAGTTGAACGTACTCATTAATTCACTCTAATAATTGAGCCTTGTTGACAACATCTGAATATTGAGAAAATTTATGAGAAATGAGATATTGACGTATGTCGGGTTTCAGACCTCTCAGAAACATCCGCGTCATACGTTCCTCATTTTCTACCAAATGAGGTGCAACCTGGATAACTTCGTGAACTTCGCCTCGTACTGGGACGCCATGTTGTTCTGTTCTAGTCTAATAAACTCCATCTCCTTCATATGATGAATACTTTCAGGAAAGTACTTGTCATTGAACAGTTTCTGAAATGTTTTCTAAGACATGTTGAGTGCGGCTGGCTGAGTACGCTTCACAGATTCCCATCAGTAATCTGCCTCACCACGGAATATAAAGGTGGCGAATGGAACCTTCTGTTCTTCCGTGCATCCCATGTGACACCCCCAAAATAGGTATACATCACCCATTCTGAGTTATCAAATACATAGTACAGAAACAACTACAACTTTATTAATACAATTGTCGTGCAAAATACAACAACACTTAAACTGTGAGTTTAAATACAAATATTGTCTTCTAGACAATATCCATACCCAAATAAGTCCTCATTATAATTATTGATACATTATTTTATAAAAATGATGAGGACTACTAAAACAACTTCTAGAACCATCATTCCATATCTCGACTAGTAATCGCTACATTCTCGCCTCCTAAGAAGAAAAAAGGAACAAAAAGAAAAAAGGTGAGCTCAACTAGCCCAGTAAAGAATATTATGACTAAGATAATATAGAACAAATTATCGTTAGTCCTCAACAGGAAAAAATCTAATAGAATACAATAGACAACAAATTTTAAATCAATATTCGCAGCGGAAATAATAATTCATTAGAAGAGTTAAGTAGAGAATGAAATCTACTATCATCTATGAATTTAAAAGTCCATCATCGATATTTTATCTCTGTAACATCAATCAATATACATCTTGAATCATATATATTCATCTTTGCACTACAGTCCAAAGATATTCATTTGTATCACCAGTTGGTCATGTTCATCTAAACACATGTTCATCTTTGCACTACGGCCAAAGATATTCATCAGTTAATCATTCATCTTTGTACTACAGAACAAAGATATTCAATAATATCATCATTTAGGACTGAGGATGATAAAAAATATTTTAAAGAAAACGAATCCAGTAAAACAAAATAACAAATATTAAGGATTCGTACTTTAAACAATCCAAGTTCAAAAATACTTCATAAATAACCATAGTGGAGTAAAAGTCAAGAATGATCGAAATATGGATACAATCAAAGCTAGTATCCATAATAGATATCTTGAAAAAAAAATGAAAATTTAATTTTTTTTCGTGAATAGTGCCGTATTCGTGAATAGTGCCGCATACGTGAGTAGTGTTGTATACGTGAATAGTAACCCCGACACTAAAAGTTTCAAATTTGATAAAAAGTTCAGATCAATATTTCGGCATAATGATATTGAAAAAAATAATATCATTTATAAAAAAAAATAACATCCCTTACCTCCAAAAAAAGACAGTACTTCTGACTGGAATACTGGATATAGTGCTGAAGGAACTTGCACCGTATAGCAACACTCAAAGTCTTAAAATATTGACAAGAATACGCTCGATAATATAGAGAGAGAAAGAGAGAAAAAACTTCAGTTTCTGGTGTAATTTTCAATTCTAACCTAAGCACCCTATTTATAGAAAAATGCTTAGAACACCAAAGTAGAAAATTTAATAAAATATTAATATATAAATTAAATTTTCTACGCCAACCTTTGAATCATCAATTTCAGCATGTTTGACAACAAGTGAGCCCACCAACAATAACAAAAATGTTTTTCTAAATATAAATATTTAAAACTTCTAAAAATTAATTATTACGGAACTTCAATAATTCATAATAAATAGCTCTTTAATCAGAAAAATTCAAACCTCATGTCCTTTCCATAGAAAATTCTATACTCTACAACTTTTTAGAAGAATTTTTTTCCAAATTCCAAACAAAAATTGACCGAAATCTATAAACGGACGATTTTACAGGCTATAATCAAATTTCAGTCAAGAAATGTGGTCCACAAACATAAAAAACATGATTTAAACATTTTTAGTAACAAAAATATTCTTCCTCCTCATATATTCATATATCCCACATTCATTGTAAAAATATCACCATTATTATAATATAATAATATATTTAAATAAATATTTATCAGAAAAAGATAAACTATTAATTTTTAACAATTGTCACTTTAAAATTTTCTCCATCTATTTCCACATAAAATAAATATTTTCCTTATCATATAAATCAATAATTAATTATTCACAAATAATATTACAGAATCACAATACTGACAACCAGGCCGTTCCCAAGAACGAGGGAGTTTTCCAATAAGGATTTCTCCTTACTGGCGCGCAATTAGGTGACCAAACCTCTCCTTAGACAGAACTTTCTAGATATTACCAATAATGCTATCTAATAATATTATTCAAATATTATGAATTATTGATCTGATAATGAAAAATACTGTGCAGTGATAATTATTGAAACAACAGTAATATAAAATATCAACGTAGCAATTATTGAATCAATAAAATAAAATATTGAACAGTAATTACTGAAATAATTATTGAGTAGTGCCTTCTTATGTAAGAATCAATAATTGGTGCAATACCGTGTGCTACTGTGTTTTAACCACCGAGTATTTCAACAGTATTAACGGTAACAACTATGCCGTTATTTATAAACAACTTATACTTGTCATTTTCTTCATCCAATCGCTTTCCGTTATGGGGCCCACACAATGCTGCGTCGTCGTACGAATATTCCCCGACAGTAAGAATATTCCACGACCAAACGAATATTTCCCGACAACAATGAATATTTATAACCACTTGCTTACTTGAAATATTTGCGCATTTCACCCATAACTAACCACATTAATCAAATCAACCCTTACTATTTCAAAATAATAAATAGAGGAAATTAAATTTCATTTATAATAAGTTGGGGTCTTACAACCTCCCCTCCTTATAAAATTTCGTCCTCGAAATTAACGTACGTACCTGGTGTTTTGAAAAGGTGAGGATACCTCGCTTTTATTTCCGTTTCCAACTCTCAGGTCATTTCCTCTATAACATGGTTCCTCCACAAACTTTAACTTGTGGTATGATCTTTGTGAGTGGGACATGCTCCTTACTATCCAAGATCTTGACAGGTACCTCCTCATACGTTAAGTCTTCGGCTATCTCTTTCGGTTCTAACTCAATAATGTGGTTCGGGTCTTTCACATATTTACGAAGCACGGATATATGAAAAACATTATGAACACGAGACATACTTGGAGGTAACGCGAGTCTATAGGCCACATTTCCTACTCGGTCAAGAATATGAAATGGACCAATAAATCATGGATTGAGCTTTTCTCTTTTCCCGAATCTTGTAACTCCCTTCCATGGAGCAACTCGTAACAATACATGATCCCCAATACTAAATTTCACGTCCTTTCGATGAAAATCCGCATAACTTTTTTGTCGATCTTGTGCCGTTTGTATACGTTGTCGAATCATTTGGATCTTTCCCGTAGTCATACGTACCGACTCTGGTCCCAACAATGTTACTTCACCCACCTCATCCCAACATATTGGAGAGCGACACTTTTGTCCATATAATACTTCGAATGGAGCCACACCTATACTTGCCTGATAACTGTTGTTGTAAGAGAATTCCACCAATGATAAATACTTATCCCAACTCCCTTTGAAGTCTAAGACCCAGAGTCTTAATAGAACTTCAAGAGTTTGAATAGTCCTCTCTGATTGTCTGTCCGTTTGAGGATGGTATGCCGAACTGAATCGTAAATCCGTACCCAAAGGTTTTTGCAAACTAACCCAAAATCGTGAGGTGAATCTTGGGTCACGATCTGAAACTATGGATACTGACATGCCATACAATCGTACAATCTCATTTATATACATACGAGCTAGACGTTCAAGGGGATAAGTCTCCCGTATCGGCAAGAAATGAGCAGACTTGGTTAATCTATCAATAATAACCCAAATAACATTTATGCCTTGAGAAACCGTGGAAAGACCTGTAATGAAATCCATGGTAATGTATTTCCACTTCCATTTCAGAATCTCAAGTGGTTGCAATGGACCCTTAGGCACTTGATGCTTCGCCTTTACACGTTGACAAGTTAAACACCTCGAGATAAACTTTGCAATCTCTCTCTTCATATTTTTCTACCAAAATGTATGTCGAAGATCACGATACATTTTGGTACTTTCAGGATGGATTGCAAATGGTGTATTGTGTGCCTCCATCATGATCTTGTACTTTAAATCAGAATCGTTAGGAACACAAAGTTTGGAGTGGACTCGAAGTATTCCTTCTTCATCGATTCTTATTTTTAGAATAGCACCTTCTTGCACTTTCTTCTTCATAAGCATCAGCTCCGGGTCTGTGGCTTGAGCAACTTTAATTTTATCGATTAAAGTTGGTTCTATGCGTATACTTGACATCATCGCATGGGTCCCCGGAGTCTTTCATTCTATCTTCATCTTTTGTAAATCACACAAAATGGGCCTTTGTGTTGACAATATCGCACTCGTTCCCGCGTACGATCTTCTGCTCAATGCGTTAGCTACCACATTCGCTTTTCCAGGATGGTATTGAATGGTATGGTCATAGTCTTTCAACAGCTCGAGCCAACATCGTTGCCGCATGTTGACTTCCTTTTGGGTGAAGAAATATTTGAGGCTTTTATGATCCAAATATATCTCCACTTTCTCCCCATATAGATAGTGCCTCCAGATCTTTAGCGCTAAAACGACTGCTGCCAACTTTAGATCATGAGTAGGATAATTCCTCTCATACTTTTTAAGTTGTCGTGAGGTATAGGCTATGATTTTCCCATATTGCATGAGAACACATCCTAACCCTTTACCTGAAACATCGCTGTAGATAACAAATCCATCCGAACTAGATGGTATTGTCAGAACAGGTGCCGAAATGAGTCTCCTCTTAAGCTCTTAGAAACTCTTTTCGCATTCCTCGCTCCATACGAATTTTGTATCTTTTCGAGTCAGCTAAGTTAATGGAGTAGCGATTCGAGAAAATCCTTTCACGAATCTCCGAAAATAACCAGCTAAGCCCAGAGAGCTACGTACTTCGGTCACCAACTTCGGTTGCTCCCAACTTTGTATTGCTTCAATCTTTGTCGGGTCAATAGGTACTCCATGTTTTGACACCACGTGCCCAAGGAATGCTACTTTCTCAAGCTAAAACTCGCATTTCTTCAACTTGGCATATAACTTCTTTTCATGAAGCCTTTGGAGTACTAGCTTCAAATGGTGCTCATGTTCTTCACGCCTTTTGGAATATATGAGGATGTCATCAATAAAGACAACAACGAACTGATCCAAATATTTCTTGAATACTCGGTTCATCATATCCATGAGAGCCACAGGAGCATTAGTCAATCTAAAATACATGACTAAGAATTCATAATGCCCGTACCTAGTTCTAAAGGCAGTCTTCAGAATATCCTCAATTCTAATCTTCAATTGATGATATCCAGAACGAAGACCGATCTTTGAAAAGAATTGTGCTCCTTGTAACTGGTCAAACAGATCATCAATACGAGGTAGCGGATACCTATTCTTGATAGTGACATGGTTTAATTCTCGGTAGTCAATACAAAGTCGCATACTCCCATCTTTATTCTTTACGAATAAAATAGGAGCACCCCAAGGAGATATACTAGGACAAATAAAACTGATGTCCAACAACTCCTGTAGTTGGACCTTTAACTCCTGAAGTTCAATAGGAGCCATTCGATATGGTGTTTTAGAAATAGGCTTTGTACCAGGTTCAAGATCAATAAAGAATTCAACCTCACGTTTCGGGGGTAGACCGGGAAGTTCTTCAGGAAATACTTCAGGAAATTTACTAACAACATGAATATTATTCAAATCTGACATGTCTTTATTCAAATCCATAACATGGGCTAAGAAAGCTTGACATCCATTTTTCAATAAACAAATAGGTTTATGACTTGATATGACACTGATTGATTTTAATGGTTTAGTTGCTTGAATTCGAACAACAGGTTGATTCGGAATATGAAAACTAACAACCTAATGAAAATAATCAATTTTGGAATGATGAGTAGTTAACCAATCAATCCCTAAAATCACATCAAAAGTAAGTATCTTTAAAGAGATAAGGTCAACAGGTAATATGATAGTGCCAACTTGGATCAAACAAGATTTATAAATAGTGGATGTAATGAAAGTTTCTCCTAATGGAGTCTCCACAGATAAGTCAAAGTCTAATTTCTCCGGTGTCAAGTTTAAACGTTGAGCACAAGCAGGAGAGATAAATGAATGGGTAGCACCGGTATCTAGTAAGGTATAAACTTCGCAAGAATTTATGATTAGCTTACCCGTGATCACCTCGTTTGGGTTCCTTGCACTTTGACCAGTCACGACAAACGCTCTTCTAGGAACCATTGACTTTGACTTTTCTGGGACAGCCTTTTGAGTCACCATCCCCGTTGGACTTGGTTTCGCTACAGTGCAATCTCGAGCGATATGTCTTTCCTTTCCACAATTATAACATACCTTGAACTGTTGTGGACAGTTTGGGCTGATGTGTCCCTCTTTTCACATTTATAGCATACGACTGGTGGTCGTTCTCCTCCCTTAGAAATAGTTACTGCTGGTGTTGACGTCTTCACATTATCATTGTTGAATCTCCTCTTTTTAAAATCTCCCCCCGACTCGATTCTTCTATTTTCATGGCCACGATTACCATTAGAGTGGTTACCGCTTTGGTCCGTGTTCTTCTTTCCCCGCTGGTTATCGTTGCTCCGATGACTGCTGTCACTGGTATGACCCTGGTTGTGGTCCCTCGGTTGAACGTACTCGTTATCTCGCTCTAATAATTTAGCCCTGTTGACAACATTTGAATATAGAGAAAATTTATGAGAAATGAGATATTGACATATGTCGGGTTTCAAACCTCTCAGAAACATCCGTGTCATACGTTCCTCATTCTCCACCAAATGAGGTGTAAACCTGGATAGCTCCGCGAACTTCGCCTCGTACCGGGACACCGTCATGTTGTTCTGCTCCAGTCTAATAAACTCCACCTCCTTCATATGACGAATACTTTCAGGAAAGTACTTGTCATTGAACAGTTTTTGAAATGTCTCCCAAGACATGCTGAGTGCAGCTGGATGGGTACGCTTCACAGATTTCCACTAGTAATCTGCCTCATTACGGAACATAAAGGTGGCGAATGGAACCTTCTGTTCCTCCGTGCATCCCAAGATATCGAATATCTTGGTAATTTGCTTGACCCACGTTTCTGCCTTAATCGGATCCGGCTTTCTCCAGAATTCTGGTGGTCCCAACTCTTTGAACTGTTTGGCTGTGACCAGCTGTGCGTTGACATTTTTTCTACCTGTATTTTGAACATGAGTCTCCCTCGTCTGGTTTTGCATAAACCGCAAAAAGCTTCTAAACATCTCATCGTTCATCGTCTGCTCAATGGTGTTGTTTACAGGAGGAACATTGCTGGCCTGTTGCACGTTATCCTCATTGGTGAGTAAAGGTGTCTCCATGGTCTCGTTTACTCCACTGTTAACATTCTCAGTTGTCATTCTCAAATATTGCCATAAAACAAGGGTTAATTAAAGAAATTGACATGTAACATAATAACCATACACTCTGACTAACCAAAAAATAAGCTTAGGTAGGACACACTAGTGAAGGATTTACTCGTCTCTCCCCTCCTGGTTCTATTCCCCGATCTCCGCCAGAGATCAAATGCCTAAGCTCTGATACCAACTGTGACACCTCCAATACATGGTACAGAAACAACTACAACTTTATTAATATAATTGTCGTGCAAAATACAACAACACTTAAACTGTGAGTTTAACTACAAATATTGTCTTCTAGACAATATCCACACCCAAATAAGTCCTCATTACAATTATTGATACATTATTTTATAAAAATGGCGAGGACTACTAAAATAACTTTTAGAACCATCATTCCATATCCCGACTAGTACTCGCTACATTCTCGCCTCCTGAGAAGAAAAATGGAACAAAAAAGGAAAAGGGTGAGCTCAACTAGCCCAGTAAAGAATATTATGACTAAGATAATATAGAACAAATTATCGTTAGTCCTCAACAGGGAAAAATCTAATAGAATACAATAGACAAAATTTTAAATCAATATTCGCAGCGAAAATAATAATTCTTTAGAAGAGTTAAGTAGAGAATGAAATATACTATCATCTATGAATTTAAAAGTCCATCATCGATATTTTATTCCTGTAACATCAATCAATATACATCTTGAATCATATATTCATTTTTGCACTACAGGCCAAAGATATTCATTTGTATCACCAGTTGGTCATGTTCATCTAAACACCTGTTCATCTTTGCACTACGGCCAAAGATATTCATTAGTTAATCATTCATCTTTGTACTACAGACCAAAGATATTCAATAATATCATCATTTAGGACTGAGGATGATGAAAAATATTTTAAAGAAAACGAATCCAGTGAAACAAAATAACAAATATTAAGGATTCGTACTTTAAACAGTCTAAGTTCAAAAATACTTCATACATAACCATAGTGGAGTAAAAGTCAAGAATGATCAAAATATGGATACAATCAAAGCTAGTATAGTGCTAAAGGAACCTGCACCGTATAGCAACACTCAAATTCTTAAAATATTCACAAGAATACGCTCGATAATATAGAGAGAGAAAGAGAGAGAAAACTTCAGTTTCTGGTGTGATTTTCAATTCTAACCTAAACACCATATTTATAGAAAAATGCTTAGAACACCAAAACAGAAAATTTAATAAAATATTAATATATAAATTAAATTTTCTACGCCAACCTTTGAATCATCAATTTCAGCATGTTTAACAACAAGTGAGCCCACCAACAATAACAAAAACGTTTTTCTAAATATAAATATTTAAAACTTCTAAAAATCAATTATTCCAGAACTTCGGAACTTCAATAATTCATAATAAATAGCGCTTTTATCAGAAAAATTCGAACATCATGTCCTTTCCATAGGAAATTCCACTCTCTACAACTTTGCAGAAGAAAGTTTTTCTAAATTCTAAACAAAAATTGACCGAAATTCATAAACGGACGATTTTACAGGCTATAATCAAATTTCAGTCAAGAAATGGGTCCACAAACATGAAAAACATGTTTTTATTATTTTTAGTAACAAAAATACTTTTCCTCCTTATTTATTCATATATCTCACATTCATTGTAAAAATATCACCATTATTATATTATTATAATATAATAATATATTTAAATAAATTTTTATTAGAAAAAGATAAAATATTAATTTTTAACAATTGTCACTTTAAAATTTTTTCCATCTATATCCACATAAAATAAATATTTTCTTTATCACATAAATCAATAATTAATTATTCACAAATAATATTACAGAATCACAATACTGACAACCAGGCAGTTCCCAGGAAAGAGGGGGCTTTCCAATAAGGATTTCTCCCTTACTGACGCGCAATTAGGTGACCAAACCTCTCCTTAGACAGAACTTTCTAGACATTGCCAATAATGTTATCTAATAATATTATTCAAATAATATAAATTATTGATCTGATAATGAAAAATACTGTGCAATGACAATTATTGAAATAACAGTAATATAAAATATCAACGTAGTCATTATTTAATCAATAAAATAAAATATTGAACAGTAATTACTGTAATAATTATTGAGTAGTGCCTTCTTACGTAAGAATCAATAATTGGTACAATACCGTGTGCTACTGTGTTTTAACCACCGAGTATTTTAACAGTATTAACGGTAACAACTACGCCATTATTTATAAACAACAGTATTCATCAGTTGGTCATGTTCATCTAAACACCTGTACATCTTAGCACTACGACTAAAGATATTCATCAGGAAATCATTCATCTTTGCACTACAGGCCAAAGATATTCAGTAATATCATCATTTAGGACTGAGGATGATGAAAAATATTTTAAAGAAAACGAATCTAGTAAGACAAAAGAATAAGGATTAAAGATTCGTATTTTAGTTCATCTATATTCAAAAATACTCCATAATAAACTATTGTGGAGCAAAATTTAAGAATAATGATCAAAATATGAATACAATCAAGGCTAGTAACCATAATAAACAACTTGGACAAGAAAAGAAAATTTTAATTTTTCTGTGAATAGTGCCGTATACGTGAATAGTAATCCCGACACAAAAAGACAAGAATTTTACAAGAAAAATCTTACCAATATTCTGGTATAATGATATTAAAAGAAATAACATCATTTACAAAAAAAATAACATCCCTAACCTCAAAAGGACAGTACTTCTGACTGGAATACCGGATATAACGCTAAAAAAAACTTGCACCGTATAACAACACTCAAAGTATCAAAATACTCACAAAAATATAATTGATAATATAGAGAGAGAAAACTTTAGTTCCTGGTGTGATTTTTAATTCTAACATAAGCACCCTATTTATAGGAAAAATGCTTAGTACACCAAAGCAGAAAATTTAATAAAATATTAATATATTTTTTTAAATTTCATACGCACACCTCTTTTGATCCAAAATATCAACCACCATGTGGGACCCACCTCACCAAAATAAAAAAAAACATTTTTCTTATTAAAAATATTTATGACTCTAAAAATTAATTATTTCGGAACTTCAATAATTCATAATAAATACCTATTTTACCAGAAAAATTCAAATCTTATATCCATTCTATAGAAAATTCAATTCTCTACAACTTTATAGCTTTAAATTTTTCCAAATTCCAAACAGAAATTAACCGAAATCCACATACGGACGATTTTACAGGCTATAATCAAATTTCAGTCAAAAATGGGACCCAACGACATGTTTAACATGTTTTTAACATTTATTGTAATAAAAATACTCTTCCTCCTTCTTTATTCATATATCACACACTCATCGTAAAAATATCACTATTATTATATTATTAAAAGATAATAATATATTTAAACGAATTATTTTATCAGAAAAGATAAAATTTCAATTTTCAACAATTGTCACTTTTTTAAAAATTTCTCCATTTATATCCAAATAAATAGTTTTCTTATCATATAAATTAATAATTAATTATTTCCAAATAATATTACAGAATCACAATACTGACAACCAGGTCGTTCTCAGGAAAGAGGGGACTTTCTGATAAGGATTTTTCCTTACTGACGTACAATTAGGTGACCAAACCTCTACTTAGACAAAACTTTCTTAGACATTGCCAATAATGCTATCTAATAATATTATTTAAATAATATGAATTATTGATCTGATAATAGAAAATACTGTGCAGTGACAATTATTAAAACAACAATAATATAAAATATCAACGTAGCAATTATTGAATCAATAAAATAAAATATTGAACAGTAATTACTATTATAATTATTGAGTAGTGACTTCTTACGTAAGAATCAATAATTGGTGCAATATCGTGTGTTACTGTGCAACACCGCGTGTTACTGTGCAACACCGCGTATTACTGTGTTTTAACCACCGGGTATTCCAACAGTGTTAACGGTAACAACTACGCCGTTATTTATAAAAAAACTTATACTTGTCATTTTCTTCATCCAATCGCTTTCTGTTATGGGGTCCACACAAGACTGCGCCGTCGTACGAATATTCCTCGACAGTAAGAATATTTCACGACCAAACGAATATTCGCAGACAATAATGAATATTTTATAAGCACTTGCTTAATTAAGATATTTGCGCATTTTACCCATAACTTACCACATTAAACAAATCAACACTTACTATTTCAAAATAATAAATAGAGGAAATTCAATTTTATTTATAAAAAGTTGGGGTCTTACATCCAACATTGCGTGAGATTTTTGTTAATGATCCGATGTTTTCATAATATTGTTGCAGTACCATTATAACATTATATATATTTTGAATACGAATCCATACAAATTACACCCCTCTTGAATTAGTGGGTTCTTGTTTGTAGCAGCATGAACAATTTGTATAAGAATTATGGGGCGGAAATATTGAGAGGCAAAAGTTTTTGTTCGGTGTATGAGGTTTGGGTGTGTCGGTTCGTCTTCGACAGATACAGATTTTTTGTTGGTATAAATTTGTATGCTCTCTTATTTTAAGTTTATTATAAATAAGAGACTGGGGGCAATGTTGGGAGTGATTAGTTTGGTTTAGCAAAGGTGTAGCCCAATTTATTTAATGGACCGAATTTGATGTTGACTATATACATTTATTTTGACAGCTTGCTCGAATAATGGGAGAATCCTTATTAAAGTAAGATTATGTTTCCTTATTTGGTGGGTCAGCCATTAATGACAGCTATAAGATGATTCTAAAAAGGATTTCTACTCCTAATTGGATTCGGGTGGACATAACAGCTATAAATACAGCAATAAGATTCTTATCTCTCCCCGTAATTTTTTCCTAATTTAGTTTCCACGTAAATTATTGTGTCCATATTTTATCTATTATAATGATGTGTGTGTTTATCTACGTGTATTTCGTGAGTTTGATTTCACAACAATATAATCAACTACCCCATCAAGTGTTAACATTATTTTGGCCTGCTGTTTTGGTGATTTTGTCAGACGTACAAAATTTGGCGTTAACAGTAATATTAATAAGTTATTATAATATATTTGTTTAGTTTGTGTTTTGATATTTGTATAATAATTGTAATATTATTACATGAAAAAATGATATATAGTACGTCAATTTTTTAATTGTCAGTTATTAGTAGCAATTTTTTTTAGAGAAATGTGTAATAAGTGGGGTCCCTTATAATTCCTACTAATTTAATGTATTGATAAGTTTCACAATTATAATTTGACATAAATTAATCATAATACATAGTAGAATTCTTATAGCGTTAAGTTTAAAATTGTGTTTGATTTACTAAATTATATGATTGTATGTAATGAGTTAATTAAATTTTAAATCAAAATGTCATATTAATTGTAATTATTAACACATCTATTGGGCATAATGAAAAATATTCATATTAACATAATCGTATTATGCGGTAATGGGCCTTTACATATAATAAGTGAACTAAATAAAAAATATGTCAATCCAATCTAATAATTTATTGTATTAGGGAACTATTAGTTTGATTTGACGGACCAAACACTACCTTAGTAATTCACTAATTTTGTCACAGGTTGTAATTTTTTTTCTGTAAGTCTCTGATTAGGCAAATTCAATCATCTAATTGTCAAATATTAATCATTTCTTGCAACGGTGCCAATTAATTGTGTCATCAATAGGACAAATTAAGGGTCTTAAAGTAACCTTTACTCAAATTTGTGTGCCTAATTAAGACTAAAACCTGCAGATTGTTCTAAATAATATTTTGGGCCCTAACTAGTTTCTTTTGTCCCACTAATTAAAAGCCTTTTTCAATTTTTAATCGATATCAGGGATGCACAAAAGACCAGTAAATTGATCTTGGTTCGGTTTGAACTCAGTTTTGTCAAAGTCTGATCTGGTCAAGGTTTGATCGATCAGGCCTAGCGTGAAAGGTTTGAAAAAACCGTTCTTTTAAAACATAAATCTGGTTTGGTTTGACTTGTAAAAAAATCTAGTCTGACCTTAGTCAACGACATGACCTGGTCAAACCCAAGGCCTGAAAGGCCAAGGTCGGCTTGTTGTGCATATCTAATCGATAATTTTGATATCATCTAAGTCTTTTTTTAGACAGTACAATATAATTGAGACCAAAAGGTCAAAGTAACTCAGTTTTAACCACTAAACTAAGATCTCATCGACAATCTTTTATTGTTCAATTTTTAAACTTATCTAAATTAATTTTTTCATTGGTAAATTTATTTTTTACATTGTATGAGATTTTTTTTCCATTTTTGTAAAATTTAATTAACTAGTATACTTTCTCATTAAAAATGTGAATTAATTAATATTATACTTAATCTTGTATACTTCATAACAAGACTCCATTGTTGTTACAATACAAGAAAATGATTCAGCAGCGACCAATACTTTCAGCGACCGCACTATGCGATCGCTAATGCTATTAATACTGCGCTGCCATCTAGTCACTAGTTGATATATGCGACCACATGCGGTCGCTGCTTTAATTTTGCAGCCATAAATTTGGCGCAATAGTTGGCAGACAAATTTATTGTGATCGATTATTAACTGCGACCGCAAGCGGTTGCTATTAGCCTTCGTTTATGTTTTTTAATTCTAAACAGACGAATAGAGCCAACTCTCAGTCGAAGAGAGAAGAGTGAAAGAAAAGAGGGAGAAGAATGGGAGAAGAGAGAAGAGAGAAGAGAGAAGAGAGAAGAGAGGGAGAAGGGAGAAGGGAGAAGAGAGCGCGGCGTCGCCACCCCACCGACCGTCTACATGATCGCCACCCACCGTCCACGCCTACACCCCACCGACCTAAGGTAAGAACCTAGTAGTTATTTGTATCCAGGATCATAGTATTTTTTGTTTCTTTTAAATAGTGCTTCTTAATATGTCATGATCAAAAGAATGCTGCAAACAATAAGATGATAGCCGAACCTGAAGGCCAAATATCTACTAGGTTCATTAAGTAAATTAAAATAAATCACAAAGATCGAAGTGCATGGTAAAAAGAATAATGAAAATAAATAATAGAAGCATTATTTTTTATTAAGACATTTATAAAAAGCTTGAATAGCAACACCATTATCATATACTACTCTAGCAAATTAAGAGATATTTGGAGTATCACTTTGAACAATTTGAAGCTAATGTAGTCATGTAGAGTTGTAGATAAACAATAGTATCGGCTATCAACTGATAAAATATCAACTACAAGGTTATTACAATTTACCATCCCAAACACAGTCAAACCCCCGTGCCACAAACCCCTTGATAGAAAATGTTAAGAAAAGTACACGAATGACGAATGATCACCTCCTCAAGTGCTTTGAGATACCAATAATTCGTAATAACGAAGATTAAGAATTCGACTAAAGAACTTCAAATGTTAAAATAAAATGAGACTAAACTAATATATGTATAATCAAAAAAATTCAAACATATTGCAGTAAAGACAAATTCATAAACATAAAGACAGATACATAGGGATATATAAAATATTAGTTTAGCAATGTAAAACAATTTTTTAATTTTCTTGTAATTTTTATTACTTTTGTATTTATTCGTCATTGTTTTGCTAGGTCAGTTTTCTCAAGATCTCAATCCCTCATATTCTTAAATTTATGTCACATTTGCATCAATACTCACATTTATGCATATATTGAATTTAGATATGACATTTATGATGCATGATGATGGGTGTGTGAATGATTAAGTGTTTTGATGGGACATTCTTTTTCTTTGATTGTTTCACTCTTTACTTGGTTGTGTTCACAGATCTTGAACGTTATCATAGTAGGAATCAACTCTATTGTTTATTTGCATCTGGTTGATTCATGGAGATGATCAGTTTCTAAGAATCTTTAAGATACTCCTCTAGTGTTGATCATACTCTATATTTTATCAAGAACACAAAACATTGGTTTTGTATATATTTACATACATCCCAATTCTTTAGCAAGAGTTACTCCACTTAAGCTTTAGGATTAAGATTAACTTACGACATACTCCAAACTTCTTTCAAGAAGCTATCTTCAATATGAAATTTGAGTGGAGAGAGAGTTTGTTGATAATTAATTATCCAACCTTAATATACTCTCTCTCTATTCCCCTTTTCAGAAAGAGTATGGTCTCTTGATAGAGTATTGTTGTAGTTCATAATGTGATGCAACAATGTTCATGTAAGTGTTAATGAGAAACTGTACCTTTACACTATCATTTTCTTGACAGTCATTTGTCCTGCTATAATGATGTTAAGCATTGATGTGTAACTCTTTACGTTCATTTCTGATAGCTTGTTGCTCTTTTTGACCTTAGATCAATCAGGCATCGTCTTGGAGTTGATAGCATAGGAAAGTCTTGGCAGTTTTAGTTCTTTGATAATCTTGAGTCTCAAGAACAGATCCAATTGATTAGCCAACTTCTGAATAGTCATTTCTTTGTACGTATAGGCCTTTCATCTTTTAGAACAGTGGATGACAGACTCTTTATTTTTGATGCACTTCTTGACTTTCCATCACAAGTCTGCAGACTGCTGATTTTCTTTGGGCATGGATTGGTCTTGTTGCTGCATTAATTTGGAACATGGACCAATTTGAGCAGCTTCCAGTGAATGTGCACATTTACCTGTATGCATAATTTCCAACGTGTGAGCTCATCAGTAATAACACACAGCTTACTAATAAACTAAGTTTAGACCATGGTTTGTGCCTCGGATCATACTCAAAGCGTTAGCTTCTAGAATGTATATGAGAACCTACTCTAATACCAATTATTAGTTCCTAGAGGGCTCACAATAGATCTAGAGGGGGGGTTGAATAAATCCTTTTTAATTTCAAAAATCTTTTCCATTTTTGTTTACATTGCTAAGTAAATAGTAGATGACAAACTTAGGAATTATTTTAAACACAGCGGAATAAGTTAAGGTTCCCCTTCACAGATGTTATGTTAACCATTTGTCTAGAGTTAGTTTAGTTATAAGTAGTTATCATGTTGATAGCAGTTATAGAAGTTATAATGTAAATGACAGAATATAAAAGACACAAGGGATTTTAAGTGGTTCAGAGACTCAAGCTCTTAATCCACTCTCCTGCTTTAACGAGTAAGGATTCCATTAAGGAAGTCTTTACATCATCGAATCACTAAGATTCCTTCAAGGCCAGCAGCCTTGGAACTTCAGTTCACTAAGAACTCCTCAAGTCTAGCAGACTTGGAACTTCAGTTCACTAAGAACTCTTCAAGACCTGCAGCCTTGGAACTCAGTTTAGTCCCTTTGGATAAGGACCCTTCTGGCCCTGGCTTCTTGTTTGTTGTTGTTGGTGCAGAGCTGCCAAGATGACTTTAAGCTTGTTCATCCTTGATTCTTGGCAGCTTGTTGTGATCCTCTTTGGATTCTGCATCTAAACTGAATCACCATTGGACATACTGCTAAGTTATTCATTAAGCTCGATCTCTTTGAGTGCTTAGCAGTTTGTCACTTCTGCATTGGTGTAGCTGATCTTGTGATTGATCCTTTTCTAATCTCAACTTGCACTTCTTCACCACATGAGGTTTGCTAAGTCTTTGCATCTTTGGTAGACTTCGTCTGGCACTGAACCTTGGTTGGCTTGTGTATATATTTGGCTCTGTATCTGTTCTTCTTCTGCTTTTGATGGTTCATGGTGATTTTTAGACTGGCTCTTTGAATCTGCTTTCTGATCTGCCAATCTTTTGAAAGCTATTTTCTTGGCCTTCTCGGTTCTCAGTTTAGCTACCATTTTCAATGACATTCTCATTGTTGTTGAGTGAAGCCTTTTCCTGGTAGAGCTTTTCTCCTTTCTTACCTCACATTCTAATTTTGTAGTCTCACTGCCACTGAGACATATTCTGTTGTACTCTATAGAACTCTTAGAGTCAACAACCTTACTTGAACCAACCTTTTCTTATTTTGAGCTTTCATGAGCTTCCCATTGGATTATAGCCGTTGGGAGTTATTTGAATTGATTCGCAGATCTCGAGTTATTTGGTACAAACTGCAGATGTGACATTACAACTCCTTTTTCACTTTTCTGACACTGCAGTCTACTATTTCACCTACTCCATCAGAGATGTCACTTTAGTGTGTCAGGCAGGTAGTCACCTTTATTTATTCTTTGTGATTCCTCGATCAGAACATCAGGAGTTGTCCTTCTGCATTAATGCTTTTAATATCCAACATTTGAATGTCAGTCTTTGCATTGAGATGTTGCCAAGGCTTCAATACTCAGATGACTGAGCTCTACGATTGTGATATAGATGACCTTGAACTTGATCGTAGTTAGTCTGTTGAATATTGCTCATTGACTGATTGAGACAACACTACGATTCTGAGAGTGTTCTTTGGATCTTCAATGTAGAACTTCTCTTACTCCACTCGTGTAGTGCTTCATTACTTCTGCTTGCCTTGACTTACGTTAGATACTGACAGCTTGTCTGATTACTCTGGCCCTCCTTAACTTCATGACTTATCAGGTTTGTCATGCTCAGTCTCTTTCTCCTTGTGATCTCCCGTTCACATATCATCAATGGTCTAACTCATGTTCAATCTTCTATGTCTATTATGTGACGTCCCCAGAATAGGTCCAATCCACCCAACCCATTCTGAGTCGCCAAATACATGGTACAGAAAACAACTACAACTTCATTATTACAATTGTCGTGCAAAATATAACAACACATATGCTGTGAGTTTAAAAATAAAAATTATCTTCTAGACAGTATTCAAATTCAAATAAGTTCTCATTACAATTATTGATACACTATTTTATAAAATAGTGAGGACTGCTAAAACAACTATCTGGACCCATCACTCCACATCTCGACTAGTTCCTACTATATTCTCGACCCCTGAGAAGAAAAATAGAACAAAAAGAAAAAGGGTGAGTTCAACTATGTAAGACCCCAACTTTTTATAAATGAAATTAAATTTCATCTATTTATTATTTTGAAATAGTAAGAGTTGATTTGATTAATGTGGTTAGTTATGGGTAAAATGCACAAATATTTTAAATAAGCAAGTGGTTATAAAATATTCATTGTTGTTGGGGAATATTCATTTGGTCGTGGAATATTCTTACTGTCGGGGAATATTCGTACGACGGCGCAGCCTTGTATGGGCCCCATAACGGAAAGCGATTGGATGAAGAAAATGACTAGTATAAGTTGTTTATAAATAACAGCGTAGTTGTTATCGTTAATACTGTTAGAATACCCGGTGGTTAAAACACAGTAGCACACGGTATTGCACCAATTATTAATTCTTACGTAAGAATGTACTACTCAATAATTGTTACAGTAATTACTGTTTAATATTTTATTTTATTGATTCAATAATTGCTACGTTGATATTTTATATTATTGTTGTTTCAATAATTGTAACTACACAGTATTTTCCATTATCAGATCAATAATTCATATTATTTGAATAATATTATTAGATAGCATTATTGGCAATGGCTAAAAAGTTCTGTCTAAGGAGAGGTTTGGTCATCTAATTACGCGCCAGTAAGGAGAAATCCTTATTGAAAAGCCCCCTCTTTCCTGAGAACGGTCTGGTTGTCATTATTGTGATTCTGTAATATTATTTGTGAATAATTAATTATTGATTTATATGATAAAGAAAAATATTTCTTTTATGTGGATATAGATAGAGAAAATTTTTAAAGTGACAATTGTTGAAAATTGATATTTTATCTTTTCTGATAAAATAATTCAATTAAATATATTATTATGTTATAATAATATAATAATGGTGATATTTTTATAATGAATATGTGATATATGAATAAATGAGGAGGAAGAGTATTTTTGTTACTAAAAATATTTAAAATATGTTTTTCATGTTTGTGGACCTCATTTCTTGACTGAAATTTGATTATAGCTTGCAAAATCGCCCGTATGTGTATTTCGATCAATTTCTGTTTGGAATTTGGAAAAACTTAAAACTACAAGTTATAGAGAATCGAATTTCCTATGGAATGGGCATAAGATTCGATTTTTTCTGATAAAAGGGCTATTTATTGTGAATTATTGAAGTTTTGAAATAATTGATTTTTTTGGAGTTTTAAATGATTTTAAAATGAAAAATGTTTTTGGCGATTTTGGCACTTGTATGGCTGATGTCTTGACCAAAAAAGTGGGCGTAGGAATTTAAGAAAAATATATTTATATTTTATTAAATTTTCTGCTTTGGTGTTCTAAGTATTTTTCTATAAATAGGGTGCTTAGGTTAGAATTAAAAAATACACCAGAAACTAAACTTTTCTGTCTCTATAATATCGAGCGTATTTTTATGAGTATTTTGGTACTTTGACTGTTGCTATACGGTGCAAGTTTCTTCAACACTTTATCTAGTATTCCAGTCAGAAGTACTGTCTTTTCGAGGTAAGGGATATTATTTTTTTTAAAAATAATATTATTTCTTTCAATATCATTATGCCGGAATATTGGAAAGATTTTTCTCGTGAAATTCTTGTCTTTTAGTGTCGAGGTTACTATTCACGTATACGACACTATTCACGTATATGGTACTATTCACGAATACGGTATTATTCACGAATACAACACTATCCACAGAAAAATTAAAATTTTGTTTTTGTCCAAGATATCTATTATGGATACTAGCTTTGATTGTATCCATATTTTGGTCTTCATTCTTGAATTTTACTCCACTATAGTTATTTATGAAGTATTTTTAAACTTGGATTGTTTAAAGTACGAATCCTTAATAATTGTTCTTTTGTTTTACTTGATTCATTTTCTTTAAAATATTTTTCATCATCCTCAGTCCTAAATGATGATATAACTGAATATATTTGGCCTGTAGTGCAAAGATGAATGATTTTCTGATGAATATCTTTGGCCCGTAGTGCAAAGATGAACATGTGTTTAGATGAACATGACCAACTGATGAATATCTTTGGCCTATAGTGCAAAGATGAATATTTGATTCCAGATATATATTGATTGATGTTACATGGATAAAATAATGACGATGAACTTTTAAATTCATATATAGAAGATAGTAGATTTCATTCTCTACTTAACTCTTCTAATGAATTATTATTTCCGCTACGAATATTGATTTAAATTTTGTTGTCTATTGTATTCTATTAGATTTTTCCCTGTTGAGGACTAACGATAATTTGTTCTATATTATCTTAGTTATAATATTCTTTACTGGGCTAGTTGAGCTCACCCTTTTCCATTTTGTTCTATTTTTCTTCTCAGGAGGCGAGAATGTAGCGAGTACTAGTTGGGGTGTGGAATGATGGTTCTAGAAGTTGTTTTAGTAGTCCTCACTATTTTATAAAATAGTGTATCAATAATTGTAATGAGTACTTATTTGAGTGTAGATATTGTCTAGATGACAATATTTGTACTTAAACTCACAGTTTAAATGTTGTCGTATTTTGTACAATAATTGTATTAATAAAGTTGTAGTTATATCTGTACCATGTATTTGGCGACTCAGAATGGGTGTTGTATACCTATTTTGGGGGCGTCACAAACTAACCCAGTAAAGAATATTATGACTAAGATAATGTAGAACAAATTATCATTAGCCTTCAATACATTAGATAAAATATAATGGACAACAAGTTTTAGATCAATATTAGCAGCGGAAATAACAATTCATTAGAAGAGTTAAGTAGAGAATGAAGTCTACTTTCTTCTATGATTTAAAAGTTCATCATCAATATTTTATCTCTGTAATATCAATCAATATACATCTTGAACCAAATATTCATCTTTGCACTATAGGCCAAAGATATTCATTTGTATCACCAGTTGGTCATGTTCATCTCAACACATGTTCATCTTTGCACTACGGGCCAAAGATATTCATCAGGTAATCATTCATCTTTGCACTACAGGTCAAAGATATTCATCAAGTATCATCATTTAAGGCTGAGGATGATAAAAAATATCTTAAAGAAACGAATCCAGTGATATAAAAGGACAAAGATTATGGATTCGTACTTTGGTTTATCCAAGTTCAAAAATACTCTATAAAGATCAAAACATGAATACAATCAAAGATAGTAACCATAATAGACAACTTACACAAAGAATTTTTTTTTTAATTTTTCTGTGAATAGTGCCGTATATGTGAATAGTAATCCCAACACAAAAAGGTAAAAATTCCACAAAAAAAAATCATACTTCGTAAATAGTACTCGTGAATAGTATCGTATTCGTGAATAGTGCCGTATACGTGAATAATATCGTATATGTGAATAGTAACCTTGACTTGAAAAGGTAAAAATTTTATAATAAAATTTATACCAATATTTTTGTATAATGATATTTAAAGAATAAAATCATTTACGAAGAAAATAACATTCTTTACTTCAAAAGAATAGTATTTCTGGCTGAAGTATCGGATATAACGCTGAAGAAAACTTGCACTAAATATCAACTCTGAAGTATCTAAATACTTACAAAATACGCTCGATATTATAGAGAGAAAAAACTTCTGATTCTGGTGTAATTTTCAATTCCAACTAAGAACCCTATTAATAGGAAAATGCCATAACGCCAAAGCAAACTAAAATATAATAAAATAATATTTTATTACAAATATTCACGCCCACCAAAATTGATCAAATTTTAGAACACCACAGTGGGACTTAACAAAAATCAAATTTTCCACAACCAAAAGTGGGGCCCACATATTTTTAATAAAAATATTTATTTTCAAAACTTCAATAATTTATAATAAATAGCGAACCTTATGTCCATTCTTTAGGAAATTTAATTCTCTACAACTTTGTAGAAGAAATTTTTTCCAAATTCCAAACAGAAAATGACCGAAATCCACATACGGGTAATTTTTAATACCTTCCTTCCAACAAAATACTGATAAAACATCTCAACATTAAATCTTTCATTTATATCTACATAAAATAAATATTTTCTTATCATATAAATTAATAATTAATTATTCATAAATAATATTACAGAATCACAATAATGGCAATCAGGTCGTTCCCAAGAAAGATGAGACTTTCCGATAAGGATTTCTCCTTACTGGCGCGCAATTAGGTGACCAAATCCTTTTGCTAGACAGAACTTCCTTAGACATTACCAATAATGATATCAAATAATATTATTCAAATAATATAAATTATTGATATGATAATGGAAAATACTGTGCAGTGACAATTACTGAATTAACAATAATATAAAATATCAATGTAGCAATTATTGAATCATTAAAATAAAATATTGAATAGTAATTATTGTAACAATTATTGAGCAGTGCCTTCTTACGTAAGAATCAATAATCCACAAATATTGTTCAATACCGTGTGCTACTGTGCAACTACGCGCATTACTGCATTTTAACCACCGGATATTCCAACAGTGTTAATGGTAACAACTGCGTTGTTATTTATAAAAAAACTCATTCTTGTCGTTTTTTTCATCCTACAGTTTTTCGTTATTGGGCCCACAAATGGCCGCGCCGTCGTACGAATATTCTCTAATAGCAAGAATATTCCGCGATCAAACGAATATTCCCTGACAATAATGAATATTTTATAACCACTTGTTTATTTTGCAAAATTTGCACATTTCAACCATAGCTAAAATATTATATCAAATTAACACCTTATTATTTCAAAATAATAAATAGATGAAATTCAATTTTATTTATAAAAAGTTGGGGTCTTACAACCTGACCTCCTTATGAAATTTCATCCTTAAAATTGACGTGCGTACCTGGTATTTCGAAAAGGTGAGGGCACCTCGCTTTCATTTCCGATTCCAACTCCCAGGTCATTTCCTCCATAGTATGGTTCCTCCAAAAAACTTTGACTTGTGGTACAACCTTTGTGCGTAGGACATGCTCCTTCCTATCCAAGATCTTGACAGGTACCTCCTCGTGCATTAAATCTTCGGCTATCTCGTCTAGTTCTAACTCAATAATGTGGTTCAGGTCGTCGACAAATTTACGTAACATCGATACGTGAAAAATGTTATGAACAAACGACATACTTGGCGGTAAAGCGAGTGTATAGGCCACAGTTCCTACTCGATCGAGGATTTCAAATAGACCAATAAAATTGAGGGTTGAGATTACCTCTCTTCATCGATTCTTGCTTCTAAAATAATATATTCTTGTATTTTCGTCTTCATATTCATCAGCTCGGGGTCTGTAGCTTGAGCAGCCTTAACTTTATCAATTAAAGTCGGTTCTACTCATATATTCGTCATCTTCATGTGGGTTTCTAGAGTCTTTAACTCTATCTCCATCATTTGTAAGTTATACAAAATGAGACTTTGAGTTAACATTATTGCACACGTAAACGCATACGATCTTTTACTTAATGCGTCAGCTACTGTAATGACCCCAAAATAGGTCCATTCCATCCAACCTATTCTGAGTCGCCAAATACATGGTACAGAAAACAACTGTAACTTTATTACAACAATTGTCGTGCAAAATATAACAACACATATGCTGTGAGTTTGGATACAAATATATACCAAATGTAACTCATGTTCCAACCGTGGACATCACCTCACAATGACACCTTACATAAAGGTATAGTCAAAAACTGTTTTAAAAATTAGAATATTTGGGAAGTGCTCAAGGAAACCTCCGTACATGGGAGGCCATGCGTCTAGGTTATGATAGATATCATACGGCCACAGAATTATCCTTGGTTGACCCAATAGACCCCAAAAAAAAACGAGAAGATTACTATCATATTCTTCCCAATGGTGAGTCTTCTCTTGACTTATCATTATCTCCACTGTCTTTAATCGTGAATTATACTTCAAACAAACACCAAGATTATATAGGTAGTGCTCATAGATATATTCAGCAAGTGGATGATCACAACCCTGTCTTATGATGACACGAGGTTGTATGTCATTAGACATCTTGTAAGATAGTGACAAAACACCCTTCCAACGTTGGGTTCGCCTCACCCTATTTTCTTCACCAAATATAACTACTAAATGATGACCACCGTTCTATTCCCTAGTTACCCCCGCTCGACCCAGCTACACTCTTATTACCTGAAAAGAATTGTGAAGCAAAAGGGTGAGCACAACTAGCTCAGTAAAGAATATCATGACTAAAGATAATTAAATTATCAATAGCATTCATCAATAATAAATCAGAGATTTAGAACATATGGTAAATGATAAAAATTTCAACCATAGTTGCAGCGGAACGAGCAATCCATTAGAAGAGTCAAATAGACTATAAAGTCTATTATCTTCTCCATGTTAAAAATTCACCAATAATATTTTATCCCTGTAATATCAATCAACAATTCTGGTCCACAATCATATGAATAACTCATAATCATAACTGTAGTTCTAAATTCCTCTTCTCATCCAGGACGAAGATAATTTTCATCACCTATCTTTACCTGAAACATCAAAGATCATGGTTTCACCAAATCACATTTCCTGTTCATAATCATACTAATAACTTCATCTTTGCACTACGGCCAAAGATATTCATTTGTATCACCTATTGGTCATGTTCATCTCAACATTTGTTCATCTTTGTACTTCTGGCCAAAGATATTCAACAACATGTCATCTTTGCACTACGGGCCAAAGATATTCATCAACAATTCATCTTTGCACTATAGGCCAAAGATATTCATCAATATTTCATCTTTGCACTACAGGCCAAAGATATTAATATCTCAAAGAAATATATAATCATTTCAGAATTTATATAAACAATAATTATAACCATGTTGATCAATTCACCTTTGCACTTAAGCTAAAGATATTCACTTATAAATTCAATGGTCATGATCATACCAATCAACGATTCAACTTTGCACTATTGGCCAAAGAGAATCCATAGTCATGATCATACCAAAAATCTACCCATCTTTACACTCAAGTTAAAGAGAAATATCATCATTAGGGTTATAAAAATGTTATATATAATAATAAAAATAATATGATCAACATCTAGTTTTAATCTCAAGAGTAATATTCGTAAATTAACTATAATTTGGTTAGAAAAAGAAATCAATTTTTATCGTGAATAGTAACTCATGAATAGTATCTCGTGAATAGTAACTCGTGAATAGTAACTCATAAATAGTAAATCCGACACAAAAAGGTAGAAATTCCACAATAAAATCCATACCAGTATTTCGGTATAATGATATTGAAAGAATAATATTTCTTAAGCTTATAAACAATTTATTTAAATTGTTTACACTTTACTAAATAATGCATTTAATCATTCTAAAATGTCAAACTCATAAGATTTTATCACCAATAATCAAAACCCTTATCAAAAATCTGCATATACCTCATATAGAATTCTCAAAGTCATAGAATCCTATTTTCTAATTTTTTTACTTCACAAAACATATTTAATTCATTTACTCATAACTAGACTATTTTCATAAAAAATACCAAATCAGTTCAAAAAATATTTCTTTTCTGAGATTTAGCATAATATAGTCTCATAGTGAACATATATTTTTCTCAGAATTTTTAAAAGTCATTTACTATTTTTCATATGGCCAAAACAGCCGAATATTTAGACATTTATCAAAAATTATACTTTTGTCCAAAAATTTTGAAATTTACAGAGTATACTTCTATCATATACATGTACTCCCAATAAAAATTTTATCAATTTTGGAGTTAACCACAAGGAATTATAAGCAGTTACTTTTAAAATAGTCTTTTCTCATAAAATTCATAACTCTCAATCTATACATCCAAAAATCACCATTTTTTGACACAATCAAGAAAACTCATCAAAATATCATTTCATATTTTTCCAGAATTTTTGAAGGTCAGAAAAATTACGAAACTGAAAAACATAACAACTCTTAAAATTTCTTACTATCCCTTACCTCAAAAGAGCAGTACTTCTGATCGGTATGCAAAGCCGAATGAAACTTGCACTGAATAGCAACTCTCAAAGTATCTAAATACTCACAAAATATGCTTCATAATATAGAGAGAGAAAGAGAGAAAACTTGTTTCTGGTGTGATTTTCAATTCTAACTTAGCCCTCTATTTATAGAAAAATTTTAGTAGGCTTGACCTGCAACCTGATTGCTTTACCTGTTACTATTCTCACCAACCACATTTGAAATATAATTCAGCACATTTCTTCACCAACCACAAGTGGGGCCCACCAATTCTAGAATTTTCCATCAAAATAATAATCTCCGAAAATTCAACAATTTCTGAACTAGTCATCTTGTAAAATTCATAATAAATCATACGTTCATTTTTAACGGTTCAAAATTTATGTACATATACTCAACTTATATATGTATAACATATCCAAAAATTCCCACGATCCAACGGTCGGATTAAAAATTATAACCCCCGCAAAATATCTCAAAAACCCTAATTTGATTTTCAATACCTCCGTTCCGACAAAAATACAGATAAAATACATCAACATTAACTCCTTCATTTTTAACCAAAAAAATATATCTCTCATTTATATCTACATAAAATAAATATTTCCTTATCATATGAATCAATAATTAATTATTCACAAATAATATTACAGAATCACATTTATGACAACCAGGCCGTTCCCAGGAAAGAGGGGGCTTTCCAATAAGATTTTTTCCTTACTGGCGCGCAATTAGGTGACCAAACCTCTCCTTAGACAGAACTTTTTAGATATTGCCAATAATGTTATCTAATAATATTATTCAAATAATATGAATTATTGATCTGATAATGGGAAATACTGTGTAGTGACAATTATTGAACAACAATAATATAAAATTTCAACGTAGCAATTATTGAATCAATAAAATAAAATATTAAACAGTAATTACTGTAACAATTATTGAGTAGTGCCTTCTTACGTAAGAATCAATAATTTCAAAAATACTATGCAATACCGTGTGCTACTGTGCAATAACGCGTATTACTGTATTTTAACCACCGGGTATTCTAACAGTGTTAACGGTAACAATTACGCCGTTATTTGTAAAAACTCAAATTTGTCATTTTCTTCACCCTACAGTTATTCGTTATGTGGCCCACAAATAGCTGCGCCGTCGTACGAATATTCCCCGACAGAAAGAATATTCCACGACCAAACGAATATTCCCCGACAACAATGATTATTTTATAACCACTTGCTTATTTTGAAAAAAATTCATATTTCACCCATAACTTTAAACTTTTATCAATTTAACCATTTACTGAATAGTAATTATAAGAAAAATTGAATACTTTTATTTCATAAAATTCGGGGTCTTACAATCTCCCCTCTTTATGAAATTTCGTCCCCGAAATTTACGTACCTGGTATTTCGAAGAGTTGAGAATACCTTCCTTTCATTTCAGATTCCATCTTCCCTGTCATCATAATTTCTCCATTGCTCATCTCCTGTATTTCAAATATCATTCTAGAATACAGCTTCAAAACAAGGGTTAATTAAACAAATTAACATATCACATAATATCCCGATATTATGACTGACCAACAAATAAGCTTAGGTAGGATACACTAGCGAAGGATTTACTCATCTCTCCCCTCCTAGTTATATTTCCCGATCACCGCCGGAGATCATATCCCTAAGCTCTGATACCAAATGTGACAACCCCAAAATAGGTCCATTCCATCCAACCTATTCTGAGTCGCCAAATACATAGTACAGAAAATAATTGTAACTTTATTACAACAATTGTCGTGCAAAATACAACAACACATATGCTGTGAGTTTGGATACAAATATATACCAAATGTGACTCATGTTCCAACCGTGGACATCACCTCACAATGACACCTTACATAAAGATATAGTCAAAAACTGTTTTAGAAATTAGAATATTTGGGAAGTGCTCAAGGAAACCTTCGTACATGGGAGGCCATGCGTCTAGGTTATGATAGATATCATACGACCACAAAATTATCCTTGGTTGACCCAATAGACCCCAAAGAAAAACGAGAAGATTACTATCATATTCTTCCCAATGGTGAGTCTTCTCTTGACTTATCATTATCTCCACTGTCTTTAATCGTGAATTATACTTCAAACAAATACCAAGATTATATAGGTAGTGCTCATAGATATACTCAGCAAGTGGATGAGCACAACCCTGTCTTATGATGACACGAGATTGTATGTCATTAGACATCTTGTATGATAGTGACAAAATACCCTTCCAACGTTGGGTTCGCCTCACCCTATTTTCTTCACCAAATATAACTACTAAATGATGACCACCGTTCTATTCCCTTGTTACCTCCGCTCGACCCAGCTACACTCTTATTACCTGAAAAGAATTATGAAGCAAAAGGGTGAGCACAACTAGCTCAGTAAAGAATATCATGACTAAAGATAATTAAATTATCAATAGCCTTCATCAATAATAAATCAGAGATTTAGAACATATGGTAAATGATAAAAATTTCAACCATAGTTGCAGCAGAACGAGCAATCCATTAGAAGAGTCAAATAGACTATAAAGTCTATTATCTTCTCCATGTTAAAAATTCACCAATAATATTTTATCCCTGTAACATCAATCAACAATTCTGGTCCACAATCATATGAATAACTCATAATCATAACTGTAGTTCTAAATTCCTCTTCTCATCCAGGACGAAGATAATTTTCATCACCTATCTTTACCTGAAACATCAAAGATCATGGTTACACCAAATCACATTTCCTGTTCATAATCATACTAATAACTTCATCTTTGCACTACAGCCAAAGATATTCATTTGTATCACCAGTTGGTCATGTTCATCTCAACATTTGTTCATCTTTGCACTTCTGGCCAAAGATATTCAACAACATGTCATCTTTGCACTACGGGCCAAAGATATTCATCAACAATTCATCTTTGCACTACAGGCCAAAGATATTCATCAATATTTCATCTTTGCACTACAGGCCAAAGATATTAATATCTCAAAGAAATATATAATCATTTCAGAATTTATATAAACAATAATTATAACCATGTTGATCAATTCACCTTTGCACTTAAGCTAAAGATATTCACTTATAAATTCAATGGTCATGATCATACCAATCAACGATTCAACTTTACACTACTGGCCAAAGAGAACCCATAGTCATGATCATACCAAAAATCTACCCATCTTTACACTCAAGTCAAAGAGAAATATCATCATTAGGGTTATAAAAATGTTATATATAATAATAAAAATAATATGATCAACATCTAGTTTTAATCTCAAGAGTAATATTCGTAAATCAACTATAATTTGGTTAGAAAAAGAAACTAATTTTTATCGTGAATAGTAACTCGTGAATAGTATCTCATGAATAGTAACTCGTGAATAGTAACTCATAAATAGTAAACCCGACACAAAAAGATAAAAATTCCACAATAAAATCCATACCAGTATTTCGGTATAATGATATTGAAAGAATAATATTTCTTAAGCTTATAAACAATTTATTTGAATTGTTTATACTTTACTAAATAATGCATTTAATCATTCTAAAATGTCAAACTCATAAGATTTTATCACCAATAATAAAAACCCTCATCAAAAATCTGCATATACCTCATATAGAATTCTCAAAGTCATAGAATCCTATTTTACAATTTTTTTACTTCACAAAACATATTTAATTCATTTACTCATAACTAGACTATTTTCATGAAAAATACCAAATCAGTTCCAAAAATATTTCTTTTTTGAGATTTAGCATAATATAGTCCCATAGTGAACATATATTTTTCTCAGAATTTTTAAAAGTCATTTTCTATTTTTCATATGGCCAAAACAGCCGAATATTTAGACATTTATCAAAAATTATACTTTTGTTCAAAAATTTTGAAATTTACAGAGTATACTTCTATCATATACATGTACTCCCAATAAAAATTTCATCAATTTTGGAGTTAACCACAAGGAATTATAAGCGGTTACTTTTAAAATAGTCTTTTCTCATAAAAATTCATAACTCTCAATCTATACATCCAAAAATCACCATTTTTGGACACAATCAAGAAAACTCATCAAAATATCATTTCAAATTTTTCCAGAATTTTTGAAGGTCAGAAAAATTATGAAACTGAAAAACATAACAACCTTTAAAATTCCTTACTATCCCTTACCTCAAAAGAGCAGTACTTCTGATCGGTATGCAAAGCCGAAGGAAACTTGCACTGAATAACAACTCTCAAAGTATCTAAATACTCACAAAATATACTTCATAATATAGAGAGAGAAAGAGAGAAAACTTGTTTCTGGTATTATTTTCAATTCTAACTTAGCCCTCTATTTATAGGAAAATTTTAGTAGGCTTGACCTGCAACCTGATGGCTTTACCTGCTACTATTCCCACCCACCACATTTGAAATATAATTCAGTACATTTCTTTACCAACCACATGTGGGGCCCACCAATTCTAGAATTTTTCATCAAAGTGATAAACTCCGAAAATTCAACAATTTCTGAACCAGTCATCTTGTAAAATTCATAATAAATCATACGTTCATTTTTAACGGTTCAAAATTTATGTACATATACTCAACTTATATATGTATAACATATCCAAAAATTACCACGATCCAACGGTCGGATTAAAAATTATAACCCCCGCAAAATATCTCAAAAACCCTAATTTGATTTTCAATACCTCCGTTCCGACAAAAATACAGATAAAACACATCAACATTAACTCCTTCATTTTTAACCAAAAAAATATATCTCTCATTTATATCCACATAAAATAAATATTTCCTTATCATATGAATCAATAATTAATTATTCACAAATAATATTACAGAATCACATTTATGACAACTAGGCCGTTCCTAGGAAAGATGGGGTTTTCCAATAAGAATTTTTCCTTACTGGCGCGCAATTAGGTGACCAAACCTCTCCTTAGACAGAACTTTCTAGACATTGTCAATAATGTTATCTAATAATATTATTCAAATAATATGAATTATTGATCTGATAATGGGAAATACTGTACAGTGACAATTATTGAACAACAATAATATAAAATTTTAACGTAGCAATTATTGAATCAATAAAATAAAATATTGAACAGTAATTACTGTAACAATTATTGAGTAGTGCCTTCTTACGTAAGAATTAATAATTTCAAAAATACTATGCAATACCGTGTGCTACTGTGCAATAACGCGTATTACTGTATTTTAACCACCGGATATTCCAACAGTGTTAACGGTAACAACTACGCCGTTATTTGTAAAAACTCAAATTTGTCATTTTCTTCACCCGACAGTTATTCGTTATAGGGCCCACAAATAGCTGCGCCGTCGTACGAATATTCCCCGACAGAAAGAATATTCCACGACTAAACGAATATTCCCCGACAACAATGATTATTTTATAACCACTTGCTTATTTTGAAAAAAATTCATATTTCACCCATAACTTTAAACTTTTATCAATTTAACCATTTACTGAATAGTAATTATAAGAAAAATTGAATACTTTTATTTCATAAAATTCGGGGTCTTACAGCTACCACGTTCACTTTTTCAGGATGGTATTGAATGTTATGGTCGAAATCTTTCAATAGCTCGAGGCAACATCGTTGTCGCATGTTGATTTCTTGGAACGTCTTCCCACATTCCTCGCTCCATTTGAATTTTGTATCTTTTCGAGTCAGCTGGGTTAATGGAGTAGCGATTCGAGAAAATCCTTAAACGATTCTCTGATAGTAATCAGCTAAGCCTAGAAAGCTACGTATTTCAATTACTGACTTAGGTTGCTCTCAACTGTGACTCATACCAATCTTGTATAGCACGTTACAATGGCACCTATCAGTTTACCACTACACGAATATGGCGTCTCCTACGGAGAGTCTGGCTTTGGTGCATTCCACAAAGGAAGTTGCCAGCGAGAGGCTCAGGTACCAACTCTTGTAGTTGGGTTTTTTAACTTTTGAAGTTCAATAGGAGCCATTTGATATGGGGTTTTGGAAATATATTTTGTACCGGGTTCAGAGTCGATACAAAATTCAATATCACACTCTGAGGGTAGGCCAGGAAATTATTCAGGAAATACATCAGGAAATTCATTAACAACAGAAATTTTATTCAAATCTGACGTATTTTTGTTCAAGTTCATGACATGGGCTAAGAAAGCTTGACATCCGTTTTTCAATAAACGAATGACTTTATGGCTTGATATGACATTGATTAACTTTAGTGGTTTGGTTGCTTGAATTTGTATAAAAGGTTGGTTAGGAATATGAAAACTAACAACCTTACGAAAATAATCAATTTTAGCATGATGAGTGATTAACCAATCAATCCCTAAAATCAACTCAAATGCAAGTATTCTCAAAGAGATAAGATCAATAGGTAAGGTGATGGTGCTAACTTGGATCAAGCAAGATTTATAAACAGTGGATGTAATGAAAGTTTCTCCTAACAAATTTTCAACAGATAAGTCGAAGTCTAATTTCTCAGGGGTCAAGTTTAAACGTTGAGCACAAGCAGAAGAGATAAAAGAATGGGTAGAACTAGTATCTAATAAGGTATAGACTTCGTAAGAGTTTATAATTAGCTTACCCGTGATAACTTCGTTTAGTTCCTTGCCACAAAAAATGCTGTCCCTTAAACTATCGACTTTGTTTTGTCCGTATCCGTCTTTGGTGCCACTGTCCCAGCTGGACTTGTCTTCACTATCGAACAAAATTGAGCTATGTGATCATATTTTCCACAACTAAAACATACCTTGGAAGGCTGTGAACAATTTGGACTCATGTGTCTCTCCTCTCCGCATCTGTAGCATCTAACTGGCGGTCGTTCTCCTTCCCTAGAACTTGTTGCTGATGCTGGTGCTACTGCCGATATTTTTTCGTCATCGTTAAATCTTCTCTTCTTGAAATCTCCCCACGACTCGCTTCTTCTACTATCATGGCCATAATTACCACCAAAGTGATTACCGCTTTTATCCGGATATTTTTCTCCCCACTGGTTATCATTGTTTCGATGACTGCTGCCACCTGTATGACCCTAGTTGTGGTCCCTCGGTTGAACATACTCATTATCTCACTCTAATAATTAAGATCTGTTCACAACATCTGAATAAAGAGAAAATTTGTGAGAGATAAGATATTGACGAATTTCGGGTTTCAGACCTCTCAGAAACATTCGTGTCATACGTTCCTCATTCTCTACCAAATGAGGTGCAAACTTGGATAACTTCGAACTTAGCCTCGTACTGGGACACAGTCATGTTGTTTTGTTCAAGTCTAATAAACCCTACCTCCTTCATATGACGAATACTTTCAGGAATGTACTTGTCATTAAACAGTTTCTAAAATGTTTCCCAAGACATATTGAGTGCGGCTGGTTGGGTACGCTTCACAGATTTCCACCAGTAATCTGCCTCACCACGGAACATAAAGGTGGCGAATGAAACCTTATGTTCCTCCGTGCATCCCAAGACATCAAATATCTTAGTAATTTGCTTAACCCACATTTTCACCTTGATCGGATCTGGCTTTCCAAAATATTCTGGTGGTCCCAACTCTTTGAGCTGCTTGGCTGTGACAAGCTACGCGTTGCTATTATTTCCACCCGTATTTTGTACACGAGTCTCCATTGTCTGATTTTGCATGAACTGCAAAAAAGCTTCTAAATATCACATCATTTATCGTTTGATCGGTGGTGTTGTTTACAAGAGGAACATTGTCGTCCTGTTGCACGTTCTCCCGGTTGGTGATTAAAGGTGTCTCCACGGTCTCATGAACTCCATTGTTAATATTTTCAGCTGTCATTCTCAAATACTACCATAAAACAAGGGTTAATTAAACAAATTAACATGCCACATATTATCCCTATAATCTGATCGACCAATTAAACACAAATAAGCTTAGGTAGGACACACTAGCTAAGGATTTACTCGTTTCTCCCCTCCTAATTCTATTCCCCGATCTCCACCAGAGACCATATCCCTAAGCTCTGATACCAACTGTGACGCCCCCAGAATAGGTCCAATCCACCCAACCCATTCTGAGTCGCTAAATACATGGTACAGAAAATAACTACAACTTCATTATTACAATTGTCGTGCAAAATATAACAACACATATGCTGTGAGTTTAAAAACAAAAATTATCTTCTAAACAGTATTCAAACTCAAATAAGTTCTCATTACAATTATTGATACACTATTTTATAAAATAATGAGGACTGCTAAAACAATTGTTTGGATCCATCACTCCACACCTCGACTAGTTCCTACTATATTCTCGCCCCTGAGAAGAAAAATAGAACAAAAAGGAAAAAGGGTAAGCTCAACTAGCCCAACAAAGAATATTATGACTAAGATAATGTAGAACAAATTATCTTTAGCTTTCAATACATCAGATAAAATATAATGGACAACAAGTTTTAGATCAATATTCGTAGCAAAAATATTTTATCCCTGTAACATCAATCACTATACATCTTAAACCAAATATTAATCTTTGCACTACGGGCCAAAGATATTCATTTTTATCACCAGTTGATCATGTTCATATTAACACTTGTTCATCTTTGCACTATGGACCAAAGATATTCATCAGGTAATCATTCATATTTGCATTACAGGCCAAAGATATTCTTCAAGTATCACCATTTAAGACTGAGGATGATAAAAAATATCTTAAAGAAACGAATCCAGTGATATAAAAGGACAAAGATTAGGGATTCGTACTTTGATTTATCTAAGTTCAAAAATACTCCATGAAGATTAAAACATGGATACAATCAAAGATAGTAATCATAATAGACAACTTGGACAAAGAAAAAAAAATTTAATTTTTCTGTGAATAGTGCCGTATACGTGAATAGTAACTCCAACACAAAAAGATAAAAATTCTACAAGAAAAATCATACTTCATGAATAGTATTCGTGAATAGTACCGTATACGTGAATAGTACAGTATACGTGAATAGTAACCTCGACATGAAAATGTAAAATTTTATAATAAAATTCATATCAATATTTTTGTATAATGATATTGAAAGAATAACATCATTTACGAAGAAAATAACATCCTTTACCTCAAAAGAATAGTACTTCTGGCTGAACTATCAGATATAACGCTGAAAGAAACTTGAACTGAATAGCAACTCTCAAAGTATCTAAATACTCACAAAATACGCTCGATATTATAGAGAGAAAACTTCTGATTTTGGTGTGATTTTTAATTCTAACTAAGTACCCTATTTATAGAAAAATGTCAGAACGCCAAGGTAGACTAAAATTTAATAAAATAATATTTTATTACAAATATTCACGCCCACCACAATTGATCAAATTTTAGCACACCACAGTGGGGCCCACTAAAAATTAGGTTTTTCCACAACAACCAAAAGTGGGGCCCACATATTTTTAATAAAAATATTTATTTCTGAAACTTCAATAATTCATAATATATAGCGAACCTTATATCCATTTCATAAGAAATTTAATTCTCTACAACTGTGTAGAGGAAAGTTTTTCCAAATTTCAAACAGAAAATGACCAAAATCCATATACGGGTGATTTTTAATACCTTCATTCTAACAAAATACTGATAAAATACCTCAACATTAAATCCTTCATTTATATCCACATAAAATAAATATTTTCTTATCATATAAACTAATAATTAATTATTCACAAATAATATTACAGAATCACAATAATGACAACCTTGTCGTTTTCAGGAAAGATGGGGCTTTCCGATAAGGATTTCTCCTTACTAGCGCGCAATTAGGTGGCCGAACCCCTTTTCTAGACAAAATTTCCTTACACATTATCAATAATGATATCTAATAATATTATTCAAATAATATGAATTATTGATCTGATAATGAGAAATACTGTGTAGTGATAATTATTGAATTAACAATAATATAAAATATTAATGTAGCAATTATTGAATCAATAAAATAAAATATTGAACAGTAATTACTGTAACAATTATTGAGTAGTGTCTTCTTACGTAAGAATCAATAATTCACAAATACTGTGTAATACCATATGCTACTGTGCAACTACACGCATTACTGTATTTTAACCACCGGGTATTGTAACATTGTTAACAGTAACAACTACGCTGTTATTTATAAAAAACTCATTCTTGTCGTTTTCTTCATTCGGCAGTTTTCTGTTGTGGGGCCCACAAATGGTTGCGCCGTCGTACGAATATTCCCTGACAGCAAGAGTATTCTACGACCAAATGAATATTTCCCGACAACAGTGAATTTTTTATAACCACTTACTAATTTTGCAAAATTTGCACATTTCACCCATAACTAAATTATTATATCAAATTAGCACCTTATTATTTCAAAATAATAAATAGAAGAAATTCAATTTTATTTATAAAAAGTTGGGGTCTTACATATTATGTATAGGTTGGCCAGTGTTTTCATTATAGACCTCATCAGTTTCTGTTTCTAAACTGGCAAGCACTACGATCATAGTTATACCCAAGATAGTCATCTTTTGTTTATCTTGACAGCTACTGCGTTGCAGACTTTCTTTAGCCATTCACATCATCTGAACTCTTCATACTATTGCTTGTGGAAGACTTCCCTTAAATGTCTTCATTACACAATCAGGATGCTGATTGAGTTTGTACTTCAATCTTTGTTTGCTTGCTAGCCATTTAGGTGAATGCTCTCTGGCTTCCTTCAAGTAGATTGCATCTCTATAATTCTGTCCAGATACTTCATTCTTTGGATGCTTTGGGAGTGCTCATGTGTTGAGAATCGTGTTGAAACTACGATTCTTTCTTGGCGTTGTGAGAACCGTTAGGCTTATTCGAAGACTTTGTTCTGTAGACTACGATCTGGCTTTGATTCAGCAGACACTACGACTCTGAGAACAGATTATACATCTGACCATGATTTCTATCTTGACACTTCCTGTCCTTGTCTGATCTAGCTCGACTACGATTTCTGCCTCTGATGTGATCAGTAGCTTGGCAGGTTCTTGAATTAACTCTACGATTCTGAGTGAGGCCTTCCAAGGCAAACTATGATCTATAACCATTTTCTCGATACTATACGATTCTGCCTTGGCTTATATAATTCCTCAGCTGGCTCGACGCTCTACGATTCTGCCTTGATAATCTCTGAATACTTTGTTTCTCCTGGCAGACTCTAAGGCTTGTGCAGTACTCTATGATTAAGCAAGCCTATCTATTACATCATATAAGATCAACCTAACAAGCTTAATCTTTCTATTCTTAGTCCTTGTACATTATGTTCTTTTGAAGGACTTTACAAAGCTGTTTTATTCATGTAGGATCAACCTAACATATTTGATCATTTCAGTCTAAGTCCTTGAACATATTTTCCTATTATCTATTCAAGGACTTTACATCTTATTTCAATGTAGACATATTTGCATATTCATTCATTAAGATCATAATCAAATCTTATGTAAATAGGAATATCATTCACATACTCATTCCTAACAATCTCCCCCTATTTGATTATGATAAAAACAATAAGTGCATATGTATGAGATGAATGAATCTTAGGATACAATGAGCTACTGTATTGCTAGAGCATGTATTATGAATGATATATTAAAAGCATTTGATTACAGCTAAATAGTAAACCTAAATACTGGATCCAGAGTTAACTATTACATATAGAGATGTACCTTCTTCTTCTTGTGTGTCTTCTGGATCCCTTCTGTTGTTGTTACTCATCTGCTTGATCTTCTTGCTCCTTCTCCCTCTGGGATGGTAACTTCATTTCTTCATGATCTTTTGGTTCCTGCTCCCCCTGAGATGCATTCTTCATTTCTTCATCTTTATGATTCTCTGACTCAGATGCATGCTCTTTTTCTTTGTTTTCTGCATTGCTCTTTAGATTATGCTTTGGCTCCTCTTCAGATGATGGTATACTTGCTGCTATATTGACCTGCTTCTTCTTCTTTTTCTTCTTTGCTTTAGCCTTTATTCTTTTCTCCTTGCTCTTTCTTGAATACCTATTTTTCTCCCCCTTTTTGTCATGAATCAGTTGGGAAAGCTATTAGACATTTGCCATAAGCTGCTTTGTCAGATAGGATGAGTTACTGACTTCAATTTTGAGTTCTTGTTGACTTAGCTCCAATTGTAGAGAGAGAGACTGCATGAGGAAGTTATTCTTATCAGAGAGGGATATGATTTGATCTGTATTATCCTTCTGAACTTGTAAAGCTTCTTCCTTCTGATCATTGATAAACTTCAGATAGATTTGATCTCACTCTTTTATTTTGAGAGATATATATGATATTATGGCTTGAAGTCTGTTTTGAAGTACACTATCTCCTTCTTCTGACAACATCTTTGCCTCTGCAACAATGAGAGATATCTTCTCAACTAGCTCGTCAAAATTCTGCAGTAACTCTTGCTCTTGAGGAATTTGGTCATTTGGTTGAGCAGACTTCTACTGAACACTAGATTGTACTCCACAATTCTCACTTTTGGACAATTTTTTGAATGTAGTGAGAATCTGATAAACCATTGAGTGCCAATCACTGTTAGAGGACGAGGGAATATTAGACAATTCTGCTTGAGCAGAGTAGAGCTTCTCAATTTGAGCTTGATCATCTTCAATGGTGGAGTGGATGGACTCTACGATCATGAACTTGGATATAATCCTTCTGCCATTTGAACCTACTCAACAATCGTGGGGAATGTAGTGGTTACCAACATGTCGCTAGATCTTGAAATGAGACTGGTCTTTGATCAGCTTAGTTGCAAACTTCTTTACTATTGGAAAGTTTTGAGACACCAGCTCCAAGTTCGGAAAATACGAGTAACACCAGCTGAAGTAACTTTCATCTTTACCAGTATATGCCTTTAGCCAGGGCATCCATGGATAGAACCATCTCATTAGGAGATCATCAAGATTGTACAGTATTGTAATGCAATCAAAATCCATGTTTTTCTAGTTGTTAAAAAAAATCTTCCGTTGACATCCTTACTACTTTGAGTTGTTCGTTTCCATGGTTTATCCATCTTTCTGGTGGTACATCTGGTTGTTCATCAAAAACTTCCACCACTAATCTTCGGCGCACTCTTGCTGGAGAGAGAACAAGATAGTCTGATTCCTGATATGTAGAACTGGAGTCTGTTTCCATCTCTTCACTTTCTGAGCTTGAATTATGCTGGATCATTTCATCTGATTCATTAGTGAATCCTTTTTGCTGATTTTCATCACTTGTACCTTCTTCAGTATCCTTAGCATTTTCTCCCTTGGATTCAGACTTATCATCACTTAATTCATTGATTGAAGTAGAAGATTATCCTTTCTTCTTTAGGACAGATCTAGCAAGAAATCTATTGCTCTTTCTTCTCCTTGGAGATTCAGCTATAGGAGATTCATTCCTTTCTTCATCTTCAGATTTAGAAGTCTTTGAATCATCAGATGAGCTTCTTTGGGATTTAGCCACAGGAACAGATGATTTCTCTTCAGACCCTGAGTCCTCTGATGTGGCAAAAGAACTCCTTGAGACTTTAGCAGTGGGAAATCTAATTTCTTCAGACTTAGCCACTTCCTTATCAGCAGAATGACTACTTGAGAATTCATTCATAGCGTCTTCAGTTTTCTTTTCTTCTTCTGAGTCTACTCTCTTCTCTTCAACAGATAGACTTCTTTGGTGAACTGATATTGACTTCTTCATCACCTTTGCTTTCTTCTTGGATGACCTTTGGAGTAATCTGTTACTCTTTCTCCTTTTTGGGGTTGCTACAGTTCATGCTTTTTCCTTTCCTACTCCATACCTCTTTTGTCAGTGGAGAGACTGCTTGGTGGAGCCTCTATATTCTTCACAATCTTAGTTTTCTTCTTTACTGGAGTGGCTGCTACAGGTACAGAGTCATCAGATTGAGACAACTTACTTTCCATTTCTTTTGCCTTCCTCTTCTTTGCAGAGACCTTGCTGCTGCTGCTGCCAGATGTCATTAGCTTTTTATTTTCCATAGGATTTTTCTTCCAATTTTTAAATAGCTGTGGGGACATCACTTTATGAACATTCAGTGGTTCTCCCTCATCATCCTTTATCTTACTCTTCAGTTTCTTCTTCTGTATGATGCTCAAAAGTTTTCCATAAAAAACTCTTGTGAGGGGTTTATCTGTAGACTTCTTCATCTCAGCTTTTTCCAGTCATTTGGACAACCAATCAATTAGAATGGCTCCAAAATTCATCTGTTGTTTCATGACGATTGCAGTCATAACTCTTAGTTACAAATCACTAACAGTATCATGTGCAGTGTCCTTGCACAAGATGCATTTTCCCGTAATCTCAACCAGTAATTCAAACTCTTCAGGAAACTCCTTCTTCTTCATATCTTTCAGATTTACATTCCTTTTGTAGGGCATTACCTTTGCGCCTTCTTCGATGTCGATGTCCTCAAGGTTTATCAGACCTTGGTTAGGAAACCCTAGACATTGGTTGATGTCTGATGCTCTTATCTTCAGGCTTACTCCTTTGACCTTTGTGGATAGAAGCCTAGAATCTATCGTTGCATTTGAGTAGAATTGCTTCACTAGATCGGTATAGACTGGAGTGTTAGCTTCCAAGCACTCTGAAAACCCAACATTCTTTACAAGCTCAAGTATATCCTTGAACTTCTTTTCAGATCTTTCGAACTTCTTGAAGCCGGGTTGGATTCCAGTTATAACACGCCATTCTTCCATTTTGAGAGTTCGAAGTATATGGGTATTTGATTTCAGAACTCTTATAAGGGATAGTTGAATGTAATTTGGGCGAAGCTTGAGGTTTAATGAATTCAAGCTTTGAAGAGGATTTTAGGGTTTAAAAACGGGAGGGAGAGAAAGTCGATAGCTTTTGATAAGTATTTGGAGATTTTGAATTTGGCTTTATGACAATTCCTTTTGACTCTGAATAAGCTATGATGTGTCAACCAGCCATTGGTTGCACGATGCTTAGTAAGAAACTGTAACTCCCCATAAACTGATTAGTTTTTCAGTTTTAATTTTCTTTTAAGAAAATAAGCATTACTGACGTAGATTGACTGCTGTCTTTTTTAGTACGTAGAGTAGCTTGATGAGATAGCTATAGACTCTACGATTTTCTTTGTCAACTCAATAATCGTCTTTTGAGAGATGCTTTAGTGACTGATTTGGCACTAATCCTTATCTTAGAGTTGCATGGTTTAACCACTGATGCGCCCCGAGAGAGTTCGGGCACTGAAATTCTGAGGTGAATTTTCAAAATGCCTTTTCAAGCTGTATTTGTAACTTCTCTCCACACAATCTGAATAGTGGGGCACGTGTCGAGTTCTGCAGAGCTCCATGATTTTAAATGGTGTAAAAAATACTGATCTGCCCTTAGCTCCCCTGAGCTAGTGTTCCCTTTGAGAAGACTACGATTGTCGAGGCTGCTCTACGATTGTTGAGTTTACTGCTGATCATATTCTACGATCATTGTCTGACCTGATTCTTGTAATGAGCTCTGTCTTAACATTCCTTCTGGGTTATTAAGGCAGCTCAGGAAGGGCCAACCTCTTAGATTGCACTAAGGGTCAGGTTTATCCTTGAGGCGCTTATCAGAAGGACTGTAAATACTTGGTGGTAAGAATATCATCATGATAGGCTTTTTGTCAGAGTTTGTTTATCATCATTGGAAGTACTTGATGTTGGCATTTGTCAGTGGAAGACGGTGAAGTGCTTTCAACTATGTCACTTGTATGGTTAGGAGAATGTACTGATATGTATTACGATCGTAGAGTTTAGTATACATATACTCTACGAATGGAATGCTGATTATGGGGAATCTTATATTAAGATGGTGAGACTTGATGATCAGTCTTAGAGTTTTAGGGACTCTACGAACAGGAGTAATGATTCATTCGGTACATCAGCTACAGAGTTTTGGGACTCTTTAACTATGACATTTTTGTTTTGGGTTGGCTCATGTCTCTATGATCTTGACAAGAGTGGTCTTGATATTTGTGGAGTGGTTAACAAACATGTGCCCTGGTTGCCCTATCCTTCAAGTTTATCTCAGATCTTCTTATAAGTATCACACTTCTTCATTTGGCTCCCTAAGCTTTACCATCTTCATCATTTTCATCTAGAACTTCCTCAGACTGATCAACAGCTTTAGGCTGAAATCATCATGGTTGAATAAACCTCTGATGGGTTGGCTAGTATGAACTCTACGATCGGTAGTGACTCTAGGATCGAGATGAGTGAATACTTCTTTGATTTGTGGTTGCATTTTCCCTTCTTAGGCAGCTGACCTTGCAACTGTTTGAACCCTTGTAACTGAAGCCATCTGCTTTAGCATTCCTTGTGTGGTCAGACGGATCAAGTACCTGCAGGTTAGGTAAGTTTCTATTTTTGGTACCCATGATTGTTTGGGTCCTGCTAGGTCAGTTTTCTCAAGATCTCAATCCCTCATATTCTTAAATTTATGTCACATTTGCATCAATACTCATATTTATGCATATATTGAATTTAGATATGACATTTATGATACATGATGATGGGTGTGTGAATGATTACGTGTTTTGATGGGACATTCTGTTTCTTTGATTGTTTCACTCTTTTCTTGGTTGTGTTCATAGATCTTGAACGTTATCAGGGTAGGAATCAACTCTATTGTTTATTTGCATCTGGTTGATTCATGGAGATAATCAGTTTCTAAGAATCTTCAAGATACTCATCTAGTGTTGATCATACTCTATATTTTATCAAGAACACAGAACATTGGTTTTGTATATATTTACATACACCCCAATCCTTTAGCAAGAGTTACTCCACTTAAGCTTTAGGATTAAGATTAACTTACGACATACTCTAGACTTCTTTCGAGAAGCTATCTTCAATCTGAAATTTGAGTGGAGAGAGAGTTTGTTGATAATTAAGTATCCAACCTTAATGCACACTCTCTCTCTTTTCCCCTTTTCACGAAGAGTATGGTCTCTTGATAGAGTATTGTTGTAGTTCATAAGGTGATGCAACAATGTTCATGTAAGTGTTAATGAGAAACCGTCCCTTTACACTGTCAGTTTCTTGACAGTCATTTGTCCTGCTACAATGATGTTAAGCATTGATGTGCAACTCTTTACGTTCATTTCTGACAGCTTGTTGCTCTTTTAGACCTTAGATCAATCAGGCATCGTCTTGGAGTTGATAGCATAGGAAAGTCTTGGAAGCTTTAGTTCTTTGATAATCTTGAGTCTCAATAACAGATCCAATTGATTCGCCAACTTTTGAATAGTCATTTCTTTGCATGTATATGCCTTTCATCCTTTAGAACAGTGGATGACAGACTCTTTGTTTTTGATGCCCTTCTTGACTTTCCATCACAAGTCTGAAGACTGCTGATTTTCTTTGGGCATGGATTGGTCTTGTTGCTACATTAATTTGGATTAGGGACCAATCTGAGTAGCTTCCAGTGAATGTGCACATTTACCTGTATGCATAATTTCGAACGTGTGTCCTCATCAGTAATAACACACAGCTTACTACTAAACTAAGTTTAGACTATGGTTTGTGCCTCAGATCATACTCAAAGAGTTAGCTTCTAGAATGTATATGAGAACCTGCTCTGATACTAATTGTTAGTTCCCAGAGGGCACATAATAAATCTAGAAAGGGGGTTGAATAGATCCTTTTTAATTTTAAAAATCTTTTCCATTTTAGTTTGCATTGGTGAGTAAATAGCAGATGGCAAACTTAGGAATTATTTTAAACACAACGGAATAAGTTAAGGTTCCCCTTTATAGATGTTATGTTAACCACTTGCCTAGAGTTAGTTTAGTTGTAAGTAGTTATCATATTGATAGCAGTTATAATGTAAATGACAGAATGTAAAAGTTACAAGGGATTTTAAGTGGTTCAAAGACTCAATCTCCTAATCCACTCTTCTGCTTCAACGAGCAGGGATTCCACTAAGGAAGTCTTTACATCATCGAATCACTAAGATTCCTTAAAGGCCAGCAGCCTTGGAACTTCAGTTCACTAAGAAATCTTCAAGTCTAACAGACTTGTAACTTCAGTTCACTAAGAACTCTTCAAGGCTAGTAGCCTTGGAACTCAGTTTAGTCCCTTTGGACAAGGACCCTTCTAGCCCAGGCTTATTGTTTGTTGTTGTTGGTGCAGAGCTGCCAAGATGACTTTAAGCTTGTTCATCCTTGATTCTTGGCAGCTTGTTGTGATCCTTTTTGGATTCTGCATCGAGACTGGATCACCATTGTAGACACTCGAAATTTTCTGCATACCTGTTACTAACATTGTAGGAGGGCAGAATCGTCTTTCAGAGATAATCCTGGAAGTCAGCTTAGTTCAATCCTAGAGATAACCCTGGGATATTCAGTTATTACCATCTCGGAGATAACCCTGAGACATCCAGCTCAGTCTCAGAAATAACACCGGGAGTTTTCAGTTTCAACCTCGGAGATAACCCCGAGGAATGCAGTTCAAATACCGAAAATCACATCGAAAAAGATCGTTTCATCTCAGAGATAATCCCGATATACTCAGTCCCAAAAATAACATCGGGAAAGATAGTATGAACCTCGGAGATAACCCCGAGGAGTGCCGTTGCAGTTTCGAAGATAACTCTGGATATGCTCATTCCAACCCTTGCAGTCAGCTTCAAGCTCGGAGATAACGCCAATGCACTCAACTCCAGTCCCAGAGATAACCCCGGGAGGACAGGCCAAACTCAGAGACAAACCTGAGGACATTCAGCACTTGCAGTAGCCCAATCTCAGAGATACCCCTGAGCAACGACTGCTAAATCAACCTAAACTGGAGATAACCTCGGTGAGGGGCAAAATCATAATTTTACCACCTCGATCCTACATTACGCCATCTCAGTAAACATTTCAACATACATTACACACAGGAATGTCCTACAAGAACCAAAGAGCTCTAATCTTGAGTGACTACTACACAAGAAAGCACACCGTATAGAATTTGAAGCCTGAAGACCAAGGGCATGGTCCCATCTTCCTGACTTCGTACAACCTCTAATCCCATGTCATTGTGTAGCTCTCGATAGTAGCATGCCGTAAATGGTTTTATGCACCTCGATCAGATGCCTAAATTGAAGTTCTGAAAGTTTGAGCGGACATTAAGTTGCATGCATGCACGTACTTCTAGACGGCGGGACCCGCGGAGCCCGGGGCAGCTACAGGTACACCTGCGGCTCCCCCTCTATAAATAGAGGGCTTGGGGCAGCCATTTTGCATAGAGAAAAAGGTGAGGAAGCCCTGTCCAATTTGCATTGTACACACCCTGAACTGAGTGCTTTCTCATTTCAAACACTTGTGAGCTTATATTTGGCTATATTTTTACCGGCGGGAGCCGAGTGTTCATCAATTTAAAGCTATTGAAGTCTTCTTTGGCAGTCCACTGTAAGCCTTCTCACATTTTCTAAAGCCTTTCTCCACTACTGTGCACACACAATTCTTCATGTTGAGAGTCGTGTAGCGTGTGTATGCCCGAACTTCGGTCCGTGGCTTTTATTTCTTTTTGTATATATATATATATATATATATATATATATATGTATATATATATATATTATATATATGGACTAACATTATCGAGTTATACCTCGATTGAGCCTAGACTCACGTCCGAGGCGTTTATTTGCTTATATATATATATATATATATATATATATGTATATTTTGTTGCTATCAAACTCTATTTGATTGAGCCTGGATTTCACATCCGGTGTGTTTACTGCTTTTATATATAAACTGTTTACAGCTTTCATACAAATTGCTACATCATGTGAGCCTAGGAATCATGTGATCACATATTCAGTTTACTGAATCTAGATTCGGTTCCCGTGATGGACATTTTCAACTGTACATGGCTTGTAAATTATTCACGGTGTTGAATTTCCTTAGATGGCTCTTATGCCCATAAGGAGTTCGGCGCTGTTATGTATATTATTTTCTCGAAGATGCTTCGCATCTCGAAAATAAAAGCAACCAAGCCGAATATTTAATAAAATGGAAGTATCAAAGGCCTCAATTACTATTGAGCATAAGGGTTTGAAAAAACCTCTTTTACAAAACATCATTGCTATATCTTGTTAAAATTGAATTTTATACAAAATTTCAAACCCTTTGTATATAGGTGCGAACGAGGCATATCACTACTTCCAAATAATTGCACATTGACCCACACACACATACACATATTCATATAACAGTTTAATTGAAAAGTGACGGTCACCGTGGCAACACGGATGTCGGGGGGTGCCTAACACCTTCCCTCCACATAATCAAGTCCCCGGACCCTAACGAATCTTGGTTTCACAGACCCGTTAAGCAATGTCACATCACTGGGTCAATGTGCAAACCTTTTCTCGGTTGTGTTGGTACAACCATTTAAAAAAACCAACTGGTGACTCTTATAGTCCAATCGTCGACATATACATGTCGGACCTTTTCACAACTTATTTTTTCAAACAAATCTCACATAACATGAGAACACCAAAAGATAAGAATAAAAAAGTGACAAATACAAATTCCGTCGTCGACAGGTGGCGACCCTGCTGGGGACATCCAGTAAGAGGACTTAAGCCGCTACTACAAGCTTTTCAAAACTATTATATGCTTGTATGTGGATGTTGCATTTACATTTGATGGATGTGTACGAATGCATTTACTTACTGTACTTAATGTTTTACACTATATCTGCTTGTGATATAAGTGCTTCGCACATGTCATCATTTTCATAAACGGTCAGACATGTTGTATGTGAATGTATGTTGTGTGGTTCCTCCTTCAAGAGGCTATCCTGTCGGTGTTTGATTACTGGACTCGTAGGAAGACTAATTCCAACGAGGCTCAGGAAAGGCATCACTCAAATTCGCTCAAGTTAAAAGACCAGATTAACTTCCCGTCGAGTAAATTGCGATGATTTGGGAACCTTCATGCCAAAAAGCCGCGAGAGTAGCCTAAGATAGGCCAGCCTCTGATAAACCAAAATGCGGAGGGAAGTTTCTTCATGCTTTCCCATTTTAAAATTACTCGTAAAGTCAATTGCTTGTAATTTCATTCCATATTGATCTCCATGTAATGGTAAATATGATGAAATATGTGTACATGCATATTTTACAAATATTAACATGCTATCCTGTATTACAAACAACTAACATCCGTTTTGCAGGATAATACTCGTAAAATGGATACATCATATAGGATGTCAACATTTATACATTCCCTAAAACTAAACTATGTCAGTTTTTTTTACAGGGAAACAATTTGACCCATTACCCGGTCAAAGTCTAAAAAGGCCACGAGCCTACAGCTAATTATGTCTTCATCTGATCAGACTAATCCTAATCTTGTCTCTCGTGAAGAATTTGACAGATTAAGTAAACAAATCACAGATTTGGCTGTTCTACTTAAAGAACTACACCAATCTACTCAGGGTACAAGGATACCCATACATACAAAATTCTCTCCACAAGGAGGAACCCAAGGTTCGGATAAAGCCATTCCAGTACTGATCTTTAGTTGGATACAACCAACAAAATTCATGATACCACCCATCTCAAAGAAGATCTAGACACCGGTGATATCAAAAAGAAAGTCCTTCAAATGGAAGAGACTATCCATTATATTAAAGGAATTGGAGCACATGAGAGTGTTTTATATGCAGACCTTTGTATATTTCACTATCCAGAGAAGTTCAAGACTACTGACTTTGAAAAGTATGACGGGTTAGGAGACCCTTACACACATTTGAAGGTATTCATTGGAGAACTAGGATCTTATGCTGAGGATGAGAAGCTCAGAATGCAGCTGTTCCAGAAAAGTCTGACTGGAGAAGGCCGATAGTGGTATACCAGATTAGAAAACTCCAACATATATAGCTGGGAGGAGTTAGCTCATGTCTTCCTCACTCAATACAGCTTCCAGTCTCAGATGGCCCCTGACCGGTACCAAATCACTAAAGTCAGGAAGCAAGAAAATGAATCTTTCAGAGAGTATGCTCAAAGGTGGAGGCGCCTTGCTGCTCAAGTTGTTCCCTCTATGAATGAGTCAGAGATGGTGATGACCTTCACAGATATACAAGAAGCTCCTTTCTATGAGAAGGTGTTAGCTGGTATTGGCAAACCATTCTCTGAAATGATTAAGCATGGGGAAATGGCTGAGATGGGATTGAAGTCAGGAAAGATTCAAGACCTAGCTGCCCTTAAAGTTGTTGCTGAGCACATCCAGTCCGAAAATTATAGAAACAACCCCCGGAAGGTCCATAAAAAGAAAGAGGAGAATGTTTCCTTGATACTACAAGGTCAGAAAGGTAGTCATAATATGCCTATCCAGAGGAGAAATTACTCCTCCTTTCAAGCACAGTCTTCCAACCCTTCATTGCCAAAGGATGGAGAACTTAGATGCATTCGAGTGTTCATACCCTTAGGGGACTCACTCGAGAATATTCTCAATCTTCTGACCACTCAGAAGAAAATTACTCATCTTGTTTCGCCAGCCAACCCGAATGGGAAGGGTTTCAATGCTAGTCAAAAATGTACTTTTCATGCTGGAGCTCCAGGACATGATACTCAAGATTACTGGGCCTTGAAACATAAGATGCAGGATTTGATTGATAATGATGAGATCGTGGTACCTAAACCTGACCAACCCCATGTGCAAGATAACCCTCTTCGATAGCACAAAGAAGGAGTTAATATGATTAATTGGAGTAGTGGTCAGAGTTCCAATAATCATGGTGGTGTCGACGTCAGGATTTTTATTTGTCCCTTCTCTATTCTTGTTCTTTTGTGTTCTCATGTTAGGTGATATTTGTTTAAAAAAATAAGCAAAAAAAGTTCGACATGTATATGTCGACGATTGGACTATAAGAGTCGCCAGTTGGTTTTTTAACTGGTTGTACCAATACAACCGATAAAAGGTTTGCACATTGACCCAGTGATGTGACACTGCTAAACGGGTCTGTGAAACAGAGATTCATTAAGATCCGGGGACTTGTTTATGCGGAGGGAAGGTGTTAGGCACCCCCGACATCCGTGTTGCCATGGTGACCGCCACTTTTCAAGAAACTATTATATGAATGTGTGTGTATAGGTCAATGGGCTGTTATTTGGAAGTAGTGCGAGGCCTCGTTCGCATTTATATACACAGGGTTTGAATTTATGTAAAAATTTAGTTTTAAACAAGATATGGCAGTGATGTTTTGTAAAAGAGATTTTTTCAAACCCTTATGCTCAATAGTAATTGAGACCTTTTACACTTCCATTTTATTAAAATGTTCGGCTTGATTAATTTTATTTTTGAGATGCGAAGTATCTTCAAGAAAATAATATACAACATAGTGACGAACTCCTCGTGGGCATGAAAACCATCTGAGGAAATCTAAACACCGCGAATAAATTTATAGGCTGCTTATAACTGAAAATGTCCATCACGGGAACCGAATCTAGATTCAGTAAACTGAATCTGTGATCACATGATTCTTAGGCTCACATGATGCCGCAATTTATATGAACGCAGTAAACAGTTATATATATAAAAGCTATAAATATATATATACAGACATGATCAACCACCATGAAGCACCTCCATGGGGGATTGGAAATGTAAATATATAAAAATGGTAAATATATATATATATATATATTTATATATATATATATATATATATATATATATATGTGCAAACAATTAACCACCACGAATCACCTCCATGGGGGATTGCAAATGTAAATAAAGCAATATAACGATCAACCGCCTTGAAGTAAACTCCAGGCGGGACAAAATATAAATAAAGCTGTAAAAACGGTCAACCGTTACAAAGTAAACTCCAGGCGGGACGAAATGTAAATATATATATAACAGTTCATATATATATATATATATATATATATATATATATATATATATATATATACAAACTGAAATAAAACTACAGACCGAAGTCCGGGCATACACACGCAACACGACTCTCAACGTGAAGAATAGTGTGTGCAAAGATGAAGAGAAAGGCTTTAAAGTGTGCAAGAAGGCTTACAGTGGTATACCAAAGAAGACTTCTATAGCTTCAAGTGGATGAACACTCGGCACCCGTCGGTAAAAAGTTGCTATATATGAGCTTACAAGTGTTTAAAATGAGAAAGCACTCAGTTTAGGGTGTGTACAGAGCAAATTGGACAGGGCTTTCTCCCCTTTTTGTCTTATAAAATGACCACCCCAAGCCCTCTATTTATAGAGGGGGGAGCCGCAGGTGTACCTGTGGCTACCTGGGGTGCCCCGGGCTTCGCGGGTCCTGTCGTCTCGAAGTACGTGCACGCATGCAACGTTATGCCCGCTTAAACTTTCAGAACTTCAACCCGGGCATCCGACTGAGGTGTATAAGACCTATTTCGGACCGCCGTTGTTGAGAGTTATGTAATGACATTGGATTAGAGGTTGTACAAAGTCAGGAAGATGGGACCATGCCCTCCGATCTTCAAGCTTCAAATTCTATCCGTTACCCTACGTAATAGTCACTCGGGATTGGACTTCCTTGGTTCTTGTAGGACATTGATGTGTAGAAATGTATGTATGAGATGTTGAGACAGCGCGATGTGGCATCAAGGTGGTAAGATGATGACTTTGCCCCTCACCAGGGTTATCTCCGGTTTGGGCTGATAAAGCAGACGTTGCTCTGGGTTATCTCTAAGATTGGACTGCTGCAAGTGTTGAAGGTCCTCAGTGTCATCTCTAAGGTGTGCCTGTCTTCCTGGTGTTCTCTCTGGGTCTTGTATTGAGTGCCTCGGTGTGAGTGCCGAGTGTTTTGAAGCTGTTCGCATGCTTTTGAAACAAGAATTTCCAGGGATATCGGCAGAACTACAACTGCATTCTTTGGGGTTATCTCCAAGGTTAGCGTTGCTATTCCTGGTGTCGGGACTGAGACTGAATATCTCGGGGTTATCTCCGGGATGAATCGGCCTTCTCCGGTGGAATTTTCGGTATTGGAACTGTAGGCCCCGGGGTTGTCTCCGAGGTTGGAACTGATATTCCCGGTGTGTGTTCCAGGGTTGAAACTAAACTTTTGATAGTATCCGAACTGGATGTGAGCTGTCTTCCAGGGTTATCTCTGAAAGACAAATCTGCCCTCATACAATGTCAGTAACATGTGTGTAGAAAATTTCAAGTGTCTACAGATGCCCCTCTTTATCATATTCATGTAATGTAATTGCATGTATATGATAAAGAATCCTAGACACTTGAAATGCAACAAGATAAATATGATGCTATGTGTAGCAACATGATGCAAATGTATGATGCATATGGATTATTTTCCCATATACTGGGGATGATTATCGACTCCCTGTTACTTCAACCGGTGATGGCAATGATGATAAGCTTGGATGTGTGATCCAAACCTCTTAGGATGTTGACATTGGGGCTATCACCAAAGTCCTGAATCCTTGATACAGACTTTATTCCAATGATGTGCCTCTCGTGTACAAGAGATCTGGGGGGGGGGTAAAGCTTTGTCTGTTTGAGGATGTGTATAGCATATTCCATCATCGATCCTCTCCGATGATGTTGCTCTCTCCTGGTTTGTATCGCCAGGACATATCAATATTCTATCGAATTTACTGCCAACAGTATGTGTTGGACCTTTGTTAACGTGTGAACCAACGGACGACCACGCGTTGTAACCCCCGCTAGGGATCTACTTAACCTTTGCTGACTTGTACATCAACGGATGAACTCCCTACTGGGGCTAGATGTCAAGGATGCTTAAACTTTGTTGATGTGTGTATCAACTGATGCAATCATCGGATAGCTTCCAATTCATCGTTAGGTTTACTTACCAACAGCTGAACTGACGTCAAGGTTGCTTGACCTTCGTTGACTTGTGTATCAATGGAAAGTATGCATTGCAACCCCCACCAGGGATCTATTTGATCCTCTCTAACGTGTACGTCAATGGACAATATGCGTTGTAACCCCCGCTGGGGATCTATTTTTGGACAGATGACCATGCGTTGTAACCCCCGCCGGGGATCTACTTGAAAGGAATAGGGTAACGACCCTAAATTGACGGCATTGGACCTTTGTGCGGTATTGGCGAATGTGATTTGCAACTACTAAGATCATCGGTATAGTATACCTGTGTTTGGGCGAATACCAATTAATGATATGAAAGCCACAGTCAGGTCCAGGAAAACCAGGAATTCAGGCTATTCTGCTCAATCGCATAGCATTTTTATCCCTGATTTGGCCTTTTCAGCTTGTGAGAACTCCTTTACAACTCGAACTGGACCGAGCCGGAGGGGTGGGCCCCATGTAGGGGTGCCGTAGGTACACCTGCAGTAGCCACAGGTGGACCTACGGCCAGTCGCAGATGGCTATTAATGGGCTGGTTTACTTTTGGAAGTCATTTTATGTTGCGTCACACATAAAATCCGAGAACTCTTCTTCAGATCTGCTGAGTTCGGACGTCTTTCTACAAATTCTGTCACCACACAAGTGTTCTACACTGTCCTGGTAACGTATGCATGTCTTCTTTTCCAGTTTTTATCCGTTGGAAAATGACTTTTCATATGAAATGCATCTAGACACATAGTAGTGAATATGCATGCTCAAATGACTTGATAAAAAATATTCAACATAGTAAATGTTAGTATTAAACTATGTTGAACATAATGATGTGAAAAAATTTGACTTTTAAAACAGTCAAATTGGCACTTTTTTCTGCTATTTCTTATCCTTTTTGAGGACAAATGAGCAAAGGTGGTAAAGCAAAGTAATCCTGGTAATTAGGCAACCCCTATGGATTGATGACTTTGACTTTTTAATGCAAATAGTATGTATATGACTATGGGCAGGTGTGCTACTGAATGGCCACCTAGTCATGCCTATGTGCATGTGGATAGTCCTATTTATAGAGGAGACTATGACAAAATTTTCAAAAATGTAGGCATTGGTGAATCATGCATTTTTAACTCTGCTGTAGATGTATGTTAAAGTAATGCATGTATGTAGTCATAAAATGCATTTTGAAAAGAAAGCTCCAGGTTTTCGAATTAGCACACCCTTTCTGAGGTGATTTGGAGACTTTTGTCCAGATATTATGGATCCAGATCAGCCAAGTAGTTCCCATAGGACCACTTCTGGTGTACTTAGGAGGGCTTCTGAAGTGCCTCAACCCCGTTTTGTTAGACAACCTCGTCATCTGGTGGAGGCAGTGATACGTCCAGTCCAAGTTGATGTGCCAGACGTTGTGGACGAGAAGGAGGATTTTTCGGTCGCGAACCCCGCTAATGCTGCGCATGTTCCCCGTAGGAACCTCCCAAGTATTCAGGTGGCAAACTTAGAGCTTCTAGGTGATCTGAGTCGACATCCCTTGATGTATTTGCACGCTAACGAGGTATGAAGTTAGATCTTTATCTTCCTTCTTTCCTATTGATGAGGAGTAAAGAATTTTGATATCGATCTGCATTTAATGTAGGTTCCCGACTTTACATAGCCTCGAGGGAACTGGTTCAACATTCACTCCATGTATCAGGCTCTGCATCCTGACTATAGAGCGATTGTGCATGACTTGGGATTTGGGGCGTTCTTTTCCATCCTTCCCCACTGCTGTCCCTGGGTTAGCTCAGGGCATTATCTGAGAGCTAGTTTCACCAGACTCAGTCTCTCTATTTGTTGGACTGTGAGGTGATGATGACGCTGATGGATTGATAATTTATCACAGGTATGGAGTTTGGAGGGGCACCAGTGCTTTGCACGACGGATATTACCCCGACTACCATCAGATCCTTGTTAGGAGTTCCGGCGGAGGCGCTCAAGGGCAGGACTATTCGTACGGGTCCTTTGAGCGTAGATGCTATGAGTAGGCTATTGAGTGAGCCCATACCAGCTGATGTCAGAGTCTGGGATCACATTCTTCTGCGACTGTTCCTGATGATCATTAGGGGCTGCTTCATAGCAGATAACTCTTCTACGGTGTCGTTCGCTTTGATCAGCGCCACGCAACATATGGACCATATTAGAGAGTATGATTGGAGTTCCTATACCTTTGTCTATTTCCTCAAGGGCACACGTATGCGCTCGCATGGCTTGACCGAGGCTTGGTTAGGATTTTACCCATTTTTGCTGGTGAATTTCTCTTGTAATTTACCATGTACAGGTTAAGAGTGTTAACTGACAGCAGATATTTGCCTTTGTGTTGGTAGTTTTAGGCCTATGAGAGGCTCCCATGCTTACATCCTGTGAGTGTATTGGGGTTGGATACCTATCCACGAGGACGACGATGGCATCATTCCATATTGGCGGAGGTCCTTGTAGCTGAGGGTTTCACTCATTGTTGCCTATAGCTGGAGTTATTGACAGCTGATATCATCACATGGATTCCCTACTCTGGGGAGCACTTGGCCATTGGATTTGAGGATGGGTACCCGACTGGAGTCGAGTACGTGATTTCCACCCGTAGGGTTCCTCTCTTTACAGATGGAGGATGGGAGCTCTATTTAGGAGAGCGTGCTATTAGGAGCACCATATGAGAGATTTGTATACCGATCTTGCCTCCTGCCAGGTGTTATTGGCCTGTGTCGCAGTCACCTGTCATTAATATCCTATTATTGGGTGTTGATGGTTTTGCATTGTCAGAGGGTCCCTGTACTCAGGATGTATTCCAGCACTGGTGGATCCCTCGTACCATTAGAGCCCAAACCCGCGCCATTCAGTTCATGGGGGATATGGTTCCAGGATTCGTGATGATGATGGATTGGCTAGCCTGTGTTCGAGATCCGACTCATGTGACACATATTGACAGCTTGACCCAGCGACTGGACCGGGCACATTTCTTTATACTGCATTTAGGCAGAGATCCAGCAGAGGCAGATTCGTTTGATCCTTCCAGCGCAGGAGCTGGCCCCTCAGATGACCCATTTGACTTTTCCAGCACAGATCCTCCTTTGTATAGGCCTGACATCCCTGTTGATAGAGATCCAGTGACTCAGGAGGAGTTACATCAGGCGGACAGGATTGATGATGTAGATATTGACACCATTGTCTTCTTCTGATATATATTCTCATTATCTCTTTTGATAGGCCTCTTGTTAGATATTAGGTGACTGTGCCCCATTCTTGCTATATCTTTTGATAGGCCTCTGTTAGTAGTAGGGCGTCTGTGCCCCATTTCCCTGTATTTTTAGCTATACAGAGATGATGCATATTGATGATGATGTATTTAAGAATGTATGTACTATCTTTTATCCCTTACATCATATTACCATCTATTATCTGTTATGCATATATCATGTTATGCATATGTATGTATATCCAGAGATATTCAGCATTGACCCCTGGATGGTATTATGATATGACCCACACAGATGTCTTCTTTGACAGTTAGCCGCATAGATCACACCCCGCCATTATTGGTGGCATCCTGTGACGCCCCCAGAATAGGTATACAACACCCATTCTGAGTCGCCAAATACATGGTACAGAAAGCAAACTACAACTTCAATAATACAATTGTCGTGCAAAATACGACAACACATACTGTGAGTTTAAATACAAATATTGTCTTCTAGACAATATCCACACTCAAATAAATCCTCATTACAATTATTCAAACACTATTTTACAGAAATAGTGAGGACTGCTAATACATCTTTCTAGAACCATTACTCCATACCCCGACTAGATCCTGCTATGTTCTCACCTCCTGAGAAGAAAAATGGAACAAAAAAAAAAGGGTGAGCTCAACTAGCCCAGTAAAGAATATTATGACCAAGATAATATACAACAAATTATCGTTAGTCTTCAACAGGGAAAAATCTGATAAAATATAATCGACAACAAGTTTTAGATCAACAACTGCAGCGGAAACAACAAACCATTAGAAGAGTCAAGTAGAGAAAGAATTCTACTATCTTCTAAGATTTAAAAGTCCATCATCAATATTTTATCCCTGTAACATCAATTAATAATCATCTTTAACCAAATATTCATCTTTGCACTACAGGCCAAAGATATTCATTTGTATCATCAGTCGGTCATGTTCATCTCAACACCTGTTCATCTTTGCACTACAGGCCAAAGATATTCATCAAGTAATTATACATCTTTGCACTACAGGCCAAAGATATTCAGTAATATCATCATTTAGGACTGAGGATGATGAAAAATATCTTAAAGAGAACGAATCCAATGAGACAGAAGGACAAATAGTAGGGATTCGTATAACAGTTTATCCAAGATCAATAATACTTCATAATAATCAATTGTGAAGCAGAATTCAAAAATAAAGATCAAAACATGGATACAATCAAAGATAGTAACCATAATAGACATCTTGGACAAAAAGGAAAAATTTTATTTTTCGGTGAATAGTGCCGTATTCGTGAATAGTACCGTATACGTGAATAGTGCCGTATACGTGAATAGTAACCCCGACACAAAAAGTTCCAAATTTGATAAAAACTCATATCAATATTTCAGCATAATGATATTGAAGAAAATAATATCATTTAAGAAGAAAATAATATCCCTTACCTCAAAATATCAGTACTTCTGGTCGGAATACCGGTATAAGGCTGAAAGAAACTTGCTCTGATGAATAGAAACTCTCAAAGTATCTAAATACTCACAAAATACACTCAATAATCTAGAGAGAGAAAGAGAGAAAACTTGTTTCTGGTGTGATTTTCAATTCTAACTTAGCCCTCTATTTATAGAAAATTTTGGTAGGTTTGACCTGCAACCTGATGGCTTTACCTGCTACTATTCCCACCCACCACATTTGAAATATAATTCAGCACATTTCTTCACCAACCACAAGTGGGGCCCACCAATTCTAGAATTTTCCATCAAAATGATAAACTCCGAAAATTCAACAATTTCTGAACCAGTCATCTTGTAAAATTCGTAATAAATCATACGTTCATTTTTAACGGTTCAAAATTTGTGGACATATACTCAACTTATATATGTATAACATATCCAAAAATTACCACGATCCAACGGTCGGATTAAAAATTATAACCCCCGCAAACTATCTCAAAAACCCTGATTTTTAATACCTCCATTCCGACAAAAATACTGATAAAAACCTCAACATTAACTCCTTCATTTTTAACCACAAAAATATATCCCTCATTTATATCCACATAAAATAAATATTTCCTTATCATATGAATCAATAATTAATTATTCACAAATAATATTACAGAATCACATTTATGACAACCAGGCCGTTCCCAGGAAAGAGGGGGCTTTCCAATAAGGATTTCTCCTTACTGGCGCGCAATTAGATGACCAAACCTCTCCTTAGACAGAACTTTCTAGACATTGCCAATAATGTTATCTAATAATATTATTCAAATAATATGAATTATTGATCTGATAAATGAAAATACTGTGCAGCAACAATTATTGAAACAACAATAATATAAAATATCAACGCAGCAATTATTGAATCAATAAAATAAAATATTGAATAATAACTACTGTAACAATTATTGAGTAGTGCCTTCTTACGTAAGAATCAATAATTGGTGCAATACCGTGTGCTACTGTATTTTAACCACCGGGTATTCCAACAGTATTAACGGTAACAACTACGCCGTTATTTATAAACAACTTATACTTGTCGTTTTCTTCATCCAATCGCTTTCCGTTATGGGGCCCACACAAGGCTGCGTCGTCGTACGAATATTCCCCGACAGCAAGAATATTCCACGACCAACCGAATATTCACCGACCAAAAATAAATATTTTATAACCACTTGCTTATTTTGCAAAATTTGCACATTTCACCCATAACCAAAGTATTATATCAAATTAACCCCTTATTATTCACAATAATATTTAGAGAAAATTTGATTTTATTCATTAATAAGTTGGGGTCTTACAACCTCCCCTCCTTATGAAATTTCGTCCTCGAAATTGACGTACGTACCTGATGTTTCAAAAAGGTGAGGATACCTCGCTTTCATTTCTGATTCCAACTCCCAGGTCATTTCTTCAATAGCATGGTTTCTCCACAAAACCTTAACTTGTGGTATAACCTTCGTGCGTAGGACATGCTCTTTCCTATCCAAGATCTTAACAGGTACCTCCTCGTACGTTAAATCTTCAGCTATCTCGTCTGGTTCTAACTCAATAATGTGGTTCGGGTCTTTAACATATTTACGAAGCATAGATATGTGAAAAACATTATGAACACGAGACATGCTTGGAGGTAATGCGAGTCTATATGCCACATTTCCTATTCGCTCAAGAATCTCAAATGGACCAACAAATCTTGGATTGAGCTTTCCTCTCTTCCCAAATCTTGTAACTCCCTTCCATGGTGCAACACGTAACAATACATGATCCCCAATATTAAATTCCACGTCCTTCCGATGAAGATCCGCATAACTCTTTTGTCGATCCTGTGCCGTTTGTATACGTTGTCGAATCGTTTGGATCTTCTCTGTAGTAATGCGTACCAATTCTGGTCCCAACAATGTTGCTTCACCCACCTCGTCCCAGCATACTGGAGAACGACATTTTCTTCCATACAACGCCTCAAATGGAGCCACACCTATGCTCGCCTGATAACTGTTGTTGTAGGAGAATTCCACCAATGGTAGGTACTTATCCCAACTCCCTTTGAGATCTAGGACACAAAGTCTTAATAGATCTTCAAGAGTTTGAATAGTCCTCTCTGATTGTCCGTCCGTTTGAGGATGGTATGCTGAACTGAATCGTAAATCCGTGCCCATAGCTTTCTGCAAGCTAACCCAAAATCGTGAAGTGAATCTTGGGTCACGATCCGAAACTATGGATACTGGCATGCCATGCAATCTCACAATCTCGTTCACGTACATACTAGCAAGACGTTCAAGGGAATAAGTCTCACGTATCGGCAAGAAATGAGCGGACTTGGTTAATCTATCAACAATAACCCAAATCGCATCTATGCCTTGAGAAACCTTGGGAAGACCCGTAACAAAATCCATAGTAATGTGTTCCCACTTCCATTTCGGGATCTCAAGTGGTTGCAATGGACCCTTTGGCACTTGATGCTCCGCCTTTACACGTTGACAAGTTAAACACCTCGAGATAAACTCCGCGATCTCTCTTTTCATATTGCTCCACCAAAATGTATGTCGAAGATCGTGATACATTTTGGTACTCCCAGGATGGATTGCAAACGGTGTGTTGTGTGCCTCCATCATTATTCTATGCTTCAAGTCAAAATCGTTAGGAACACAAAGTCTGGAGTTGACTCGAAGTATTCCTTCTTCATCGATTCTTGCTTCTGGAATAGCACCTTCTTGCACTTTCTTCTTCATACGCATCAGCTCTATATCCGTAGCTTGAGCAGCTTTAACTTTATCGATTAAAGTCGGTTCTACTCGTATATTTGATATCATCATGTGGGTACTTGGAGCCTTCATCTCTATCTCCATCCTTTGCAAGTCATACAAAATGGGCCTTTGTGTTAAAAACATTGCACTCGTACCCGCATATGATCTTCTACTCAATGCGTCAGCTACTACGTTTGCTTTTCCAGGATGGTATTGGATGGTATGATCGTAATCTTTCAACAGCTCAAGCCAACGTCGTTGCCGCATGTTGAGTTCCTTTTGGGTGAAGAAATATTTGAGGCTTTTATGATCTGTATAGATCTCCACTTTCTCCCCATACAGGTAGTGTCTCCAGATCTTCAACGCAAAAACGACTGCTGCCAACTCCAAATCATGAGTAGGATAATTCCTCTCATATTCTTTGAGTTGTCGTGAGGCATAGGCTATGACTTTCCCATGTTGCATGAGAACACATCCTAACCCTTTGCCTGAAGCATCGCTGTAGATAACAAATCCATCCGAACCAGATGGTATTGTCAAAACAGGTGCCGAAATGAGTCTCCTCTTGAGTTCTTGGAAACTCTTCTCGCATTCCTCACTCCATACGAATTTTGTATCTTTCCGAGTCAGCTGAGTTAACGGAGTAGCGATTCGAGAAAATCCTTCCACAAATCTCCGATAATAACCAGCTAAGCCCAGAAAGCTACGTACTTCGGTTACCGACTTCGGTTGCTCCCAACTTTGTATGGCTTCAATCTTCGCCGGGTCGACAGATACTCCATGTTTTGACACCACGTGCCCAAGGAATGCTACTTCCTCAAGCCAGAACTCGCATTTCTTCAGTTTGGCATATAGCTTGTTTTCACGAAGCCTTTGCAGTACCAGCTTCAAATGGCGCTCATGATCTTCACGGCTTTTGGAATAGATGAGGATGTCATCAATAAAGACAACAACGAACTGATCCAAATATTCTTTGAATACACGGTTCATCATATCCATGAAGGCAGCAGGAGCATTAGTCAATCCAAAAGACATTACTAAGAATTCATAATGCCCGTACCGAGTTCTGAAGGCAGTCTTTGGAATATCCTCAGTTTTAATCTTCAGCTGATGATATCCAGAACGAAGATCGATCTTTGAAAAGAATTGTGCTCCTTGCAACTGGTCAAACAGGTCATCAATGCGAGGTAGCGGATACCTATTCTTGATGGTGACATGGTTCAATTCTCGATAGTCAATACAAAGTCGCATACTCCCGTCTTTCTTCTTTACGAATAAAACAGGAGCACCCCAAGGAGACGTACTAGGACGAATAAAACCGATGTCCAACAACTCCTGTAGTTGGACTTTTAACTCCTGAAGTTCAATAGGAGCCATTCGATATGGGGTTTTAGAAATGGGCTTTGTACCGGGTTCAAGGTCAATAAAGAATTCAATTTCTCGTTCCGGGGGTAGACCGGGAAGTTCTTCAGGAAATACATCGGAAAATTCTCTAACAATAGAAATATTATTCAAATCTGACTTGTCTTTGTTCAAATCCATAACATGGGCTAAGAAAGCTTGACATCCGTTTTTCAATAAACGAATAGCTTTGTGGCTTGATATGACAGTGACTGATTTTAGTGGTTTAGTAGTTTGAATTCGTATGACAGGTTGGTTAGGAATATGAAAACTAACAACCTTACGAAAACAATCAATTTTAGCATGATGAGTGGTTAACCAATCAATTCCTAAAATCACATCAAAAGCAAGTATCTTTAAAGAGATAAGATCAACAGGTAATGTGATAGTGCCAACTTGGATCATGCAAGATTTATAAACTGTAGATGTAACGAAGGTTTCACCCAACGGAGTTTCAACAGATAAGTTAAAGTCCAATTTCTCCGGAGTCAAGTTTAAACGTTGAGCACAAGCAGGAGAGATAAAAGAATGGGTAGAACCGGTATCTAGTAAAGTATAAACTTCGCAAGAATTCAAGATTAGCTTACCCGTGATCACCTCGTTCGGGTTTCTCACGTTTTGGCCAGTTACGACAAACGCTCTTCCAGGAACCGCTGATTTCGCCTTATCCGGGACAGCCCTTGGAATCACCACTCCCGCTGAACTTGGTTTCGCTATAGTACAATCTCGAGCGATGTGGCCTTCCTTCCCACAGTTGTAACACACCTTGGATTGTTGTGGACAGTTTGGGCTGATATGTCCCTCTTTCCCGCATTTGTAACATCTAACTGGCGGTCGTTCTCCTCCCCTAAAATTTATTGTTGGTGCTGGTGCTGGTGCTGATGTCTTCCCGTCATTGTTGAATCTCCTCTTTCTGAAATTTCCACTTGACTCACCTCTCCTATTATCATGGCCACGATGACCACCCGAGTGGTTACCGCCTTTGTTCGTATTTTTCCCTCCTCGTTGGTTATCATCGCTCTGATGATTGCTGTCACCGGTATGACCCTGGTTGTGGTCCCTCGGTTGAGTATACTCATTATCTCTCTCTAATAATTGGGCCCTGTTGACAACGTCTGAATACAGAGAAAATTTATGAGAGATAAGGTATTGACGAATCTCAGGTTTTAAACCTCTCAGAAACATCCGCGTCATTCGTTCCTCATTTTCGACCAAATGAGGTGCAAACCTGGATAACTCTGCAAACTTCGCCTCGTACTGGGACACCGTCATGTTGTTTTGTTCCAGTCTAATAAACTCAACCTCCTTCATATGACGAATACTTTCAGGAAAGTACTTGTCATTGAACAGTTTTTGAAATGTTTCCCAGGACATGTTGAGTGCGTCAGGCTGGGTACGCTTCACAGACTCCCACCAGTAGTCTGCCTCACCGCGGAACATAAAGGTGGCGAATGGAACCTTCTGTTCCTCCGTGCATCCCAAGACATCGAATATCTTGGTAATTTGCTTGACCCACGTTTCCGCCATGATCGGATCCGGCTTTCCCTTAAATTCTGGTGGTCCCAATTCTTTGAACTGCTTAGCTGTGACAAACCGCGCGTTGTTATCATTTCCACCCGTATTCTGCACACGAGTCTCCCTCGTCTGATTTTGCATGAACTGCAAAAAGCTCCTAAACATTCCATCATTCATCGTTTGCTCGGTAACGTTGTTTACAGGAGGAATATTGCCTTCCTGTTGCACGTTCCCCTGGGTAGTGATCAAAGGTGTCTCCACGGTCTGATTTACTCCATTATTAACGTTCTCAGCTGCCATTCTTAAATACTGCCATAAAACAAGGGTTAATAGTCATGTCATATATTATCCCTATACTCTGACCGACCAAATAAACACCAAATAAACTTAGTCAGGTCATACTAGCGAAGGAATTCCCCGTCTCTCCCCTCCTAGTTCTTGTCTCACATCTCAGCCAGGGATCATATCCCTAAGCTCTGATACCAACTGTGACGCCCCCAGAATAGGTATACAACACCCATTCTGAGTCGCCAAATACATGGTACAGAAAGCAAACTACAACTTCAATAATACAATTGTCGTGCAAAATACGACAACACATACTGTGAGTTTAAATACAAATATTGTCTTCTAGACAATATCCACACTCAAATAAATCCTCATTACAATTATTCAAACACTATTTTACAGAAATAGTGAGGACTGCTAATACATCTTTCTAGAACCATCACTCCATACCCCGACTAGATCCTGCTATGTTCTCACCTCCTGAGAAGAAAAATGGAACAAAAAGGAAAAGGGTGAGCTCAACTAGCCCAGTAAAGAATATTATGACTAAGATAATATACAACAAATTATCGTTAGTCTTCAACAGGGAAAAATCTGATAAAATATAATCGACAACAAGTTTTAGATCAACAACTGCAGCGGAAACAACAAACCATTAGAAGAGTCAAGTAGAGAAAGAATTCTACTATCTTCTAAGATTTAAAAGTCCATCATCAATATTTTATCCCTGTAACATCAATTAATAATCATCTTTAACCAAATATTCATCTTTGCACTACAGGCCAAAGATATTCATTTGTATCATCAGTCGGTCATGTTCATCTCAACACCTGTTCATCTTTGCACTACAGGCCAAAGATATTCATCAAGTAATTATACATCTTTGCACTACAGGCCAAAGATATTCAGTAATATCATCATTTAGGACTGAGGATGATGAAAAATATCTTAAAGAGAACGAATCCAATGAGACAGAAGGACAAATAGTAGGGATTCGTATAACAGTTTATCCAAGATCAATAATACTTCATAATAATCAATTGTGAAGCAGAATTCAAAAATAAAGATCAAAACATGGATACAATCAAAGATAGTAACCATAATAGACATCTTGGACAAAAAGGAAAAATTTTATTTTTCGGTGAATAGTGCCGTATTCGTGAATAGTGCCGTATACGTGAATAGTGCCGTATACGTGAATAGTAACCCCGACACAAAAAGTTCCAAATTTGATAAAAACTCATATCAATATTTCAGCATAATGATATTGAAGAAAATAATATCATTTAAGAAGAAAATAATATCCCTTACCTCAAAATATCAGTACTTCTGGTCGGAATACCGGTATAAGGCTGAAAGAAACTTGCTCTGATGAATAGAAACTCTCAAAGTATCTAAATACTCACAAAATACACTCAATAATCTAGAGAGAGAAAGAGAGAAAACTTGTTTCTGGTGTGATTTTCAATTCTAACTTAGCCCTCTATTTATAGGAAAATTTTGGTAGGTTTGACCTGCAACCTGATGGCTTTACCTGCTACTATTCCCACCCACCACATTTGAAATATAATTCAGCACATTTCTTCACCAACCACAAGTGGGGCCCACCAATTCTAGAATTTTCCATCAAAATGATAAACTCCGAAAATTCAACAATTTCTGAACCAGTCATCTTGTAAAATTCGTAATAAATCATACGTTCATTTTTAACGGTTCAAAATTTGTGGACATATACTCAACTTATATATGTATAACATATCCAAAAATTACCACGATCCAACGGTCGGATTAAAAATTATAACCCCCGCAAACTATCTCAAAAACCCTGATTTTTAATACCTCCATTCCGACAAAAATACTGATAAAAACCTCAACATTAACTCCTTCATTTTTAACCACAAAAATATATCCCTCATTTATATCCACATAAAATAAATATTTCCTTATCATATGAATCAATAATTAATTATTCACAAATAATATTACAGAATCACATTTATGACAACCAGGCCGTTCCCAGGAAAGAGGGGGCTTTCCAATAAGGATTTCTCCTTACTGGCGCGCAATTAGATGACCAAACCTCTCCTTAGACAGAACTTTCTAGACATTGCCAATAATGTTATCTAATAATATTATTCAAATAATATGAATTATTGATCTGATAAATGAAAATACTGTGCAGCAACAATTATTGAAACAACAATAATATAAAATATCAACGCAGCAATTATTGAATCAATAAAATAAAATATTGAATAATAACTACTGTAACAATTATTGAGTAGTGCCTTCTTACGTAAGAATCAATAATTGGTGCAATACCGTGTGCTACTGTATTTTAACCACCGGGTATTCCAACAGTATTAACGGTAACAACTACGCCGTTATTTATAAACAACTTATACTTGTCGTTTTCTTCATCTAATCGCTTTCCGTTATGGGGCCCACACAAGGCTGCGTCGTCGTACGAATATTCCCCGACAGCAAGAATATTCCACGACCAACCGAATATTCACCGACCAAAAATAAATATTTTATAACCACTTGCTTATTTTGCAAAATTTGCACATTTCACCCATAACCAAAGTATTATATCAAATTAACCCCTTATTATTCACAATAATATTTAGAGAAAATTTGATTTTATTCATTAATAAGTTGGGGTCTTACACATCCCGTCTGAGATATTGGTATGATAGTATGTCACCCTTAGATAGGGTGACCGTAGATTAGCTATTGCAGCATACCATGACCCTTTTGATGTTTCAAGTTCTTGCAGGATTTATGGAGGGTATGCTAGAGCACTAGGTACCGGAGAGGCAGGTTTTCTGGCTTGGGACCCAGAAGTTGACTCCTACTTTAGAGGAGTATGCACGTTTGACGATGCTGCTACTTGACAAACCTTACGTGCATATGGCCTTTGGTGACATGAGCTGGCAGTTTATGACTCTCACTGGGCTGAGGCGGAGAGTTGTGCAGGATGAGATCACATCCGGCCACGTGATATCCCAACATTTTCTGATTGACAGATTTGGCTATTAGGATAGCTATGCTCGACATTCTGGGGATTTCACCATACCAGAGAATCAATGGCATTTGGCCAGAGTAGATGTATTGCTGCTGTGCGTATTATCATACGTGTACATGCCACGATACATGGATGAGTTGGACATTGACCTTATTATAGCAGTGAGAGCTCTCAGGTATCGTACCATTATTCCGATGATCATGGCAGAGACACTGAGGCCGGCCACATTCTGCAGGACTTACCCTGCAGGGGTATTCACAGTAGTTCGGTCATACTATACGTGTGGTTTATGTCACACTTGAGACCGATTGGCACATTTAGACGACACGGGTATTGTTTCACCCATGAGATAGCTATGTCGTATTCCTTCCAGCCTACGGAGTGTACAGATCCTACATCTTGGTCCATTTTCCTAGCTAGGATTGGAGATTCATTTGCTATCTTGCAGTGTATAGGGCTCAGTTCGCCCTATATTTTCATTACTCATGCTCTAGGCATGGATTATCTCCCTCTGGCTAGTTTGAGGGGCATGACTACCTACCACCCACTGGCCGTGATGTCACAGTTTGACCAGTTCTAAGATTTCCATCCTTTTGATGGGGCGTTAGGTCAGCGCTTAGCTTCTCGCCACTTGTCAGCAGAGGACCGATCCCGAGTGTATGCTTATTGGGATCAGCGTCATATAGCTACTTTTTCTGTCAGCCATCCGGGTTATTCGCCAGAGTATGCTGCGTGGATGAAGAAAGATACTTCATCGGCTGCGGTAGTATCCACAGTGCCGGGTAGTGATTCAGATGGTGGTGAGCCCATGGAGGACATTGATTCTTACACCGAGGAGGAGCCATTTACTGGGTTGCCAGCAGCTCTCTTAGATTCTCCCAGTACTAGTACTGTTGTGATCCAGCATTCGGCACAGTACTTTGAGTAGAGTCTTCATTTGATGACCTTTGAGAGAGATCAGGCTAGAGCCCTGATGTTGACAGCTCTTGATGGGAGAGATGCTGCTCTATTAGAGAGAGACGAGGCATTAGCTCGTAGAGATGCCGCTGTTGTTGAGCGGGATGAGACCATATCAACCAGAGATGCAGTGATCGTTGAGCGGAATTGCGCCATATCTGCCCGGGATGTAGCCGTCACAGACAGTACCACAGTGAGATCCCTGACCACTAGTATGCTTGCCGAGATGAGTGCGTACATTGATGAGCATCGCGTCACCATGCAGATGGCCTCGAACTTGCTGGTTCGTGTGGATATCCTTGTACAGGAGACCACAGCGTTACCCCCTTCTTCGGAGAGAGATGCTATGTTAGATCTGCTAGCCCGCATGCATACCGATCTGTAGATAGCCTTGTATTTTCCTGCACAGACTAGCTTAGCCATTTTGTCATGTACAGTTTATATTGTGTATATCAAACAGTATTATATATAGCAGAGAAATATATTTTTGATCACTTCCCTTTTAGATATGCTTGAATACTTGCTTGATATTTGCCTGCTTCTTCAGCGCTTATGATCTTGATGTATTCTGAATTCCTCCTTGCTGGATGGACATTGAGTTATCCCTGGACAGTTCAGAATAGATGATTGATCTGTGTATTCCCTACCATATTTGGTGCTTTGGGACTGGTTTCTGTATGAAAATATGGAGAGGATTATGGCTTTCCTCTCTGAGATTGACCGCACCACAGATGGTTGCCAGTACTCCTATTTAGGAGGAGCCTAGTTAATTCCATCTCTTATGGATTGGTGTTGCTCTTCAAGGAACAACCGCAGCTTAGATGGTCGCCGAGTCTCCCGTTTAGATAGGAAGGTCAGGTAATTCCATCCCTTTGGTCTGAAGCCAAATGAAATGTGGTGGATTGAAATTTGATCCCAATACCATTGACATGTATTTATGTTTTGGTAGGGGGTTAGACCGAACCATAAATGGTTGCCTACATACTCCTATTGAATAGGAGATTAGGTTTTCGTAGTTCGAACTTGGTGTAAGAGGTTCAACGCTGTATGTGGCAGAAAGGGTGTAGGAATGTTTTTTGTTGTTTTTGTTTTTGTAAGGAGAAGGGTGTAGAAATGTTTTTGTTGTTTTTGTTGTTTTTGTTTTATTGCGATTGGGCCATATAAAATGGTTGCCTACGTACTTCCGTGTATCAAGGAGATCAGGTCAACGTAGTTCGCCCCTCAAGATGATTTGTAACCAATGAAAAGTTTGATCCTATGTGGAGGATAAACTGCGATGGGGAAGAAAGTTTAATCCTAAGTTCAGGATAAACTGCAGGTGTGAAAAGTTTTATCCCATGTTTAAAGACAAACTGCAAGTGTGAAAGGTTCTATCCCTAGTGCGATAACCGAAGTTGAGTAAGGGTTAAAAAACCGAGTGAAGAGGAAAGGATCTGATGATCTGAAAACCAGGTTGCTGGCTTGAAAAGTGTGTTTCCCTGAGGGGCGTAGTGTGGAAAAAGAGTTGTATGTAGTGAACCGGAATGACTGGAGATTTGATGATCTAACACCAGGATGTTTATTTGATGGTAACTTCAGACATAGTACCGTTTCACGGTGTCCGAGTTGATAAGTTGTGGAAATTCATCGCCGTCCATTTCCTACAATCTGAGAGCACCTCCTGTCAATACCTCCTTGACAATAAACGGGCCTTCCCAGTTAGGAGCTAATTTTCCCTTACACTGATCTTGGTTGTCGATGATCTTCTTCAAAACCAAGTTATGTTGTTTAAACTGCCGTAGCCAGACTTTTCTATTGTAGGATCGGGCGATCCTTTGTTGATATAACTGACCATGGAAGATAGCCGCGGTTCGCCTTTCGTCTATTAGAGACAATTGGTGATACCTATCTTGTACCAATTAGTCTTTATCCAGCTAAGCGTCTATCAACACTCTGAGGGATTCCATTTCTACTTCTATGGGGAGCACTGCCCCATCCCATATGTTAATGCGTAGGGGGTTGCCCCAATTGAAGTGCACATTGATGTTCTGTAGGATAACAGAGTAAGAGGCAATAAGTCAGGCCAGTCTTTGTGGTTGGCAAAAATCTTTTGCATGATCTTCTTGATATTTTTGTTAGCCGCTTCAATAGTACCATTCATCTTTGGATGGTAGATGACGGAGTTAAGATGTTTGATGTGGAATTTACTGCATAACTCCTCCATCATTTTGTTGTTGAGGTTCTTAGCATTGTCTGATACAATTACCTCTGGTTGTCCATATCGACAAATGACATTATTTCTGATGAAAGCAATGATAACTTCTTTGGTAACCCTGGGGAAGGAGGCTGCTTCTACCCACTTGGTGAAGTAGTCGATCATGGTGAAGATAAACCGATGCCCATTACTGGCTTTGGGCTCGATGGGCCCAATCACGTCCATTCCCCACATTGAGAAGAGCCAAGGCGAACTCATATTTTGGAGCTCCCGTGGAGGGGCGTGGATAGCATTCCCATGAATTTGGCATTGATAACATCTCCTGACGTGGTCATTGCAGTCAACTTTGAGAGAGAGCCAGTAATGTCCCATTCTGAGGATCTTCTTTACAAGTAGAGGGCCACTCATGTGTGGGCCACATATTCCACCATGGACCTCATCTATGAGTCTTTGAGCTTGGTCCTTGTCCAGGCATCTGAGGAGACCTAGTCCTACATCTCTCTTGTAGAGTGCATCTACGCTCAGGTAGAATTTCATAGCAAGTCGATGAATCCGCCTTTGCTCAGTCAGGTTCGCCTCAGCGGGTGTAGATCCATCTCCCAAGTACTCCTTGATATGCTGATACCAAGGTTGTTGGATGGGAGGTAGCTCATCCGATACTTCTCCAACATAGTTCCCATAGGCTGGCGCCTTTTGCAGGGCAAATGTGATGCTTGGCATGTGTTCCTTGTCAGGTATGTGAATCAAGGAAGCCAAAGTTGCTAGTGCGTCTACGAAGTTATTCCTATTACGAGGAATGTGTAGAAAGGAGATATCTTCGAACTCCGAAGCCATCTGTAAAACTTGCCGATGGTAAGACAGTAAATGTAGCTCTTTGGTTTGATAGATTCCCATGGATTGTTTGACTACCAACTCTGAATCCCCAAAGACAGTTAACCGCCTGATGCCCATTGAACGGGCAAGTTTTAGCCCCATGATACAGCCTTCATACTCAGCTGTGTTGTTGGTGCTGATAAACTACAATTTGACGGCGACGGGATACTGCTCCCTCGTACCTTATACTAGAACTGCTCTAGCTCCAGAACCTTTCATATTAATAGCTCCATCAAAATACATGTTCTATGTTTGGCATGTATCGTACTGATGGTGTTGCTAAATTGCCATTACCCCTTCATCGCAGAAGTATGTTTTCAGGGGTTTGAAATCCCTGGAAGGTGCGGCGGCCAGTTGATCCACAATTCCCTGACCTTTAATGGACTTCTGCGTCACGTAAACGGTGTCAAATTGTTGCAGAATCAACTGCCATCTAGACAGTCGGCAATTCAGTATGGGCTTGCTTAACACATACTTGAGAGGATCCACGTGGGATATGAGATGGGTTGTGTGCCCATGGAGGTAATGCAGTAACCTCATAAAAGCCCATGCTAAAGCACAACAAGAATTCTCAATCATAGTGTACTTGTGTTCACTGCTGCTGAATCTTTTGTTAAGGCAATAGATAGCTCGTTCTCGGCCTCTATCATCTTTCAGACCCAGTATACAGCCCATGGCATTGTCACTTATGGACAGGTACATGAACAGGGGAACATCATCCCTGGGTGGTACCAAAATAGGAGCTTTGACTAGCTGCTCTTTGATTGTAAAGAAGGCCTTCTGGCACTCATCATTCCATTTTATGGAGGAGTTTTTCCTTAACTGCTTAAAGATAGGCTCACAGGTTGTTGTGAGTTGAGAAATCAACCTACTAATGAAGTTGACTCTTCTCAAAAATCCCCGTATTTCCTTCTTTGTCTGAGGAATGGACATTTCTGTGATGGCCTGGATTTTGGTGGGATCCAGCTTAATCCCTTTGTGGCTGACTAGGAATCCTAGCAACTTGCCTGATTTAACGCCAAAGGCGCACTTGGCTGGATTTAACTTCAAGTTGTACTTACACAACCTGCTGAAAAGCTTTCTAAGATGGTCTAGGTGGTCTTCCTCCCTTCGGGACTTGATAATAATGTCATCCACATAGATCTCTATCTCTTTGTGCATTAAGTCATGGAAAAGAGCCATCATGGCTCGCTGGTAGGTAGCTCCGGCATTGATGAGGCTAAAAGACAACCGTCTGTAGCAAAAGGTTCCTCAAGGCGTGATGAAAGCAGTTTTCTCACGATCCTCTTTAGTAACCATAATCTGATGGTACCCCGCAAAGCAATCAGCAAAGGAGTACATGTCGTATTGAGCAGTATTGTCAATGAGAATGTGAATAAATGGCACGGGAAAGTTATCTTTAAGGCAAGCTTTATTCAGATTCCGATAATCCACGCAAACTCGCACCTTTCCTCCAGGCTTAGGCACGAGAACGATGTTGGATATCCATTCAGGATATGTAGACACCATGATAATACCAGCTTAAAATTATTTCATAATTTCTTCTTTCACCTTTAAACTCCACTTAGGTTTCAATCGCCTGAGCTTCTGCTTGACTGGCTTGAATCCCTCTTTAATGGGAAGGCGATGAAGGACAATGTCAGTGGACAAACCCACCATGTCTTCATGAGACCATACAAACACATCCTGGAATTGGGTTAGTAGCGTAACCATGTCATTCCTCTGGTTTGGGGTAAGGTTTGAACCAATCTGGATTAACCTAGGGTTTTCTAAGGTTCCGAGATCGAAGGAGGTGGTTTGATCAAGGTTGGGTTTAGGTTTGTCTTCGACCCATTCTTTGATCTCCGGAGGCACCTCAATGTCCTCTTGTATTTCCATCATGTCTGAGTTCAACTTTTCATCAAAGTTACAATCCTTGTGGAGAAGAGGCATCTTATCAGCAAGTACAGGCACATCTAAGTTCAGAGTCCTGAAACAAAATATGCTTTCACTTAATATATATAAAACTGTTTAATCATACAAAGTGTTAGCATGTACTGACAAAATAACTGCTAATACTATATAGAAAAATAAGCAGTTATTATATATTACAGGGAAGAAAGAAGTCATGCCCATTTTACCCTTGTCGACCAATGCAAGGAATGCTGCTCCAATTGGCAAGGGGAAAGTCCTGGTGGACTGCAGTGATGGAGGGGCTGCCATCGTCCTCTTTCTCCCGAATGATGACCATTATGTCTGGGTAATCATCGTCTAGGGTGTATCTGTTTGTATGTTCATCATGGACAATGATGCGTATGCCTGACATCATTCGGATGATGTCTTGTTTAATTCTTTGTTCCTCTTCTTCCACCTTGGAATCTGGAACAAAGACTTCCTTCTCCTTTACCGACATCAGCTTAGGAAATAACATAGCCATTACATTGGCTGACACCTTTACCAGAGATTGTGCAGACTCTGGATTTACAGGTGGAGATAATCGTCGTGTGGCTAAAGTTGAAGGAATCTGCTTCTGCTTCTGTAGATTTCTGTGACTGGAACTCACAAAATATCCTAGTTCGGCCGTCCCAGTTTGACTGGCCACTTGAATCGGGTGTTTAATACCCTGATGACTTTTACCTAGCCCTTGTCCCAGGTGGTGTCCCAATAACATCATTTCTTGAGTAGCTGCCATCACTTCGGTAGAAATCTTGAGTACGGGAAATGGTGTCCCATTGGAATGGTATTGAGTGTTGCTTGATTCCAAAGCATGAAAACTGACCAGCTCAATATCGGAATTGAAACTGCTGATTGGTATGTCACCATGTTGAGGACATTTCGGTTCAGCGTTGACTGTGACTAGGTTATTGTTGATAATGTATTTAAGTTACTGATGAAGAGTGGAGGGGACTGCCCCAGCCATATGAATCCATGGTCTCCCCAGAAGCAGGTTGTATCCTGTATCTATTTTGAGCATGTGAAAAGATACACAGAATGTATGGGGACCAATCTCAATTGGCAACTCAATCTCTCAGACTGAATTTCGGCGGGATCCATCAAAAGTTGTAATAACCGTATGGCTGCTTCGGATCCGTTTAAGATTAACATTCATCTTCAGCAACGTAGCGTAAGGACAGATATTCAGAGTCAAACCTCCATCTATCAAGACTCCAGCTAGCATGTATCTAGAGGACAAAATTGTAATGTGTAACGACTTATAATGACCGATCTCTTCGGGTGGTATGTCATCATCAGTGAAAGATATCACATTGTTATTGAAAATGTGATCAACCAGATGTTGAAAGTTTTCCACATCCACTGATTTCGGCAAGTATGCTTCTTCCAATACCTTTAATAGAATCTTTCGGTGATCCTCGGAAGTTAAAACTAAGTCTAGTATTAAAATTTGATGTAGAGCTTCTCTTAAGCTTAAAACCACCTTGGCTTCATTATGACCCATAGCATGGAGGAATTTTTCAATCTTTTCCATGGGAATTTTCCCCTTTGATTTGATGGTAGGCTTTAATACCCATTGGGGAAGATACATTGGATTTTCCTTCGACACTGCACCAGTCGTATGAGAGGTGGATCCTTCAGCTTCTCCATAATTCCAGGGGACTTTTTGTAAGCTGATAATAGGATATTGTGGTCTGAACGGTAAGTTGATTGGCTATGGAGCAGCCACTTTCAAAGGATTGTCAATTCCTTTGAGTTGAATTGCTTGTATTGTGAATGGTTTAATAGTCCCATCAGCCTCAGCAGATATAACTACTACCAGTCCCTTCCATTTAGTAGGACACGTATTTTCACTCTCAAATAGCACAGTATCATTGTCTACCAGTTGCAGGACACCGCTATCAATTAGATTCTGAATAAGGTGGCGGAGTGCCCAACATTCTTCTATGCTGTGATCGCGAGAATGGGAGTGATATTGGCATACTCCATCAGAATTAAACCGTCCTGAACGGGGATTGATTAGAGGTAGAAGGGAAGTAATCCTTCCTTCATTAATTAACATTTAAAGTATCTCCTCCATAGGTTGACTCAGGTATGTAAATTCCCTTTTATTGGCAAAATCCCGACGGGCTTTGGCAGTTGCTCTATTCGTCACTTTGTCCTCTAATGTTTCATATTTTGAAGGTGACGAGGGGGTATTCATAACTAAGGGGAGGAGACTAGCATGCTCCTAGCTGACTAATTGGCGTGTGACTTGATGCTGATAGGTCACCAGTTCTGCCAATTGCATAATCTGTTTACACAAAGCTTTAATCTTTCGTTCCATCACAAATTAGAATTTTACATAATCCCATTTGTCAACACTGTCTTTGATGATCTGAGATGATTCACAGTTAAATTCGGAACTCAGTCCATTGCTCTAATTAATCATGTTGACCTCTTCCTCTTTGTGTGGAGGAAGAGGGTTGTCTTGTACGTGAGGTTGATCTGGTTTGGTGACCACAATCTCACCGTTGTTTATTAAATCTGGGATCTTGTGTTTTAAGGCCCAACAATCTTGAGTATCATGTCCAGGTGCCCCAGCATGATAAGCACATTTCTGAGCAGCATTGAAACCCCTCCCATTAGGGTTGGCTGGTGGAAGAAGATGCGTAATTTTCTTCTGAGTGGTCAAAAGATTGAGAATGTTCTCGAGTGAGTCCCGTAGGGGTGTGAACACTCGAGGGCGTTTGGCTTCTCCACCCTTAGGCAATGGAGGGTTTGAAGACTGTGCTTGAAAGGGAGTGTAATTTCTCCTCTGAATAGGCATATTCTGATTGCCCTTTTGACCTTGTAGTATCAAGAAAACATCCTCCTCTTTCTTTTTATGGACCCTCCGGGGGTTGTTTCCATAAGTTCCGGCTTGGATGTGCTCAGCAACAACTTTAAGAGCGGCTAGGTCTTGAATCTTTCATAACTTCAACCCCATCTCAGCCATCTCTCCATATTTGATCATTTTAGAAAATAGTTTACAAATGCCAGCTAAAACTCTCTCATAGAAAGGAGCTTCCTGTATGTCGATAAAGGTCATAACCATTTCTGACTCTGTCATAAAAGGAATCACTTGAGCAGCAAGGCGCCTCCACCTTTGAGCATACTATCTAAAAGACTCATTAGATTGTTTCTTGACCTTGGTAATCTGGTACCGGTCAGGAGCCATCTGAGACTGGAAGCTGTATTGTGTAAGGAAGGTATGAGCTAGTTCTTCCTAACTATGGATCTTTGAATTATCTAATCTTGTATACCACGAATGGGCTTTTCCAGTTAGACTCTTTTGGAACAGCTGCATTCTGAGCTTCTCGTCCTCTGCATAAGATCCAAGTTCTCCAATGAACACCTTTAAATGTGTGTAAGGATCTCCTAACCCATCATATTTTACGAAGTCAGGAGTTTTGAACTTCTCTGGATAATGAACACCAGCAAATATACAAAGGTCAGCATATGAGACATTCCCATGTGCTCCAATTCCTTTGATAGAACGAAGGGTTTCTTCCATTTGAAGGACTTTTTTCCTGATGTCACCGGTGTCTAGATCTCCGTTAAGATGGGTGGTATCATGAATTTTGTTAGTTGTATCCAACTGGAGCTCAGGTACTGTAATAACTTTATCAGAACCTTTGGTTCCTCCTTGTGCAGAGGATACAACATGTATGGGTATCTTTGTACCTTGAGTATACTGATGTAGTTCTTTAAGCAGAACAGACAAATCTGTAATTTGTTTACTTAATCCGTTAAATTCTTCACGAGAAACTAGATTAGATTGGTTAGATGAAGACATGACTGGCTGTAGGCTCATGGCCTTTTTGACAGGGTAATAGGTCCGAATGCTTCCCTGCGACAAAACTTACATAGTTTAGTATTAGGGATTGTGTAAATGTTTACATGCTATGTGATGTATCCGTTTTAGGATTATTATCCTGCAAAACGGATGTTAGCTGTTTATAATACAGGATATCATGTTAATTTAAATATGCACATTTTTCTTCATATTTCTCATTGCATGGAGATGAATATGGAATGAAATTACAAGTATTTTGAAATGAGAAAGCATGAAGAGACTTTCCTCCGCGTTTAGTTTATCAGAGGCTGTCCAATCTTAGGTTACTCTTGTGGCTTTTTGGCATGAAGGTTCCCAAATCATTGCAATTTACTCAACGGGAAGTTATTCCGGTCTTTCAACTAGAGCGAATCTGGGTGGTGCCTTTCCTGAGCCTCGTTAGAATTATTCTTCCTACGAGTCCAGTAATCAGACACCGACAGGATAGCCTCCTGATGGAGGAACCACACAGTATACATTCACATACAACGTGTCTCACCGTTTATGAAAATGATGACATGTGTGAAGCACTAATATCACAGATAGATATTTTGCAGTGCAGTTTAAAAAAATGCATTCGTACACATTCATCATAAATGTAAATGCAACATCCACACACAAGCATATAACAGTTTTGAAAAGCATGTTATAACGGCTTAATTCCTTTTACTGGTGTCCCCAACAGAGTCACCACCTGTCGACATTGGGATTTTTATTCGTCCCTTTTCTATTCTTGTTCTTTTGTGTTCTCATGTTAGGTGAGATTTGTTTGAAAAAAATAAGGGAAAAAGGTCCGACATGTATATGTCGACGATTGGACTATAAGAGTCGCCAGTTGGTTTTTTAACTTGTTGTACCAACACAACCGATAAAAGGTTTGCACATTGACCCAGTGATGTGATATTGCTAAACGGGTCTGTGAAATTGAGATTCATTAGGGTCCGGGGACTTGCTTATGCGGAGGGAAGGTGTTAGGCAACCCTCGACATCCGTGTTGCCACGGTGAGCGCCACTTTTTAAGAAACTGTTATATGAATGTGTGTGTGTGTGGGTCAATGTGTTGTTATTTGGAAGTAGTGCGAGGCCTCATTCGCACCTATATACACATCGTTTGAATTTATGTAAAAATTCAGTTTTAAACAAGATATGACAGTGATGTTTTGTTAAAGAGGTTTTTTCAAATCCTTATGCTAAATAGTAATTGAGACCTTTTACACTTCCATTTTATTAAAATGTTCGGCTTGATTGATTTTATTTTTGAGATGCGAAGCATCTTCAAGAAAATAATATACAACGTAGTGCCGAGCTCCTCGTGGGCATGAAAACCATCTGAGGAAATCCAAACACCGCGATTAAATTTACAGGCTGCTTACAACTGAAAATGTCCATCACGGGAACTGAATCTGTGATCACACGATTCCTAGGCTCACATGATGCCGCAATTTATATGAACGCAGTAAGCAGATATATATATATATATATATATATATATATATATATATATATATATATATATATACAAACATGATCAATCACAACGAAGCACCTCCATGGGAGATCAGAAATGCAAATATATAAAAGCGGTATATATATATATATATATATATATATATATATATATATATATATAAGTAGTAAACGCACTGGATGTAAAATCTAGGCTCATCAAATATAGTTCGACACACAGTTCATATATATAAGTATATATATATATATACGAAAGCAATTAAACGCTCCAGACATAAGTCTAGGCTCCATCGAGGCATAACTCGATAATGTTAGTCCATATATATATATATATATATATATATATATATATATATATATATATATATATATATATATATATATATACAAACTGAAATAAAACTACGGACCGAAGTCCGGGCATACACACGCAACACGACTTTCAACGCGAAGAATAGTGTGTGCAATGATGAAAAGAAAGGCTTTAAAGTGTCTAAGAAGGCTTACAGTGGGCTGCCAAAAAAGACTTCTATAACTTTAAGTGGATGAACACTCGGCTCCCACCGGTAAAAAGTAGTTATATATGAGCTTACAAGTGTTTAAAATGAGAAAGCACTCGGTTTAGGGTGTGTACAGGGCAAATTGGACAAGGCTTCCTTGCCTTTTTCTCTTACAAAATGGCCATCCCAAGCCCTCTATTTATAGAGGGGGGAGCCGCAGGTGTACCCGCGGCTGTCCGGGGTGACCCAGGCTTCACAGAGCCTGCCGTCTCTAAGTACGTGCACGCATGTAACGTGATATCCGCTCGAACTTTTAGAACTTCAATCAGGGCATCCGACTGAGGTGTATAAAACCTATTTTGAACCGCCGTTGTCGAGAGTTACGCAATGACATGAGATTAGAGGTTGTACAAAGTCAGGAAGATGGGACAATGCCCTCCGGTCTTCAAGCTTCAAATTCTATCTGTTACCCTGCGTAATAGTCATTTGGGATTGGACTTCCTTGGTTCTTGTGCGACATTGCTATGTAGAAATATATGTATGAGATGTTGAGACGGCATGATGTGACGTCAAGGTGGCAAGATGACGACTTTGCCCCTCACCGGGGTTATCTCCGGTTTGGGCTGATAAAGCAGACGTTGCTCAGGGTTATCTTTGAGATTGGACTGCTGCAAGTGTTGAAGGTCTTTAGTGTCATCTTTGAGGTGTGCCTGTCTTCTCAGTGTTATCTTCGGGTCTTGTACTGAGTGCCTCGGTGTGAGTGCCGAGTGTCCTGAAGCTATTCACATGCATTTGAAACAAGCATTTCCGGGGTTATCACCGAAACTACAACTGCATTCCTTGGGGTTATCTCCAAGGTTAGCTCTGGTATTCCCGGTATCGGGACTGAGAATGAATATCTCGGGGTTATCTCCGGGATGAATCGGCCTTCTCCAGTGGAATTTCTAATATTGGAACTGCCGGCCTCGGGGTTGTCTCCGAGGTTGGAACTGATATTTTCGGTGTGTGTTCCGTGGTTAAAACTGAACTTTCGGTAGTATCCGGACTGGATGTGAGCTGTCTTCCAGGGTTATCTTTGAAAGACAAATCTACCCTCCTGCAATGTCAGTAACAGGTGTGCAGAAAATTTCAAGTGTCTACAGATGTCCCTCTTTATCATATTCATGCAATGTAATGGCATGGATAGGATAAAGAATCCTAGACACTTGAAATGCAACAAGATAAATATGATGCTATGTGTAGCAACATGATGCAAATGTATGATGCATATGGATTGTTTTCCTACATGCTGGGGATGATTGCCGACTCCCTGTTACTTCAACCGGTGATGGAAATGATGACAAGCTTGGATGTGTGATCCAAACTTCTTAGGATGTTGACGTTGGGGCTATCACCAAAGTTCTGAATCCTTGATACAGACTTTATTCTAAAGATGTGCCTCTCGTGTACACGAGATCAGGGGGGATAAAGCTTTGTATGTTTGAGGATGTGTATAGCATATTCCATCACCGATGCTCTCCGATGATGTTAATCTCTCCTGGTTTGAATCGCCAGGACATATCAATATTCTGTCAGATTTACTGCCAACAGTATGTGTTGTCAGGGTTACCTGACCTTCGTTGACGTGTGAACCAACGGACGACCACACGTTATAACCCCCGCTGGGGATCTACTTGACCTCTGTTGACTTGTTCATCAATGGATGAACTCCCTACTAGGGCTAGATGTCAAGGCTGCTTGAACTTTGTTTATGTGTGTATCAACTGATGCAATCATCGGATGGCTTCTGATGCATCGTTGGGTTTACTTACCAATGGTTGAACTGACGTCAAGGTTGCTTGACCTTCGTTGACATGTGTATCAATGGAAATTATGCGTTGTAACCCTCGCCGGGGATCTGGTTGATCCTCGCTGACGTGTGAGTCAATGGAAAATATGCGTTGTAACCCCCGTCGGGGATCTGTTTTTGGATAGATGACCATGCGTTGTAACCCCCGTCAGGGATCTACTTGAAAGGATTAGGGTGAAGACCCTGAATTGACGACATTGGACCTTTGTACGGTATTACTGAATGTGATTTATAACTACTAAGATCATCGGTATAGTATACCTTGTCTTTGGGTGAATACCAATGAATGATATGAAAGCCACAGTCGGGTCCAGGAAAACCAGGATTTCAGGCTATTCTGCTCAATCACGTAGCATTTTTATCCCTGATTTGGCCTTTTCAACTTGTGAGAACTCCTTTGCAACTGGAACTGGACCGAGCCAGAGGGGTGGGCCCCACATAGGGGTACCGCATGTACACCTACAGCAGCCGCAGGTGGACCTGCGGCCAGCCGTAGATGGCTATTAATGGACTGGCTTGCTTTTGCAAGTCATTTTACGTTGCGTCGCACAGGAAATCCGAGATCTCTTCTTCAAATCCGCTAAGTTCGGGCGTCTTTCTGCAAATTCTGTCACCGTACAAGTGTTCTACACTGTCCTTGTAATCCACTGGAGGGGCTGAAGGATCCACATCTCACATAGCTGCTGCAGTGTCGAAGGATAATCCACTGTATCTTCCCCCACAGGTGATGAAGCCTACCATCAAGTCAAATGGGAAGATTCCCATGAAGAAAGTGGAAGAATTTCTTCGTACTATGGGCCACAATGAAGCCAAAGTGGTTTTAAGCTTAAAAGAAGCTCAACATCAAATTTCCATACTGGACTTGGTTTTCTCTTTCGAAGATCACATGAAGGTATTGCTCAGGGTTTTGGAAGAAGCCCAACTACCTAAGTCAATAGATGTTGAGAAATTCCAGCATCTGGTGGATCATATTTTTAACAACAATGTGATATCTTTTACTGACGATGATATACCTCCCGAAGAGACTGGTCATTGCAAGCCGTTGCACATAACAGTGTTGTCTTTCGGATTCATGGTGGGAGGAGTTTTAATAGATGGAGGGTCATCTCTGAATATCTGTCCTTATGCCACTTTGGTGAAGATGAATATTAATCTCAACAGAATCTGAAGAAGCCATACAATCATTAAATCTTTTGACGGATCCCGACGAAATGCTATCAGAGAGATTGAACTGCCAGTGGAGATTGGTCCACATACGTTCTGCATATCTTTTCACGTACTCAAAATAGATATAGGATACAACCTGATCCAGGGAAGATCATGGATTCATATGGCTGGAGTCGTCCCTTCCACTCTTCACCAACAACTTAAAATATTTCATAAATAATAGCCTAGTCACTGTCGATGTTGAGCCAGAATGTCTTGAACAAGGTGATATACCACTCATTAGCTTCAATTTAGAAGTTGAGCCAGTCAGTTTTCATGCCCTGGAGGTGAGCAACACTCACTACCATCCTGTTGGGGCGCCACCTCTCATACCCCATATTTCTACCGAAGTAATGCCGGCCACTCAAGAAATGATGACATTGGGTTATCAACCTGGACAAGGGTTGGGCAAAGATCATCAGGGCATCAAGCGCCCCATTCAAGTTCCCAGTCAAACAGGGACAGTCAAACTAGGCTATACTACTAGTTCCAGTCGCAGGAATCCTCATAAGCACAAGCAGATTCCTTCAGCTTCAGCCACACGACGATTGTCTCCACCTACAGTTCCAGAACCTGTACGGTCTCCGGTAAAGGTGCCTGCCTATGTAATGACCATGTTATTTCCTAAACCGATACCGGTCAAAGGGAAAGAAGTCTTGGTTCCAAATCCCGAAGAGGAAAAAAAGGAACAGAGATGTAAACAAGACATCGTCAGGATGATGTTAAACATACGCATCATTGTCCATGATGAGCACACAAATAGATACACCCCAGACGATGATTGTCCAGATGTAATGGTCATCATTCAGGAAAAGGAGGACGATGACAGTCCCTCCATCATTGCAGTCCATCAGGACTTCACCCTTGATAATTGGAGAAGCACTCCTTTCATTGGTCGATAAGGGTAAAATGGGCAGACACTTCTTCTGCCCCGTAGATAATAATAGCTGCTTACTTTTCTATATAGTATTAGCAGTTGTTTTGTCAGTACATGCTAACACTTTGTATGATTGAACAATTTCATATATTAAGTAAAAGCATATTTTGTTTCAGGACTCTGAATTTAGATGTGCCTATACTTGCTGATAAGGAGCCTTTTCTCCACAAGGATTGTAAATTTGATGGAACGTTGGACTCATACTTGATGGAAATAGAAGAGGACATTGAGATACCTCAGGAGATTAAAGAATGGGTCGAAGACAAACCCAAACCAAACCTTGATCAAACCACTTCGTTCAATCTTGGAACCTTTGAAAGCCCTAAACTAATCCAGATTGGTACAGACCTCACTCCAAACCAAAGGAATGACATGGTTACGCTATTAACCCAATTCCAGGATGTGTTTGCATGGTCTCATGAAGACATGGTGGGTTTGTCCACTGACATTGTCATCCATCGCCTCCCCATCAAAAAGGGATTCAAGCCAGTCAGGCAGAAGCTCAGGCAATTGAAACCTGAGTAGAGTTTAAAAGTTAAAGAAGAAATTGTGATATAATTTCAAACAGGCATCATCATGGTGTCTATATACCCTGAATGGCTATCAAACATAGTCCCCGTGCCTAAACCAGGAGGAAAGGTGTGAGTTTTCGTGGATTACCAAGATCTGAATAAAGTTTGCCTTAAAGATAGCTTTCCCGTGCCATTTATCCACATTCTCATTGATAATACTGCTCAATACGACTTGTACTCCTTTGCTGATTGCTTCGCGAGGTACCATCAAATTATGGTTGCTGAAGATGAACATGAGAAAACTGCATTCATCACGCCTTGGGGAACCTTTTGCTATAGACAGTTGTCATTCGGCCTTATCAATGCCGGAGCTATCTACCAGCAAGCCATGATGGCTCTTTTTCACGATTTAATGCACAAGGAGATAGAGATCTACATGGATAACATTATTGTCAAGTCCCAAAGGAGGGAGGACCACCTAGACCATCTCAGAAAGATCTTCAATAGGTTACGCAAGTACAACTTGAAGTTAAATCCAGCCAAGTGCGCCTTTGGCGTCAAATCCAGCAAGATGCTAGGATTCCTAGTCAGCCACAAGGGGATTGAGTTGGATCCCACCAAACAGAGAAGGAGATACGAGGATTTTTGGGAAGAATCAACTTCATCAGCAGGTTCATTTCCCAACTCACAGCAACTTGTGAGCCTATTTTCAAATTGTTAAGGAAGAACTCCTCCATGAAGTGGAATGATGAGTGCCATAAGGCCTTCCTTACAATCAAAGAGCAGCTAGTCAAAGCTCCTGTGTTGGTACCACCCAGGGATGATGTTCCCCTGTGCATGTACCTGTCCATAAGTGAAAATTCCATGGGCTGCATGCTAGGACAAAAAGATGATAGAGGCCAAGAGCGAGCTATCTATTACCTCATCAAAAGATTCAACAGTAGTGAACACAAGTACACTCTAATTGAGAAGACTTTTTGTGCTTTAGCATGGGCTTCCATGAAGTTACATCATTACCTCCATGGTCACACAACCCATCTCATATCCCTCGTGGATCCTCTCAAGTACGTGTTCAGTAAATCCATGTTGAATTGTAGGCTGTCCAGATGGCAGTTCATCCTACAACAATTTGACATCATCTACGTGACGCAAAAGTCCAATAAAGGTCAAGGAATTGCGGATCAACTGGCCGTCGTGCCTTCAGGGGATTTTAAACCCTTGGAAACATACTTCCCCGATGAAGGGATAATGGCAATTCAGCAACACCATCAGTACGATGCACGCCAAATATGGAAGATGTATTTTGATAGAGCTGTAAATATGGAAGGTTCTGGGGCTGGAGCAGTTCTAGTGTCTGTTACGGGGGAGTAGCATCCCGTCGCCGTCAAATTGCAGTTTGCCAACACCAACAACATGACTGAGTATGAAGGTTATATCATGGGGCTAAAACTTGCCCAATCAATGGGCATCAGACGGTTAACTGTCTTTAGAGATTCTGAGTTAGTAATCAGGCAAACCACATGAATCTATCACACCAAAGGTCTACACTTGCTGCCTTACCATTGGCAGGTTCTACCGATGGCTTTGGAGTTTGAAGAAATATCCTTCCTTCACATTCCTCAGAATATGAATGATTTTGCGGGTGCGCTAGCAACCTTGGCCTCCTTGATTAATATACTGGACAAGGAAAACATGCCAACCCTCACATTTGCCCAACAAAAGGCACCAACCTATGGGAATTACATTGGAGAAGTATTGGATGAGCTGCCTCTCATCCAACACTCTTGATATCATCGTATCAAGGAGTACTTAAAAGATGGATCTACACCCGCTGAGGCAAGCCCGACTAAAAGAAGGCAGATTCATCGACTGGCAATGAAATTCTACCTGATCAGAGATGCACTTGATAAAAGAGATGCAGGACTAGGTCTCCTTAGATGTATGGACAAGGACCAAGCTCAGAGGCTCATGGATGAAATCCATGGTGGAGTATGTGGCCCACACATGAGCGGCCCCTACTTATAAAGAAAATCCTAAGAATAGGGCATTACTGTGTCTCTCTCAAGGCTGACTGTGAGGATCACGTCAACAAATGTTATCAGTGCCAAATTCATGGGAATGTTATCCACGCCCCTACAAGGGAACTCCATAATATGAGTTCTCCTTGGCCCTTCTCAATGTGGGAAATGGGCATCGGTTTATCTTCACCATGATCGACTACTTCACCAAGTGGGTAGAAGCAGCCTCCTTCCCTAGGGTTACCAAAGAAGTCATCATTACTTTCATCAGAAAGAATGTCATTTGTCGATATGGACAACCAGAGGTAATTGTATCAGACAATGCTTAGAACCTCAACAACAAAATGATGGAGGAATTGTGTAGTAAATTCCACATCAAACATCTCAACTAAGTCATCTACCGTCCAAAGATGAATGGTGTTGTTGAAGCGGCTAATAAAAACATCAAGAAGATCATGCAAAAGATGTCTGCTAACCATAAAGGATGGCTTGACTTATTTCCTCTAACTCTATTAGCCTACAGAACATCAATACGCACTTCCACTGGGGCAACACCCTACGTATTAACCTATGGGATGGAAGCAGTGCTCCCTATAGAAGTGGAAATGGAATCCCTCAGAGTGTTGATAGACGCTCAGCTGGATGAAGACCAATGGGTATAAGATAGATATCACCAATTGTCTCTAATAGACGAAAGGCAAATTGATGCTATTTTCCATGGTCAGTCATACCAACAAAGGATCGCCATGTCCTACAATAGAAAAGTCCAGCTAAGGCAGTTTAAACAACATAACTTGGTTTTGAAGAAGATCATTGACAACCAAGATCAATCTAAGGGAAAATTAGTCCTGAACTGGGAAGGCCCGTTTATTGTTAAGGAGGTATTGACAGGAGGTGCTCTCAGATTACAAGAAATGCACGACGATGAATTTCCACAACTTATCAACTCGGACACCGTGAAATGGAACTACGTCTGAGGTTACCATCAAGCAAACATCCTGTTGTTGGATCATCAGATCCCCAGTCATTTCAGGTTTTTTAACCCTTCACTACATACAACTTCTCTTTACACTCATCCCCCATCAGGGATAAACACATTTTTATAACTAGCAGCCTTGTTTCGGAACACCAGATCCTTTTCTTAACTTGGTTTTGAACCCCTACTCAACTCCGGTTATCCCATCAGGGATTGAACCTTTCACACCTGCAGTCTTACCCCACTAGGGATAAGACTTTTCACACCTGTAGTTTGTCCTGTACATGGGATTAAACTTTTTCCACCGTAGTTTGTCCTGAACATAGGATCAAACTTTTCATTGGCTGCAAACCGTCTTAAACATGGGGCGAACTACGCCGACCTGATCTCCTTAATACACGGGAGTACGTAGGCAGCCATATTTTATATGGTCCAGTCGCAATAAAATAAAAACAATAAAAATATTTCTACACCCTTCTCATTTCAAAAATAAGAACAACAAAAACATCTTTACACCCTTTTGCCACATACAGCGTTGAACCTCTTACACCAGGTTCAAACTACGCAGACCTGATCTCTTCTTCAATAGGAGTACGTAGGCAGCCACTCATAGTTCGGTCTAACCCCCTACTAAAACATAAAAACTTGTCAACGGTACTTGGATCATCATTCAATTCATCACATTTTATCGGCTTCAGACCAAAGGGATGGAAATAACTGACCTCCCTATGTAAACAGGAGAATCAGCGACCATCTAAGCTACGGTTGATCCTCAAAGAGAAACACCAATCTATAAGAGATGGAACTAACTGGGCTCCCCCATACAAAGGAGTACTGGCGACCATCTATGGCGAGGTTAACCTCAGAGAGGAAAGCCACATTCCTCTCTACATCTACATATAGAAACCAGTCCCAAGACACCAAAGAAGGTAGGGGATACATACAGGTCAACGATCCATTCTGAAAGATTTGGAGACATTTCAATGTCCATCCATCAAGGAGGAATTCAGAATACCTCGAGATCACAAGCCCTGAAGAAACATGCAAATATCGAGCAAGTAGCAATGCATAACTAAAAGGGAAGTAATCCAAAATATATTTTCCCTGCTATATATAATGCTGTTTGATATATACAATATGAACTGTACAAGACAAAATGGCTAAGCTAGTCTGTACAGGAAAATACAAGCCCATCTACAAGTCCGTGTATATGCGAGCTATCAAGTCTAACATAGCATCCCTCTCAGAAGAAGGAGGTAGCGCTGTGATCTCCTGTACAAGGGTCTCTATGCTAGATAACAGATCTACAACCATCTGCATAGTGACACTGTGCTCATCAATATATGAACTCATCTCTGCAATAATGCCAGTAGTATGGGACCTCACTATGGTATGTCTGTAAGGGCTACATCCCGTGCAGATATGGCACTATCCCGCTTAACTATCACTGTATCTCTGGCTAGTCTGGCCTCATCCCGCTTAACAATAGTGGTATCTATACGAGCTAAGGCATCATCTCTCTCTAATAGAGTAGCATCTCTCCCATCAAGTGCTGTCAACATCAATGCCCTAGCTTGATCTCTCTCGAAGGTCATCAAATGCAAACTCTGTACTAAATACTCTGAAGGAGGAGTCATAGCTGCAGAAGTACTGTGAGAGTCAACAAGAGCTGCTGTCGAACCAGCAAACAGGTCCTCCTCCTCAATGTGGAAATCAATGTCCTCCATAGGCTCTCCACCATCTGAATCAATACCCAGCACTGTGGATACTACCATAGCTGATGAAGTCTCTATCTCCATCCACGCAGAATACTCTGACGAACAGCCCGGATGGCTAACAGAAAATGCAACACTCTCACGCTGATCTCAACATGCATACACCCGGGATCTGTCCTCTGCTGATAAGTGGCGAGAAGCTAAATGCTGACCTAATGCCCCCTCAAAAGGATGGAAGTCCTGAAACTGGTCAAACTATGACATCACGTCTAGTGGGTGGTAGGTAGTCATGCCCCTCAAACTAGTCAGAGGGAGATAATCCATGCTCGAAGCATGAGTAATGAAGTTATAGGGGGATCTGTGCCCTGTACATAGCTGGATGCCAAACGGATCTCAGGTCCCTGTAAAAAATACTTACCAAGACATAACGTCTGTACACTCTGATGGCTGAAAGGAGTAAGACATAGCTATATCATGGGTAAAGAAGTACCCATGTAGTTAAAAAGTGCCGATCGGTCTAAAGTGTGACATAAACCACACGTATAACATAATCGAGCTGCCTGTAAATACCCCTGCAGAGTAGGTGCTGCAAAACGTGGCTGACCTCAACGTCTCTACCATAATCATTAGAATGATGGTGTGAGCCTCCCTGAGAGCTCTAATTACCATGATAACACCAATGTCCAGCTCATCCATATACCGTGGCATGTACACGTACGCCACTGTGCACATCACGAGTACATCCACTCTGGCCAAATGTCACTGATCCTCTGGTGTGGTAAAATCCCCAGAGTGCCGAGCAGAGCTGTCCAATGAGCCAAATCTGTCTATCAAAAAATGCTGGGACAATACATGGCCGGTTGTAATCTCATCCTCTACTACTCTATGTCGTAACCCGGTGAGGGTTATGAACTGTCGGCGCATATCTCCGACAGCCATACGAGCGTAAGGTCTGTCTAAGGGCAAAGCTGTAAACCGCTCGTACTCGTCCAATGTAGGAGTCAACTCCTGGGTACCAAACCGAAAAACCTGCCTCTTCGGTACCCAATGCTCCAGCATACCCTCTACAAAGCTTGCGGGAACCTGAAACATCAAGAGGGTCATGGAATGCTATAATAGCTAATTTACGGTCACCCTATCTGGGGGTGACATGCTATCATCCCAGGATCTCAGACGGGATGCCACCAATACTGGTGGGGTATGATCTATGCGGCTGACTGTCGAAGAAGACATCTGTGTAGGCTGTATCATAAGACCATCCAGGGGTCAATGCTGAATATCTCTGGACATACGTACATATGCATAACATGATAAATGCATGACATATAATAGATGGTAATATGATGTAGGGAATGGAAAACAGTATATATATTCCTAAGTATATCATTATACATCATCTTTGTACAGCTAAAAATACAGGTAAATGGGGCACAGATGCCCTACTACTAACAGAGGCCTATCAAAAGATATAGTGAAAATGGGGCACAACCACCCAATATCTAACAAAGGCTTATCAAAAGAGATAATGAGAATACACATCTAATGAGTGAGTTTTATACACATGAATTGGATACATTCGGGCTTAATTTATTGTTGTTCTCAAGTCTTTTAGGATGTTTTTATGTGTTTGTGTCTATTCATGCATGTTTTATATTGTTTTGTAGGAATTGAGGCAAAAGTTACATGGATCGACGTTCGGGGTGGCTAGATGCGCGTTTTCGGCTTGCCATTTACACAGCAGTCACTTCAGAGCCAATTTTACTATAGCTCCTGACCTTATTTCGCAAACCTTCAAGAATGAAAGTTGTAGATCTACTTCTCCTCTTTCCGGAACATCTTGAATCATCAAAATCGGAGTTCGTATGAAGAAGTTATGGCTATTTTCCCAAAGGACGTCGGAGCAGAAAATGTCAGAAAATATTCTAGCGCCGGGGCGCCCATTTGTAGTTCATTTCCAGCGCCGGGGCGCTTGGAGGCAGTGTCTCGGCGCCGTGCCCAGCGCTGGGGCGCTCGGGAAGAAGTTTGGTGCGGCCTGGACGCGTTTTGGGCGAATTTTGACACCTTTTTGACTCCAAATTGGATTGGGTTTGTTCCTAAACTCAAAATTGGACTTGTAACCTATAAATACATGATGTAAGGCATAAAATAAAGAGAGATTACATAGATTAGACTAGATAAAACACTCCATTAGATTAGAATCTAAACCCTAGTTCTTAATTAGCCATTAGAGATTGAAGCAACTTGGAGATCATTGAAGATCAAGAGCAGGAGCAAGAGGGGAGCATCAGATTTGCTGACAACAGATTCTATTCTCTTCTCTTATCATACTTTTATCTTTTAATGTCTATTCAATTGTGGATTCTTAGTTTTAATTCATTAATTATGCACTAACTCTTTTATTGAGATTTCAATTGAACTTTTTATGGCTATGAATTAGTTATTCATTATATTCCAATTATTTATGTTAAAGTGAGTTATTTATCTTGCTTTGAGCTTATTGATTAATTATCTGATCAATAATTACCTTGTTACTCTAGAAGGAATTGGGAAAGGAATTCTAGGGTTAGAACTGGGCATGATGACATGTGACTTAGTTATTTGCACAGTGAATAATTAGGTTTGTGAATAGAATGGAAATATCTCTTCACCATATGTAACGCATAAGGAATTAGGTTTGTAACGAGTTTAATTCAATTGTTTTGCATAGGAATATAACAAGATTAATCTGGATTAAATAGAAGGCAATTGATCACTTGGAAAAGGACTTTTGGCATTTGAGAATTCCTGTTAACAATTCAGAAGACATAATAATTGGGATAATTGGATAATTGATTTATAGTTCATAATTGGGGATATTGAAGTCTTAATCTTTATTTATCTGAATTTAGTCATAAAGTAATTTAGTTTAATTAGATAATTTAGTTTTCTTAATTAGAAAAATCACAATTTGTCGTTGTTTAAATAAAATTAGTTTGGTTAAGAATTAGTACTTGGTGATTTTTATTAAATAATTCCTCGTGGGAACGATACTCTACTTTCACTTTATTACTTGTTGACCGTGTATACTTGCACGTATTCATTGATTGCGAAATCGACCAACAAGTTTTTGGCGCCGCTGCCGGGGAATTAGTTTAATAATTATTTACCAATATTAATTTCAATCAAATTAGTCTTAATTTAAACATTTTTTTTATTCTCTTCCTATATTTCTCTCTTTTCAGGTACCATGGATGAGTTTGAGTATCAATGGCCATACACGTTCTTGGCTCAACCAAGGGAAACATGGATTGATGGACTTAATACATCTTCTATAGAGGCAACTTCGAAGACGTTGGAGGTTTGCGCAGCCATACGGAGTCGAAGGATGACAGTTACTTGTGATTATTGTGCTGGAAATCATATGAGTCATCAATGCGCCATCAGTTTCGAGTCGGTACAGTACGGTGGTGATTACCCCAATAATTATGTCTATCCCAACAACTATCATCAGGATTGGGGGTATCACCCGAATTTTTCATGGAGTAACAATCAAGCGCAAGCACCTAGACAACAAAACGCATCCGGATTTCAAAATCAGACTCAACAACAACCAGAAAGGAAACCAGGTTGGGAGGAAGCCTTGAAAAAATTCATTAGAGCTTCTGACAAAAGGAACGAGGAACAAGACAAAAAAATGAACCAAATAGAGCTGAATTTGCAAAGCCAAGGGGCGTCGATCAAGAATCTGGAAAATCAATTGGGGCAGATAGCACAGGCGTTGAACAACCGTCTTCAATACACTTGGCTCTATGACATGGATGACGAGACTGATGATGCGCCCGAACCAAATCTGCAATCGGATGTGCCAACCTATATAGATGTTGAAAGAGAGGAAAGACTTGGAGACCAACAAAAGGAGATCGGCAAAGATCTAACTTTGAGTACCAACGAAGATGAACCGATTTCATTAGTGTCCCATTTACCTTCTCCACTAAAGTTCAAGAATCCGAGCAATTTTGCAAAACCATGCCCAATTGGCAGTCATGTCGTCGGCAAAGCTCTTTGTGACATAAGAGCTAGTACAGTTGTGGAGTCATGGTGGGATGAAAAGGAGAAGATAGAGGAAGACTCCATTATGTTTATTAAGCTTCAATGCCCCAATCTAATCATAGACATAATGGAGAAAACACCTAGTTGTTGGACGTTCTTAATAGGGAACCTATCTACAAAGAGCATGCTAGGTGACTTCAATTCAAGGGTTTTTGTGAATGGGAACCTCCCAAAAGAGACATTGCTTCTGATGGATGGAGGGTTCCTCAATTTTCGTAGGGGAATTGGATAGAGAATTGAAGAAGTCAGGCTGAGACTATAAAACAAGCGCTTATTGGGAGGCAACCCAAGTTTAATTTTTATTTTTAGTTTTTATTTAGTTTTATATTAGTAGTTTTGAATTTTCATTTATTTAGGATTTAATAAAAGTGCTTATATCATGGTTTTACAGGTTATTCAAGTCAAATTCAAGTGTGCTGCCCAATTTGTTCCATGTGCTTAGCCTATTCTCCAAACTTAGCGGACAAGGAGGAAGATTGCTATATTTTCAGGAAAGTCCTCTGCTTTAATTTTTTCTATTGTAGCCATTGAGGACAATGTCTAGTTTAAGTTTGGGGGCATTTTAGTGTCGTATTGCATATAGTTAGTTATTTACATTGTAGTTCGTTATATTTTCGGGTTATTTACATTTAGTTTTTGCATTCAGTTTTTTGTTAAAAAAAAAAAATTTAAAAATCGCAAAAATAGTAGTTAGTTTACTATGTTTGTTGCAGTTAGTTTATATTTGCATGATTCCAACTGTTAGATAGTAAAAGTCTATTTTGGCCAATGATGAGACTGGAGTTAAGTAGATAAGTATAGTATTGAATATTCAGGCTTTGATGTGATTTCTTGTTATGAATTGAATCTTTTCCTGTTTGAAACTGGTATAATTAAGGTTAGCACGTTAATAACAGCTATGTTAACTGATTAAGTTTAAATTGATACATAATAAATTTCTTAAGGATAATACTAATGTGAAGGAATGAAAGACATGAATAGGTGGAGATGGCTGAATTTAGACAAAAACTTAAGTTTGGGGGAAAATTTGGGATATATAAGCTTCGCTAAAAAAAAAACAATAAAACGGGAAAAGAGCAAAAAGCCCCCGTAATGAAAAGTAAAGCATAAGTATCCCGGATTGGACTCTTGAACTTGGTGGATGTTTAACTTTAGTTGGATCTAGCTTGTTCGTGAATTTTGTGAGTTTTCACTGTATGATGCCTTTAAAGAGACCTATTATGTGTTAAATTTGATTTTATATTAGTTAACATTATTTTGGAGCACACACGCACTATATCAGTGATAACAGTCTAAGATTTGATGAGTGATTGGGAAATTACTGATTTGTTTTAATATGATGTATTATCATGTTTACTTGATTTCTCTAAGGCCGGTTGAATAGACTTGTTTCTGTCTTTACTGTTGGATTCGTAGGCATATAGATTAGTTTCATTACATTGCATTGCATAACATTTTTGTGTTTTTGCTTGAGGACAAGCAAATGTTTAAGTTTGGGGGTATTTGATGAGTGAGTTTTATACACATGAATTGGATACATTCGGGCTTAATTTATTGTTGTTCTCAAGTCTTTTAGGATGTTTTTATGTGTTTGTGTCTATTCATGCATGTTTTATATTGTTTTGTAGGAATTGAGGCAAAAGTTACATGGATCGACGTTCGGGGTGGCTAGATGCGCGTTTTCGGCTTGCCATTTACACAGCAGTCACTTCAGAGCCAATTTTACTATAGCTCCTGACCTTATTTCGCAAACCTTCAAGAATGAAAGTTGTAGATCTACTTCTCCTCTTTCCGGAACATCTTGAATCATCAAAATCGGAGTTCGTATGAAGAAGTTATGGCTATTTTCCCAAAGGACGTCGGAGCAGAAAATGTCAGAAAATATTCTAGCGCCGGGGCGCCCATTTGTAGTTCATTTCCAGCGCCGGGGCGCTTGGAGGCAGTGTCTCGGCGCCGTGCCCAGCGCTGGGGCGCTCGGGAAGAAGTTTGGTGCGGCCTGGACGCGTTTTGGGCGAATTTTGACACCTTTTTGACTCCAAATTGGATTGGGTTTGTTCCTAAACTCAAAATTGGACTTGTAACCTATAAATACATGATGTAAGGCATAAAATAAAGAGAGATTACATAGATTAGACTAGATAAAACACTCCATTAGATTAGAATCTAAACCCTAGTTCTTAATTAGCCATTAGAGATTGAAGCAACTTGGAGATCATTGAAGATCAAGAGCAGGAGCAAGAGGGGAGCATCAGATTTGCTGACAACAGATTTTATTCTCTTCTCTTATCATACTTTTATCTTTTAATGTCTATTCAATTGTGGATTCTTAGTTTTAATTCATTAATTATGAACTAACTCTTTTATTGAGATTTCAATTGAACTTTTTATGGCTATGAATTAGTTATTCATTATATTCCAATTATTTATGTTAAAGTGAGTTGTTTATCTTGCTTTGAGCTTATTGATTAATTATCTGATCAATAATTACCTTGTTACTCTAGAAGGAATTGGGAAAGGAATTCTAGGGTTAGAACTGGACATGATGACATGTGACTTAGTTATTTGCACAGTGAATAATTAGGTTTGTGAATAGAATGGAAATATCTCTTCACCATATGTAACGCATAAGGAATTAGGTTTGTAACGAGTTTAATTCAATTGTTTTGCATAGGAATATAGCAAGATTAATCTGGATTAAATAGAAGGCAATTGATCACTTGGAAAAGGACTTTTGGCATTTGAGAATTCCTGTTAACAATTCAGAAGACATAATAATTGGGATAATTGGATAATTGATTTATAGTTCATAATTGGGGATATTGAAGTCTTAATCTTTATTTATCTGAATTTAGTCATAAAGCAATTTAGTTTAATTAGATAATTTAGTTTTCTTAATTAGAAAAATCATAATTTGTCGTTGTTTAAATAAAATTAGTTTGGTTAAGAATTAGTACTTGGTGATTTTTATTAAATAATTCCTCGTGGGAACGATACTCTACTTTCACTTTATTACTTGTTGACCGTGTATACTTGCACGTATTCATTGATTGCGAAATCGACCAACAACATCAGAAGAAGACAATGGTGTCAATATCTACATCATCAATCCTGTCCACCTGATGTAACTCCTCCTGAGTCACTGGATCTCTATCAACAGGGATGTCAGGCCTATACAATGGAGGATCTGCACCGGCAAAGCCATATGGGTCACCTGAGGGGCCAGCTGTATGACCCCGAATTTTTTTTAATAAAATTGAATTTTCTTTATTTATTATTTTGAAATAGTAAGGGTTTATTTGATTAATGTGGTTAGTTATGGGTAAAATGTGCAAATATTTTGAAATAAGCAAGTGGTTATAAAATATTCATTGTTGTCGGGGAATATTCGTTTGGTCGTGAAATATTCTTGCTGTCAGGGAATATTCGTACGACGGCGCAGCCTTGTGTGGGCCCCATAACGGAAAGCGATTGGATGAAGAAAATGACAAGTATAAATTGTTTATAAATAACGGCGTAGTTGTTACCGTTAATATTGTTAGAATACCCGGTGGTTAAAACACAGTAATACGCATTGTTGCACAGTAGCACACGGTATTACACCAATTATTGATTCTTACGTAAGAAGGCATTACTCAATAATTGTTATAGTAATTACTGTTCAATATTTTATTTTATTGATTCAATAATTGCTACGTTGATATTTTATATTACTGTTGTTTCAATAATTGTCACTACACAGTATTTTCTATTATCGAAGCAATAATTTATATTATCTGAATAATATTAATAGATAACATTATTGGCAATGTTTAGAAAGTTCTGTCTAAGGAGAGGTTTGATCACCTAATTGGGCGTCAGTAAGGAAAGATCCTTATTGGAAAGCCCCCTCTTTCTTGGGAACTGCCTGGTTGTCATTGTAATTCTGTAATATTATTTCTGAATAATTAGTTATTGATTTATATGATGAGGGAAAAAATTTGATTTTATGTGGATATAGATGGAGAAAAATTTTAAAGTGACAATCGTTAAAAATTGATATTTTATCTTCTCTGATAAAATAATATTTTATTATATTATTATAATATAATATTGATGATATTTTTACAATAAATATGGGATATATGAGTATATGAGGAGAAAGAGTATTTTTGTTGCATTAAATGATTAACACATATTTTGTGTGTCGGTGGACCCCAGTTCTTGACTGAAATTTGATTATAGCCTGTAAAATCGTCCGTTTGTGGATTTCGGTCAATTTCTGTTTGGAATTTGGAAAAACTTTCTTCTGTAAAGTTGTAGATAATGGAATTTCCTATAGAAAGAAGCGAGTTTTGAATTTTTCTGATAAAAAGGCTATTTATTACGAATTATTGAAGTTTCGGTATATCGGGTCTGAATTGATTTTTGGAGTTTTAAGTACTTTTTGTTAAAAAAATGTTTTTGTTGCTTTTCGCACATGTGTGGCTGATTTCTTTGGTCAAAATGGTGGGCTAAGGAAAAATATATAAATATATTAATATTATATTCAATTTTCTAATTTGGTATTCTAAGCATTTTCCTATAAATAGGGTGCTTAGGTTAGAATTAAAAATCACAACAGAAACTGAAATCTTCTCTCTCTTTCTCTCTCGATACATTGAGCGTATTCTTGTGAGTATACTTTGAGTATTTTTATACGGTGCAAGTTCCCTTCAACACTATATCCGGTAGTCCAGCTAGAAGTATTATTCTTTCTAGGTAAGAGATGTTCTTTTATTCGAAAATGATATTATTTCTTCAATATCATTATGCTGAAATATTGGTTGGAAATTTTTAACAAATTTAGAACTTTTCATGTCGGGGTTACTATTCATGAGTTACTATTCACGAGTTACTATTCACTGAAAAATTAAATTTTCTTCTTTTCGTCCAAAATATCTATTCTGGATACTAGCTTTGATTGTATCCATATTTTGATCATTCTTGAATTTTACTCCACTCTGGTTATTTATGAAGTATTTTTGAACCTGGATTGTTTAAAGTACGAATCCTTAATATTTGTTCTTTTGTTTCACTGGATTCGTTTTCTTTAAAATATTTTTCATCATCCCCAGTCTTAAATGATAAAATAACTGAATATCTTTGGCCTGTAGTGCAAAGATGAATGACTTCTTGATGAATATCTTTGGCCCGTAGTGTAAAGATGAACAGGTGTTTAGATGAACATGACCGACTGATGAATATCTTTGGCATGTAGTGCAAAGATGAATATTTGATTCCAGATATATATTGATTGATGTTACAGGGATAAAAAAAATAGACGATGAACTTTTAAATTCATATATAGAAGATAGTAGTTTGCATTCTCTACTTAACTCTTCTAATGAATTATTATTTCCGCTGCGAATATTGATTTAAAACTTGTTGTCTATTGTATTCTATTAGATTTTTCCCTATTGAGGACTAACGATAATTTGTTCTATATTATCTTAGTCATAATGTTCTTTACTAGGCTAGTTGAGCTCACCCTTTTCCTTGTTGTTCCATTTTTCTTCTCAAGAGGCGAGAATGTAGCGAGTACTAGTCGGGGTGTGGAATGATGGTTCTAGAAGTGGTTCTAATAGTCCTCACTATTCTGTAAAATAGTGTATTAATAATTGTAATGAGGATTTATTTGAGTGTGGATATTGTCTAGATGACAATATTTGTATTTACACTCACAGTTTAAGTGTTGTCGTATTTTGCACGACAATTGTATTAATAAAGTTGTAGTTGTTTTTGTACCATGTATTTGGCGATTCAGAATAGGTTGGGTGGATTGGACCTATTTTGGGGGCGTCACAGTTGGTATCAGAGCTTAGGAATATGATATCTGGCAGAGATCGGGGAATAGAACTAGGAGGGGAGAGACGAGTAAATCTTTCGCTAGTGTGTCCTACCTAAGCTTATCTGTTGGTCGGTTATATTATAGGGGTATTATGTGATTTGTTAATGTGTTTAATTAACCATTATTTTATGGCAGTATTTAAGAATGGCAGCTGAGAATATTAACGGTAGAATTAATGAGATCGTGGAGACACCTCTAATCACCAACCAGGATAATGTGATGTCAGGCGAAAAAGGAATTAGAGATATCCATGTGGTGAGTGAAGAATTGATAGTTGCACCCGAGATAGTCGCAGAGGTAACAGCTGAGAGTGAGGAAGAAGAGGAAGAAGAGGCACCTGGGGAGAATTTATTAGAGGTATTATATGATCAAAATGTAGAATTACAAAATCGTATTCATGAGTTAGAAGAGCAGGTTGAAGAACGGCAGGCGGTCGTGGAGCAAAAGGATGAAACGATTCAAGCTTGTGTTGCCCGATATGTGATTCTTGAACAGAAGCACTCTTTGGCAGAGTATAAGATGATAAAGCTAGAATCTGAGCTGAAAGAAGAAACAACTAAACGAGTGAAAATGAGTGATGCATAGGTAAAAGCCGCACGACGCATTGATATTGTGGAAAGAGATGTCCGATCTATAAAGAGATGATTTAACGATAACGGGAAGACATCGGCAACAACACCAGCACCAGCAACAAATTCTAGGGGAGGAGAACGACCGCCAGTTAGATGCTACAGATGCGGAGAGGAGGGACATATAAGGCCAAACTGTTCAAAACCTTCCAAGGTATGTTTTAGTTGTGGAAAAGACGATCACATAGCTCGATTTTGTCCTTTAGCGAAATCATGTCCAGCTGGAACGGTGGCACCAAAGATGGATACAGACAAAACAAAGTCGGTGGTTTCAAGAAGAGTGTTTTTTTGTGACTTCTCAAAGAGCGAGTAACCCGAACGAAGTTAGCACGGGTTAGTTAATTATAAATTCTTTCGAAGTCTATACCTTCTTAGATACCGGTTTTACCCCTTTCTTTTATCTCTCTTGCTTGCGTTCAACGTTTAAACTTGACTCCGGAGAAATTAGACTTTGACCTATCTAGGGAACTCCGTTAGGAGAAACTTTCATTACATCCACTGTTTATAAATCTTGTTTGATCCAAGTTGGCACCATCACATTACTTGTTGATCTTATCTCTTTAAAGATACTTACTTTTGATGTGATTTTAGGGATTAATTGGTTAACTACTCATCATGCCAAAATTGATTGCTTTCGTAAGGTTGTTAGTTTTCATATTCCTAAGTAACCTGTTATTCGAATTCAAGCAACCAAACCATTGAAGTCAAACTCTTTTATATCAAGCCATAAAGCCATTCGTTTATTGAAAAATGGATGTCAAGCTTTCTTAGCCCATGTCATGGACTTGAACAAAAATACGTCCGATTTGAGTGATATTTCTGTTGTTTGTTAATTTCCTGACGTATTTCCTGAAAAATTTCTTGGCTTACTTCCAAAGTGTGATATTGAATTTTGTATCGACTTTGAACCCGGTACAAAACCCATTTCTAAAATCTCATATCTAATGGCTCCTATTGAACTTTGGGAGTTAAAAATTCAACTATAGAATTTAGTACCCGAGCCTCTATCTGGTGACTTCCTTTATGGAATGCACCGAAGCCAGAATCTCCGTAGGGGACGCCATATTTGTGTGGTAGTAAAACTGATAGGTACCATTGTGACGTGCTATCCAAGATTGGGATATGAGTCACAGTTGAGAGCAGCCTAAGTCAGTAATCGAAATACGTAGCTTTCTAGGCTTAGTTGGTTATTATCGGAGATTCGTGGAAAGATTTTCTCGAATCGCTACTCCATTAACTCAGCTGACTCGTAAGGATATAAAATTTGAATGGAGCGAGGAATGTGAGAAGAGCTTCTAAGAACTCAACATGCGACAACGACGTTGGCTCGAGCTGTTGAAAGATTACGATCATACCATCCAATACCATCCTAGAAAAGCGAACGCGGTAGCTGACGTGTTGAGTAGAAGATCGTATGCGGGTACGAGTGCAATATTGTCGAACACAAAGACTCATTTCAAAAGATGGAGATAGAGTTAGAGATTCTAAGAACCTGTGTGAAGATAACGAATATACGAGTAGAATCGACTTTAATCGATAAAGTTAAAATCGCTCAAGCTACACACCGGAGCTGATGAATATGAAGAAGGAGGTGCAAGAAGTTGTTATTCCAAAAGTGAGAATCGACGATGTGAGGAAAGCTCAAACCTTCGATTTATTAGTCCATTTGAAATCCTCGATCAAATAGGAACTGTGGCCTATAGACTCGTTTTACCGCCAAGTATGTCGCGTGTTCATAATGTTTTTTACGTATCGAAGTTACGAAATTATGTGGACAACCCGAACCACGTTATTGAGTTAGAACCATATGAAATAGCCGAAGATTTAACGTACGAGGAGGTACCTGTCAAGATCTTGGATTGGAAGGAGCATGTCCTACGCACAAAGGTCATACCACAAGTTATGATTTTGTGGAGGAACCATGCTATTGAAGAAATGACTTGGGCGTTAGAAACAGAAATGAAAGCGAGGTATCCTCAACTTTTCGAAACACCAAGTACGTACGTCAATTTCGAGGACAAAATTTCACAAGGAGGGGAGGTTGTAAGACCCCGATTTTTTTTAATAAAATGAAATTTCCTTTATTTATTATTTTGAAATAGTAAGGGTTTATTTGATTAATGTGGTTAGTTATGGGTAAAATGCGCAAATATTTTGAAATAAGCAAGTGGTTATAAAATATTCATTATTGTCGGGAAATATTCGTTTGGTCGTGAAATATTCTTGCTGTCGGGAAATATTCGTACGACGACGCAGCCTTGTGTGGGCCCCATAACGGAAAGCGATTGGATGAAGAAAACGACAAGTATAAGTTGTTTATAAATAACGGCGTAGTTGTTACCGTTAATACTGTTGGAATACCCGGTGGTTAAAACACAGTAATACGCGTTGTTGCATAGTAGCACACGGTATTGCACCAATTATTGATTCTTACGTAAGAAGGCACTACTCAATAATTGTTATAGTAATTACTGTTCAATATTTTATTTTATTGATTCAATAATTGCTACGTTGATATTTTATATTACTGTTGTTTCAATAATTGTCACTACACAGTATTTTCTATTATCGGAGCAATAATTTATATTATCTGAATAATATTAATAGATAACATTATTGGCAATATTTAGAAAGTTCTGTCTAAGGAGAGGTTTGATCACCTAATTGGGCGTCAGTAAGGAAAGATCCTTATTGGAAAGCCCCCTCTTTCTTGGGAACTGCCTGGTTGTCATTGTAATTCTGTAATATTATTTCTGAATAATTAGTTATTGATTTATATGATGAGGGAAAAAATTTGATTTTATGTGGATATAGATGGAGAAAAATTTTAAAGTGACAATCGTTAAAAATTGATATTTTATCTTCTCTGATAAAATAATATTTTATTATATTATTATAATATAATATTGATGATATTTTTACAATAAATATGGGATATATGAGTATATGAGGAGAAAGAGTATTTTTGTTGCATTAAATGATTAACACATATTTTGTGTGTCGGTGGACCCCAGTTCTTGACTGAAATTTGATTATAGCCTGTAAAATCGTCCGTTTGTGGATTTCGGTCAATTTCTGTTTGGAATTTGGAAAAACTTTCTTCTGTAAAGTTGTAGATAATGGAATTTCCTATAGAAAGAAGCGAGTTTTGAATTTTTCTGATAAAAAGGCTATTTATTACGAATTATTGAAGTTTCGGTATATCGGGTCTGAATTGATTTTTGGAGTTTTAAGTACTTTTTGTTAAAAAAATGTTTTTGTTGCTTTTCGCACATGTGTGGCTGATTTCTTTGGTCAAAATGGTGGGCTAAGGAAAAATATATAAATATATTAATATTATATTCAATTTTCTAATTTGGTATTCTAAGCATTTTCCTATAAATAGGGTGCTTAGGTTAGAATTAAAAATCACATCAGAAACTGAAATCTTCTCTCTCTTTCTCTCTCGATACATTGAGCGTATTCTTGTGAGTATACTTTGAGTGTTGTTATACGGTGCAAGTTCCCTTCAGCACTATATCCGGTAGTCCAGCTAGAAGTATTATTCTTTCGAGGTAAGGGATGTTATTTTATTCGAAAATGATATTATTTCTTCAATATCATTATGCCGAAATATTGGTTAAATTTTTTTATCAAATTTGGAACTTTTCATGTCGGGGTTACTATTCATGAGTTACTATTCACGAGTTACTATTCACGAGTTACTATTCACCGAAAAATAAAATTTTCTTCTTTTCGTCCAAAATATTTATTCTGGATACTAGCTTTGATTGTATCCATGTTTTGATCATTCTTGAATTTTACTCCACTCTGGTTATTTATGAAGTATTTTTGAACTTGGATTGTTTAAAGTACGAATCCTTAATATTTGTTCTTTTGTTTCACTGGATTCGTTTTCTTTAAAATATTTTTCATCATCCCCAATCTTAAATGATAATATAACTGAATATCTTTGGCCTGTAGTGCAAAGATGAATGACTTCTTGATGAATATCTTTCGCCCGTAGTGCAAAGATGAACAGGTGTTGAGATGAACATGACCGACTGATTAATATCTTTGGCCCGTAGTGCAAAGATGAACAGGTGTTTAGATGAACATGACCAACTGATGAATATCTTTAGCATGTAGTGCAAAGATGAATATTTGATTCCAGATATATATTGATTGATGTTACAGGGATAAAAAAAATAGACGATGAACTTTTCAATTCATATATAGAAGATAGTAGTTTGCATTCTCTACTTAACTCTTCTAATGAATTATTATTTCCGCTGCGAATATTGATTTAAAACTTGTTGTCTATTGTATTCTATTAGATTTTTCCCTGTTGAGGACTAACGATAATTTGTTATATATTATCTTAGTCATAATGTTCTTTACTAGGCTAGTTGAGCTCACCCTTTTCCTTGTTGTTCCATTTTTCTTCTCAGAAGGTGAGAATGTAGCGAGTACTAGTCGGGGTGTGAAATGATGGTTCTAGAAGTGGTTCTAATAGTCCTCACTATTATATAAAATAGTGTATTAATAATTGTAATGAGGACTTATTTGAGTGTGGATATTGTCTAGATGATAATATTTGTATTTACACTCACAGTTTAAGTGTTGTCGTATTTTACACAACAATTATATTAATAAAGTTGTAGTTATTTCTGTACCATGTATTTGGCGACTCAGAATAGGTTGGGTGGATTGGACCTATTTTGGGGGCGTCACACCAGCACATGAGCTGGAAGAATTAAAAATATTTGCCTCTGAAGGATCTTTGCCCAAATGTCGGATGAAGAAATGTGCCGGGTCCAACAGCTGGGTTAAACTATCAATCTGTGTCAAATGAGTGGGATCTCAGATACAGACCATCCAATCCATCATCATCACGGATCCATGAACCATATCCCCCATAAACTGAGTGGCGCGGATTTGGGCACCGATGGTACGAGGGGACCACCAGTGATAGAACATATCCTGAGTATGTGGACCCTCTAACAAAGTGTAGCCGTCAATACCCATCAATGGGATGTCATCGACGGACGACTGCAACACAAGCCAATAACGCCTGGCAGGAGGCAAGATTGGTACACGAATCTCTCTTGTGGTGCTCCTAATAGAACGCTTTCCTAAATAGAGCTCCCATCCTACATCTGTAAAGAGAGGAATCCTACGAGTAGACATCACATACTCGGCTCCAGTCTGGTATCCGTCCTCAAATCAAATGGCCAAGTGCTCCCTAGAATAGGGAATCCAAGTGATGACATCAGCTGTCAACAACTCCAACTGTAAGCGACAATGGGTGAAACCCACAGCTATAGGAACCTCCGCCAGAATGGAGTGATGCCATCACCATCCTCATGGATAGGTATCTAAACCTGACACACTCACAGGACGTAAACAGGGAAACCTCTCATAGGCCCAAAACTGCCAACACAAAGGCAAACATTTGCTGTCAGTGAACACTCTTAACCTGTACATGGAAAATCAAAAGAGAAATACTCACCAGCAGAAACAGGTAAAATCCTAGCCAAGACTCTGTCAAGCCCTTCGAGCTCATGCACATTCCCCTGAGGAAATAGGCAATGGTGTAGGAGGCCCAATCATACTCTCCAATACGGCCCACCTCTCTAGTGGCGCTGATCAAAGTGAATGACATCGTAGAAGAGTTATCAGCTATGAAGCAGCCCCTAATGATCATCAGGAACAATAGCCAAAGAATGTGATCCCTGACTCTCACATCATCGGGTATGGGCTCACTCAACAGCCCACTTATAGCATCTATGCTCAAAGGCCCCATACAGACAATCCTGCCCTTGAGCGCCTCAGCTAGAACTCCTAACAAGGATCTGACGGTAGTCGGGGTAATATTCGCCGTACATGGTACTGACGCCCCTCCAAACTCCATACCGGTGATCCGCCAATCCATCGGCGTAATCATCTCCTCACAATCGAACAAATAGAGAGACTGAGTCTGGTGAAACCAGCGCATAGATAATGCCCTGAGGTAACCCCATGGACAACGGCGGGGTAGAATGGAAAAGAACTCCCCAAAGCCTCAACCATGCACAATACCTCGATAATTTGAATGCAGAGCCTGATACAGGGAGTGTATGTTAAACCTGTTCCCTCGAGGCTGGGTAAAGCTGGAAACCTACATCACATGCAAATCAATGTCAAAATCCTTACTCCTCCTCAATAGGAAAAAAGGGAGATCAAATCCAGCTTTTACCTCATTTGTATGCAAGTAAACTGAGGGTTGGCGACTCAAATCACCCAAAAGCTCTGGAATAGCCACCTGAATGCTTAGAAAATCCCTATGGGGAACATTAGCAGCAGGAGCTGGAGCCGCTACCGGTACATTATCCTCCTCGTCCTCAACGTCCGGTACATCAACCTGGATAGGACATTTCACCGCATCTGCCAGACGACGAGGCTGTCTAACTAAACGGGGTCGAGGCACCTCAGAAGCCCTCCTCCGCACACCTGAAGTGGTCATGTGAGAACTACTCGGCTGATCCAGATCCATAATATCTGGAACACAAGTCTCCAAATCACCTCAGAAAGGGTGTGGTAAATTCTAACCTGGAGCTTTTCAAATACATTTTATGACTATATGCATGCATGCATTATTTTAACATACACCTACAGTAGTGTTAAAAATGCATGTCTACATAATGCCTAGACTTTTGGAAAATTTTTGTCAAAGTCTCCTTTGTAAACAAGACTATCCACATGCACATAGGCATGACTAGGTGGCCATTCAGTAGCACACCTACCCACAGTCATATACATCCTATAATGCATAAACATATCAAAGTCACAATACATGAGGGTAGATTAAATACCTGGATTGCTTTGCTTTATTACCTTTACTCATTTGTCCTCAACTAGGATAAGAAATAGAAAAAAAAGGTACAAATTTGATTGTTTCAAAAGTCAAATTTTTTCACAACTTTATGTTCAGCATAGTTTAATACTAACATTTACTATGTTGAATATTTTTTATCAAGACATATGAGCATGCATATTCACTACTATGTGTTTAGACACATTTCATATAACAAGTAATTTCCAACGGATAAAAATTGGAAAAGAAGACATGCATATGTTACCAGAACAATGTAGAACAGTTGCACGGTGATAGAATTTGTAGAAAGATGCCCAAACTCAGCAAATCTGAAGAGGAACTCTCGAATTTCTTATGTGTCACAACTTGGAAATGAATTAGGAAAGCAACGGGCAGCTTAAATCTACCCACGGCTGGCCGTAGGTGTACCTGTGGCTGCTACAGGTGTACCTGCGACTCCCCTGGGTGGGTCCCACCCCTCCGGCTCGATCTAGTTCGAGTTGCAAAGGAGTTTTCACAGGCTGAAAAGGTCAAATCAGGAATAAAAACGCTACGCGATTGAGCAGAATAGCCTGAAATCCTGATTTTCATGGGTCAAGTTTTGGCTTTACATATCACTCATTGGTATTCACCCAAACACAGGCTTCACTATATCGATGATCACAGCTGTTGCAAACTACATCCTGCAATACCTCAAGAAGGTCCGATGCCATCAATTCGAGGTTGTAACCCCAAAACCTTGCTTCCCAGCAAAAACTCTATTCAACTCAGCCGTTGATATATACGTCAATGAAGGTCAAGCAGCCTTGACAGTATTCTCTAGCAGGATCCCATCCGTTGATGAACATGTCAGCGAAGGTCAGGCAGTCCTGATAACACAGACTGTTGGCAGTAACTTCAACTGAGCATCCTTATCGGGGGAGGACCGATGATGGAATATGTTATACGCATCCTCAACAGACAAAACACATCCCCACAGAGTCTCTTGAACATGAGATATACATTTTTAGTGAACGTCAGTACCAAGGATTAAGGGCTTTGGTGATAATCCCAACATCAACATCCTGGAAATTCAGGGTAGCTTTGGATCACACGTCCAAACAGTTTATCAGAGTGGTCATGAATAACCCTTCTCCCGGTAGAAGTCAAGGGGATCCGACAATCATCCCACCATGTTGGAGAACAATCCAACAAACCACATACATTTGCATCATGATGTTGTACATTGCATCATCATTATCTTGTTACATTTCAAGTGTCTAGTATTCTTTATCCTATCCATGCCACTGCTGTAAGACCACAACCTTTTATAAATTAAATTGAATTTCCTCTAATTATTATTGTGAATAATAATGTGTTAATTTGATATAATACTTTGATTATGGGTGAAATATGCAAATTTTACAAAATAAGTAAGTGGTTATAAAATATTCATTGTTGTCAGGGAATATTCGTTTAGTCGTGGAATATTCTTTTTGTCGAGAATATCCGTACGATGGCGCAGCCATTTGTGGGCCCCATAACAGAATAACGATCTGATGAAGAAAATGACAAGTTTGAGTTTTTATAAATAACGGTATAATTGTTACCGTTAACACTGTTAAAATACCCGGTGGTTAAAATACAGTAATACACGTGGTTGCACAGTATTGCATAATATTGTTGAATTATTGATCCTTTACGTAAGAATGCACTACTCAATAATTGTTATAGTATTTACAGTTCAATATTTTATTTTATTGCTTCAATAATTGCTACGTTGATATTTATATTATTGTTGTTTCAATAATTTTCACTACACAGTATTTTCCATTATCAGATCAATAGTTCATATTATTTGAATAATATTATTAGATCACATTATTGGCAATGTCTAAGGAAGTTCTGTCTAAAGAGAGTTTTGGTCACTTAATTGCGCGCCAATAAGGAGAAATTCTTATCGGAAAGCCCCCTCTTTCCTGGGAATGATCTGGCTGTCATAATTGTGATTTTGTAATATTATTTATGAATAATTAATTATTGATTTATATGATAAGGAAATATTTATGTTATGTGGATATAAATGATGGATATATTTATTTTATGTGGTTATAAATAAAAGAATTAATTCTGAGGTATTTTATCAGTATTTTGTCAGAATGGAGGTATTAAAAATCGTCCGTATATAGATTTCGGGCATTTTTTGTTTAGAATTTGGAAAAACTTAAAGCTTCAAAGTTGTAGAGAATTAAATTTCCTATGGAAAGCATATGAGATTCGAATTTTTCTGATATAAGGGCTATTTATTATGAATTATTGAAGTTTCAGAAATTAAATATTTTTATTAAAATTATGGGTGGGACCCACTTTTATTTTTTTAAAACATGTGGGCTGCTGAAATTTTTTCAATGATGGCATGCTCCAGCTTGCTCAGCAAGTGTGGGCGTAGAATGAAGAAAAAATAATAATATTATTTTATTATTTAGTCTGCTTTGGCGATCTAAATATTTTCCTATAAATAGGTGCTTAGGTTAGAATTGAAAATCACACCAGAAACATAAGTTTTCTCTCTATATATATTATCGAGCGTATTTTGTGAGTATTTAGATACTTTGAGAGTTGCTATTCAGTGCAAGTTTTCTTCGACTTTACATCCGATATTCCGATCAGAAATACTGTTATTTTGAGGTAAGGAATATTATTTTCTTCGTAAATGATATTATTTCTTTCAATATCATTATGCCGAAATATTGATATGAATTTTATTGTGAAATTTTTACCTTTTTGTGTCGGGATTACTATTCACGTATACGACACTATTCATGTATACAACACTATTCACGAATACGACACTATTCACAGAAAAATGAAATTTTGTCTTCTTTGTCCAAGATGTCTATTATGGTTACTATCTTTAATTGTATCCATATTTTGATCTTTATTCTTGAATTTTACTCCACTATGGTTTATTATGGAGCGTTTTTGAACTTGGATAAATGGTAGTACGAATCCTTAATATTTGTTCTTTTGTCTCACTGGATTCGTTTTTTTTAAGATATTTTTCATCATCCTCAGTCCTAAATGATGATATTACTGAATATTTATGGTCTGTAGTGCAAAGATGAATGATTAACTGATGAATATCTTTAGCCCGTAGTGCGAAGATGAATATTGATTCAAGATGTATATTGATTGATGTTACATGAATAAAATATTGTTGATGGACTTTTAAATCTTCGAAGATAGTAGAATTCATTTTCTACTTGACCCTTTTTCTTTTTGTTCTATTTTTCTCAGGAGGCGGGAATATTGTGGGAACTAGTCGGGGTGTGGAGTGATGTTTCCAATCAGTTGTGTTAGCAGTCCTCATTATTTTGTAAAATAGTATTTTAATAATTGTAATGATGACTTATTTGAGTGTGGATATTGTCTAGAAGACAATATTTGTATTTAAACTCACAGTTTATGTGTTGTCGTATTTTGCACGACAATTGTAGTAATGAAGTTGTATTTGTTTCTGTACCATGTATTTGACGACTCAAAATGGGTGATGTGTACCTATTTTGGGGGCGTCATAGTTGGTATCAGAGCTTAGGGATATGGTCTCTGTCGAAGATCGGGGAATAGAACTAGGAGGGGAGAGACGAGTAAATCCTTAGCTAGTGTGTCCTACCTAAGCTTATTTGTTGGTCGGTCATAATATAGGGATATTATGTGATATGTTAATTTGTTTAATTAACCCTTGTTTTATGGCAGTATTTAAGAATGGCAGTTGAGAACGTTAACAATGGAGTGTATGAGACCGTTGAAACACCTTTAATCACAAACCAGGAGAACGTGCAACAGGAAGGCAATATTCCTCCTGTAAACAACACTACCGAACAAATGATGAATGATAGAATGTTTAGAAGCGTTTTGTAGTTCATGTAAAATCAGACGAGGGAGACTCATGTACAAAATACGAGTGGGAATGATAGCAACGCACGACTTGTCATAGCCATGCAGTTCAAACAGTTGGGACCACCAGAATTTGCGGGAAAGCCGGATCCGATCAAGGCGGAGACGTAGGTTAAACAAATTTCCAAGATATTTGATGTCTTGGGATGCACGGAGGAACAAAAGGTTCCATTCGCCACCTTTATGTTCCGTGGTGAGGCAGATTACTGGTGGAAATCTGTGAAGCGTACGCAGCCTGCCGCACTCAACATGTCTTGAGAAATTTTTTAGAAACTGTTAAATGATAAGTACTTTCTTGAAAGTATTCGTCATATAAAAGAGGTAGAGTTTATCAGATTAGAACAAAATAACATGACTGTGTCTCAGTATGAGGCGAAGTTCGCAGAGTTATCTAGGTTTGCACCTCATTTGGTAGAGAATGAGGAACGAATGACACGGATATTTCTGAGAGGTCTAAAACCCGAGATTCGGTAATATCTTATCTCTCATAAATTTTCTTTATATTCAGATGTTGTAAACAGGGCTCAATTATTAGAGCGAGATAACGAGTATATTCAACCGAGAGACCACAACCAGGGTCATACTGGTGGCAGCAGCCATCGGAGCAATAAAAACTAGCGTGGAGAAAAACATTCGGACAAAAGCGGTAACCACTCTGGTGGTAATTGTGGCCATGATGGTAGAAGAAGCGAGTCGGAGGGAGATTTCAAAAAGAGAAGGTACAACAATGATAACGTGAAGACGTCAGCACAAACATCAACTGTTTCTAGGGGAGGAGAACGACCACCGGTCGTATGTTACAAATGCGGAAAAGTGGGACATATCAGCCCAAACTGCCCACAACAATTCAAGGTGTGTTATAACTGTGGAAAGGAAGGTCATATAGTTAGAGATTATCTTGTAGCGAAACCAAGTCCAGTGGGAATGGTGACTCTGAAGGCTGTTCCGGACAAGTCAAAGTCAGCAGTTCTTGGAAGAGCGTTTGTCATGACTGGCCAAAACGTGAGGAACCCGAACGAGGTGATCACGGGTAAGTTAATCATAAACTCTTGCGAAGTTTATACCTTATTAGATACCTGTTCTACCCATTCTTTTATCTCTCTTGCTTGTGCTCAACATTTGAACTTGACTCTGGAGAAAATAGACTTTGACTTATCTGTTGAAACTCCGTTAGGAGAAACTTTCGTTACATCTACTGTTTATAAATCTTGTTTGATCCAAGTTGGTACTATCACATTACCTGTCGATCTTATTTCTTTAAAAATACTTGCATTTGATGTGTTTTTAGAAATTGATTGGTTAACTTTTCATCATGCCAAAATTGATTATTTTCATAAGGTTGTTAGTTTTCATATTCCTAACCAACCTGTTATGCGAATTCAAGCTACCAAACTACTAAAGTCAATCACTATCATATCAAGCCATAAAGCTATTCGTTTATTGAAAAACGGATGTCAAGCTTTCTTAGCCCATGTCACGGACTTGAACAAAAACACATCAGATTTGAATAATATTTCTATTATTAGTGAATCCTGACGTATTTCCTGAAGAACTTTCCGGTCTACCCCCAGAACGTGAAGTTGAATTCTTTATTGACCTTGAACCTGATACAAAGCCCATTTCTAAAATCCCATATCGAATGGCTCCTATTGAACTACAGGAGTTATTGGACATCGGTTTCATTCGTCCTAGTACATCTCCTTGGGGTGCTTCGATTTTATTCGTAAAGAAGAAAGATGGGAGTATGCGACTTTGTATTGAGTACCGGGAATTAAACCATGTCACCATCAAGAATAGGTATCCACTACCTCGCATTGATGACCTATTCGACCAGTTGCAAGGAGCACAATTCTTTTCAAAGATTGATCTTCGTTCTGGATATCATCAGCTGAAGATTAAAATTGAGGATATTTCGAAGACTGCCTTCAGAACTCGGTACGGGCATTATGAATTCTTAGTCATGTCTTTTGGATTGACTAATGCTTCTGCTGCTTTCATGGATATGATGATTCGTGTGTTCAAAGAATATTTGGATCAGTTCGTTGTTGTCTTTATTGATGACATCCTCATCTATTCCAAAAGCTGTGAAGATCATGAGCACCATTTGAAGCTAGTACTTCAAAGGCTTCGCGATAACAAGCTATATGCCAAGCTGAAGAAATATGAGTTTTGGCTTGAGGAAGTAGCATTCGTTGGGGACGTGGTGTCAAAACATGGAGTATCTGTTGACCCGACGAAGATTAAAGCCATACAAAGTTGGGAGCAATCGAAGTCAGTGATCGAAGTACGTAGTTTTCTGGGCTTAGCTGGTTATTATCGGAGATTTGTGGAAGGATTTTCTCGAATCGCTACTCCATTAACTCAGCTGACTCAGAAAGATATAAAATTCGGTTGGAGCGAGGAATGCGAGAAGAGTTTCCAAGAGCTCAATAGGAGACTCATTTTGGCACCTGTTCTGACAATACCATCTAGTTTCGATGGATTTGTTATCTACGGCGATGCTTCAGGCAAAGGGTTAGGATGTGTTCTCATGTAACATGGGAAAGTCATAGCCTATGCCTCGCGACAACTCAAAGAATATGAGAGGAATTATCCTACTCATGATCTGGAGTTGGCAACAGTCTTTTTTGTGTTGAAAATCTGGAGGCACTACCTGTATGGGGAGAAGGTAGAGATTTATACAGATCATAAGAGCCTTAAATATATCTTCACCCAAAAGGAACTTAACATGCGGCAATGATGTTGGCTCGAGTTGTTGAAAGATTACGACCATACCATCCAATACCATCCTCGAAAAGCGAACGTGCTAGCTGAAACATTGAGTAGAAGATCATATGCGGGTACGAGTGCATTATTGTTAACACAAAGGCCCATTTTGTATGACTTGCAAAGGATGGAAATAGAGGTAAAGGCTCCAAGTACCGACATGATGATATCAAATATACGAGTAGAACCGACTTTAATCGATAAAGTTAAAGCTGCTCAAGCTACGGATATGGAGTTGATGCGTATGAAGAAGAAAGTACAAGAAGGTGCTATTCCAGAAGTAAGAATCGATGAAGACGGAATACTTCGAGTCAACTCCAGACTTTGTGTTCCTAACGATTCTGACTTGAAGCATAGAATCATGATGGAGGAACATAACACACCGTTTGCAATCCATCCTAGGAGTACCAAAATGTATCATGATCTTTGACATATATTTTGGTGGAACAATATGAAGAGAGAGATCGCGGAGTTTATCTCGAGGTGTTTAACTTGTCAACGTGTAAAGGCAGAGCATCAAGTGACAAAGGGTCCATTGCAACCACTTGAGATTTCAAAATGGAAGTGGGAGCACGTTACCATAGATTTCGTTACGGGTCTTCCCAAGGTTTCTCAAGGCATAGATGCGATTTGGGTTATTGTTGATAGATTAACCAAGTCTACTCATTTCTTGCCTATACGGGAGACTTATTCCCTTGAATGTCTTGCTCGTATATACGTGAATGAGATTGTGAGATTGCATGACATGCTAGTATCCATAGTTTCGGATCGTAACCCAAGATTTACTTCACGATTTTGGGTTAGCTTGCAGAAAGCTATGGGCACGGATTTAGGATTCAGTTCGGCATACCATCCTCAAACGGACGGGTAATCAGAAAGGACTATTCAAACTCTTGAATATCTATTAAGACTCTGTGTCCTAGATTTAAAAGGGAGTTGGGATAAGTATTTACCATTGGTGGAATTCTCCTACAATAACAGTTATCAAGCAAGTATAGACATAGCTCCATTCGAGGTGTTGTATGGAAGAAAATGTCATTCTCCAGTATGCTGGGACGAGGTAGATGAAGCAACATTGTTGGGACCAAAATTGGTACGCATAACTACAGAGAAGATCCAAATGATCCGACAACGTATACAAACGGCACAGGATCGACAAAAAAGTTATGCGAATCTTCATCGAAAGGACGTGGAATTTAATATTGGGAATCATGTATTATTACGTATTGCTCTATGGAAGGGAGTAACAAGATTTGGGAAGAGTGGAAAGCTCAATCCAAGATTTGTTGGTCCATTTGAGATTCTTGACCGAATAGGAAATGTGGCCTATAGACTTGCATTACCTCCAAGCATGTCTCGTGTTCATAATGTTTTTCACATATCTATGCTTCGTAAATATGTGAAAGACCCGAATCACATAATTGAGTCAGAACCAGACGAGATAGCTGAAGATTTAACGTACGAGGAGGTACCTGTTAAGATCTTGGATAGGAAAGAGCATGCCCTACGCACCAAGGTTATACCACAAGTTAAGGTTTTGTGGAGGAACCATGCTATTGAAGAAATAACCTGGGAGTTAGAATCAGAAATGAAAGCGAGGTATCCTCACCTTTTCGAAACACCAGGTACGTACGTCAATTTTGAGGACGAAATTTCATAAGGAGGGGAGGTTGTAACCTTTTATAAATAAAATCGAATTTTTTCTAATTATTATTTTGAATAATAATGTGTTAATTTGATATAATACTTTGGTTATAAATGAAATGTGCAAATATTGCAAAATAAGCAAGTGGTTATAAAATATTCATTGTTGTCGGGGAATATTCGTTTGGTCGTGAAATATTTTTTTTATCGGGAATATCCGTACGACGACGCAGACATTTGTAGGCCCCATAATAGAACAACGGTCAGATGAAGAAAATGACAAGTTTGAATTTTTATAAATAACAGCGTAATTGTTACCGTTAATACTGTTGAAATACCCGATGGTTAAAATACAGTAATACGCGTGGTTACACAATAGCACACGATATTGCAGAGTATTGTTGAATTATTGATCATTTACGTAAGAAGGCACTACTCAATAATTGTTTCAGTATTTACTGTTCAATATTTTATTTTATTGATTCAATAATTGCTACGTTGATATTTATATTATTATTGTTTCAATAATTGTCAATACATAATATTTTCCATTATCAGATCAGTAATTCATATTATTTGAATAATATTATTAGATAGCATTATTGGCAATGTCTAAGGAAGTTCTGTCTAAGGAGAGGTTTGGTCACCTAATTGTGTGCCAGTAAGGAGAAATCCCTATCGAAAAGCCCCCTCTTTCCTGAGAACGACCTGGTTGTCATAATTGTGATTCTGTAATATTATTTATGAATAATTAATTATTGATTTATATGATAAGGAAATATTTATGTTATGTGGATATAAATGATGGATATATTTATTTTATGTGGTTATAAATGAAGGAATTAATGCTGAGGTGTTTTATCAGTATTTTGTCAGAATGGAGGTATTAAAAATCGTCCGTATGTGGATTTCGGGTATTTTCTGTTTGGAATTTAGAAAAACTTAAAGCTACAAAATTGTAGAGAATTAAATTTCCTATAAAAAGCACATGAGATTTGAATTTTTCTGATATAAGGGCTATTTATTATGAATTATTGAAGTTTCGGAAATTAAATGTTTTTATTAAAATTATGGGTGGAACCCACTTTTCTTTTTTTAAAACATGTGGGCTGCTGAAAACTTTTCAATGATGGCATGCTCCAACTTGTTCAGCAAGTGTGGACGTAGAATGAAGAAAAAATAATAATATTATTTTATTATTTAGTTTGCTTTGGCGTTTTAAGTATTTTCCTATAAATATGTGCTTAAGTTAGAATTGAAAATCATACCAGAAACATAAGTTTTCTCTCTCTATATATTATCGAGGGTATTTTGTGAGTATTTAGATACTTTTAGAGTTGCTATTCAGTGTAAGTTTCCTTCGACGTTACATCCGATATTCCGATCAGAAATACTGTTATTTTGAGGTAAGGAATATTATTTTCTTCGTAAATGATATTATTTCTTTCAATATCATTATGTCGAAATATTGATATAAATTTTATTGTGAAATTTTTATCTTTTTGTGTCGGGATTACTATTCACGTATACGACACTATTCACATATACAACACTATTCACGAATACGACAATATTCACATAAAAATGAAATTTTCTCTTCTTTGTCCAAGATGTCTATTATGGTTACTATCATTGATTGTATCCATGTTTTGATCTTTATTCTTGAATTTTACTCAACTATGGTTTATTATGGAGCGATTTTGAACTTGGATAAACGGTAGTACGAATCCTTAATATTTGTTCTTTTATCTCGTTGGATTCATTTTTTTAAAGATATTTTTCATCATCCTCAATCCTAAATGATGATATTACTGAATATCTGTGGCCTGTAGTGCAAAGATAAATGATTAACTGATGAATATCTTTGGCCCGTAGTGCAAAGATGAACAGGTATTTAGATGAATATGACCAACTGGTGATACAAATGAATATCTTTGTCCTATAGTGCAAAGATGAATATTGATTTAAGATGTATATTGATTGATGTTACAGGGATAAAATATTGATGATGGACTCTAAAATCTTAGAAGATAGTAGAATTCATTCTCTACTTGACTCTTCTAATGGATTGCTGTTTCCGCTGCACTTGTTGAACTAAAACTTGTTGTCTATTATATTTTATCAGATTTTTCCCTGTTGAAGACTAATGATAATTTGTTCTGTATTATCTTAGTCATAATATTTTTTACTGGGCTAGTTGAGCTCACCCTTTTCCTTTTTGTTCCATTTTTCTCAGGAGGCGAGAATATAGCGGGAACTAGTCGGGGTGTGGAGTGATGTTTCCAGTCAGTTGTGTTAGCAGTCCTCACTATTTTGTAAAATAGTATTTCAATAATTGAAATGAGGACTTATTTGAGTGTGCATATTGTCTAGAAGATAATATTTGTATTTAAATTCACAGTTTATGTGTTGTCATATTTTGCACGATAATTTTAGTAATGAAGTTGTATTTGTTTCTGTACCATGTATTTGGCGACTCAGAATGGGTGATGTATACCTATTTTGGGGGCGTCACAATTGCATTGTATGAATATGATAAAGAGGGGCGTCTGCAGACACTCGAAATTTTCTGCATACCTGTTACTAACATTGCAGGAGGGCAGAATCGTCTTTCAGAGATAACCCTGGAAGACAGCTCAGTTCAATCCCAGAGACAACCCTGGGATATTCAGTTATTACCATCTTAGAGTTAACCCTGAGACATCTAGCTCAGTCCCGAAAATAACACCGAGAGTTTTCAGTTTCAACCTCGGAGATAACCCCGAGGAATGCAGTTCAAATACCAAAAATCACACTGAAGAAGACCGTTTCATCTCGGAGATAACCCCGAGATACTCAGTCTCAGTCCCAAAAACAACACCGGAAAAGATAGTATCAACCTCCGAGATAACCCGAGGAGTGTCGTTGACGTTCCGAAGATAACCCCGAAGATGCTCATTCCAACCCTTGCAGTCAGCTTCAAGCTCAGAGTTAATGTCGAGGCACTCAACTCCAGTCCGAGAGATAACCCCGGGAGGATAGGCCAACCTTAGAGACAAACCTGAGGACATTCAGCACTTACAGCAACCCAATCTCAGAGATAACCCTAAGCAACGACTTCTAAATCAACCCAAACCGGAGATAACCCCAGTGAGGGGCAAAATCATCATTTTGCCTACTCAATCCTACATTATACCATCTCAGCAAACATTTCAACATACATTACACATAGGAATGCCCTACAAGAACCAAAGAGCTCCAATCCTGAGTGACTACTACACAAGACAGCACACCGGATAGAATTTGAAGCCTGAAGACCAAGGGCATGGTCCCATCTTCCTGACTTCGTGCAACCTCTAATCCCATATCATTGTGTAGCTCTCGACAACAGCATGCCGTAAAAGGCCTTATACACCTTGATCGGATGACCGGATTGAAGTTCTGAAAGTTCGAGCGGACATCACGTTGCATGCGTGGACGTACTTCGAGATGGCGGAACCAGCGAAGCCCGGGGCAGCCCGGGCAGTCGCAAGTGCATCTGTGGCTGCCGCAGGTACACCCGTGGCTCCCCCCTCTATAAATAGAGTGCTTGGGGCAGCCATTTTGCATAGAGAAAAAGGTGAGGAAGCCCTGTCCAATTTTCTTTGTACACATCCTAAACTGAGAGCTTTCTCATTTCAAACACTTCTGAGCGTATATTTGGCTATATTTTTACTGATGGGAGCCGAGTGTTCATCCATTTAAAGCTATTAAAGTCTTCTTTTGCAGTCCACTGTAAGCCTTCTTATATTTTCTAAAGTTTTTCTACATTATTGTGCACACATAGTTCTTTACGTTGAGAGTCATGTAGCGTGTGTATGCTCAGACTTCGGTCCATGGATTTTATTTCTTTTTGTATATATATATATATATATATATATATATATATGTGTGTGTGTGTGTGTGTGTGTGTGTGTGTGTATGTGTGTGGGGGGGGGGGAATGATCCATAACATCTATTTGTTATGGATCAAAAATGAGCAAATAACATCTAAACCTTCCATTACATTTATGAACGGCTAAGATTAAAAATTCAATCTCGCTATCCGCTAGTTATACTAGCGGATTGGAATAATATTTTCCACTTCTGATTATGCCCCCATCTTCTAGCGGATGTATATCATCAGTGAAAAGAAACTGGTGAGAAGGAAAAGAAATTGGGCGATGTATATCATCAGTGAAAAGCGTCCATGTTCTAGCGGAGGTATATCATCAGTGAAAAGAAACTGGTGAGAAGGAAAAGAAATTGGGAGAGCTGCAATGCGATTTCTACCTACGAATTAGGGTTGTGAAAGTAAAAAGGAATTGGGAATTGGGGAATTATGGCTGCTGTGAATGAGAAAAAAAATTAATGAAAAGGAACTGATCGAGGTTTCCAATTTTGGGGTGCTGATTAATCCTATAAACAACAAATTCAGCGCTAACAGAAACCAACTCTGTTTTTATCTCTCTATCTCTATTTTTCTCTCTCTCCCTCTGTGCATACTCATTCCTTCTTCTTGGATTCGTACATCTCCCATCATCCCACTCGAATCTTAGCTACTTTACTTTCCTTTTCTCCACCAATAGTTAAGTTCTTCCCTTCCCCTTTAAAACCCACCCAACACTTTCACTCCCCTTTTCAAGTCATTGGATTTTCAGCCTTCAAATCTTCTCTCTCTCTTCTTTTAAGCCTACCTAGCTTCTCTTTGTTAAAAGCCCTTCCCTTCCTTATATCATCGGCGCTACTGTGGCTCCATTTGTTCAGGTTCTAGTTTGGATCTATTCACCTGTTGCGAATCCAATAAACAAAATAACAATTGTCGTGCTGCTTTTTTGCTTCCTTCACTCGTGCGTCAACTTGGCTTAGTGGGGGTATAATTGTTCAGAAATAATTTTTATCCCGTCCGCTAGAATAACTAGCGGATGCCGGGTTGCATTTTTTAATCTGGACCCTTAATTATTACTATGAATGGTTTAGATGCTATTTGCTATTTTTAATCCATAAAAAATAGATGTTATGGATCATTCCCCTATATATATATATATATATTGTATATATTTACTTTTCAGTCTGGCCTGGAGTTTACTTCGTGGCCTTTTACCGCTTTATTTACATTTTTGTCAGGCCTGGAGTTTACTTCATGGCCTTTTACAGCTTTATTTACATTTTGTCCCGCCTGGAGTTTTCTTCAAGGCGGTTGATCATTTTATTGCTTCATTTATATTTTCCAATTCCCCATGGAGGTGCTTCATGGTGGTTGAATGGTTTACTGCTTTATTTATATTTGAAATCCCCCATGGAGGTGCTTTGTGGTGGTTGATTGTTTGCACACACACACACACACACACACATACACACACACACACACACACACATATATATATATATATATATATATATATATATATATATATATATATATATATTTACGTCTTTTATATATATAATTGTTTATAGCTTTCATACAAATTGCTACATCATGTGAGCCTAGGAATCATGTGATCACATATTCAGTTTACTGAATCTAGATTCGATTCCCGTGATGGACATTTTCAGCTGTACATGGCTTGTAAATTATTCACGGTGTTGAATTTTCTTAGATGCCTCTTATGCCCATAAGTAGTTCGGCGTTGTTATGTATATTATTTTCTCGAAGATGCTTCGTATCTCGAAAATAAAAGCAACTAAACCGAATATTTAATAAAATGGAAGTATCAAAGGTCTCAATTACTATTGAGCATAAGGGTTTGAAAAAAACTCTTTTACAAAACATCATTGCTATATCTTATTAAAACTGAATTTTATATAAAATTTTAAACCCTTTGTATATAGGTACGAACGAGGCATAACACTACTTCCAAATAATTACACATTAATCCACACACACACATTCATATAACAGTTTAATTGAAAAGTGGTGATCACCGTGGCAACACGAATGTCGGGGGGTGCCTAACACCTTCCCTCCGCATAATCAAGTCCCCGGACCCTAACGAATCTCGGTTTCATAGAACCATTAAGTAGTGTCACATCACTGGGATAAAGTGCAAATCTTTTCTCGGTTGTGTTGGTACAACTATTTAAAAAAACCAACTGGCAACTCTTATAGTCCAATCGTCGACATATACATGTCGGAACTTTTCACAACTTGTTTTTTCAAATAAATCTCACCTAATATGAGAACACCAAAATACAAGAACAGAAAAGGGATAAATAAAAATCCCGATGTCGATAACCATTGGACATACTGCTAAGTTATTCATTAAGCTCGAGAGTTCTTAACAGTCTGTCACTTCTTCATTGGTGCAACTGATCTTGTGATTGGTTTTTTTCTAATCTTAGATTGCACTTCTTCACCACATGAGGTTTGCTAAGTCTTTGCATCTTTGGTAGACTTCGTCTGGCACTTAGCATCCTCTGAACCTTAGTTAGCTTGTGTACAGATTTTTTTCTGTATCTGTTCTTCTTCTGCTTTTGATGGTTCATGGTGATTTTTAGACTGGCTCTTTGAATCTTCTTTCTGATCTTCCAATCTTTTGAAAGCTATTTTCTTGGCCTTCTCGGCTTTCAGCTTAGCTGCCATTTTCACTGGAATTCTCATTGTTGTTGAGTGAAGCCTTTTCCTGGTTGAGCTTTTCTCCTTTCTTGCTTCACTTTCTACTTTCGTAGTCTCACTGCCACTGAGACATTTTCTGTTTTGCTCTATAGAACTCTTAAAGTCAACAACCTTACTTGAACCAACCTTTTCTTCTTTTGAGCTTTTGCTGTTAAATAACCTTTCACGAGCTTCCCGTTGGATTATAGTCATTGGGAGTTATTTGAATTGATTCGTAGATCTCGAGTTATTTAGTGCAGACTGCAGATGTGACATGACAACTCCTTTTTCACTTTTCTGACACTGCAGTCTACTATTTCACCTACTCCATCAGAGATGTCACTTTAGTGTGTCAGGCAGGTAGTCACCTTTATTTATTCTTTCTGATTCCTCGATCAAAACATCAGGAGTTGTCCTTCTGCATCGATGTTTTCAATATCCAACGTTTGAATGTCAGTCTTTGTATTGAGATGTTGCCAAGGCTTCAATACTCAGATGACTGAACTCTACAATTCTGATACAGATGACCTTGAACTTGATCGTAGTTAGTTTGTTAAATATTGATCATTGACTAATTAAGACAACACTACGATTCTGAGAGTGTTCTTTGGATCTTTAATGCAGAACTTCTCTTACTCCACTCGTGCAACGCTTCATTACTTCTGCTTGCCTTGACTTACATTAGGTACTGACAACTTGTTTGATTACTCTGGCCCTCCTTAACTTCAGGACTTATCAGGTTTGTCATGCTCAGTCTCTTTCTCCTTTTGATCTCCCGTTCATATATCATTAATGGTCTGACCCATATTTAATCTTCTATGTCTATTCTGTATAGGTTGGTTAGTGTCTCCGTTATAGACCTCATCAGTTTCTGCATCTAACCTGGCAAGCACTACAATCATAGTTATACCCAAGATAGTCATCTTTTGTTTATCTTGACAACCACTACATTGCTGATTTCCTTTAGCCATTCACATCATCTGAAGTCTTCTTACTATTGCTTGTGGAAGACTTCCCTTAAATAGCTTCATTACTCAATCAGGATGCTGATTGAGTTTGTGCTTCGATCTTCTATTTGCTTGCTAGCCATTTAGGTGAATGCTCTCTTGCTTCCTTTAGATAGATTGCATCTCTATAATTCTGTCCAGAGGCTTCATTTTGGATGCTTTGGGAGTGCTCATATGTTGAGAATCGTGTTGACACTACGATTCTTTCTTGGCGTTGTGAGCACCGTTAGGCTTATTCGAAGACTTTGTTCTACAAACTACGATCTGACTTTGATTCTGCAGACACTACAACTCCGAGAGCAGATTATACATCAGACCACGATTTCTGTCTTGACACTTGTTATCTTTGTCTGATCTAGCTCAACTACGATTTCTGCCTCTGATGTGATTAGTAGCTTGGCAGGTTCTTGAATCAACTCTACGACTCTGAGTGAGGCCCTTCAAGGTAGACTACGATCTATAGCCATTTTCTCGATACTCTATGATTCTGCCTTGGCTTCTGCAATTCCTCAGCTGCCTCGACGCTCTACGATTCTGCCTTGATAGTCTCTGAATACTTTGTTTCTCCTGGCAGACTTCTAAGGCTTGTGCAGTACTCTACGATCAAGCAGGCCTATCTATTACATCATATAAGATCAACCTAACAAGCTTGATCTTTCTATACTTAATACTTGTACATCATGTTCTTTTGAAAGACTTTACAAAGCTATTTTATTCATATAGGATCAACTTAACATATTTGATCATTTCAGTCTAAGTCCTTGTACATATTTCCCTATTGTCTATTCAAGGACTTACAACTTATTTCAATGCAGACATAATTGCATATTCATTCATTAAGATCATAATCAAATCTTATATAAATAGGAATATCATTTACATGCTTATTCCTAACAGAAACTTTAATAGGAAGGTGAAGAATATAGCTTATGTCGAGGGGTCGATATGTGAGACATATAGTTTTGATGAGATATCTACGTTTGTCTTAGACTATTTTCCCGACGAAGTCTTGACAAAGGACAATCGAGTCCAAAGACATGATGATGGGGGCAATGTTGAACTAAATAGTCGGCTTTCTATATTTTTCTACCGTATCGCTCTTATAGAAAAAGGAAGCACATATTTCTCTCTGAGCAAGAATTACATGCTACACATACTTACATTCTTCTCAATTACGAGGAGATTGACGAATTTGTGAGATACACATATAAAATTCATATTTATTGGACCTATATCTTAACCTGCAATCTCATACATTCCAATATGTTAATGTTTATAAAATTGTATAGATCATACAACGACAAGTTAAAAGCGAATCATCTTGGCATAACTAATAAAGATATTCAACTCAGTTGTAATCACAAATTTGAACTTTGGCTAAAAGACAAAGTTAGTTAAGTTAATTACGCACGACATATACTTCATTAATTTATGAATTAATTTAATTTAATTTAATTTTGGTAGGCTCTTAATGAGGAAATGAATCCTCCAAATGTACAAGTCCTAGCAATGGGCCCACACAGGTACCAAGTCAGCCGCAATGATTGCAAAATAAATGGATGAAAATTTCATACAAAGGCATATGCTCGTGGTAAAAGAACAACTAACACTTGAGTCAGTGTTTAATGAGATTTTTACAATGAGCTTGGCCGTGACTTTTATGGGGAGTTGGAGGAAATCATAGAGTTTATGTACAATGGTACTTATAGGGGTCAAATTAACTTGTTCAAGTGTCGTTGGTTTGATTCAAAAAAAGGGATATGTGTTTATCGACATGGAAAATTCGATATTGACATATATAGGTCCACATACGTTAACGCACCATTTGTGTTTCCAACTCAAACTGTACAAGTATACTACACTCCTGGTCTTGTTAGGAAAAAGGATAGACCGCCTGCAGATTGACAAGTTGTAATTCATACTCCCGCGCGCAGTCGTGTACAAATAGTAGACAGTGAGTTCTACCAAGAGGAGATGTTATGTGACGCCCCCTGTGATGCCCCCAAAATAGGTATACATCACCCATTCTGAGTCTCCAAAAATATGGTACAGAAACAACTACAACTTTATTAATACAATTGTCGTACAAAATACGACAACACATAAATTATGAGTTTAAATACAAATATTGTCTTCTAGACAATATCCACACTCAAATAAGTCCTCATTACAATTATTGATACACTATTTTACAAAATAGTGAGGATTATTATAACAACTACCTTTGAACATCACTCCACACCCCGACTACTTCCCGCAATATTCTCGCTTCCTGAGAAGAAAAATGGAACAAAAAGAAAAAGGGTGAGCTCAACTGGCCCAGTAAAGAATATTATGACTAAGATAATATAGAACAAATTATCGTTAGTCCTCAACAGGGAAAAATATGATAGAATATAATAGACAATAAGTTTTAGATCAACAACTGCAGCGAAAACAACAATCCATTAGAAGAGTTAAGTAGAGAATGAATTCTACTATCTTCTAAGATTTAAAAGTCCATCATCAATATTTTATCCATGTAACCTCAATCAATATACATCTTGAATTAAATATTCATCTTTGCACTACAAGCCAAAGATATTCATCAGTTGGTCATGTTCATATAAACACTTGTACATCTTAGCACTACGGCCAAAGATATTCATCAGGAAATCATTCATCTTTGCACTACAGGCCAAAGATATTCAGTAATATCATCATTTAGGACTGAGGACTTCAAAAATTCATAATAAATAGTTCTTTTATCAGAAAAATTTGAACCTCACGTCCTTTTCATAGGAAATTCCATTCTCTACAACTTTTCAGAAGAAAGTTTTTCCAAATTCCAAACAGAAATTGACCGAAATCCATAAACGGACGATTTTACAGGCTAAAATCAAATTTCAGTCAAGAAATGGGGTCCACAAACATGAAAAACATGTTTTAAATATTTTTAGTAACAAAAATACTCTTCCTCCTCATTTATTCATATATCCCACATTCATTGTAAAAATATCACCATTATTATATTATTATAATATAATAATATATTTAAATGAATTTTTACCAGAAAAAGATAAAAAAAAATAATTTTCAACAATTGTCACATTAAAAATTTTCTCCATCTATATCCACATACAATGAATATTTTTCTCATCATATAAATTAATAATTAATTATTCACAAATAATATTACAGAATCACAATACTGACAACCAGACAGTTCCCAGGAAAGAGGGGGCTTTCCAATAAGGATCTCTCCTTACTGGCGCGCAATTAGGTGACCAAACCTCTCCTTAGACAGAACTTTCTAGACATTGTCAACAATGTTATCTAATAATATTATTCAGATAATATAAATTATTGCTCCGATAATGAAAAATACTGTGTAGTGACAATTATTGAAACAACAGTAATATAAAATATCAACGTAGCAATTATTGAATCAATAAAATGAAATATTGAACAGTAATTACTGTAACAATTATTGAGTAGTGTCTTCTTCCGTAAGAATCAATAATTGGTGCAAAACCATGTGTTATTGTGTGTTAACCACCAAGTATTTCAACAGTATTAACGATAACAACTACGCCGTTATTTATAAACAACTTATACTTGTCGTTTTCTTCATCCAATCGCTTTCCGTTATGGGGCTCACACAAGGATGCGCCGTCATACAAATATTCTACGACCAAACGAATATTCCCTGACACTAATGAATATTTTATAACCAGTTGCTTACTTAAAATATTTGCGCATTTCACCCATAACTAACCACATTAATCAAATAAACCCTTACTATTTCAAAATAATAAATAGAGGAAATTAAATTTCATTTATAATAAGTTGGGGTCTTATAACCTCCCCTCCTTATAAAATTTCGTCCTTGAAATTAACGTACGTACCTGGTGTTTCGAAAAGGTGAGGATACCTCGCTATCATTTTCGTTTCTATCTCCCAGGTCATTTCATCTATAACATGGTTCCTCCACAAAACTTTAACTTGTGGTATGATATTTGTGCGTAGGACATGCTCCTTTCTATCCAAGATCTTGACAGGTGCCTCCTCATGCGTTAAGTCTTCGGCTATCTCGTCCGGTTCTAACTCAATAACGTGGTTCGGGTCTTTCACATATTCACAAAGCACGGATATATGAAAAATATTATGAACACGAGACATACTTGGAGGTAACGCAAGTCTATAGGCCACATTTTCTACTCGGTCAAGAATCTAAAATGGACCAATAAATCATGGATTGAGCTTTTCTCTTTTCTCGAATCTTGTAACTCCCTTCCATGGAGCAACTCGTAACAATACATGATCCCCAATACTAAATTCTACGTCCTTTCGATGAAGATCCGCATAACTCTTTTATCGATCTTGTGCTGTTTGTATACGTTGTCGAATCATTTGGATCTTTTTCGTAGTCATACGTGCCAACTCTGGTCCCAACAATATTACTTCACCCACCTCATTCCAACATATTGGAGAGCGACACTTTCGTCCATATAATGCTTCGAATGGAGCCACACCTATACTTGCCTGATAATTGTTGTTGTAAGAGAATTCTACCAATGGTAAATACTTATCCCAACTCCCTTTGAAGTCTAAGACACAAAGTCTTAATAGATCTTCAAGAGTTTGAATAGTCCTCTCTGATTGTCCATCCGTTTGAGGATGGTATGCCGAACTGAATCGTAAATCCGTGCCCATAGCTTTTTGCAAGCTAACCCAAAATCGTGAAGTGAATCTTGGGTCACGATCCAAAACTATGGATACTGGTGTGCCATGCAATCGTACAATCTCATTTACATACATACGCAAGGGAATAAGTCTCCCGTATCAGCAAGAAATGAGCAGACTTTGTTAATCTATCAACAATAACCCAAATAGCATTTATGCCTTGAGAAATCGTGGGAAGACCCATAACGAAATCTATGGTAATGTGTTCCCACTTCTATTTCTGAATCTCAAGTGGTTGTAATGGACCCTTAGGCACTTGATGCTCCGCCTTTACACATTGACAAGTTAAACACCTCGAGATAAACTTTGCAATCTCTCTTCATATTGTTCCAGTAAAATGTATGTCGAAGATCACGATATATTTTGGTACTTCCAGGATGGATTGCAAATGGTGTATTGTGTGCCTCCATCATGATCTTATACTTTAAATCAGAATCGTTAGGAACACAAAGTCTGGAGTGGACTCGAAGTATTCCTTCTTCATCGATTCTTGCTTCTGGAATAGCACCTTCTTGCACTTTCTTCTTCATAAGCATCAGCTCCGGGTTTGTGGGTTGAGCAACTCTAACTTTATCGATTAAAGTTGGTTCTATGCGTATACTTGACATCATCGCATGGGTCCCCAGAGTCTTGAATTCTATCTTCATCTTTTGTAAATCACACAAAATGGGCCTTTGTGTTGATAACATCGTACTCGTTCCCTCGTATGATCTTCTGCTCAATGTGTCAGCTACCACGTTCGCTTTTCCAAGATGGTATTGAATGGTATGGTCGTAGTCTTTCAACAGCTCGAGCCAACGTCATTGCCGCATGTTGAGTTCCTTTTGGGTGAAGAAATATTTGAGGCTTTTATGATCTGAATATATCTCTACTTTCTCCCCATATAGATAGTGCCTCCAGATCTTTAGTGCGAAAACGACTGTTGCCAACTCTAGATCATGAGTAGGATAATTCCTCTCATACTCTTTAAGTTATCGTGAGGCATAGGCTATGACTTTCTCATGTTGCATGAGAACACATCCTAACCCTTTACCTGAAGCATCGCTTAGATAACAAATCCATCCGAACCAGATGGTATTGTCAGAACAGGTGCCGAAATGAGTCTCCTCTTAAGCTCTTGGAAACTCTTTTTGCATTCCTCGCTCCATACGAATTTTGTATCTTTCTTAGTCAGCTGAGTTAATGGAGTAGAGATTCGAGAAAATCCTTCCACGAATCTCCGATAATAACCAGCTAAGCCCAGAAAGCTACGTACTTCAGTCACCGACTTCTGTTGCTCCCAACTTTGTATTGCTTCAATCTTCACCGGGTCAACAGATACACCATATTTTGGATACCACGTGCCCAAGAAATGCTACTTCCTCAAGCCAGAACTCGCATTTCTTCAACTTGGCATATAACTTATTTTCACGAAGCCTTTGGAGTACCAACTTCAAATGGTGCTCATGACCTTCATGACTTTTAGAATATATGAGGATGTCATCAATAAAGACAACAATGAACTGGTTTAAATATTCCTTGAATACTAGATTCATCATATCCATGAAAGCCACAGGAGCATTAGTCAATCCAAAAGACATGACTAAGAATTCATAATGCCCGTACCGAGTTCTGAAGGGAGTCTTTGGGATATCCTCAGTTCTAATCTTTAGCTGATGATATCCAGAACGAAGATCGATCTTTGAAAAGAATTGTGCTCCTTGTAACTGGTCAAACAGATCATCAATACAAGGTAGCAAATACCTATTCTTGATAGTGACATGGTTTAATTCCCGGTACTCAATACAAAGTCACATACTCCCATCTTTCTTCTTTACGAATAAAATAGGAGCACCCCAAGGAGATGTACTAGGACGAATAAAATTGATGTCCAACAACTCCTGTATTTGGACCTTTAACTCCTGAAGTTCAATAGGAGCCATTCGATATGGGGTTTTAGAAATAGGCTTTGTACCAGGTTCAAGATCAATAAAGAATTCAACCTCACATTTCGGGGGTAGACCGAGAAGTTCTCCAGGAAATACATCAGGAAATTTACTAACAACATGAATATTATTCAAATCTGACGTGTCTTTATTCAAATCCATAACATGGGCTAAGAATGCTTGATATCCATTTTTCAATAAACGAATAGCTTTATGACTTGATATGACACTGATTGATTTTAATGGTTTAGTTACTTGAATTTGAACAACAGGTTGATTAGGAATATGAAAACTAACAACCTTACGAAAACAATCAATTTTGGCATGATGAGTAGTTAACCAATCAATCCCTAAAATCACATCAAAAACAAGTATCTTTAAAGAGATAAGGTCAACAGGTAATGTGATGGTGCCAACTTGGATCAAACAAGATTTATAAACAGTGGATGTGATGAAAGTTTCTCCTAACGGAGTCTCCACAAAGAGGTCAAAGTTTAATTTCTCCAGAGTCAAGTTTATACGTTGAGCACAAGCAGGAGAGATAAATGAATGGGTAGCACCGGTATCTAGTAATGTATAAACTTTGCAAGAATTTATGATTAGCTTACCCGTGATCACCTCATTTGGGTTCCTTACATTTTGACCAGTCACGACAAACACTCTTCCAGGAACCGTTGACTTTAACTTTTCTGGGACATCCTTTTTAGTCACCATCCCGGTTGGACTTGGTTTCGCTACAGTGCCATCTCGAGCGATATGTCCTTCCTTTCCACAATTATAACATACCTTAAACTGTTGTGGGCAGTTTGGGCTGATATGTCCTTCTTTCCTACACTTATAGCATACGACCGGTGGTCGTTCTCCTCCCTTAGAACCAGTTGTTGCTGGTGCTGACGTCTTCACATTGTCATTATTGAATCTCCTTTTTTTTTAAATCTCCCCCCGACTCGCTTCTTCTATTTTCATGGCCATGATTACCACCAGAGTGGTTGCCGCTCTTGTCCGTATTTTTCTTTCTCCGCTGGTTATCGTTGTTCTGATGACTGCTGTCACCGGTATGATCCTGGTTGTGGTCCCTCGGTTGAACGTACTCGTTATCTCGCTCTAATAATTGAGCCATGTTGACAACATCTGAATAGAGAGAAAATTTATGAGAAATGAGATATTGACGTATGTCGGGTTTCAAACCTTTCAGAAACATCCGCGTCATACGTTCCTCATTCTCCACCAAATGAGGTACAAACCTGGATAACTCTGCAAACTTCGCCTCGTACTTGGACACCGTCATGTTGTTTTGTTCCAGTCTAATAAACTCCACTTCCTTCATATAACGAATGCGTTCAGGAAAGTACTTATCATTGAACAGTTTCTGAAACGTCTCCCAAGACATGCTGAGTGCGGCTGGATGGGTACGCTTCACAGATTCCCACCAGTAATCTGCTTCATTACGGAACATAAAGGTGGCGAATGGAACCTTTTGTTCCTCCGTGCATTCCAAGACATCAAATATCTTGGTAATTTGCTTGACCCACATTTCTGCCTTAATCGGATCCGGCTTTCCCCAGAATTCTGGTGGTCCCAACTCTTTGAACTGCTTGGCTGTGACCAGCTGTGCATTGCCATTGTTTCTACCTGTATTTTGAACAGAAGCCTCCCTCGTCTGGTTTTGCATAAACCGCAAAAAGCTTCTAAACATCTCATCGTTCATCGTCTGCTCATTAGTGTTGTTTACAGGAGGAACATTGCCAGCCTGTTGCACGTTTTCCTCATTGGTCGGTAAAGGTGTCTCCACGGTCTCATTTATCCCACTGTTAACATTCTCAGTTGTCATTCTCAAATACTACCATAAAATAAGGGTTAATTAAAGAATTAACATATCACATAATATCCCTATATTTTGACCAGCCAACAAATAAGCTTAGGTAGGACACACTAGCGAAGGATTTACTCGTCTCTTCCCTCCTAGTTCTATTCCCCGATCTCCGCCAGAGATCATATCCCTAAGCTCTGATACCAACTGTGACACCCCCCAAAATAGGTATACATCACCCATTCTGAGTTGTCAAATACATGGTATAGAAACAACTACAACTTTATTAATACAATTGTTGTGCAAAATACAACAACACTTAAATTGTGAGATTAAATACAAATATTGTCTTCTAGACAATATCCACACCCAAATAAGTCCTCATTATAATTATTGATACATTATTTTATAAAAATGGTGAGGACTACTAAAACAACTTCTAGAACCATCATTCCATACCCCTGACTAGTACTCGCTACATTCTCTCCTCCTGAGAAGAAAAATAGAACAAAAAGGAAAAAGATGAGCTCAACTACCCCAGTAAAGAATATTATGACTAAGATAATATAGAACAAATTATCGTTAGTCCTCAACAAGGAAAAATCTAATAGAATACAATAGACAACAAATTTTAAATCAATATTCACAGCAGAAATAATAATTCATTAGAAGAGTTAAGTAGAGGATGAAATCTACTATCATCTATGAATTTAAAAGTTTATCATCAATATTTTATCCCTGTAACATCAATCAATATACATCTTGAATCAAATATTCATCTTTGCACTACAGGCCAAAGATATTCATCAGTCGGTCATGTTCATCTAAACACCTGTTCATCTTTGCACTACAGGCCAAAGATATTTAGTAATATCATCATTTAGGACTGAGGATGATGAAAAATATTTTAAAGAAAACGAATCCAGTGAAATAAAAGAACAAGTATTAAGGATTCGTACTTTAAACAATCCAGGTTCAAAAATACTTCATAAATAACCATAGTGGAGTAAAATTCAAGAATGATCAAAACATGGATACAATCAAAGCTAGTATCTATAATAGATATCTTGAAAAGAAAAAATAAAAATTTAATTTTTCGGTGAATAGTGCCGTATTCGTGAATAGTACCGTATACGTGAATAGTACCGTATACGTGAATAGTAACCCCGACACTAAAAGTTCTAAATTTGATAAAAAGTTCAGATCAATATTTTGGCATAATGATATTGAAAGAAATAATATCATCTATAAAAAAAATTAACATCTCTTACCTTGAAAAGACAGTACTTCTGACTGGAATACTGGATATAGAGCTGAAGGAAACTTGCACCGTATAGCAACACTCAAAGTCTTAAAATACTCACAAGAATACGCTCGATAATACAGAGAGCGAAAGAGAGAGAAAACTTCAGTTTCTGGTGTGATTTTCAATTCTAACCTAAGCACCCTATTTATAGGAAAATATTTAGAACACCAAAGCAGAAAATTTAATAAAATATTAATATATAAATTAAATTTTCTAAACCAACCTTTGAATCATCAATTTCAGCATGTTTGACAACAAGTGAGCCCACCAACAATAACAAAAACGTTTTTCTAAATATAAATATTTAAAACTTTCAAAAATCAATTATTCTAGAACTTCGGAACTTCAATAATTCATAATAAATAGCTCTTTTATCAGAAAAATTTGAACCTCATGTTCTTTCCATAGAAATTCCATTCTCTACAACTTTACAAAAGAAAGTTTTTCCAAATTCAAAGCAGAAATTGACCGAAATCCATAAACGGACGATTTTATAGGCTATAATCAAATTTCAGTCAAGAAATGGGGTCCACAAACATGAAAAACATGTTTTAAATATTTTTAGTAACAAAAATACTCTTCCTCCTCATTTATTCATATATCCCACATTCATTGTAAAAATATCACCATTATTATATTATTATAATATAATAATATATTTAAATGAATTTTTACCAGAAAAAGATAAAAAAAAATAATTTTCAACAATTGTCACATTAAAAATTTTCTCCATCTATATCCACATACAATGAATATTTTTCTCATCATATAAATTAATAATTAATTATTCACAAATAATATTACAGAATCACAATACTGACAACCAGACAGTTCCCAGGAAAGAGGGGGCTTTCCAATAAGGATCTCTCCTTACTGGCGCGCAATTAGGTGACCAAACCTCTCCTTAGACAGAACTTTCTAGACATTGTCAACAATGTTATCTAATAATATTATTCAGATAATATAAATTATTGCTCCGATAATGAAAAATACTGTGTAGTGACAATTATTGAAACAACAGTAATATAAAATATCAACGTAGCAATTATTGAATCAATAAAATGAAATATTGAACAGTAATTACTGTAACAATTATTGAGTAGTGTCTTCTTCCGTAAGAATCAATAATTGGTGCAAAACCATGTGTTATTGTGTGTTAACCACCAAGTATTTCAACAGTATTAACGATAACAACTACGCCGTTATTTATAAACAACTTATACTTGTCGTTTTCTTCATCCAATCGCTTTCCGTTATGGGGCTCACACAAGGATGCGCCGTCATACAAATATTCTACGACCAAACGAATATTCCCTGACACTAATGAATATTTTATAACCACTTGCTTACTTAAAATATTTGCGCATTTCACCCATAACTAACCACATTAATCAAATAAACCCTTACTATTTCAAAATAATAAATAGAGGAAATTAAATTTCATTTATAATAAGTTGGGGTCTTATAACCTCCCCTCCTTATAAAATTTCGTCCTTGAAATTAACGTACGTACCTGGTGTTTCGAAAAGGTGAGGATACCTCGCTATCATTTTCGTTTCTATCTCCAAGGTCATTTCATCTATAACATGGTTCCTCCACAAAACTTTAACTTGTGGTATGATATTTGTGCGTAGGACATGCTCCTTTCTATCCAAGATCTTGACAGGTGCCTCCTCATGCGTTAAGTCTTCGGCTATCTCGTCCGGTTCTAACTCAATAACGTGGTTCGGGTCTTTCACATATTCACAAAGCACGGATATATGAAAAATATTATGAACACGAGACATACTTGGAGGTAACGCAAGTCTATAGGCCACATTTTCTACTCGGTCAAGAATCTAAAATGGACCAATAAATCATGGATTGAGCTTTTCTCTTTTCTCGAATCTTGTAACTCCCTTCCATGGAGCAACTCGTAACAATACATGATCCCCAATACTAAATTCTACGTCCTTTCGATGAAGATCCGCATAACTCTTTTATCGATCTTGTGCTGTTTGTATACGTTGTCGAATCATTTGGATCTTTTTCGTAGTCATACGTGCCAACTCTGGTCCCAACAATATTACTTCACCCACCTCATTCCAACATATTGGAGAGCGACACTTTCGTCCATATAATGCTTCGAATGGAGCCACACCTATACTTGCCTGATAATTGTTGTTGTAAGAGAATTCTACCAATGGTAAATACTTATCCCAACTCCCTTTGAAGTCTAAGACACAAAGTCTTAATAGATCTTCAAGAGTTTGAATAGTCCTCTCTGATTGTCCATCCGTTTGAGGATGGTATGCCGAACTGAATCGTAAATCCGTGCCCATAGCTTTTTGCAAGCTAACCCAAAATCGTGAAGTGAATCTTGGGTCACGATCCAAAACTATGGATACTGGTGTGCCATGCAATCGTACAATCTCATTTACATACATACGCAAGGGAATAAGTCTCCCGTATCAGCAAGAAATGAGCAGACTTTGTTAATCTATCAACAATAACCCAAATAGCATTTATGCCTTGAGAAATCGTGGGAAGACCCATAACGAAATCTATGGTAATGTGTTCCCACTTCTATTTCTGAATCTCAAGTGGTTGTAATGGACCCTTAGGCACTTGATGCTCCGCCTTTACACATTGACAAGTTAAACACCTCGAGATAAACTTTGCAATCTCTCTTCATATTGTTCCAGTAAAATGTATGTCGAAGATCACGATATATTTTGGTACTTCCAGGATGGATTGCAAATGGTGTATTGTGTGCCTCCATCATGATCTTATACTTTAAATCAGAATCGTTAGGAACACAAAGTCTGGAGTGGACTCGAAGTATTCCTTCTTCATCGATTCTTGCTTCTGGAATAGCACCTTCTTGCACTTTCTTCTTCATAAGCATCAGCTCCGGGTTTGTGGGTTGAGCAACTCTAACTTTATCGATTAAAGTTGGTTCTATGCGTATACTTGACATCATCGCATGGGTCCCCAGAGTCTTGAATTCTATCTTCATCTTTTGTAAATCACACAAAATGGGCCTTTGTGTTGATAACATCGTACTCGTTCCCTCGTATGATCTTCTGCTCAATGTGTCAGCTACCACGTTCGCTTTTCCAAGATGGTATTGAATGGTATGGTCGTAGTCTTTCAACAGCTCGAGCCAACGTCATTGCCGCATGTTGAGTTCCTTTTGGGTGAAGAAATATTTGAGGCTTTTATGATCTGAATATATCTCTACTTTCTCCCCATATAGATAGTGCCTCCAGATCTTTAGTGCGAAAACGACTGTTGCCAACTCTAGATCATGAGTAGGATAATTCCTCTCATACTCTTTAAGTTATCGTGAGGCATAGGCTATGACTTTCTCATGTTGCATGAGAACACATCCTAACCCTTTACCTGAAGCATCGCTTAGATAACAAATCCATCCGAACCAGATGGTATTGTCAGAACAGGTGCCGAAATGAGTCTCCTCTTAAGCTCTTGGAAACTCTTTTTGCATTCCTCGCTCCATACGAATTTTGTATCTTTCTTAGTCAGCTGAGTTAATGGAGTAGAGATTCGAGAAAATCCTTCCACGAATCTCCGATAATAACCAGCTAAGCCCAGAAAGCTACGTACTTCAGTCACCGACTTCTGTTGCTCCCAACTTTGTATTGCTTCAATCTTCACCGGGTCAACAGATACACCATATTTTGGATACCACGTGCCCAAGAAATGCTACTTCCTCAAGCCAGAACTCGCATTTCTTCAACTTGGCATATAACTTATTTTCACGAAGCCTTTGGAGTACCAACTTCAAATGGTGCTCATGACCTTCATGACTTTTAGAATATATGAGGATGTCATCAATAAAGACAACAATGAACTGGTTTAAATATTCCTTGAATACTAGATTCATCATATCCATGAAAGCCACAGGAGCATTAGTCAATCCAAAAGACATGACTAAGAATTCATAATGCCCGTACCGAGTTCTGAAGGGAGTCTTTGGGATATCCTCAGTTCTAATCTTTAGCTGATGATATCCAGAACGAAGATCGATCTTTGAAAAGAATTGTGCTCCTTGTAACTGGTCAAACAGATCATCAATACAAGGTAGCAAATACCTATTCTTGATAGTGACATGGTTTAATTCCCGGTACTCAATACAAAGTCACATACTCCCATCTTTCTTCTTTACGAATAAAATAGGAGCACCCCAAGGAGATGTACTAGGACGAATAAAATTGATGTCCAACAACTCCTGTATTTGGACCTTTAACTCCTGAAGTTCAATAGGAGCCATTCGATATGGGGTTTTAGAAATAGGCTTTGTACCAGGTTCAAGATCAATAAAGAATTCAACCTCACATTTCGGGGGTAGACCGAGAAGTTCTCCAGGAAATACATCAGGAAATTTACTAACAACATGAATATTATTCAAATCTGACGTGTCTTTATTCAAATCCATAACATGGGCTAAGAATGCTTGATATCCATTTTTCAATAAACGAATAGCTTTATGACTTGATATGACACTGATTGATTTTAATGGTTTAGTTACTTGAATTTGAACAACAGGTTGATTAGGAATATGAAAACTAACAACCTTACGAAAACAATCAATTTTGGCATGATGAGTAGTTAACCAATCAATCCCTAAAATCACATCAAAAACAAGTATCTTTAAAGAGATAAGGTCAACAGGTAATGTGATGGTGCCAACTTGGATCAAACAAGATTTATAAACAGTGGATGTGATGAAAGTTTCTCCTAACGGAGTCTCCACAAAGAGGTCAAAGTTTAATTTCTCCAGAGTCAAGTTTATACGTTGAGCACAAGCAGGAGAGATAAATGAATGGGTAGCACCGGTATCTAGTAATGTATAAACTTTGCAAGAATTTATGATTAGCTTACCCGTGATCACCTCATTTGGGTTCCTTACATTTTGACCAGTCACGACAAACACTCTTCCAGGAACCGTTGACTTTAACTTTTCTGGGACATCCTTTTTAGTCACCATCCCGGTTGGACTTGGTTTCGCTACAGTGCCATCTCGAGCGATATGTCCTTCCTTTCCACAATTATAACATACCTTAAACTGTTGTGGGCAGTTTGGGCTGATATGTCCTTCTTTCCTACACTTATAGCATACGACCGGTGGTCGTTCTCCTCCCTTAGAACCAGTTGTTGCTGGTGCTGACGTCTTCACATTGTCATTATTGAATCTCCTTTTTTTTTAAATCTCCCCCCGACTCGCTTCTTCTATTTTCATGGCCATGATTACCACCAGAGTGGTTGCCGCTCTTGTCCGTATTTTTCTTTCTCCGCTGGTTATCGTTGTTCTGATGACTGCTGTCACCGGTATGATCCTGGTTGTGGTCCCTCGGTTGAACGTACTCGTTATCTCGCTCTAATAATTGAGCCATGTTGACAACATCTGAATAGAGAGAAAATTTATGAGAAATGAGATATTGACGTATGTCGGGTTTCAAACCTTTCAGAAACATCCGCGTCATACGTTCCTCATTCTCCACCAAATGAGGTACAAACCTGGATAACTCTGCAAACTTCGCCTCGTACTTGGACACCGTCATGTTGTTTTGTTCCAGTCTAATAAACTCCACTTCCTTCATATAACGAATGCGTTCAGGAAAGTACTTATCATTGAACAGTTTCTGAAACGTCTCCCAAGACATGCTGAGTGCGGCTGGATGGGTACGCTTCACAGATTCCCACCAGTAATCTGCTTCATTACGGAACATAAAGGTGGCGAATGGAACCTTTTGTTCCTCCGTGCATTCCAAGACATCAAATATCTTGGTAATTTGCTTGACCCACATTTCTGCCTTAATCGGATCCGGCTTTCCCCAGAATTCTGGTGGTCCCAACTCTTTGAACTGCTTGGCTGTGACCAGCTGTGCATTGCCATTGTTTCTACCTGTATTTTGAACAGAAGCCTCCCTCGTCTGGTTTTGCATAAACCGCAAAAAGCTTCTAAACATCTCATCGTTCATCGTCTGCTCATTAGTGTTGTTTACAGGAGGAATATTACCAGCCTGTTGCACGTTTTCCTCATTGGTCGGTAAAGGTGTCTCCACGGTCTCATTTATCCCACTGTTAACATTCTCAGTTGTCATTCTCAAATACTACCATAAAATAAGGGTTAATTAAAGAATTAACATATCACATAATATCCCTATATTTTGACCAGCCAACAAATAAGCTTAGGTAGGACACACTAGCGAAGGATTTACTCGTCTCTTCCCTCCTAGTTCTATTCCCCGATCTCCGCCAGAGATCATATCCCTAAGCTCTGATACCAACTGTGACACCCCCAAAATAGGTATACATCACCCATTCTGAGTTGTCAAATACATGGTATAGAAACAACTACAACTTTATTAATACAATTGTTGTGCAAAATACAACAACACTTAAATTGTGAGATTAAATACAAATATTGTCTTCTAGACAATATCCACACCCAAATAAGTCCTCATTATAATTATTGATACATTATTTTATAAAAATGGTGAGGACTACTAAAACAACTTCTAGAACCATCATTCCATACCCCTGACTAGTACTCGCTACATTCTCTCCTCCTGAGAAGAAAAATAGAACAAAAAGGAAAAAGATGAGCTCAACTACCCCAGTAAAGAATATTATGACTAAGATAATATAGAACAAATTATCGTTAGTCCTCAACAAGGAAAAATCTAATAGAATACAATAGACAACAAATTTTAAATCAATATTCACAGCAGAAATAATAATTCATTAGAAGAGTTAAGTAGAGGATGAAATCTACTATCATCTATGAATTTAAAAGTTTATCATCAATATTTTATCCCTGTAACATCAATCAATATACATCTTGAATCAAATATTCATCTTTGCACTACAGGCCAAAGATATTCATCAGTCGGTCATGTTCATCTAAACACCTGTTCATCTTTGCACTACAGGCCAAAGATATTTAGTAATATCATCATTTAGGACTGAGGATGATGAAAAATATTTTAAAGAAAACGAATCCAGTGAAATAAAAGAACAAGTATTAAGGATTCGTACTTTAAACAATCCAGGTTCAAAAATACTTCATAAATAACCATAGTGGAGTAAAATTCAAGAATGATCAAAACATGGATACAATCAAAGCTAGTATCTATAATAGATATCTTGAAAAGAAAAAATAAAAATTTAATTTTTCGGTGAATAGTGCCGTATTCGTGAATAGTACCGTATACGTGAATAGTACCGTATACGTGAATAGTAACCCCGACACTAAAAGTTCTAAATTTGATAAAAAGTTCAGATCAATATTTTGGCATAATGATATTGAAAGAAATAATATCATCTATAAAAAAAATTAACATCTCTTACCTTGAAAAGACAGTACTTCTGACTGGAATACTGGATATAGAGCTGAAGGAAACTTGCACCGTATAGCAACACTCAAAGTCTTAAAATACTCACAAGAATACGCTCGATAATACAGAGAGCGAAAGAGAGAGAAAACTTCAGTTTCTGGTGTGATTTTCAATTCTAACCTAAGCACCCTATTTATAGGAAAATATTTAGAACACCAAAGCAGAAAATTTAATAAAATATTAATATATAAATTAAATTTTCTAAACCAACCTTTGAATCATCAATTTCAGCATGTTTGACAACAAGTGAGCCCACCAACAATAACAAAAACGTTTTTCTAAATATAAATATTTAAAACTTTCAAAAATCAATTATTCTAGAACTTCGGAACTTCAATAATTCATAATAAATAGCTCTTTTATCAGAAAAATTTGAACCTCATGTTCTTTCCATAGAAATTCCATTCTCTACAACTTTACAAAAGAAAGTTTTTCCAAATTCAAAGCAGAAATTGACCGAAATCCATAAACGGACGATTTTATAGGCTATAATCAAATTTCAGTCAAGAAATGGGGTCCACAAACATGAAAAATATGTTTTAAATATTTTTAGTAACAAAAATACTCTTCCTCCTCATTTATTCATATATCCCAAACTCATTGTAAAAATATCACCATTGTTATATTATTATAATATAATAATATATTTAAATAAATTTTTATCAGAAAAAGATAAAATATTAATTTTCAATAATTGTCACATTAAAAATTTTCTCCATCTATATCCACATACAATGAATATTTTTCTCATCATATAAATCAATAATTAATTATTCACAAATAATATTATAGAATCACAATACTGACAACCAGGCAGTTCCCATGAAAGAGGGGGCTTTCCAATAAGGATCTCTCCTTACTAGCGCGCAATTAGGTGACCAAACCTCTCCTTAGACAGAACTTTCTATACATTGCCAATAATGTTATCTAATAATATTATTCAGATAATATGAATTATTGCTCCGATAATGAAAAATATTGTGTAGTGACAATTATTGAAACAATAGTAATATAAAATATCAACATAGCAATTATTGAATCAATAAAATGAAATATTGAACAGTAATTAATGTAACAATTATTGAGTAGTGCCTTCTTACGTAAGAATCAATAATTAGTGCAATACCGTGTGCTACTGTGTTTTAACCACCGAGTATTTCAACAGTATTAACGGTAACAACTACGCCGTTATTTATAAACAACTTATACTTGTCGTTTTCTTCATCCAACCACTTTTCGTTATGGGGCCCACACAAGGCTACGCCGTCGTACAAATATTCCCCGACAGTAAGAATATTCCACGACCAAACGAATATTCCCTGACAACAATGAATATTTTATAACCACTTGCTTACTTGAAATATTTGTGCATTTTACCCATAACTAATCATATTAATCAAATTAACCCTTACTATTTCAACATAATAAATAGAGGAAATTAAATTTTATTTATAATAAGTTGGGGTCTTACAACTAAGGACTTAGAACTCCTGCTAGAATTAATAGCATTTCATTGATAACCCAATATAAACAAGTACAATAGTTAATAAACCCAAAGTAACCTATATTATGCATAACACTTAAACATGTTATTCGCACGCATGTCGGTTTCCCAACATAATATATTTTCGTCTTCTATGAGGATTGTTCATCTCAGCAAATTATAAAAGTTCGTACCAAAGCAATTAGTTTGGATCGCTTTCTAACACATGATTTTAGTCTAGCCGAATCAAATGGCGTAGACACCTTTCTCAATGCATTTAGGAACAATTTATAAGTTCAATGTCTGCAACATGGTTCAAGGAATATAATTGTTACTTAAATCAAGTTTTAGAGTATAAATAATAATAATAATCTCCATGAATTTAGATAACACAAGAGTCATTCTAATAATTAATTACTCGTATGATCGATAAGAGTACAAGCTAAGGTATTTACCTGAGTTGTTGATAATATCCGACCTCGACTTATTATCCTTTGAATAACCTATATTTATTATAACAGTTAATCTCTATCGACCCAAAAATATAAATCTTAATCGATCTAATATACTAGCCTTAGATAACTAAGATTTCACAAAATAATTTATTTTACTATTTTTTTTCTTTATTTATCACTCTCTTATTCTAACTATTAATCTTCACATTTATTCCGTAGGACAATCTTTTATTATCTTAATTGTTCATTTAGGGTTTCACACCTTGTTGTATCCAAAAGTATTCTTACTTTATTTATTAACATTTAATTACTCATTAAGTAATTACCATTCATATTTTATTAGTTCAAAAATAATTTGTTATTACTTTGATTTATAATTAGAGGTATCTCTTTATACCACTCTAATTATTTATGTCTTAATTGCCCACAATTAAATAATCTTCAAAGGTATTTAGTTGTTCATTATTATTATTTCATAATTAAAGTAATTATTAACTTTAAATACTACTTTAATTGCCCACAATTAAAATGTTATTAATGTCTTTCTAATTGTTCATACTTTGTTAATTTCACAATTAGAAAAAGTGTTCACTATTATTGTAATTGTTTACTATTTATTAAAACACATTATTATTCATATGGTTTAAGCTATATTAATTCACAATTAAAATAAGTATTATCTCAATTGTTTATTAGTTTCACAACTAAACCACCTTTAGTTTTAATTGTTTAATTATAGTTTAGGAATTTTTTTAAGAAATCCTTAATATTAGAATAATTGAAATTTGCTAATTCAAAATTAAAATTACTTTAATTGTTTAATCATCTGTAATTAAAATAAAATTTTAATTATTTTTTATTTTAATTATTGTTTTATTTTAGGGAATTTTTATTTCTGACTCGGTTTGACCCGACCCAACTCGGTCCATCATCATAACCCGATCTGGTTTGACCTAGATCCGGGTCAGCTGTGAAAAGGGCCCGGCACGGCAGCGCCGGGTTTATACTTACAGGTGGCGTGGCAGCGCCGACCTTCCAGGGTTTATATTTTTTTTGAAATTGCTAAGGCGTGACAGCGCCAGATCTAGTTCTTTGTCGCGCCACCCCGACATAATTTCTAGGTTTGAGGTTTTTCAATATTTTGATCTTCTACCACTTTTGATTCAATCTTGCATAACTTTTGCATTATACATCCAAATGAGTTCAAATCACTTCCATTATCTCATAAACTTACATATCTTCAATATTTGATTTCTGAAATAACTTTCCAAAATATTTAGTTAATCAAACTTATTGATTTTCCAAGCTGGGGTTCTTATTTTAGCATGTCTTACCAATTGTTATGCTACGAGTCTGTTTTATGTCTAAATCTGATGATTCCACTTGGGTTATGTTCATATTTCATAGATGTTCAACATGATATTTACAAATTTTATGACATTAAACATCAAATCTCATGCTTTGAAGTATTCTAACTTAGATTTCATGTTTGTATGCTTTTCTCTTGTTCTTTTGGTTCTAAAATCACATATAAGGCATATATACCATATAATCTCCTTCCAATATTCATTCTTATAACTTCAAATCCATCATGATCTCACAACTTATAAACTCCCACAACCAAGCATGCATATTTACCTAGAATCATATATGCTAGCTTAACTTACAAAATTATAACTAGGTTATGAACTTACCTCTTGAATGCTTTCTTTCTTCTATCAATAAAGCTTAATTACTTTTCCACCTTGATCATTCTTTCTTGAAATTCCACCAAAAGCAAGAACTATACTAGATTTCTTTTTTTTCCTCGCTATTTCTCTCAAACTCTCTTAATTCTCCAACACTTAGGAATTTCAAGCAAATGAAGTAATGTGGTAGGAAAGGTCTATTTATAGAAAAGTCTTAAGTATATAATACTTAGTATAATACTTGTATTTTATACCCCTACTAGGTCATTAACCATTGGTAAAAGCTTATTAGGTAAAAAGGTTACCAACCCTTTACCTAACTTAGTCTTTCCCCATCATTGAACACATGGGTTTATCTTACAAGCCTAACTAAGCAAAAAATAAAATAAAATCAGCATTTTGTGTCCAACGGGGGAAAATTTTCGACAATTGGTTATATACACCCACATGTTGCATTTTTATTTTACCTTTTGTACATTATGTTTGCTTATGGACACATACACACACAGATATATATATATATATATATATATATATATATATAATCATATGATCCATGTACATTGGGTTTGTCCAGATTAATAACCATTGGGCTACTAATTTAATTTACTTAACTTGGATCCAATACACATTGGGATAAATTGTCAATTGATGAATAGATTTTATACCTATGAATTCGATATTATTAAACTTAATTATTGCTATCTTTAATTATTTTTTAGTATCTTTTATGTGTTTTGTGTTTATTTTTTGTAGGTTGGAGCTGGAGGGACAAATTGGTCATTTGGGAGAAGAAAAAGGTCAAAAATTATTAAAATTAGAGTTGAGTGGCATTTTTGTAATTACGCGGTCTTGGTCAAGCGCCTAGGCGCTTGGAAATGGCATGGGTTGAGCGCCTAGGCGCTCATGTGCGGCTAAAGAAGGATTTTTCTAATGCTAAGTGGGTTTTTGAAGCCAAAAAAGAATCTAAAAGAGGGCTGCGACTAATACAAATAGGAGAAGACTTTAGAAAAGAGGTATCACTCAATTTTTCAAGAGATTTGCAAAGAGGACAACGAAGAAAAATACGAAGGAGAATTGCAAGGGCTGAAGATCAAAGAGAGAGTATTAGAGCAAATTTAGAGTTTCTTATTCTCTTCTCTAGTTTTATCTGTTGTAATTATCTGGAATGTTTGGATTATTAATCTGGATGATGTTTTTCTTTATTATTATTATGAAATAAATTTCATTAAGATTGCAACGGAACTTTGTATGTAGTTTAAATTGAACATTCCCATTAAATGAAAGTTGGGTTTTTTTGAATTGTTTATTACATCTTTTGCTTATTGATTAATTGTTTGGCCAACAATTACTGTGATAATCTATATAAAATTGGAAGATGGAGTATAGATTGAGATCAGGATATGATAACATTTGTTCATATAATCTAATTAATGTTAATATGATTAGCATGTAGGATATGAATATACATATGTGTCTTTTGTATCTATTAAAAGAATTTATGCATAAAACCCTAATTAACTTGATTCACATAGGAATATAGTGAGTTGATTAACTGGGGTGTTCTTTGTAATTTGGTGTCTTACAGATTAGATTTAGGAAGATTTGTTCGCGTGTCTTTGGAAGAAGTGCGTGAGCACTATAAAATATTCTTGGATAATGATTCATATTAATTAATTGATTTAAATGGGAAGTAAATTGGTTTAAATAAAATACTAAGGGAAGTTGTAATCTTAACTTGTTAAATCTGCAGTTATTCTTGTGAAATTCTAATTTAATTATTAGTTTTGTTAAGTTTAATTTTCAAATCATAAACAATATTTCGTAGTTTAAAATAGGATTAATTGCATTGAAATTAGTAATTGATAAATATTAGTCTATTTTCTCGTGGAAACAATATCCTTGCTTGCTGAATATTACAATTGAACGCGTATGCTTGTGTGTTAAAATGCTATTAAGAAATTAGGCAACAAGTTTTTAGCGCCGTTGCCGGGGAAATTAGTTTAATATTTTGTCATTATTAATTTTGATAGAGTTAATCTTAATTTAAACTTTTTCTTTTCTGTTCTATTCAGGTGTTCTTGACTAGTGTATGCAAACGCGATCAAAGAAGACAGATTTATTGCCTTACGAGGACGATATCGAAAAAAAGTTTCAGCGGTTGCGTAAGTAGTTTAAAGAAACCAAAGAGGCACTTGATAAGAAAGATACTATGGCTAAAGAAGAGCAAAAAGCACTGCAGGATTATGTTACGCCACGGGTTACTGAAATTCAGTTGAGTAGTATGAGGCCTACCATTACTGCTACAAGTTTTGAGATAAAACTGGGGACAATACAGATGATTCAAAATTCATGTCAATTTGGAGGGTTGCCGAATGATGATCCGAACGATCACATAGTCAGCTTTATAGAAATCTGCGATACTTTCAAGTAAAATAATGTGTTAGAGGATGCAAGGCTTTTTCCATTTACTCTTAGAGATAAGGCTAAAAGTTGGCTCCATTCACTACCACCAGGCTCGATTACTACATGGAATGACCTAGCCCAGAAATTTCTTACAAAGTTTTTCCCGCCTGCAAAAATAGTAAAGTTGCGGAACAATATCTTCTCTTTCGTTCAGCATGATTCGGAATCACTATATGAAGAATGGGAGAGATTCAAAGACTCATTGCAAAAATGTCCACACCATAGGATTCCTAAATGGCTTCAGGTGCAAACTTTTTATAATGGTTTATTCAGTACAATGATATCGAGTATAGATGCTGCAGCGGGAGGAGCTATTATGGCCAAGAATTGTGATGAGGGGTATCAGTTGCTTGAAACCATGGCAGCTAATAATTATCAGTGGCCAACAGCAAGAACGACTCAGCCAAGGACAGTAGAGGTTTATGAAGTGGATGCGATGACATCATTGTCAGCTCAAGTGACAGCTCAGATTTCTGCTCTTACAAAGAAGATAGATGCACTTGGGGTACAACCAGTTCAGAAAATGAAAACGGTTTGTGAAATATATGCGGGTAGCCACTCCAGTGATCAATGAGTAATAAATCCTGAGTCAATCCAGTTTGTTTCTAGTTATAACAGGCAGCAGGGCAGTTATCCAAACAGTTACAATCTAGGAGTGAGAAACCACCCGAATTTTTTCTTAGAGTAATAACCAGTCACATGCTCAAGCACAAGCTCCAAGGCAATCATATCCACCTGGATTTCAGCCACATCAACAATCTCAACAACACCCACAACCTCATCAACCTGATAAGCTATCACAAATGGAAGAATTGTTGGCAAGATTGGCAACTCAGTATGAAGCCACAACGAAAAACCAATCAGCTGCAATAAAGAACCTTGAGAACCAAATTGGGCAGATAGCTAGTGCTTTGAATACTAGAACTCCAGGTTCTTTACATAGTGATACGGAGAAAAATCTAAGAAATGATGGAAATGAACAATGTAAGGCAGTTACACTCAGAAGTGGGAAGGAATTGACAACAAATTTAGACGGACAAAAGAAAATAATTTCTGCTGAGGATGGTGAAAAAGAGAGTGGAAATTCGGAAAGTAAATCTGGGGAAAAAGTTGTGAAAAAACAACAAGAAGATAAGCAAATAGCAGTCGTACCACCTGTGTCGTTTCCTCAAAGATTGCAAAAGCAAAAATTAGATAGACAGTTTTCGAAATTTTTAGAAGTGTTCAAAAAGCTGTAAATCAACATTCCATTCGTAGATGCTTTAGAACAAATGCCTAGCTATGCGAAATTCATGAAAGATATTTTAGCAAGAAAGAGGAAGCTAGGGGAGTTCAAAACTGTAGCGTTGACAGAAGAATGTAATGCAATTCTACAAAGAAAGTTACCACCGAAGTTGAAGGATCCAGGTAGCTTCACCATGCTATGCACGATTGGACCCCAGTTCTTTAACAGATGTTTGTGTGATTTGGGTGCGAGTATTAACTTGATGGCACTTTCAATCTACACTCAGTTGGGACTACCAGCACCAAAGCCAACAAGTATCTCTTTATAACTCGCAGATAGATCAGTGACATACCCTGGGGGCATTGTGGAAGACATATTAGTGAAGGTGGACAAATTCATATTTCCAACCGACTTCATTGTGTTGGACTATGAAGAGGATAAAGACATACCCATTATCCTTGGAAGACCATTTTTAGCCACTGGAAGGACATTAATCGATGTACAAAAAGGAGAGTTAACAATGAGAGTCCAAGATGAAGAAATAACTTTTAATATTTTCAAGGCTATAAAATTTTCGAAGGGAGATGAAGAATGCATTAGAGTTGATCTGATTGAAGAATCAACTAGAGAGATATTTAGTGAATCTGTGAATGAAGACCCTCTTGAAACTGCATTGGTTAGTAAAAAATTATTTGATGACTCAACTGTGCTAAAATGGGTTCAAATGTTAGATTCAGCTTCGAAGTTCACACGATGTTTGCAAAAATTTGAACCTTTGGATTATTGGAGAAAGCCAGTTAAAAAGGTGAAATCATCCTTAAAAGAACCTCCCACCTTGGAACTTAAGCCATTGCCTAACCATCTACGGTATGCCTACCTTGGTTCTTCTTCTACATTTCTAGTTATTATTTCTACATCACTTGATGAGGTTCAAGAAGAAAAGTTACTAAGGGTACTTCGGCAATACAAGACTGCTCTTAGGTGGACTCTTGCAGATATCAAGGGGATAAGACCATCAATTTGCATGCATAAGATTCTATTGGAAGATAAAGCAAAACTGACTATTGAACAACAACGAAGACTCAATCCCATCATGAAGGAAGTTGTAAAAAAGGAAATCATTAAATGGTTAGATGCAGGAATTGTCTACCCTATCTCAGATAGCTCATGGTTAAGTCCGGTTCAATGTGTGCCAAAGAAAGGGGAAATGACAGTAGTTATAAATGAGCATAATGAATTGATCCCGACTTGAACAGTTATGGGTTGGCGCGTGTGTATGGATTACAGAAAGTTGAACAAGGCCACTCGTAAGGACCATTTTCCTCTACCATTCATAGATCAAATGTTGGACAGGCTTGTAGGGCATGAGTATTATTGTCTCTTAGATGGATAGTCAGGTTATAACCAGATTGCCATTGCACCTGAGGATCAAGAGAAGATAACATTCACATGCCCATATGGTACCTTTACTTTTCGCAGAATGTCTTTTGGATTATGTAATGCGCTGGCAACATTTCAACGGTGTATGATGGCTATTTTTTCAGATATGGTCGAACAAAATCTCGAGGTATTTATGGATGATTTTTCAATTTTTGGGGATTCGTTTGATTATTGTTTGGAAAATCTCACTCTAGTGCTCAAACGGTGTATAGAAACGAATTTGGTTTTAAACTGGGAGAAATGTCATTTTATGGTGCAAGAGGGGATAATCTTAGGTCATCGAGTGTCATCAAAAGAAATTAAGGTTGATAGAGCTAAGATCGAAACCATCGAGAGCCTGCCACCACCTATTTCAGTAAAGGGTATTCAAAGTTTTTTGGGACACGCTGATTTCTATAAACGATTTATAAAAGACTTCTCCAAAATCACGAAACCACTTTGTAATCTTTTGGAGAAGGATGTCCCATTCAACTTTGATCAAGCATTCCTAGAAGCTTTTGATGTGCTAAAGAAGAAACTAGTTACCGCACCTGTAATCATAGCGTCAGATTGGAGTATCCCGTTCGAATTAATGTGTGATACTAGCGACTTTGCGATTGGCGCAGTTCTTGGCCAATAAAAGGATAAAAAATTTCACGTTATATACTATGCTAGTAAGATGTTAACGGACGCCCAACTGAATTATACCACTACCGAGAAGGAGCTATTAGCAGTTATTTATGCATTTGATAAATTTCGCTTATATTTGATTGGGATAAAAGTGATCGTGTTTACAGATCATTCGGCAATTAAATACTTAATAGCAAAGAAGGATATGAAGACGAGATTAATTAGATGGGTATTATTGCTACAAGAGTTTGACTTGGAGATCCGGGACCGAAAAGGAACAGAAAATTAGGTTGCTGATCATTTATCACGATTAGAGAATGCAGAGCTAAAAAAAGATGACACAACAATGATCAATGAATTTTCCCGGATGAACAACTATTTGCGGTAAGGATGGATACACCATGGTATGCAGATTATCTAAATTTCATTGTGAGTAAGGTGTTTCCGTCAAATTTGATAAGTCAGCAGAAGAAAAAATTTCTTCATGATGTGAAACAGTATTTATGGGATGAGCCATTTTTATTTAAATAGTGTGGAGATAAAGTAATAAGAAGGTGTGTTCCGGAAGTTGAAATGGAGAATATTCTATACAAATGTCATGCATCTGACTATGGTGGACATTTTACGGGAAAAATAACGGCAGCTAAGGTGCTTCAATGTGGATTCTTCTGCCCAACACTCTTTAAGGATGCCCGTATGTTTTCATTGAAGTGTGACAGATGCCAAAGATGTGACACCCCCAAATCCGGTACTTCCATTTCCACAGGATTTGGTGTTCACGATACAAATATCATCTATCTATCTACCCATAATAAATGCAAACCATGCAATAGATAGAAATAAAATCTTCCCCTTAAGGGTTACAACATCTAAATAATAATAATACAATCCCAGGTTAAACTAACCTTAAACATCTGTGCGAAATCATAAACATATAAGTCTTAAACAATAACATTAACTCAATTCTTAAACAAATACATCATCATATAAAACAACAAGTCTTCGTCACTTGCTAACTTTGCCCTTGCCTTTACTAGTGGAAGGTTCATCAGTTCTTTCGTTCTTAACTGCAATGTTATTATTAAGCAAGAGTGAGCACAAATGCCCACAAGTATAATAATGAAATAACAGTATAATAACATGTGAATAAATCAAAGATATCTGAATAAAAGCTCAACTTTTGAATCAAGAATGAATAACAAGAATCAAAAGAATTTTGAGGGTCATAAGACCTTGAACTATGCCCTAGGTTATCAAGGGTTATACTTGAAACCTTTAACAGTCATAAGACTATTGTGACAACCCCAAAATAGGTCCATTCCATCCAACCCATTTTGAGTCGCCAAATACATGGTACAGAAAATAACTACAACTTTATTACAACAATTGTCGTGCAAAATACAACAACACATATGCTGTGAGTTTGGATACAAATATATACCAAATGTGACTCATGTTCCAACCGTGGACATCACCTCACAATGACACCTTACATAAAGGTATAGTCAAAAACTGTTTTAGAAATTAGAATCTTTGGGAAGTGCTCAAGGAAACCTTCGTACATGGGAGGCCATGCGTCTAGGTTATGATAGATATCATATGGCCACAAATTATCCTTGGTTTACCCAATAGACCCCAAAGAAAAACGAGAAGATTACTATCATATTCTTCCCAATGGTGAGTCTTCTCTTGACTTATCATTATCTCCACTGTCTCTAATTGAGAATTATACTTCAAACAAACACCAAGATTATATAGGTAGTGCCCATAGATATACTCAGCAAGTGGATGAGCACAACCCTGTCTTATGATGACACGAGGTTGTATGTCATTAGACATCTTGTATGATAGTGGCAAAACACCCTTCCAACGTTGGGTTCGCCTCACCCTATTGGATTCACCAATATAACTACTAAATGAACTTTTCTATACTGCTTCGGGAGAACATCCACAGCTAGAGACCACCGTTCTATTTCCACGTTACCCTCGCTCGACCCAGCTACACTCTTATTACCTGAAAGGAATTGTGAAGCAAAAGGGTGAGCACAACTAGCTCAGTAAAGAATATCATGACTAAAGATAATTAAATTATCAATAGCCTTCATCAACAATAAATCAGAGATTTAGAACATATGGTAAATGATAAAAATTTCAACCATAGTTGCAGCGGAACGAGCAATCCATTAGAAGAGTCAAATAGACTATAAAGTCTATTATCTTCTCCATGTTAAAAATCCACCAACAATATTTTATCCCTGTAACATCAATCAACAATTCTGGTCCACAATCATATGAATAACTCATAATCATAACTGTAGTTCTAAATTCCTCTTCTCATCCAGGACGAAGATAATTTTCATCACCTATCTTTACCTGAAACATCAAAGATCATGGTTATACCAAATCACATTTCCTGTTCATAATCATACTAATAACTTCATCTTTGCACTACGGCCAAAGATATTCATTTGTATCACCAGTTGGTCATGTTTATCTCAACATCTGTTCATCTTTGCACTACTGGCCAAAGATATTCAACAACATGTCATCTTTGCACTACGGGCCAAAGATATTCATCAACAATTCATCTTTGCACTACAGGCCAAAGATATTCATCAATATTTCATATTTGCACTACAGGCCAAATATATTAATATCTCAAAGAAATATATAATCATTTCAGAATTTATATAAACAATAATTATAACCATGTTGATCAATTCACCTTTGCACTTAAGCTAAAGATATTCAATTATAAATTCAATGGTCATGATCATACCAGTCACAATTCAACTTTGCACTACAGGCCAAAGAGAACCCTAGTCATGATCATACCAATAATCTACCCATCTTTACACTCCAGTGAAAGAGAAATTCAACATCAGGGTTATAAAAATGTTATATATGATAATAAAATAATATGATCAACATATAGATTTAATCTCAAGAGTAATATTCATAAATCAACTATAATTTGGTTAGTAAAAGAAACCAATTTTGTCGTAAATAGTAACTCGTGAATAGTAACCTCGACTCAAAAAGGTAGAAATTCCACAATAAAATCTATACCAATATTTCGGTATAATGATATTGAAAGAATAACATTTCTTAAGCTTATAAACAATTTATTTAAATTGTTTACACTTTACTAATTAATGCATTTAATCATCATAAAATGCCAACTCTTAAGATTTCATCATCAATAACCAAAACCCTCATCAAAAATCTGCATATACCTCATATAGGATTCTCAAGCCATAAAATCCTATTTTCCAATTTTCTTTCTTCACAAAACATATTTAATTCATTTACTCATAACTAGACCATTTTCATGAAAAATACCAAATCAGTTCCAAAAATATTTCTTTTCTGGAATTTAGCATAATATAGTCCCATAGTGAACATATATTTTTCTCAGAATTTTTAAAAGTCATTTACTATTTTTCATATGGCCAAAATAGCCGAATATTTAGACATTTATCAAAAATTGTACTTTTGTCTAAAAATTCTGAAATTTACAGAGTATACTTCTATCATATACATGTACTCCCAATAAAAATTTCATCAATTTTGGAGTTAACCACAAGGAATTATAAGCAGTTACTTTTAAAATAGTCTTTTCTCATAAAATTCATAACTCTCAATCTATACATCCAAAAATCACCATTTTTGGACACAATCAAGAAAACTCATCAAAATATCATTTCAAATTTTTCCAGAATTTTGAAGATCAGAAAAATTACGAAACTGAAAATCATAACAACCCTTAAAATCCCTTACAATCCCTTACTATCCCTTACCTCAAAAGAGCAGTACTTCTGACTGGATATCGGATATGATGCTGAAGGAAACTTGCACTGATGAATAGCAACTCACCAAGTATCTAAAAACTCACAAAATATGCTTCATAATATAGAGAGAGAAAGAGAGAAAGCTTATGTTTCTGGTGTGATTTTCAATTCTAACTTAGCCCTCTATTTATAGGAAAATTTTGGTAGGTTTGACCTGCAACCTGATGGCTTTACCTGCTACTATTCCCACCCACCACATTTGAAATATAATTCAGCACATTTCTTCACCAACCACAAGTGGGGCCCACCAATTCTAGAATTTTCCACCAAAAATAATTTATAAACAACAATTTCTGAACCAGTCATCTCGTAAAATTCATAACAAATCATACGTTCATTTTTAACGGTTCAAAATTTGTGGACATATACTCAACTTATATATGTATAACATATCCAAAAATTACCACGATCCAACGGTCGGATTAAAAATTATAACCCCCGCAAAATATCTCAAAAACCCTGATTTTTAATACCTCCATTCCGACAAAAATACTGATAAAAACCTCAACATTAACTCCTTCATTTTTAACCACAAAAATATATCCCTCATTTATATCCACATAAAATAAATATTTCCTTATCATATGAATCAATAATTAATTATTCACAAATAATATTACAGAATCACATTTATGACAACCAGGCCGTTCCCAGGAAAGAGGGGGCTTTCCAATAAGAATTTCTCCTTACTGGCGCGCAATTAGATGACCAAACCTCTCCTTAGACAGAACTTTCTAGACATTGCCAATAATGTTATCTAATAATATTATTCAAATAATATGAATTATTGATCTGATAAAGGAAAATACTGTGCAGCAACAATTATTGAAACAACAATAATATAAAATATCAACGCAACAATTATTGAATCAATAAAATAAAATATTGAACAGTAATTACTGTAACAATTATTGAGTAGTGCCTTCTTACGTAAGAATCAATAATTTCAAAAATACTATGCAATACCGTGTGCTACTGTGCAATAACGCGTATTACTGTATTTTAACCACCGGGTATTCCAACAGTGTTAACGGTAACAACTACGCCGTTATTTGTAAAAACTCAATTTTGTCGTTTTCTTCATTCGACAGTTATTCGTTATGGGGCCCACAAATAGCTGCGCCGTCGTACGAATATTCCCCGACAGAAAGAATATTCCACGACCAAACGAATATTCCCCGACAACAATGATTATTTTATAACCACTTGCTTATTTTGAAAAATATTCATATTTCACCCTTAACTTTAACTTTTATCAATTTAACCATTTACTAAATAGAAAAATTGAATACTTTTATTTCATAAAATTCGGGGTCTTACAATCTCCCCTCCTTATGAAATTTCGTCCTCGAAATTTACGTACCTGGTATTTCAAAGAGTTGAGAATACCTTGCTTTCATTTCAGATTCCATCTTCCCTGTCATCATGATTTCTCCATTGCTCATCTCCTGTATTTCAGATATCATTCTAGAATACAGCTTCAAAACAAGTGGTTAATTTAACAAATTAACATATCACATAATATCCCGATATTATGACTGACCAACAAATAAGCTTAGGTAGGACACACTAGCGAAGGATTTACTCATCTCTCCCCTCCTAGTTGTATTCCCCGATCTCCGCCAGAGATCATATCCCTAAGCTCTGATACCACCTGTGACAAATGTCCCATCAGTGACAGCACCTCACAGTGGTACCTATCAGTTTGCCACCGCAGAACGGCGTCCCCTACGGAGAGTCTGGCTTCGGTGCATCCCCTATCAACAGGAAGTCACCAGCGAGAGGCTCGGGGCTCTTTACTTATAGCTCTGATACCACTGTGACAACCCCAAAATAGGTCCATTCCATCCAACCATTCTGAGTCGCCAAATACATGGTACAGAAAATAACTACAACTTTATTACAACAATTGTCGTGCAAAATACAACAACACATATGCTGTGAGTTTGGATACAAATATATACCAAATGTGACTCATGTTCCAACCGTGGACATCACCTCACAATGACACCTTACATAAAGGTATAGTCAAAAACTGTTTTAGAAATTAGAATCTTTGGGAAGTGCTCAAGGAAACCTTCGTACATGGGAGGCCATGCGTCTAGGTTATGATAGATATCATATGGCCACAGAATTATCCTTGGTTGACCCAATAGACCCCAAAGAAAAACGAGAAGATTACTATCATATTCTTCCCAATGGTGAGTCTTCTCTTGACTTATCATTATCTCCACTGTCTCTAATTGAGAATTATACTTCAAACAAACACCAAGATTATATAGGTAGTGCCCATAGATATACTCAGCAAGTGGATGAGCACAACCCTGTCTTATGATGACACGAGGTTGTATGTCATTAGACATCTTGTATGATAGTGGCAAAACACCCTTCCAACGTTGGGTTCGCCTCACCCTATTGGATTCACCAAATATAACTACTAAATGAACTTTCTATACTGCTTGAACATCCACAGCACCGTTCTATTCCCCGTTACCCTCGCTCGACCCAGCTACACTCTTATTACCTGAAAGGAATTGTGAAGCAAAAGGGTGAGCACAACTAGCTCAGTAAAGAATATCATGACTAAAGATAATTAAATTATCAATAGCCTTCATCAACAATAAATCAGAGATTTAGAACATATGGTAAATGATAAAAATTTCAACCATAGTTGCAGCGGAACGAGCAATCCATTAGAAGAGTCAAATAGACTATAAAGTCTATTATCTTCTCCATGTTAAAAATCCACCAACAATGTTTTATCCCTGTAACATCAATCAACATTCTGGTCCACAATCATATGAATAACTCATAATCATAACTGTAGTTCTAAATTCCTCTTCTCATCCAGGACGAAGATAATTTTCATCACCTGTCTTTACCTGAAACATCAAAGATCATGGTTACACCAAATCACATTTCCTGTTCATAATCATACTAATAACTTCATCTTTGCACTACGGCCAAAGATATTCATTTGTATCACCAGTTGGTCATGTTTATCTCAACATCTGTTCATCTTTGCACTACTGGCCAAAGATATTCAACAACATGTCATCTTTGCACTACGGGCCAAAGATATTCATCAACAATTCATCTTTGCACTACAGGCCAAAGATATTCATCAATATTTCATCTTTGCACTACAGGCCAAATATATTAATATCTCAAAGAAATATATAATCATTTCAGAATTTATATAAACAATAATTATAACCATGTTGATCAATTCACCTTTGCACTTAAGCTAAAGATATTCAATTATAAATTCAATGGTCATGATCATACCAGTCACAATTCAACTTTGCACTACAGGCCAAAGAGAACCCTAGTCATGATCATACCAATAATCTACCCATCTTTACACTCCAGTGAAAGAGAATTTCAACATCAGGGTTATAAAAATGTTATATATGATAATAAAATCAATATGATCAACATATAGATTTAATCTCAAGAGTAATATTCATAAATCAACTATAATTTGGTTAGAAAAAGAAACCAATTTTGTCGTAAATAGTAACTCGTGAATAGTAACCTCGACTCAAAAAGGTAGAAATTCCACAATAAAATCATACCAATATTTCGGTATAATGATATTGAAAGAATAACATTTCTTAAGCTTATAAACAATTTATTTAAATTGTTTACACTTTACTAATTAATGCATTTAATCATCATAAAATGTCAACTCTTAAGATTTCATCATCAATAACCAAAACCCTCATCAAAAATCTGCATATACCTCATATAGGATTCTCAAGCCATAAAATCCTATTTTCCAATTTTCTTTCTTCACAAAACATATTTAATTCATTTACTCATAACTAAACCATTTTCATGAAAAATACCAAATCAGTTCCAAAAATATTTCTTTTCTGGAATTTAGCATAATATAGTCCCATAGTGAACATATATTTTTCTCAGAATTTTTAAAAGTCATTTACTATTTTTCATATGGCCAAAATAGCCGAATATTTAGACATTTATCAAAAATTGTACTTTTGTCTAAAAATTCTGAAATTTACAGAGTATACTTCTATCATATACATGTACTCCCAATAAAAGTTTCATCAATTTTGGAGTTAACCACAAGGAATTATAAGCAGTTACTTTTAAAATAGTCTTTTCTCATAAAATTCATAACTCTCAATCTATACATCCAAAAATCACCATTTTTGGACACAATCAAGAAAACTCATCAAAATATCATTTCAAATTTTTCCAGAATTTTTGAAGATCAGAAAAATTATGAAACTGAAAATCATAACAACCCTTAATATCCCTTACAATCCCTTACAATCCCTTACCTCAAAAGAGCAGTACTTCTGACTGGATATCGGATATGATGCTGAAGGAAACTTGCACTGATGAATAGCAACTCACCAAGTATCTAAAAACTCACAAAATATGCTTCATAATATAGAGAGAGAAAGAGAGAAAGCTTATGTTTCTGGTGTGATTTTCAATTCTAACTTAGCCCTCTATTTATAGGAAAATTTTGGTAGGTTTGACCTGCAACCTGATGGCTTTACCTGCTACTATTCCCACCCACCACATTTGAAATATAATTCAGCACATTTCTTCACCAACCACAAGTGGGGCCCACCAATTCTAGAATTTTCCACCAAAAATAATTTATAACCTGATTTCGAATCAGTCACCTCTTAAAATTCATAACAAATCATACGTTCATTTTTAACGGTTCAAAATTTGTGGACATATACTCAACTTATATATGTATAACATATCCAAAAATTACCACGATCCAACGGTCGGATTAAAAATTATAACCCCCGCAAAATATCTCAAAAACCCTGATTTTTAATACCTCCATTCCGACAAAAATACTGATAAAAACCTCAACATTAACTCCTTCATTTTTAACCACAAAAATATATCCCTCATTTATATCCACATAATATAAATATTTCCTTATCATATGAATCAATAATTAATTATTCACAAATAATATTACAGAATCACATTTATGACAACCAGGCCGTTCCCAGGAAAGAGGGGGCTTTCCAATAAGAATTTCTCCTTACTGGCGCGCAATTAGATGACCAAACCTCTCCTTAGACAGAACTTTCTAGACATTGACAATAATGTTATCTAATAATATTATTCAAATAATATGAATTATTGATCTGATAAAGGAAAATACTGTGCAGCAACAATTATTGAAACAACAATAATATAAAATATCAACGCAACAATTATTGAATCAATAAAATAAAATATTGAACAGTAATTACTGTAACAATTATTGAGTAGTGCCTTCTTACGTAAGAATCAATAATTTCAAAAATACTATGCAATATTGTGTGCTACTGTGCAATAACGCGTATTACTGTATTTTAACAACTGGGTATTTCAACAGTGTTAACGGTAACAACTACGCCGTTAATTATAAAAACTCAATTTTTGTCGTTATCTTCATTCGACCGTTTTCCGTTATAGGGCCCACAAATAGCTGCGCCGTCGTACGAATATTCCCCGACAGAAAGAATATTCCACAACCAAACGAATATTCTCCGATAAAATAATATTTTATAACTACTTGCTTATTTTGAAAAATATTCATATATCACCCTTAACTTTAACTTTTTATCAATTTAACCATTTACTAAATAGAAAAATTGAATACTTTTATTTCATAAAATTTGGGGTCTTACAACTATGGACCTTTCTTCTCGTACTTAGGGGGATCAGCCCTTAGTACCATACTGTGCACAATATCTTAACGCTAACGCATAAGTAAATCCCTTTGCAGGGTTGTTCATCTCAGTTTGACATTCGAGTCCGCACCAAAGGAAGTTTGGTTTGGATAATTCAATAAGGGTTCTAAAATTTAGAACGTTCATCAACTAAGGACTAGTTGAATCAATAAGGTTCACTAGTCTAATAAGGTTCAACAATAATGATATTCGATTTGAATAATGATCTCAAGAGTATACAATAGGACAATTATTGTATAACGAAATCATGCTTTGAAAAGATAATAAATCTTTAATATAACATTTGAACTTGAATAATAGAATTTATAATTTACTCGAGGTAAATAATAAAATTGAACAATAATGACAAGTAGGGTTAGGAAACTTGCCTCGTGCGTGTAATACACTTTAACTAAGCACGTTCTTTGAATTTACTCCTACATACCATTCATATACACAATACCAGTTAATTATAACTTAACTAATCATCATAAACTCATTCTCTTTGTCTACTTTGATTATTGACTATACTTAGTCAAATTACCACTTTGTCACATAATTTGTACTTCATGAATTATCAAGCTAATTAAGTATTCAATAATTTAATCCACATGTAATTATGTGATTTACATGTTAAACAACTATTTTATCATCACATTATTCTTATAACATGTTTACATGTTCATTACATCAATCCACTACCACATTGTTAGACTTAAACATTTTTAAAATAACTCATTCTGAATTTTCTAGAGAGTGGCACTGCGGCGCCACTGTTACACATGATCTTCGTGCTGCGGCGCGATGGCGCTGCGGCCGGACACTTGGCGCTGCGGCGTGGGAAATACACAGGTAGCCGGCACTGCGACGCGGCGTACCAGACACAGAAATGGCAGTTCGCGAAAAATCGCAGAACATGCCAATTTCTCCCAATTTCTTATTTTCTACTCGAAATTAGACATACCCACATGTTATAATTCATGTATAAACATAACCCAACATTTATATACTGACATTAACCAATTTAAACACTTAATAACATATTTAAAGCATGTAAATTTCACTGACTTTGATGTTCTTGGAGGTTTTGAAAATAAAACATGAAAATTATTACTACGGATTCGTTATAACACCGAATCCGTTTATTTAAACTTTGGTCTCTTCGTATCAACATGCATAACAACATACAAGTGTAAAATTTAGGGATAATATACGATCAATACATAAAATATCACATATAAGGCCATAAGGCCAAAACCCATACTCTGTAATTTTGTAGATATTATATACGACATGTTTTCATGAATTTGATGATATGGTTTACATAATATATATAATTAAACACGATTTGATATGTCATAACACACATACAACCCATAATCATTACTCCTAATCCAATTACAGAGGTTAATCCAAAAACTTTAAAAGCCATTTTTATGAAAACTAAAATACGCAAAGTAGGAATTGGGAATGAGAGATTACCCATAGTGTTAATGAGTAGAGATAAAACCCTTTTCAAGCTTCTTCAACACAGAGTTTCTCACAATTCCTCTGAATTCTCTCTGGTTAGTTTTATCAGACTTAGAAAATGAAGAAAAGAAATAAGATGTCGTATTCAAATAGGCCGATGCGCATTATGGTCAGTTACTCATCATGGGTTAACTAGCCATAACTCCCTTTAAAGCCCTGTTTGTCTAGTTTGAATATTTTCAAAAACTATTAATTTAATAAAGCTTTTACCATATAGTTTAAATCATGTCACACCCACTTGCACAATAATTCATATATCTTATTTAATATAAATAAAATATAATAACTTCTCATACATTCACATAGTCATATATTAAATTTTCTCATTAATAAATAATGTCAAATTATTAACTCTCTAATTAATAATTAAATTAATTAAATAACATCATGCTTAATTAAATATTTTATTTAATACAATAAGCTCACATAATGACATACTTCGAATAATAATTATTCTCTACATTAATTTAATAAATGTAACACATATAATTAAATTAATCTACCACAATTGTATCAATTAATTATTTAATCTAATAATTAAATCATCAAAAATATTTATTTAATTCAATAAATATTAAAATTAAATTATAAAAATCTCGTTCGTCACAAAAGAGTAGGTAATATATCAAAGCGACAAGAGATGCCACTAAACATGATCTTAGAAGTCGAATTGTTTGATGTTTGGGGCATCGACTTCATGGGACCATTTCCATCATCTTTTAGCAACTCCTATATACTTCTAGCGGTGGACTACGTTTCGAAGTGGGTTGAAGATATAGCATCGCCCACAAATGATGCTAAGGTTGTGGTTAAGTTCATCCGAAAGAATATTTTCTCTAGATTCGGCACTCCTCGTGCAATCATTAGTGATGAAGGCACGCACTTCTGTAATAAGCAGTTCTCAACTATTCTCGCTAAGTATGGAGTCACTCATAAGATAGCCACTGCTTACCATCCACAAACAAGTGGTCAAGCCGAGGTATCCAACCGAGAAGTAAAACGAATCCTCGAGAAGATAGTGAACCCTAGTCAGAAAGATTGGGCTAGCAAGTTGGATGATGCTTTATGGGCATACCGTACAGCTTACAAAACTCCGATAGGGATGTCTCCATACAGGTTAGTATATGGGAAGGCATGCCATCTTCCGGTTGAACTAGAACACAATGCTTATTGGGCAATCCAGAAGTTGAACTTTGATATGTCTACTGCGGGATAGAAACGCCTCTTACAATTGAACCAAATGGATGAATTCAGACTCCAATCGTATGAAAACGCGAAGTTATATAAAGAAAAGGTTAAGCGCTGGCATGAAGAGAAAATTCTAAAAAGAAAGTTTGAAGCAGGGCAAACAGTGCTATTATACAATTCCAGGCTTAAATTGTTTCCAAGAAAGTTGAAATCCCATTGGTCAGGGCCATTTGTCATTACAAAAGTTTATCCTCACGGAGCTATGGAGGTGGAAGACCCGGACGCTAAACGTAATTTCAAAGTCAACGGTCAGAGATTAAAGCACTACAATGGGGGTTGTGTTGATCGTGAAAAGACATCGGTCAACCTTACTGATTAGAACAGAGATGAAAGTCATACTGAAGACTATAAACCAAGCGCTAATTGGGAGGCAACCCATGAATTTTTATTGTTATTTATTATTTTTAGTTTTAGTTTTTTTCTGTTTTACTGTTAGTTTATTTAGTGGTTAAACTTTTATAGTTTAGGATTTGTTACACGCCTTATGTTCTCTAGCACGATATTTAATTGATTTCAGGATAGGAAATAAGATTTCATATTTGGCGGGTTTGACTAATGGCCACTACGACTACCCAGTCGGGGGTCTCGCTTACTGGTGAGCGAGCTGCTGCCCAGCTTGCCGACGAGCTGGTGGGGGTTGCAAGGGGGCAGCGCCCCCTGGAAGCCAAGCACTTATGAGCTTAATAGATGAATGTCCATTTGTCAAATTCTCATATTTCTAATCATTTTCTTCATTTTTAGTGTTATTGAATTGCTTAATGGTGTAGGGTATCTTGTTTTTGTTTTTCTTTCTTAGGATGTTAGTTTAGTTAATTATGTAGTTTATCTTATTTTATGGTTTTAGAATAAGTCTTAATTTAAGTTGTGGTATGTAGGTTGGAAGCATACAAAAGCACAAAATAAGCCAAGACATGCCTCAAGCACCTAAGCGCTCCCACCTAGGCCAATCCAAGCGCCTAGGCGCCTAACTGCAGAAGCCAAAATATGCCTCAAGCGCCTAAGCGCTCCCACTTAGGCCAAATCAAACGCTTAGGCGCCTAACTTCAGTAGCCAAAATGTGCCCCAAGCGCCTAAACGCCCCTACCTAGGCCAAATCAAGCACCTAGGCGCTCTAAGCACTCAATGTACTCTGCTTTCAACCGCCTAGGAGGTCCAACCCATACAATCCCAAGCGCCTAGGCGCTCCTGCTGTAACTTAGAAAAAAAATAAAAGCCCTAATCGAGCATAACTCTTCCAAACCCAAAATCAAACACTCTCTTGCTCTCCTACTCCAACACAAACTCACTCAAATTACATCCCTCCTCTAATTTAGCCCATGATAATCAAACTTCTTCTTATATAAGAATAACCAAACACTCAATCTCCTACCCAAACTCAATCTACAAAATTAGACTCCATCTGGTCATCCTTCATCACTAATTCGGGCACCAACTGACATTCAAACCACATCTATCTGAAGTAAGTGTTCAAACCTCAAAAAAAATTGCTCTTGCAACTTTGATTGGAACATCATATCTGGCTATAACCAAGTAAGTGCACAAGATTTTATTTCAAGTTATTTGGATTTGCTTGGATTGTAGCTAAGTCAGTAAGTTGAAGTTGGTTCTTTCATTGTGTTGGCTCAAGTGGGTTTGTGTACTTTTAATTGTTACTTGTATTGCATTGGAAGGCTAGTGTTCTTAGTAATTGATAAATTTGGTGAAAATTAAGTTTGGAAGAGTGCTTAACAATAGTGTTCAAAATTTTTGCACACTAAGTGTTCGATAATTTGTCACAAAGACTATTTGCCCATACTAAGCCACTGAACATCATTTGTTGGGCAAGAAATTAACACGCAAGACTTATGGCTACTAAAAGGCATAGAGGAGAAACTTCGGGCATTTCGACAAAGTTTGATAAAAAGAAATTTACAAGTGCCAGTGCGTCCGAAAGATATTACAATTTATTTTCTAGTAAAACGGTAATTCTTGAGATTGGATTATTGCCAGAGGCTGAAGATGGGGAGTTACTACAAATGATTGGAAGTAGAAGATGGGTGAACTTTACAGCCCAACCATATTCATCGGTCATTAAAATTGTTAAGGAATTCTATGCCAATGCAAAAGATGTTGTAGGTAACATGATTTGGGTTCACGAAAAATCAGTGGAGGTCAGTTTCAGGACAATAAATGCTTACTATGGCTTGAACGTAATACCTAATAATGGCTACATGCAATATTTAGAGCATGAGCTGGACTACAATGAGGTCATTCAAGCTTTGTGTGTACCTGGAACAAAATAGAAATTAACAAATCAACAAGAAGTTGTTTTGTTCCCTGCATCCGCACTAAGTAGTTACGGGAAAGCATGGCTTGCCTTTATTTGTGTCAAGTTATTGCCGTGTAGGCATATGAGTGATGTTATAAATCAACGGGCAGCGTTACTTTTCTGCATTACACAAGGAAAAACTATAGATGTGGGTCAAGTTATTAATGATTCAATTGACAGAGCAATTCAAGGAGGGACCTCAGGTGGACTGCCTCATCCATCTTTGATTATTGGACTTTGTCAACAAGCTAGAGTAAAATGGGATGCCGAGGAAGCTAGACAACCTCCTTTAGCCGCAATTGACCACTCGCTTATTAAGAAGTACAAGGTATGGGTTAGGGGTACATCACATCCAAGAGGGTTAGGTTTTATTATTGTGCCTCTAGAGCCTGCTGACGAGCCTAATCAACAATCAAATGACAATCCTACTGTAGCTGGGAGTTATGGGCCACTCAAGTTTAGCATGGTATTGATCGGGTGGAAAGAAATCAGGATAGCCTGGCTCAGCGGCAAACGGAGATGTATCAGAACTGTAGTGCAGTATTCCTAGAGACGTTCGACCGTATAAATCCAGTAGGCTCTCCCTACCAATTTCCCCCCTTGTCTGCGTACCCCCGGCTGATTTACCCCCTGAGAATGAGGTTGATGAAGAAGATGAAGAGGATACTGACGAGGAATAAGGCTTCGATCTTTCAGGGAAGTCCTCAGTGCCTAATTTCTTATGTTTTTTTTGTTATATACAATGAGGACATTGCATATGTTAAGTTTGGGGGTGTATTCTTCCAGTTCAAGTTGCATTCATTTAGTATAACTTATTCATTTCCAGTTGCATTCATTTAGTATTCATTTTGTAGTTTTTTATGTAGTTTTCATTCTAATTTCTTAAAATAAAAAAGAAGAAGAAAAAATTCAAGTATTTGCATGTTTCCAGCTGTTAGATAGTTTAAGTCTGTTTTCGCTAATGATGAGATTGGAATTGAGTAGACAAGTATAGTATTGACTGTTAAGACTTTGATGTGATTTCTTGTCATGCCTTGAATATTTACCTGTTTGAAACTGATATAATAAGGATAGCACAGTAAAAATAACTATGTTGACTGATTGAGTCTAAATTGACACATACTGGAATTCTTAAGGATAATACTAGTTTGAATGAAAGAAACTCATGAATAGGTAGTGATGGCTAAAATTAGACAAGAACCTAAGTTTGGGGGAAAATTTAGGATATATAAGCTATTGAAACCCCCCCCCCCCGGTGGCTAGTCTTGCTTCGGGGCCTTTGTTACTTGAGTAAGTACGCCCGAGGGGATTGTCTCTACACCTAGCGCCCTAAAGCCTGAATAATTTGGGAGTCGTTGGTTGAAAGCTTGCTAAGGGGTAGCACTGTTAGCCTAAGGGAATAAGACATTGCACAGCCATAAGTATAAAAAAAAGAGAATAAAATGGAAAATAAGAGTAAAAAGCCCCCGTAAGTGAAAACAAAAAGCATAAGTATCCCATCTTGACCTTTAAATGTGGTTGGTATTTGATTTTTGCTGGATCTAGCCATTTTTTGAATTTCTTAAGTTTACATTGTATGATGCCTTCAAAGAGACCTATTATGTGTTAAATTTGATGTTATATCAGTTAGCATGGTTGTTGAGCACACACGTACTATATCAGTAATAACAGGGTAAGATTTGATGATTGATTAGGAAATTATTAATCTGTCTTAGTATGATGTACTAGCATGTTTATTGTGATTTCTCTGAGGCTTGATGAATAAATTTTGTTCTGTTTGACAGCTGGAATTATAGGCATGTAGATAGCTGAATTTGTATTTGCATTGCATATTTAGTTATTGCATTGTGTTTTGTTGCTTGAGGACAAGCAATTGGTTAAGTTTGGGGGTATTTGATGAGTAGGTTTTATACCTATGAATCCGATATTATTAAACTTAATTATTGCTATCTTTAATTGTTTTTTAGTATCTTTTTATGTGTTTTGTGTTTATTTCTTGTAGGTTGGAGCTGGAGGGATAAATTGGTCATTTGGGAGAAGAAAAAGGTCAAAAATCATTAAAATTAGAGTTGGGTGGCATTTTTGTAATTACGCAGTCTTTGTCAAGAGCCTAGGCGCTTGGAAATGGCCTGGGATGAGCGCCTAGGCGCTCATGTGCAGCTAAAGAAGGATTTTTCTACTGCTAAGTGGGTTTTTGAAGCCAAAAAGGAATCTAAAAGAGGGCTGCGACTAATACAAATAGGAGAAGACTTTAGAAAAGAGGTATCACTGAATTTTTCAAGATATTTGTATAGAGGATAACGAAGAAAAACACGAAGGAGAATTGCAAGGGCTGAAGATCAAAGAGAGAGTATTGGAGCAAATTCAGAGTTTCTTCTTCTCTTCTCTAGTTTTATCTGTTTTAATTATCCGGGATGTTTGGATTATTAATCTGGATGATGTTTTTCTTTATTATTATTATGAAATAAATTTTCATTAAGATTGCAACGAAACTTGGTATGTAGTTTAAATTGAACCTTCCCATTGAATGGAAGTTGGTTTTTATTGAATTGTTTATTATATCTTTTACTTATTGATTAATTGTTTGGCCAACAATTACTGTGATAATCTATATAAAATTGGAAGATGAAGTATAGATTAAGATCTGGATATGATAACATTTGTTCATATAATTTGACTAGGGTTAATATGATTAGCATATTGGATAGGAATATACCTATGTGTCTTTTGTATCCATTAAAAAAATTTATGCGTAAAACCATAATTAACTTGATTCACATAGGAATATAGTGAGTTGATTAATTGGGGTGTTCCTTATAATTCTGTGTCTTACAGATCGGATTTAGGAAGATTTGTTCGCGTGTCTTTGGAAGAAGTGTGTGAGCACTATAAAACATTCTTGGATAATGATTCATATTAATTAATTGATTTAAATGGGAAGTATATTGGCTTAAATGAAATACTAAGGGAAGTTGTAATCTTAACTTGTTAAATCTGCAGTTATTCTTATGAAATTCTGATTTTAATTATTAGTTTTGTTAAGTTTAATTATCAAATCACAAACAATATTTCGTAGTTTAAAATAGGATTAATTGCATTAAAATTAGTAATTGATAAATATTAGTCTATTTCCTCGTGGGAACGATATCCTTGCTTGCTGAATATTACAATTGAACACGTATGCTTGCGTGTTAAAATGCTATTAAGAAATTAGGCAACATCAATCTAGTAAGATTAAATACTTGGACTATAATATCTACACATTAAACACATATCATTATTCTTATTGGGCTTGGGTATATTCCTTAGTCCAAAATCTTATTTAATCATCTCTTAATTAATCCAATTAAATAATTAATTATGAAACACAAGGCTTAACATTTAAGCTTAATTAATTATAATCAAGCTTATCATTATCATCATTATACTTTTCAATCATCTTATACTTAATTCAATTCAAATTGAATTATTAAGTTTCATAACACACACACGCATACATACACACACACACACACTAATAATTTCCAAACATCTTCTTTTTCATTACTAATATTATTTATAAAATTCACGGGTATTATATCCTCCTCCCTAATAAAGATTCCTTCCTCGAAATCAATACAATGTTACACAAACAGATGGGGATAGACCCTCCTCATCCTATCTTCTACCTCTCATGTAGCCTCCTCGGCATTGTGGTTTCACCAAACTACTCTTAAAGAAGGTATACCTTTATTTCTTAATATTTGTTCCTTCCTATCTCTAAACAAGAATTTCTTCATACGTCAGATTCTTTTCTACTTGAATGGGCTCATAGGATATCACATGCTTATAATTGGGATTATATGGTCGTAACACGAAAACATGAAATACATTGTGGATATGTTCCAGTTTAGGAAGTAAAGCTACCTTATACACCACTTCGCCTACTCTCTTCAATACTTCGAACGGTCCTATGAACCTTGGACTCAAATTTTCTTTCTTACCAAATCTTATCTTCCCTTTCCAGAGAGACACCTTTAAAAACAAAACTACCAACTTCAAAATCTCGGCTTTGACTATGCAAATCTGTATATTTCTTCTGCCTATCTTGAGCTGCTACTAATCTGGCTCTTATTGTCTTCACAATATTCGCCATTTGTTGAACTAATTTTGGTCCCAAAAGTCGTCGTTCTTCGACATCATCCCAACATAACGGTGTTTTGCACTTTCTTCCGTAGAGAGTTTTGTACAGTGGTATACCGATACTCGCATAGTAACTATTTTTCTAAGCGAATTCTACTAAGGGTAAGTGATCATCTCAATTCCCTTTGAAATCCAACACACAAGCTCTAAGCATATCTTTTAGTGTTTGTATTATTCGTTCACTCTACCCGTCGGTTTGAGGATGATAAGCAGTACTCAGCTTTAACTTTGTTCCCATCCTTTCTTACAGGCTCTTCCAAAAATTCAACGTAAAGAGAGTATCTCAATCAGAAATAATTTACACCGACACTTCATGTCGCGAAACGATTTCTTTATGTACAACTTTGCTAACTGATTTAAATTGAACCAGATCTTTATTGGTAGAAAATGTGTTGTCTTCGTCAGTCGATCCACAATAACCTAAATAACATCATAACCCTTCTATGTGATCAGAAGTCCAACCATGAAGTCCATCGTAATATGCTCCCATTTCCACTCTGGTATTTCCAGCGGTTGAAGTAGACCTCTCGACCTCTGGTGTTCTATTTTCACTCATTGACAGGTAAGACATCTACTGACGTACTATGCAACTTCTCACTTCAGATTGGGCCACTAAAAGTGATGTCAAAAATCCTGGTACATTTTTGTGCTTCCTAGGTGAACAGAATATGCCAAATTATGGGCCTCATGCAAAATATCCTCTCTTAATTCGGTTGTCGGCACCCACACTCGTTCTTTAAATCTCAAGATATAATCTTTATCTATCCTAAACCTTTCTTCTTCATTTTTTGATATCCTTTTCTTTATCTTCTCGCACTCTTCATCTTTCTCCTGCGATTCCTTTACTTTATCCAACAATATCAAAAAAGCTTTCATTATGAATAATTTTCTTTTGAACTATCTGGGTTTCTTTACTACTATTTTCGGTCTCTCCTTTTCCCTTATTAGTTCCACCTGGGCTATCAACGCAAACAACTTTTCCTTTCCTTTTCTACTAAACACGTCGGCTACTACGTTTGCCTTCTCTGGGTGATAAAGAATTTTGCAGCCGTAATCTTTAATTAATTCCAACCACTTCCTTTGTCGCATATTTAATTCATTTTGGGTGGAGATATATTTCAAACTTTTGTGATCCATATATATCTCACATTTCTCTTCATACAAATATTGCCTCCAAATCTTCAATGCAAAAACTAGCACTGTTAACTCCAAGTCATGGGTAGAGTATCGCTTCTCGTAATCTTTCAACTGTCGTGACGTATACGCAATGACCTTGCCATGTTGCATCAGCACACAACCAAGATATTTGTATGACGCATCACTATACACCACAAAACCTCCCATATCATCTGGTAATGATAATAAAGGTGCCTCACTCAACCTCTTCTTCAACTCCTTAAAACTTTCTTCAAACTTTACCGTCTTCCTCTTTAAATTAGTCAACGGGGTCGCTATCGTAGAAAAATCTTGGATAAATCTTCGATAGTACCCAGCTAACCCTAAGAAACTCCACACCTCCGTCGGCATCTTTGGTTGTTCCCTGTCACTCACCCCCTCTATTGAAATTCCCTCTTTATCTATCACATGCCATAAGAACAGGACCTTCTCCATCCAAAATTCGCACTTAAAAAATTTCGTATATAACTTCACCCTTCTCAGCGCTTCTAATATCATCTTCAGATGTTTGGTGTGCTCTTCCTTAGTCTTTGAATAAATTAGAATGTCGTCAATGAAAACTACCACGAACTTATCCAAAATATGGCTTAAAAACTCAGTTCATCAAATCCATAAATGCAGCTGGGGCATTAGTCAAACCGAATGACATCACTAAGAATTCATAATGTCTATATTAGGTTCAGAATATTTATCTTCGGTATATCTTCCTTCCATACATTCAACTGATGATAACCCGTTCATAGATCTATCTTTGAAAAACACTTCGCTCCCTTCAATTAATCGAAAAGGTCATCAATTCTCGACAACGAATATCTATTCTTAATCGTTACTTTGTTCAACTCTCGATAGTCGATACAAAGTCTCATCGATCCATCCTTCTTTTTAACAAACTACACTGCTCCCTATGGAGACATACTCGGCTGAATATATCCCTTATCTAGTAATTCTTAAAGTTGTATCATCAATTTCTTTATTTCTACTGGCGCCATTCGATATGGGGCTTCCAAAATCGGTGAAGTCCCTAGTACTAAGTCTATCACGAATTCAATTTCTCTGTCTGGCAGAAGACTAGTCAAATTATCAGGAAACACGTCCTTAAATTCTCTCACTACTGGTATATTCTTCATTTTTATTCCCTTTTTCTAAGTATCTACAATATAGGCTAAATAACCTACACATCTTTTCCTCAATAACTTCTTGGCTTGCATTATCGTAAGGAAACATAATTGTCCAAGCGATGAGCTACCATAAAACACTACCTTAGACCGATTTGCAGTCTGAAGGTTCACACTTTTCTTCTGGTAGTCAATTACCGCCACATGGTCATACAACCAATCCACTCCTAATATCACATTAAACTCTCCCAATCTTACTGGGATCAAATATATGCTTAGTTTATGTTCCATAATCTCTGCACAATAATTACGGTGTATAAACTCTACGGGGATTACTTCTTTATTCGCAAATTCTATGTTTAAAGGATTCCCTAATCGTTCTTGGGGTAAATTTAATTGTTTAGCAAATTTTTCAAACACAAAGGAACAGGTAGCACTCGAATTAAATAATACATAAGCATTAATATTATTGATTGGAATAATACCTGATACCACGTCCTTCGGAGCTACTGCATCCTGGACCGTCATGTTAAATGTTCTGGCAGTTGATTGATTTAGTTGAAAAGGTCCACTAATCATCAGCTTGTTGCTTCCTCCCTTATTGTCGCTTCCCCCGCTGTTTCCTTTCTTCAGATAGTCTTTGATCTGATGCTCTGTCGATCCACAAGCGAAACATCCTCGGACCTTCTTCGGGTTTGGGAAATTTGACGAAATATGCACATCATGGCCGCAGTTATAACAAACGTTTCATCCCTTCCAGCACTCCCCTTGATGACTCTTCCCGTATTTCAAACACGCCTCATTTCTTTTCTTGAATCCTCCCTGGTGACTTCCCGTCTGATTGTTGTTATTGTTATCCCATTTCCTCTTTCCTAAGTTATTTCTTCTGTAACGCCCCCAAAATAGGTCTAATCCATCCAACCCATTCTGAGTCGCCAAATACATGGTACAGAAAATAACTACAACTTTATGATTACAATTGTCGTGCAAAATACGACAACACATATACTGTGAGTTTAAATACAAATATTGTCATCTAGACAGTATTCATACTCAATTAAGTCCTCATTATACTTATTGATACACTATTTTACAAAATAGTGAGGACTACTAAAACAACTGTCTTGAACCATCATTCCACACCCCGACTAGTACTCACTACATTCTCGCCTCCTGAGAAGAAAAATGAAACAACAAGAAAAAGGGTGAGCTCAACTAGCCCAGTAAAGAATATTATGACTAAGATAATATACAAAAAATTATCATTAGTCTTCAATAGGGAAAAATCTAATAGAATACAATAGACAACAACTTTTAAATCAATATTCGCAGCGGAAAATAATAATTCATAGAAAAGTTACGTAGAGAATGAAATCTACGATTATCTATGAATTTAAAAGCCCATCATCAATATTTTATCCCTGTAATATCAATCAATAAATATCTTGAATCAAATAGTCATCTTTGCACTACAGGCCAAAGATATTCATCAGTTGGTCATGTTCACCTCAACACCTGTTCATCTTTGCACTACGGGCCAAAGATATTCATCAGAAATCTTAAATCTTTGCACTACAGGCCAAAGATATTCATTTATATCATCATTTAGGACTGAGGATGATGAAAAATATTTTTAAGGAAACGAATCCAGTGAAACAAAATAATAAATATTAAGGATTTGTATTTCAGCTATTCCATGTCTAAAAATACCTCATAAATAATCATAGTGGAGTAAAATTCAAGAATGATCAAAACATAGATACAATCAAAGCTAGTATCTAGAATAGATATTTGGACAAAAAGAAGAAAATTTTATTTTTCGGTGAATAGTAACTCGTGAATAGTAACTCGTGAATAGTAACTCATGAATAGTAACTCGTGAATAGTAATCCCGACATGAAAAGTTCCAAATTTGATAAAAAGTTTAGATCAATACTTCGACATAATGATATTGAAGAAAATAATATCATTTAAGAAGAAATAACATCCCTTACCTCAGCAAAAACAGTACTTCTAGTTGAAACACTGGATATAGGTTATGACTTGAACTTGCAACGTATAGCAATACTCAAAGTATTAGAATACTCACAAGAATACGCTCACTAATATAGAGAGAGAAAGAGAGAGAAACTTGTGTTTCTGGTGTGATTTTCAATTCTAACCTAAGCACCCTATTTATAAGAAAATGCTTAGAACACCAAAGCAGAAAATTGAATATAATAATATTTTTATTTACAAAATTGTCAAGCCCACCTCTTGAAATCTGATTTCAGCACATTGCACATGTTTAATACAGCCCACCAAGCAAAAAAAAATGATTTTGTAAATAAGAATAATTAAAACTTTCAAAAACCAATTATTTTAGAACTTCGGAACTTCAATAATTCATAATAAATAGCCCTTTCATCAGAAAATTTGAATCTCGCGAGTTTTTATAGGAAATTCAATTTTCTACAACTTTGCAGAAGAAAGTTTTTCCAAATTCTAAACAGAAATTGACCGAAATCCACAAACGGACGATTTTACAGTCAATAATAAATTTTCGGTCAAGAATTGTGTCCACCAACATACAAAACATGTGTTAATCATTTAATACCACAAAAATACTCTTCCTCCTCATATACTTATATATCCCACATTCATTGTAAAAATATCACCATCAATATATTATTAAAATAATATATTTAAATAAATTATTTTATCAGAAAAAGATAAACTATTAATTTTTAACAATTGTCACATTAAAAATTTTCTCCATCTATATCCACATAAAATCACTATTTTCCTCATCATATAAATCAATAATTAATTATACACAAATAATATTACAGAACCACAGTACTGGCAACCAGGCCGTTCCTAGGAAAGAGGGGGCTTTCCAATAAGGATCTCTCCTTACCGGCGCGCAATTAGCTGACCAAACCTCTCCTTAGACAGAACTTTCTAGACATTGCCAATAATGTTATCTAATAATATTATTCAGATAATATGAATTATTGTTTCGATAATAGAAAATAATGTGTAGTGACAATTATTAAAACAACAGTAATATAAAATATCAACGCAGCAATTATTGAATCAATAAAATACAATATTGAACAGTAATTACTGTAACAATTATTGAGTAGTGCCTTCTTACGTAAGAATCAATAATTGGTGCAAAATCGTGTGCTACTGTGCAACAACGCGTATTACTGTGTTTTAACCACCGGGTATTCCAACAGTATTAAAGGTAACAACTATGCCGTTATTTATAAACAACTTGTTTTTGTCGTTTTCTTCATCCAATCGCTTTTCGTTATGGGGCCCACACAAGGCTGCGCCGTCGTACGAATATTCCCCGACAGCAAGAATATTTCACGACCAAACGAATATTCTCCGACAACAATGAGTATTTTATAACCACTTACTTATTTAAAAATATTTACGAATTTTACCCATAACTAACCACATTAATCAAATCAACCCCCTACTATTTCAAAATAAAAATTAGAGAGAATTAAATCTTTATTTATAAAAAGTTGGGGTCTTACAACCTCCCCTCCTTATGAAATTTCATCCTCGAAATTGACATGCGTAGGACATGCTCCTTCCCATCCAAGATCTTGACTGGTACCTCCTCGTACGTTAAGTCTTCGGCTATCTCGTCTGGTTCTAACTCAATAACGTGGTTCGGGTCTTTCATATATTTACGAAGCATAGATATGTGAAAAACGTTATGGACACAAGACATACTTGGAGGTAACGCAAGTCTATAGGCCACATTTCCTACTCGGTCAAGAATCTGAAATGGACCAATAAATCGTGGATTGAGCTTTCCTCTCTTCCCAAATCTTGTAACTCCTTTCCATGGAGCTACACGTAATAATACATGATCCCCAATATCAAATTCCACGTCCTTTCGATGAAGATCCGCATAACTCTTTTGTCGATCCTGTGCCATTTGTATACGTTGTTGAATCGTTTGGATCTTATCTGTAGTCATACGTACCAACTCGGGTCCCAACAATGTTGCTTCTCCCACCTCATCCCAGCATACTGGAGAGCGACACTTTCGTCCATACAATGCTTCAAAGGGAGCCACACCTATACTTGCCTGATAACTATTATTGTAGGAGAATTCCACCAATGGTAGGTACTTATCCCAACTCCCTTTGAAATCTAGGACACAAAGTCTTAATAGATCTTCAAGAGTTTGAATAGTCCTCTCTGATTGTCCGTCCGTTTGAGGATGGTAAGCTGAACTAAATCGTAAATCCGTGCCTATAGCTTTTTGCAAGCTAACCCAAAATCTTGAAGTGAATCTTGGGTCATGATCCGAAACTATGGATACTAGCATGCCATGCAACCTCACAATCTCATTCACGTACATACTAGCAAGACGTTCAAGGGAATAAGTCTCCCGTATCGGAAAGAAATGAGCAGACTTGGTTAATCTATCAACAATCACCCAAATAGCATTTATGCCTTGAGAAACCGTAGGAAGACCCGTAACGAAATCTATGGTAATGTGTTCCCACTTCCATTTCAGAATCTCAAGTGGTTACAATGGACCCTTTGGCACTTGATACTCCGCCTTTACACGTTGACAAGTTAAACACCTCGAAATAAACTTTACAATCTCTCTCTTCATATTGTTCCACCAAAATATATGTTGAAGAACACGATACATTTTGGTACTTCCAGGATGGATCGCAAATGGTGTATTGTGTGCCTCCATCATAATCTTGTACTTCAAATCAGAGTCGTAGGAACACAAAGTCTGGAGTGGACTCGAAGTATTCCTTCTTCATCGATTCTTGCTTCCGGAATAGCACCTTCTTGTACTTTCTTCTTCATACGCATCAGCTCCCGGTCTGTGGCTTAAGCAACTTTAACTTTATCGATTAAAGTTGATTCTACGCGTATACTTGACATCATCGCACTCGTTCCTGCATATGATCTTCTACTCAATGCGTCAGCTACCGCGTTCGCTTTTTCAGGATGGTATTGGATGGTATGATCGAAATCTTTCAACAGCTCGAGCCAACGTCGGTGTCGCATGTTGAATTCTTGGAAGCTCTTCTCGCATTCCTCGGTCCATTCGAAGTTTGTATCTTTTCGAGTCAGCTGAGTTAACGGAGTAGCGATTCGAGAAATCCTTCCACGAATCTCCGATAGTAACCAGCTAAGCCTAGAAAGCTACGTATTTCGATTACTGACTTAGGTTTGCTCTCAACTGTGACTCATATCCCAATCTTGGATAGCACGTCACAATGACACCTATCAGTTTACTACCGCACGAATATGGCGTCCCCTATAGAGAGTCTGGCTTCAGTGCATTCCACAAAAGAAGTCACCAGATAGAGGCTCGGGTATAAACTTCTACAGTTAGATTTTTAACTCCTGAAGTTCAATAGGAGCCATTCGATATGAGATTTTAGAAGTGAGTTTTGTACCAGATTCAAAGATGATACAAAATTCAATATCACGCGTAGGCCAAGAAATTCTTCAGGAAATACGTCAGGGATTTTACTAACAATAGAAATATCATTCAATTCTGACGTATTTTTGTTCAAGTCCATAACATAGCTAAGAAAGCTTGACATCCGTTTTTCAATAAACGAATAACTTTATGGCTTGATATGAAAGAGTTTGACTTCAATGGTTTGGTTGCTTGAATTTGAATAACAGGTTGCTTAGGAATATGAAAACTAACAACCTTACAAAAGCAATCAATTTGGCATAATGAGTAGTTAACCAATCGATCCCTAAAATCACATCAAAAGTAAGTATCTTTAAAGAGATAAGGTCAACAGGTAAGGTGATGGTACCAACTTGGATCAAACAAGATTTATAAACAGTGGATGTAACGAAAGTTTCTCCTAACGGAGTTTCATAGATAGGTCAAAGTCTAATTTCTCCGGAGTCAAGTTTAAACGTTGAACGCAAGTAAGAGAGATAAAAAGAATGGGTAGAACCGGTATCTAATAAGGTATAAACTTCGCAAGAATTTATAATTAACTAACCCGTGCTAACTTCGTTCGGGTTCCTTGCATTCTGACCAGTCACGAAAAACGCTCTTCCAGGAACTGTTGACTTTGACTTTTCTGGGACAGCCTTTTGAGTCACCATCCCCGCTGGACTTGGTTTCGCTACAGTACAATCTCGAGCGATATGTCCTTCCTTTCCACAGTTATAACATACCTTAAACTGTTGTGGGCAGTTTAGGCTGATATGTCCTTCTTTTTCGCACTTATAGCATATGACCGGTGGTCGTTCTCCTCCCTTGGAACCAGTTGTTGCTGGTGCTGACGTCTTCGTATTGTCATTGTTGAATCTCCTCTTTTTGAAATCTCCTCCCGACTCGCTTCTTCTATTTTCATGGCCACGATTACCACCAGAGTGGTTGCCGCTCTTGTCCGTATTTTTCTTTCTCCACTGGTTATCGTTGTTCTAATGACTGCTGTCACCGGTATAATCCTGGTTGTGGTCCCTCAATTGACCATACTCGTTATCTCGCTCTAATAATTGAGCCCTGTTGACAACATCTGAATAGAGAGAAAATTTATGAGAAATGAGATATTGACGTATGCCGGGTTTCAAACCTCTCAGAAACATCCGCGTCATACGTTCCTCATTCTCCACCAAATGAGGTGCAAACCTGGACAACTCTGCAAATTTTGCCTCGTACTGGGACACCGTCATGTTATTCTACTCCAGTCTAATAAACTCTACCTCCTTCATATGGCGAATACTTTCAGGAAAGTATTTTTCGTTGAAGAGTTTCTGAAATGTCTCCCAAGACATGCTGAGTGCGGCTGGATGGGTACGTTTCACAGACTCCCACCAGTAGTCTGCCTCGCCACGGAACATAAAGGTAGCGAATGGAACCTTCTGTTTCTTTGTGCATCCCAAGACATCAAATATCTTGGTAATTTGCTTGACCCATGTCTCCGCCTTAATCGGATCCGGCTTTCCCCAGAATTCTGGTGGTCCCAACTCTTTGAACTGCTTGGCTGTGACCAGCTATGCGTTGCCATTGTTTCTTCCTATATTTTGAATAGGATTCTCCTTCGTCTGGTTTTGCATGAATCGCAAAAAGCTTCTAAACATCTCATCGTTCACCGTCTGCTCAGTGGTGTTGTTCACAAAAGGAACATTGCTAGCCTGTTGCACGTTTTCCTCGTTGGTGAGTACAGGTGTCTCCACGGTTTCATTTACTCCACTGTTAATGTGACGCCCCCAAAACAGGTATACAACACCTATTCTAAGTCGTCAATAATATGGTACAGAAACAACTACAACTTTATTAATACAACATAAAAACTGTGAGTGTAAATACAAATATTGTCATCTAGACAATATCCACACTCAAATAAGTCCTCATTATAATTATTGGAACAATATTTTACAAAAAAATGGTGAGGACTACTAAAATAACTTCCTAGAACCTTCATTCCATACCCCGACTAGTACATGCTACATTCTCGCCTCTTGAGAAGAAAATGGAACAACAAGGAAAAGGGTGAGCTCAACTAGCCCAGTAAAGAATATTATGACTAAGATAATATACAACAAATTATCGTTAGTCTTCAATAGGGAAAAATTTAATAGAATACAATAGACAACAAGTTTTAATTCAATATTCGCAGCGGAAAATAATAATTCATAGAGAAGTTACGTAGAGAATGAAATCTACGATTATCTATGAATTTAAAAGCCCATCATCAACATTTTATCCCTGTAAAATCAATCAATAAATATCTTAAATCAAATAGTCATCTTTGCACTACAGGCCAAAGATATCCATCAGTTGGTCATGTTCACCTCAACACCTGTTCATCTTTGCACTACGGGCCAAAGATATTCATCAGAAATTATTCATCTTTGTACTACAGGCCAAAGATATTCAGTTATATCATCATTTAAGACTGAGGATGATAAAAAATATTTTAAAGAAAACAAATCCAGTGAAGCAAAATAACAAATATTAAGGATTCGTATTTCGATTTATCCATGTCCAAAAATACCTTATCATAGTGAAGTAAAATTCAAGAATGATCAAAACATGGATACAATCAAAGCTAGTATCCAGAATAGATATCTGGACGAAAAGAAGGAAATTTCATTTTTCGATGAATAGTAACTCGTGAATAGTAACTCGTGAATAGTAACTCATGAATAGTAACCCCGACATGAAAAGTTCCAAATTTGATAAAAAGTTCAGATCAATATTTCGGCACAATGATATTGAAGAAAATAATATCACTTAAGAAGAAATAACATCCCTTACCTCGGAAAGACGGTACTTCTGACTGGAATACTAGATATAGTGCTGAAGGAAATTTGCACCGTATAGCAACACTCAAAGTATCAAATACTCACAAGAATACGCTCGATATAGAGAGAGAAATAGAGAGAAACTTGTGTTTCTGGTGTGATGTTCAATTCTAACCTAAGCACCCTATTTATAGGAAAATACTTAGAACACCAAAGCAGAAAATTTAATATAATAATAATATATTTATCAAATTTTCTTTAGCCCACCTCTAGACATCTGATCTCAGCCCATTTATATCACATGTTAGCCCACTTAAATGCCAAAAAACGTTTTTCTTCAAAATAATAAATAAAACTTCCAAAAATCAATTATTTCGGAACTTCAGAACTTCAATAATTCATAATAAATAGCCTTTTTATCAGAAAATTAGAATCTCGCAAGTTTTTATAGAAAATTCAATTCTCTACAACTTTACAGAAGAAAGTTTTTCCAAATTCTAAACAGAAATTGACCGAAATTCACAAACGGGCGATTTTACAGTCAATAATAAATTTTCGGTCAAGAATTATGTCCACCAACACACAAAACATGTGTTAATCATTTAATGCCACAAAAATACTCTTCCTCCTTATATACTCATATATTCCACATTCATTGTAAAAATACCACCATCAATATATTATTAAAATAATATATTTAAATGAATTATTTTATCAGAAAAAGATAAAATATTAATTTTCAACAATTGTCACATTAAAATTTTTCTCTATCTATATCCACATAAAATCATTATTTTCCTCATCATATAAATCAATAATTAATTATACACAAATAATATTACAGAACCACAGTACTGGAAACCAGGCAGTTCCCAGGAAAGAGGGGGCTTTCCAATAAGGATTTCTCCTTACTGGCGCGCAATTAGATGACCAAACCTCTCCTTAAACAGAACTTTCTAGACATTGCCAATAATGTTATCTAATAATATTATTCAGATAATATGAATTATTGCTCCGATAATAAAAAATACTGCGTAGTGACAATTATTGAAACAACAGTAATATAAAATATCAACGCAGCAATTATTGAATCAATAAAATACAATATTGAACAGTAATTACTGTAACAATTATTGAGTAGTGCCTTCTTACGTAAGAATCAATAATTGGTGCAATACCGTGTGCTACGCGTATTACCGTGTTTTAACCACCGGGTATTCCAACAGTATTAACGGTAACAACAACTTATTTTTGTCGTTTTCTTCATCCAATCGCTTTCTGTTATGGGGCCCACACAAGGCTGCGCCGTCGTACGAATATTCCCCGACAATAAGAATATTCCACGACCAAACAAATATTCCCCGACAACGATGAATATTTTATAACCACTTGCTTATTTAAAATATTTGCGCATTTTACCCATAACTAACCACATTAATCAAATCAACTCTTACTATTTCAGAATAATAAATAGAGGAATTTAAATTCCATTTATTAATAATTTGGGGTCTTACAACCTCCCCTCCTTATGAAATTTCGTCCTCGAAATTGACATACGTACCTAGTGTTTCGAAAAGATGAGGATACCTCGCTTTCATTTCCGTTTCCAACTCCCAGGTCATTTCCTCAATAGCATGGTTTCTCCACAAAACTTTAACTTGTGGTATGACCTTCGTGCGTAGGACATGCTCCTTCTTATCCATGATCTTGACAGGTACCTCCTCGTACGTTAAGTCTTCAGCTATCTCGTCCGGTTCTAACTCAATAACATGGTTCGGGTCTTTCACATATTTACGAAGCACAGATATATGAAAAATATTATGAACATGAGACATACTTGGAGGTAACGTAAGTCTATAGGCCACATTTCCTACTCGGTCAAGAATCTGAAATGGACCAATAAATCGTGGATTGAGCTTTCCTCTCTTTCCAAATCTTGTAACTCCTTTCCATGGAGCTACACGTAATAATACATGATCCCCAATGTCAAATTCCACGTCCTTTCGATGAAGATCCACATAACTCTTTTGTCGATCCTGTGCCGTTTGTATATGTTATCGAATCGTTTGGATCTTCTCTGTAGTCATTCGTACCAACTCTGGTCCCAACAACGTTGCTTCTCCCACCTCATCCCAACATACTGGAGAGCGACACTTTCGTCCATACAATGCTTCAAAGGGAGCCACACCTATACTTGCCTGATAACTGTTGTTGTAGGAGAATTCCACCAATGGTAGGTACTTATCCCAACTTCCTTTGAAATCGAGGACACAAAGTCTTAATAGATCTTCAAGAGTTTGAATAGTCCTCTCTGATTGCCCGTCCGTTTGAGGATGGTATGCCGAACTGAACCATAAATCCGTGCCCATAGCTTTTTGCAAGCTAACCCAAAATCTTGAAGTGAATCTTGGGTCACGATCCGAAACTATGGATACTGGCATGCCATGAAACCTTACAATCTCATTCACGTACATACTAGCAAGACGTTCAAGGGAATAAGTCTCCCGTATCGGCAAGAAATGAGCAGACTTGGTTAATCTATCAACTATAACCCAAATAGCATTTATGCCTTGAGAAACCATGGGAAGACCCGTAACAAAATCCATGGTAATGTGTTCCCACTTCCATTTCGGAATCTCAAGTGGTTGCAATGGACCCTTTGGTACTTGATGCTCCGCCTTTACATGTTGACAAGTTAAACACCTCGAGATAAAATTTGCAATCTCTCTCTTCATATTGTTCCACCAAAATGTATGTCGAAGATCACGATACATTTTAGTACTTCCAGGATGGATTGCAAATGGTGTATTGTGTGCCTCCATCATGATCTTGTACTTTAAATCAGAATCGTTAGGAACACAAAGTCTGGAGTGGACTCGAAGTATTCCTTCTTCATCGATTCTTACTTCTGGAATAGCACCTTCTTGCACTTTCTTCTTCATACGCATCAGCTCCGGGTCTGTAGCTTAAGCAACTTTAACTTTATCGATTAAAGTTGGTTCTACGCGTATACTTGACATCATCGCACTCGTTCCTACATATGATCTTCTACTCAACGCGTCAGCTACCACGTTTGCTTTTCCAAGATGGTATTGAATAGTGTGGTCGTAATCTTTTAACAGCTCGAGCCAACGTCGTTGCCGCATGTTGAGTTCTTTCTGAGTGAAGAAATATTTGAGGCTTTTATGGTCTGAATATATCTCCACTTTCTCCCCATATAGATAGTGCCTCCAGATCTTTAGCGCGAAAATGACTGCTGCCAACTCTAGATCATGAGTAGGATAATTCCTCTCATATTCTTTAAGTTGTCGCGAGGCATAGGCTATGACTTTCCCACGTTGCATGAGAACACATCCTAACCCTTTACCTGAAGCATCGCTGTAGATAACAAATCCATCCGAACCAGATGGTATTGTCAGAACAGGTGCCGAAATGAGTCTCCTCTTAAGCTCTTGGAAACTCTTCTCGCATTCTTCGCTCTATACGAATTTGATATCCTTCCGAGTCAGCTGAGTTAACGGGGTAGCGATTCGAGAAAACCCTTCTACGAATCTCCGATAATAACCAGCTAAGCCCAGAAAGCTACGTACATCGGTCACCGTCTTCGGTTGCTCCCAGCTTTGTATTGCTTCAATCTTCGCCGGGTCTACAGATACTCCATATTTTGACACCACGTGCCCTAGGAATGCTACTTCCTCAAGCCAAAACTCGTATTTCTTCAACTTAGCATATAGCTTGTTTTCACGCAGCCTTTGGAGTACCAGCTTCAAATGGTGCTCATGATCTTCACGGCTTTTGGAATATATGAGGATGTCATCAATAAAGACAACAACGAACTGATCCAAATAATCCTTGAATACTCGGTTCATCATATCCATGAAAGCCGCAGGAGCATTAGTCAATCCAAAAGACATGACTAAGAATTCATAATGCCCGTACCGAGTTCTAAAGGCAGTCTTCGGAATATCCTCAGTTTTAACCTTCAGCTGATGATATCCAGAACGAAGATCGATTTTTGAAAAGAATTGTGCTCCTTGTAACTGGTCAAACAGGTCATCAATACGAGGTAGCGGATACCTATTCTTGATGGTGACATGGTTTAATTCCCGGTAATCGATACAAAGTCGCATACTCCCGTCTTTCTTCTTTACAAATAAAACAGGAGCACCCCAAGGAGATGTACTAGGACGAATGAAACCGATGTCCAACAACTCTTGTAGTTGGACCTTCAACTCCTGAAGTTCAATATGAGCCATTCGATATGGGGTTTTAGAAATAGGCTTTGTACCAGGTTCAAGATCAATGAAGAATTCAACTTCACGTTCTGGGGGTAGACCGGGAAGTTCTTCAGAAAATACGTCAGGAAAGTTACTAACAACAGGAATATTATTAAAATTTGACGTGTCTTTATTCAAATCCATAACATGGGCTAGGAAAGCTTGACATCCGTTTTTCAATAAACGAATGGCTTTATGACTTGATATGACAGTGATTGATTTTAATGGCTTTGTTGCTTGAATTCGAACAACAGGTTGATTAGGAATATGAAAACTAACCACCTTACGAAAACAATCAATTTTGGCATGATGAGTAGTTAACCAATTAATTCCTAAAATCACGTCAAATGCAAGTATCTTTAAAGAGATAAGGTCAACAGGTAAGGTGATGGTGCCAACTTGGATCAAACAAGATTTATAAACAGTGGATGTGATGAAAGTTTCCCCTAACGGAGTCTCCACAGATAAATCAAAGTCTAATTTCTCCGGAGTCAAGTTTAAACGTTGAGCACAAGCAGGAGAAATAAATGAATGGGTAGCACCGGTATCTAGTAAGGTATAAACTTCACATGAATTTATGATTAGCTTACCCGTGATCACCTCGTTTGGGTTCCTCGCATGTTGACCAGTCACGACAAACGCTCTTCCAGGAACCGTTGACTTTGACTTTTCTGGGGCAGCCTTTTGAGTCACCGTCCCCGCTGAACTTGGTATCGCTATCGTACAATCTCGAGCGATATGTCCTTCCTTTCCACAATTATAGCATACCTTGAACTGTTGTGGACAGTTTGGGCTGATATGTCCCTCTTTTCCACATTTATAGCATATGACCGGTGGTCGTTCTCCTCCCTTGGAACCAGTTGTTGTCGGTGCTGACGTCTTCGTATTATCATTATTGAATCTCCTCTTTTTAAAATCTCCTCCCGACTCGCTTCTTCTATTTTCATAGCCACGATTACCACCAGAGTGGTTGTCGTTCTTGTCTGTACTTTTCTTTCTCCGCTGGTTATCATTGTTCTGATGACTGTTGTCACCGATATGATCCTGGTTGTGGTCCCTCGGTTGATCGTACTCGTTATCTCGCTCCAACAATTGAGCCCTGTTGACAACATCTGAATAGAGAGAAAATTTATGAGAAATGAGATATTGACGTATGCCGGGTTTCAAACCTCTCAGAAACATCCGTGTCATACGTTCCTCATTCTCTACCAAATGAGGTGCAAACCTGGACAACTCTGCAAACTTCGCCTCGTACTGGGACACCGTCATGTTATTCTGCTCCAGTCTAATAAACTCTACCTCCTTCATATGACGAATACTTTCAGGAAAGTACTTGTCATTGAATAGTTTCTGAAATGTCTCCCAAGACATACTGAGTGCGGCTGGATGGGTACGCTTCACAGATTCCCACCAGTAGTCTGCCTCGCCACGGAACATAAAGGTGGCGAATGGAACCTTCTGTTCCTCCGTGCATCCCAAGACATCAAAAATCTTGGTAATTTGCTTGACCCATGTCTCCGCCTTAATCGGATCTGGCTTTTCTCAGAATTCTGGTGGTCCCAACTCTTTGAACTGCTTGGTTGTGACCAGCTGTGCATTGCCATTGTTTCTTCCTATATTTTGAACAGGAATCTCCTTCGTCTTGTTTTGCATGAACCGCAAAAAGCTTCTAAACATCTCATCGTTCACCGTCTGCTCAGTGGTGTTGTTCACAGGAGGAACATTGCCAGCCTGTTGCACGTTCTCCTCGTTGGTGAGTACAGGTGTCTCCACGGTTTCATTTACTCCACTGTTAACATTCTCAGTCGACATTCTCAATTACTGCCATAAAACAAGGGTTAATTTAACAAATTAACAAATCACATAATATCCCTATATTATGACCGAACAACAAATAAGCTTAGGTAGGACACACTAGCGAAGGATTTACTGGTCTCTCCCCTCCTAGTTCTATTCCCCGATCTCCGCCAGAGATCATATCTCTAAGCTCTGATACCAACTGTGACGCCCCCAAAACAGGTATACAACACCTATTCTGAGTCGTCAATAACATGGTACAGAAACAACTACAACTTTATTAATACAACATAAAAACTGTGAGTGGAAATACAAATATTGTCATCTAGACAATATCCACACTCAAATAAGTCCTCATTACAATTATTAGAACAATATTTTACAAAAATAATGGTGAGGACTACTAAAACAACTTCCTAGAACCTTCATTCCATACCCCGACTAGTACCTGCTACATTCTCGCCTCCTGAGAAGAAAATGGAACAACAAGGAAAAGGGTGAGCTCAACTAGCCCAGTAAAGAATATTATGACTAAGATAATATACAACAAATTATCGTTAGTCTTCAACAGGAAAAAAATTTAATAGAATACAATAGACAACAAGTTTTAATTTAATATTCGCAGCGAAAAATAATAATTCATAGAGAAGTTACGTAGAGAATGAAATCTACGATTATCTATGAATTTAAAAGCCCATCATCAACATTTTATCCCTGTAAAATCAATCAATAAATATCTTGAATCAAATAGTCATCTTTGCACTACAGGCCAAAGATATTCATCAGTTGGTCATGTTCACCTCAACACCTGTTCATCTTTGCACTACGGGCCAAAGATATTCATCAGAAATTATTCATCTTTGCACTACAGGCCAAAGATATTCAGTTATATCATCATTTAAGACTGAGGATGATGAAAAATATTTTAAAGAAAACGAATCCAGTGAAGCAAAATAACAAATATTAAGGATTCGTATTTCGATTTATCCATGTCCAAAAATACCTTATCATAGTGAAGTAAAATTCAAGAATGATCAAAACATGGATACAATCAAAGCTAGTATCCAGAATAGATATCTGGACGAAAAGAAGGAAATTTCATTTTTCGATGAATAGTAACTCGTGAATAGTAACTCATGAATAGTAACCCCGACATGAAAAGTTCTAAATTTGATAAAAAGTTCAGATCAATATTTCGGCATAATGATATTGAAGAAAATAATATCATTTAAGAAGAAATAACATCCCTTACCTCGGAAAGACGGTACTTCTGACTGGAATACTAGATATAGTGCTGAAGGAAATTTGAACCGTATAGCAACACTCAAAGTATCAAATACTCACAAGAATACGCTCGATATAGAGAGAGAAATAGAGAGAAACTTGTGTTTCTGGTGTGATTTTCAGTTCTAACCTTAGCACCCTATTTATAGGAAAATGCTTAGAACACCAAAGCAGAAAATTTAATATAATAATAATATATTTATCAAATTTTCCTTAGCCCACCTCTAGACATCTGATCTCAGCCCATTTATATCACATGTTAGCCCACTTAAATGCCAAAAAATGTTTTTCTTCAAAATAATAAATAAAACTTCCAAAAATTAATTATTTCGGAACTTCAGAACTTCAATAATTCATAATAAATAGCCTTTTTATCAGAAAATTCGAATCTCGCGAGTTTTTATAGAAAATTCAATTCTCTACAACTTTGCAAAAGAAAGTTTTTTCAAATTCTAAACAGAAATTGACCGAAATTCACAAACGGGCGATTTTACAGTCAATAATAAATTTTCGGTCAAGAATTATGTCCACCAACACACAAAATATGTGTTAATCATTTAATGTCACAAAAATACTCTTCCTCCTCATATACTCATATATCCCACATTCATTGTAAAAATACCACCATCAATATATTATTAAAATAATATATTTAAATGAATTATTTTATCAGAAAAAGATAAAATATTAATTTTCAACAATTGTCACATTAAAATTTTTCTCTATCTATATCCTCATAAAATTACTATTTTCCTCATCATATAAATCAATAATTAATTATACACAAATAATATTACAGAACCACAGTACTGGCAACCAGGCAGTTCCCAGGAAAGAGGGGGCTTTCCAATAATGATTTCTCCTTACTGGCGCGCAATTAGATGACCAAACCTCTCCTTAGACAGAACTTTCTAGACATTGCCAATAATGTTATCTAAAAATATTATTCAGATAATATGAATTATTGCTCCGATAATGAAAAATACTGCGTAGTGACAATTATTGAAACAACAGTAATATAAAATATCAACGCAGCAATTATTGAATCAATAAAATACAATATTGAACAGTAATTACTGTAACAATTATTGAGTAGTGCCTTCTTACGTAAGAATCAATAATTGGTGCAATACCGTGTGCTACGCATATTACCGTGTTTTAACCACCGGGTATTCCAGCAGTATTAACGGTAACAACAACTTATTTTTGTCGTTTTCTTCATCCAATCGCTTTCTGTTATGGGGCCCACACAAGGCTGCGCCGTCGTACGAATATTCCCTGACAACAAGAATATTCCACGACCAAACAAATATTCCCCGACAACGATGAATATTTTATAACCACTTGCTTATTTAAAATATTTGCGCATTTTACCCATAACTAACCACATTAATCAAATCAACTCTTACTATTTCAGAATAATAAATAGAGGAATTTAAATTTCATTTATTAATAATTTGTGGTCTTATAGTTAACATTCTCAGTCGACATTCTCAAATACTGCCATAAAACAAGGGTTAATTTAACAAACTAACAAATCACATAATATACCTATATTATGACCGGCCAACAAATAAGCTTAGGTAGGACACACTAGCGAAGGATTTACTCGTCTCTCCCCTCCTAGTTCTATTCCCCGATCTTCGCCAGAGATCATATCCCTAAGCTCTGATACTAACTGTAACGCCCCCAAAATAGGTTCAATCAATCCAACTCATTCTGAGTCGCCAAATACATGGTACAGAAAATAACTACAACTTTATGATTACAATTGTCGTGCAAAATACGACAACACATATACTGTGAGTTTAAATACAAATAATGTCATCTAGACAGTATTCATACTCAATTAAGTCCTCATTATACTTATTGATACACTATTTTACAAAATAGTGAGAACTACTAAAACAACTGTCTTGAACCATCATTCCACACCCCGACTAGTACTCGCTACATTCTCGCCTCCTGAGAAGAAAAATGGAACAACAAGAAAAAGGGTGAGCTCAACTAGCCCAGTAAAGAATATTATGACTAAGATAATATACAACAAATTATCCTTAGTCTTCAATAGGGAAAAATCTAATAGAATACAATAGACAACAATTTTTAAATTAATATTCGCAGCGGAAAATAATAATTCGTAGAAAAGTTACATAGAGAATGAAATCTACGATTATCTATGAATTTAAAAGCCCATCATCAACATTTTATCCCTGTAATATCAATCAATAAATATCTTGAATCAAATAGTCATCTTTGCACTACAGGCCAAAGATATTCATCAGTTGGTTATGTTCACCTCAACACATGTTCATCTTTGCACTACGGGCCAAAGATATTCATCAGAAATCATTAATCTTTGCACTACAGGCCAAAGATATTCATTTATATCATCATTTAGGACTGAGAATGATGAAAAATATTTTTAAGGAAACGAATCCAGTGAAACAAAATAATAAATATTAAGGATTCGTATTTCAGCTATTCCATGTCCAAAAATACCTCATAAATAATCATAGTGGAGTAAAATTCAAGAATGATCAAAATATGGATACAATCAAAGCTAGTATCCAGAATAGATATTTGGACAAAAAGAAGAAAATTTTATTTTTCGGTGAATAGTAACTCGTGAATAATAACTCGTGAATAATAACTCATGAATAGTAACTCGTGAATTGTAACCCCGACATGAAAAGTTCCAAATTTGATAAAAAGTTCAGATCAATACTTCGGCATAATGATATTGAAGAAAATAATATCATTTAAGAAGAAATAACATCCCTTACCTCAGCAAAAGCAGTACTTCTAGTTGAAACACCGGATATATGTTATGACTTGAACTTGCAACGTATAACAATACTCAAAGTATTAGAATACTCACAAGAATACGCTCACTAATATAGAGAGAGAAAGAGAGAGAAACTTGTGTTTCTGGTGTGATTTTCAATTCTAACCTAAGCACCCTATTTATAGAAAAATGCTTAGAACACCAAAGTAAAAAATTGAATATAATAATATTTATATTTACAAAATTGTCAAGCCCACCTCTTGAAATCTGATTTTAGCTCATTGCACATGTTTAATGCAGCCCACTAAGCAAAAAAAATGATTTTGTAAATAAGAATAATTAAAACTTTCAAAAACTAATTATTTTGGAACTTCGGAACTTCAATAATTCATAATAAATAGCCCTTTCATCAGAAAATTCGAATCTCGCGAGTTTTTATAGGAAATTCAATTCTCTACAACTTTACAGAAGAAAGTTTTTCCAAATTCCAGACAAAAATTGACCGAAATCCACAAACGGGTAATTTTACAGTCAATAATAAATTTTCGGTCAAGAATTATGTCCACCAACATACAAAACATGTGTTAATCATTTAATGCCACAAAAATACTCTTCCTCCTCATATACTCATATATCTCACATTCATTGTAAAAATACCACCATCAATATATTATTAAAATAATATATTTAAATGAATTATTTTATCAGAAAAAGATAAAATATTAATTTTTAACAATTGTCACATTAAAAATTTTCTCCATTTATATCCACCTAAAATCACTATTTTCCTCATCATATAAATCAATAATTAATTATACACAAATAATATTACAGAACCACAGTACTGGCAACCAGGCCGTTCTCAGAAAAGAGGGGGCTTTCCAATAAGGATCTCTCCTTACTGGCGCGTAATTAGCTGACCAAGCCTCTCCTTAGACAGAACTTTCTAGACATTGTCAATAATGTTATCTAATAATATTATTCAGATAATATGAATTATTGTTCCGATAATAGAAAATACTGTGTACTGACAATTATTAAAACAACAGTAATATAAAATATCAACGCAGCAATTATTGAATCAATAAAATATAATATTGAACAGTAATTACTGTAACAATTATTGAGTAGTGCCTTCTTACGTAAGAATCAATAATTGGTGCAATACCGTGTGCTACTGTGCAACAACGCGTATTACTATGTTTTAACCACCGGGTATTCCAACAGTATTAACGGTAACAACTATGCCGTTATTTATAAATAACTTGTTTTTTGTCGTTTTCTTCATCCAATGGCTTTTCGTTATGGGGCCCACACAAGGCTGCGCCGTCGTACGAATATTCCCCAACAGCAAGAATATTCCACGATCAAATGAATATTCTCCGACAACAATGAGTATTTTATAACCACTTAATTATTTAAAAATATTTGCGCATTTTACCCATAACTAACCACATTAATCAAATCAACCCCCTACTGCTTCAAAATAAAAATTAGAGAGAATTAAATCTTTATTTATAAAAAGTTGGGGTCTTACATCTTCGACTACTATTTCCTTCACGACTTTCTCCTCCACTCTTCTTGTTCTTCTTTTCCTTGTTGTATTGACTCAGAGCCTCGCTACCTCCCTCGACAATGATCACATTCTTTAACAGCGTACCAAACGAATCGATTTGGAATATTGACACCTTGTTAAACAACCATGGCTTCAGTACTTATTCAAAACGTCGAGCTTTTTTTTCTTTCATGTCTACTTGATGCATTCCAAATCGTGCGAGTTCATTGAATTTTTCCGCATAATGCGCCACGGTCATCTCTCCCTGTTTTAGCTCCAGAAACTTAACTTCCATTCGGTTCTGCATGTTCTTTTGAAAGTAATTTTTAAAGAACATCGCCTTGAACCTTTCCCATGGTATATTTCCTTCTCTAGATCTCAATTGATTCGTCTCCCACCAGAAGTTTGCCTCGACTTTCATCATATACGAAGCGTATGCTGTCTTCTGGTCGTCTCCCATATGTGCGATGATGAAATCGCAGAGTTCCATCCAGGAAGAAATTAAGTTCGGAGTCAACGTCATCATCCATTGTCGAGCATCTCTCCTCAAGGTGGTCATGAACATCTGGCATTTGGCAGCGTCCGAGTAATTGTAGTAATCCATCAGTAGATCATACGCCTGACTGTGCTCAAAAGGATCCCCAAAACCATCATACCTCTCCATGTGAGGGGCTTTCTTGCTCGGATCTGCCTTTTCTTGCATAATCTTAGGGGAGAACAGTGATGAGGACTTGACCGTGGTCGTAACATTCTGATTCCCATCAGCCAACCGTTTCTCCAACTCGGCTACCTTCTTCGCCAACTCCTCGGTCAGACTTCCTTGAGGGGGAGGATCTCTTCTGCCCCGCCTCCGGTCCTCGAAAAAATAATCCCTTCTCATGTGATTTTCTAGGCCCTCTGAACTTGCTTCCCTGGAGCAACTTCGGTGCCTGGTCCCTATATGCTGAGAGCCATCAGGATGATTCATTCTGGACTGACTCCCCAGTGACCGATCCCCCGATCTGCTCCTGTGCCTGCTTATGTCCCGAGAACGACTCCAAAGCCTGCTCTCGGTTCATCGAAACTTATCCAGACGACCTGTCCTCGACCAAAATCCTGGCGATCGCCCTCGCCTTCGACTATAGCTGGAGGCGCCATCCTCATTACCGCCGATCAAGAACACCATTTGTTGATCGATCTCCTGCCTCTATACGAGAAAGGCTTTCAGTGCATCATCTGTTTCCTGAGCCTTCCTTGTGACGCCCCCAAAATAGGTCCATACGACCCATTTTGAGTCGCCAAATACATGGTACAGAATTCAAATACAAACTTAATTTATACAATTATCAACTGTCGTGTAAAATACGACAAAACGTAAGCTGTGAGTTTTAATACGAATATTGTCTCGTAGACAATATCCAAACTCAAATGAAGTTCTCATTACATTTATTATCACACTATTGTATAGAATAGTGAGGACTACTATAGCCACCATATTGGATCATCACTCCATTCCCCGACTAATCCCAGCTATATTCTCATTTCCTGAATAGAACAATGAAAGAAAAGGGTAAGCACGACTAGCCCAGTAAAGAATCTTATAACTAAGATAATGTAGAATAAATTATCCTTAGCATTCAACAGTATAAAATCTAATAGAATACTATAGACAACAAGTTTAGATCAACAACTGTAGCGGAACAAGCAATCCATTAGAAGAGTCAAGTAGTGCATGATGTCTACTATCTTTTATGATTTAAAAGTTCATTATCAATATTTTAACTCTGTAACACAACTCAATAAATAATCAACATCACCGAATTATCCATGCACTACGGGCCAAGAATATTTGTTAGTATCACCAGTGGTCATGATCATGCCAAACAACTGTCCATTTATGCACTATGGGTCAAAGAGGACTTTCACCACATCATTTGTCTGTAACATTACAGGTCATGATTATGCCAATACATTATTTCTGGTCATAATCATACTAATCAACAGTCCATCTATGCACTACGGGTCAAAGATGACTTTCATCACAATATAAACATGAGGATGATGATAATGATATAAGAAATCAGTCAAGTGAGATCAAGGATAAATATTAAAGATTTATAATTCAATTTATCCAGAGTTCAAGAATGTCCAAATTGTCAACAAGATAATTAATTATGGAGTGAAATTCAAGAATGATATTCATGTATCAAAAATAATTTGGACAGAAAAGAAAATTAAATTCTGTTGTGAATAATACTCATAAATAGTACCGTATGAATAGTACCGTACGTATGAATAGTACCGTACATATGAATAGTACCGTATCCATGATTATGGTGTGATTTTCATTTCAAAATTAAGCATCCTATTTATAGGAGAATGGCATGATACTATTTAAGAAAGAAATCACGGGCAAATAGTAAGTTTTTCACGGAAGGAATTCGCGTGATTTTCTGATTTTTACTATTCATTACTGTGCAATAAAATATTCTAATAAAACAAAAATTTTATATAAAATATAATATATTCTATTTATAATCTAATAAAACGAATAACTTTATATATAATATAAAAAGTATTCTGTTTATATAAAAAGTTTTCTGTTTTATTACTATTATAATAATAATAAAATAAAACTGAGATAACTTTCTAGCGGCGATTCTAAAAAATGAGTAAGTGGAGGTCCATGTAATAAGTCAAACTTACAACAAATACTTCATAACAAACTTCTTTATTTATATCAAAAATTGAATAAATATTTATCACAAATCGATTATCTTCAATAAACACATTTTTAATTTTTCAACAATTATTCATCATTAATATTATAACTCACAATATTAACGACCAGATCATTCCCAGGAAAGAGGGGGATTTCCGATAAAGACTTCTCTTTATTGGCGTGCAATTAAATAACCTAACCCCTTTCCTCGACAGAATTTTCTAGACATTGTCAATAATGCAAATAATAATATGAATAAATGTGTCGTCTCAATTATTAATTTAATAATATAAAATATTATGCAGATGATACTGTGACAATAATTGAATAAAACTAAGTGACTTCTTAAGTAAGCATCAATAATCAGAGATACTATTCAATACCGTGTGCTACTGTGCAACCACGTGTATTATTGTACTTTTATCACCGGGTATTTCAACAGTTAATGTGACGCCCCCAAAATAGGTCCACACAATCCATTCTGAGTTGCCAAATACATGGTACCGAAAATAACTATAACTTCATTATTACAATTGTCGTGCAAAATATGACAACACATAAGTTGTGAGTTTAAATACAAATATTGTCTTCTAGACAATATTCAAACTCAAATAAGTTCTCATTACAATTATTCATACACTATTTTACAAAATAGTGAGAACTGCTAAAACAACTGACTTGAAACATCACTCCACACCCCGCCTAGTTTCCGCTATATTCTCGCCTCCTGAGAAGAAAAATAGAATCAAAAGGAAAAGGGTGAGCTCAACTAGCCTAGTAAAGAATATTATGACTAAGATAATGTAGAACAAATTATCATTAGCCTTCAATAAATCAGATAAAATATAATGGACAACAAGTTTTAGATCAATATTCGCAGCGAAAATAACAATTCATTAGAAGAGGAGAGTTAAGTAGAGAATGAAATCTACTATCTTCTATGATTTAAAGGTCCATCATTAATATTTTATCCATGTAACATCAATCAATATATATCTTGAATCAAATATTCATCTTTACACTACGGATCAAAGATATTCATTTGTATCACCAGTTGGTCATGTTCATCTCAACACCTGTCCTTCTTTGCAGTATGTGCCAAAGATATTCATCAGGTAATCATTCATCTTTGCACTACAGGCCAAAGATATTCAGTTATATCATCATTTATGACTGGGGATGATGAAAATATTTTAAAGACAACGAATCTAGTGAGATAAAAGGACAAGGATTAAGGATTCGTACTTTAGTTTATCTAAGTTCAAAAATACTCCATAATAATCAATTGTGGAGAAAAATTCAAGAATAAAGATCAAAACATGGATACAATCAAAGATAGTAACCATAATAGACAACTTGGACAAAAAAAATTTAATTTTTTCTGTGAATAGTGCCGTATAAGTGAATAGTAACCCCGACACCAAAGGTAACAATTTCCTAAGAAAAATCATATTTCGTGAATAGTACCATATTTGTAAATAGTATCGTATACGTGAATAGTGTCGTATACGTGAATAGTAATCTCGACATGAAAAGGTAAAAATTTCATAATAAAATTCATACTAATATTTTGACATAATGATATTGAACAAAATAACATCATTTACGAAGAATATAACATCCCTTACCTCAAAAGAATAGTACTTCTGGCTGAAATATTGGATATAATGTTGAAAAAAACTTGCACTGAATAGAAACACTCAAGATATCTAAATACTCACAAAAATATGCTCAATATTATAGAGAGAGAAAACTTTATATTCTAGTGTGATTTTTAATTCTAACCTAAGCACCCTATTTATAGGAAAATGCTTAGAATGCCAAAGCAGACTAACCTGCTACTGGTGGCTTTTACCCATTGCTATTCACGCAAACCACATTTGGAATTCAGCAATTTGTTCCACAACAACCAAAAGTGGGGCCCACCCATATTTTTAATAAATATATTTATTTTTAAAACTTCAATAATTCATAATAAATAGCCCTTTAGCAGAATAATATGAAACTTATGTCCATTCCATATAAAATTTAATTCTGTATAATTTTGTAGAAGAAAGTTTTTCTAAATTCCAAACAGAAAATGACCAAAACCCACATATGGATGATTTTTAATACCTCCATTCCGACAAAATACTGATAAAAATACCTCAGCATTAATTCTTTCATTTATATCCGCATAAAATAAATATTTTCTTATCATATAAATTAATAATTAATTATTCACAAATAATATTACAAAATCACAATAATGACAACCAGTTCGTTCCTAGGAAAGAGAGAGTTTTTCGATAAGGATTTCTTCTTACTAGCGCGTAATTAGGTAACCAAACCCCTTTCCTAGACAAAACTTCCTTAGACATTGCCAATAATCCTATCTAATAATATTATTCAAATAATATGAATTATTGATCTGATAATGAAAAATACTGTGCAGTGACAATTATTGAAACAATAATAATATAAAATATTAACGTAGCAATTATTGAATCAATAAAATAAAATATTGAACACTAATTACTGTAACGTATATTGAGTAGTGTCTTCTTACGTAAGAATCAATAATCCAAAAATATTGTGCAATAGCGTGTGCTACTATGCAACCACGCGTATTACTATACTTTAACCACCAGGTATTCCAACAGTGTTAACGGTAACAACTACGCCGTTATTATAAAAAAACTCATACTTGTCGTTTTCTTCATCCGACAGTTTTTTGTTATGGGGCCCACAAATAGCTGCGCCGTCATACGAATATTTCCCGACAACAAGAATATTTCACGACCAAACGAATATTCCCCGACAATAATGAATATTTTATAATCACTTACTTATTTTGTAAAATTTGCACATTTTACCCATAACTAACCACATTAATCAAATCCACCCCTTACTATTTCAAAATAATGAATAGAGAAAATTCAATTTTATTTATAAAACAATTGGGGTCTTACAGTTAACGGTAAAAGTTTTGCTGTTATTTTTATAAAAAGATTATTTCTGTCGCTTTCTATATCCGACAGTAATTCTGTTGTGGGATCCAACAATGATTGTATCGTCGTACGAATATTCCCCGATAAAAAGAATATTCCCCGACCAAACAAATATTTTATGACAACTTGTTTAATAGCAAAATTTGCACATATCACCCACAACTATAACATTATATCAAATCCAGACCTTATTATTCAAAATAACATTTAGAGAAAATTAAATCTTTATTCATAAAAATGTTGGGGTCTTACATTCCTCGCCAAGATGGATCTCTGTTCATCATTGCCTGCGTCTTGGACACGTGTTCAGGACGGTGTGTCCCCTACACGATCCCTGGCTCTTCCATCCTTACTGGCAGTGGATAATAACCTTCGTCGCGGACCGTCTACCCAGTCGTGGCCCTGTTGTCCCACTGAATGGTTGTGGGGCCTGAACCTATCCTGAATGCTTTTGGACATGCCCAATCTGTCCTTAATCGACCCTCGCTACCTGGCAGATCCATCCGTAGTCGACTTTCCCACGCCAGAAACTATTTTATTGTACACCATTCTTACTACTGGATAACTCCTTGTTGTGATTGAAAATTCAGCAACACTAGAAAGGCTATCCTTCTAGCGTCAATGTTTAACGCCAAGATCTGTCCATGCTTTCCAATCACCAAAGCGCGTCCAATCCTGCACAGAAACGGGTAAACACCGAAAGCTTGACGGCTTAGGCCACCAAGGGATAGCTCCGGTGTGAGAATAAGTATAGGCTGAATAAGGTTAGCAATGAAGGCTTAAAGCTTTAATGTTATAAATAATAATTATGTGTACCTTAAATTCAGAGTAACACATTTTATTTAGAGTGATCTCACCGCCTCCATATAATCATTCCCCGCATAGAATAGGAACTCCTCATTAGGTAAGATACCTTAATAGGAACAAATATAATTCCTTTAAGGAAAGGAAGTCGATTTAAAACCTGACACTTTCCATAAGGACTAGACACCAAATATAATTAGCAATCCATGATTCCCTAAAATTCTCTGTTGCCCAAATAGAATCCTACATGGGTTAAGATAACTCCACGTGGACCTTGGCCCACCATATAATTTGGGCCCAAGTAACCATGTCCCAACAAGAAGGAAGCAAATGCTTGGATGCTTTGAGGGAAGATTTGAAATTTGGACAGGGAAGTGTGGCGGTCGATTTTTTGATTTGCGACTTTTGAAACGACCGGGTGGCTCTACTAGGGGTGAGCAATTCAGTTATATCAAAATTAATTAGCTTATTCAGATATAGCCGAATACCAAAATCTTCTAAATTTCATTATCCGAATTACTGAATAACCGACTTTACAATTCGATTATTTCGGTTAATAACCAAAATTAAGTTCCATTTTATCAAACAAAAAATTCATTTCAAATTTACTACATCGATAATATTAAAACACTTATAGAGTCGAGATCAAAGGTTGATCTTATGCAATCACTCAAAACACCAATAGTGAGGTTATAACAAGCCTTCAATGGTGAAAGTATTTGGGCATGTCAGATAGTTGAAGCGACAAACTGCCGGAGGCCACGGTTGGGAAAGGATAAACAAATCACATTGATAATCAACCACTAGTGGTGGGGAGGTACTTCTGGTGGTGGTAGCGAAGGGGGACGTTAAGGTGGTGGTGGTGGAGGGGGGCGCAAGACTGGTGAAGAGTACTGACTAATGAGAAATGTTTAAGAGTTAAAGAGTTTAAGGCTTTAATTATTTTTTTTTAAAATCTATTCGGTTAACCTAATACCAATATTTTAGTAATTGTATCCAAACCCGAATACATGAATATTAAACGGTAATAACTGAATTGAAGAAAATAACCGAATAACCGTAATAATTAAGTTAAAAAAAATTGGTTATGTTTTGTTATTCTGTTATATCCGTTTTTTGCTCAGCCCTAGGCTCTACACGTTCCCCAAAAATATGATGCAATAATGATGAACGTGGGGCCAGTACCAGTACGTGGGGCTAAGGAGAGACCTTTGGTATTCGTACCAGAATTAAAGGTTTTTTGCACTTTCTTGTTAAATATTTATTGTAACAAGAAAGTGGGGGCAATGTTGGGACATGGTTTTAAGGGCTCGGGTGATTCGGTGGGGTCCAGTCCACGTAGATGGATTTTCCCACGTATGAGTGTGTTTTAATGGCGAGTTTTTACTTTTGAGGAATTTCAGTCTTGATTCTGTTTAATTTCCTCTTTTTATGGGAACAATCAGGATTGGATCCAACTTCCCATATTAAAGGAGATTAACTTTCAACCTAATATGATAACTGTTATGCTAAGGAATTTTATTCCAATTCGGAGACAAAATTATATGGCAGTATGATCACTTATAATACAAGGCTACATCATAATTCACAAGTAATGTTTTCATTGAGCACTAAAGTTATACACTTCCATTGTTAAACTGTTTTTAGTCGTACTTATTCTCAGCTATCCCCCAACGGCTCAGGCCATCAAATTACTATGTGTGATTTTGTTTCTGTGCAGAACTTGACGCGTTGTTTGGTAATTGAACACATGGACGGATCTTGAAGTTAACCATAAACATTATGTCTATTATACTTTATTATTCCATGAATCCACAATGAAAATCCTAATGTGAGAGTCAAAATCTCTAAAAAAAATGCTTAGTTTCCAGCATTCCAAGCACTATTAAAACTTTTCCATGGCCTATTAAATTTTTTTGTCTTTGTTAGGACCGTTACAAATAAATTTAAAAATCATTTTATTGGTCCATAACTCTTCAAGTGTAAGTTATTGTAGTACTTTATAAGGTCTATTATTATGGAACATGAGTTACAAAATTTTCATAATGGTAATTTTCCTACATCTATAAATAAATAATGATTCCCTCTATATTCTTCTTCTATACTTATAAGTGGGCAAAGAATGGGGTTGTGTTAAACTTTTGTTTCCACAGTTGTGTATAAGGTTGTAAATCTAACCAAAAAGTTCGGACTTAATTCGGGCTGGACTCGAAAAAATATGTGTAAAACTCAGATGTGTTAATATTAATATGACCAAAATCTGAGTATAAAAAATAATTCAAATAAAAATACGAGTAGAATCTGAACAAGATTATACTCGACTCGTTTAATATTCAAACTACTCGAATTCTCGATTATGATTTGATACATACTTGATTGATACATATTCGATTAAATAGTCGATACAATCTCTTATAATATGTAAGACCCCAACTTTTTATAAATGAAATTGAATTTTCTCTATTTATTATTTTGAAACAGTAAGGGTTGATTTCATTAATGTGGTAAGTTAAGGGTAAAATGCGCAAATATCTTAATTAAGCAAGTGGTTATAAAATATTCATTGTTGTCGGAAAATATTCATTTGGTCGTGGAATATTCTTACTGTCGAGAAATATTCGTACGACGGCGCAGCCTTGTGTGGGCCCCATAACAGAAAGCGATTGGATGAAGAAAATGACAAGTATACGTTTTTTTTATAAATAACGGAGTAGGTGTTACCGTTAATACTGTTGGAATACCCGGTGGTTAAAACACAGTAATACGCGGTGTTGCACAGTAGCACACGGTATTGCACCAATTATTGATTCTTACGTAATAAGTCACTACTCAATAATTGTTACAGTAATTACTGTTCAATATTTTATTTTATTGATTCAATAATTACTACGTTGATATTTTATATTATTGTTGTTTCAATAATTGTCACTGCACAGTATTTCCTATTATCAGATCAATAATTCATATTATTTGAATAATATTATTAGATAGCATTATTGACAATGTCTAATAAAGTTCTGTTTAAGGAGAGGTTTGGTCACCTAATTACGCGTCAGTAAGGAGAAATCCTTATCGGAAAGCCCCCTTTCTTAGGAACGACATGGTTGTCAGTATTGTGATTCTGTACTATTATTTGGGAATAATTAATTATTGATTTATATGATAAGAAAAATATTTATTTAGATATAAATGGAGGAATTTTTAGAAAAGTGACAATTGTTGAAAATTGATATTTTATCTTTTCTGATAAAATAATTCATTTAAATATATTATTATATTTTAATAATATAATAACGGTAATATTTTTACGATGAATGTGTGATATATGAATAAATGAGGAGAAAAAGTATTTTTGTTACAATAAATGTTAAAAACATGTTAAACATGTCGTTGGGTCCCATTTTTGACAAAAATTTGATTATAGCCTGTAAAATTGTCCGTATGTGAATTTCGGTCAATTTTTGTTTGAAATTTAGAAAAACTTAAAGCTATAAAGTTGTAGAGAATTGAATTTCTTATGGAATGGACATAAGATTTGAATTTTTGTGATAAAATAGCTATTTATTATGAATTATTAAAGTTCCAGAATAATTGATTTTTGGAGTCATAAATATTTTTAATAAGAAAAACATTATTTTTTATTTTGGTGAGGTGGGTCCCACATGGTGGCTGATGTTTTGGATCAAAAGAGGTGTGTGTAGGGAATTTAAAAAAATATATTAATATTTTATTAAATTTTTTGTTTTGGTGTTCTAAACATTTTCCTATAAATAGGTTGCTTAGGTTAGAATTAAAAATTACACCAGAAACTAAAGTTTTCTCTCTCTATATTATCGAGCGTATTTTTGTGAGTATTTTGATACTTTGAGTGTTGCTATACGGTGCAAGTTTCCTTCAGCGTTATATCTGGTATTCCAGTTAGGAGTACTGTTCTTTTGAGGTAAGGGATGTTATTTTTTCGTAAATGATGTTATTTCTTTTAATATCATTATACCGAAATATTGGTAAGATTTTTTCTGTGAAATTCTTGTCTTTTTGTGTCGAAATTACTATTCACATATAAGGCACTATTCACGTATACGGCACTATTCACAGAAAAATTAAAATTTTCTTCTCTTGTCTAAGTTGTTTATTATGGTTACTAGCCTTGATTATATCCATATTTTGATCCTCATTCTTAAATTTTTGCTTTACAATGGTTTATTATGGAGTATTTTTGAACATGGATGAACTAAAATACGAATCATTAATCCTTATTCTTTTTTCTCACTGGATTCGTTTTCTTTAAAATATTTTTCATCATCCTCAATCCTAAATGATGATATTACTGAATATCTTTGACCTGTAGTGTAAAGATGAATGATTTCCTGATGAATATCTTTGGCTGTAGTGCTAAGATGTACAGATGTTTAGATGAACATGTCCAACTGATGAATATCTGTGGCTTGTAGTGCAAAGATGAATATTTGATTCAAGATGTATATTGATTGATGTTACAGGAATAAAATATTGATGATGGACTTTTAAATCTTAGAAGATAGTAGAATTCATTCTCTATTTAACTCTTCTAATGGATTGTTGTTTCCACTGCAGTTGTTGATCTAAAACTTATTGTCTATTACATTCTATCAAATTTTTCCCTGTTGAGGACTAACGATAATTTGTTCTATATTATATTAGTCATAATATTCTTTACTGAGCTAGTTGAGCTCACCCTTTTCCTTTTTATTCTATTTTTCTTCTCAAGAAGCGAGAATATAGCGGGAAGTAGTCGGAGTGTGGAGTGATGTTCAAAGACAGTTGTTATAATAGTCATCACTATTTTGTAAAATAGTGTATCAATAATTATAATGAGGACTTATTTGAGTATGGATATTGTCTGGAAGACAATATTTGTATTTAAACTCACAGTTTATGTGTTGTCGTATTTTGCACGACAATTGTATTAATAAAGTTGTAGTTATTTCTGTACCATATTTTTAGCGACTCAGAATGAGTGATGTATACTTATTTTGGGGGTGTTACAATATATACAAAGTTAAATCAAATTAGGATAATTAATTATTATTTTATTTTGTTTTTAATTAAGATTTTATATTTGTAAAGTGTAATAGTAAATATATTTTTTCATTTCTAAGTAAAATAATAAATTTATTTTGTAATTATATTAATTATAAAGTTAGTTATTATGTGGAGTCTCGAATTCGAGCTTGAATTCGAAGTTCGCAGGTAGTTTAAATATAATTTGATCCGAGTCGGATCAAATTCGAGTAATGAATATTTGAATAGAGTCGAATCTGGGTAGAGTGTTTCAAATACCATTTGAATCCGAGTCGAATTCGAGTATGAATTTAACCTTTTGTGTCGAATTCAAGCAACTCTCTGTTCGATTCCGTTCGACTCGTTTATAGCTGCCTTAATTAGTTGTGCATACTATAGAGTAGTTACTTAGAGGTGGCGAGTCAATATCCTTCTGCACCAGTTATTATACGAAAAGAGGTGAGAATCTTCTTAAAGAGAGTGACTTACCCTGTGCCTCAACCCAAGTCTTAATATTTTATTATTTGGTGTGAGTAGTATTTTCGTGACAAATATATTAAGGTGATCAACCATTTTGTAGATAAATATGAAGGCAATATCTATTCTTATTCTAATTAAATTTTACATGAAAAAATTGTAAACCTCATTATTTTACATTTTGGATTTAATTCCAACAAATAGTATAAAGTATAGGGTGGGGAGCTAGGTAACACCTCGAAAAAAATGGTCGCAATTCTGTTCCGGCTGGTTGTCTTTTATGTATAAACAATTGTATTCTTTTATATTTTGTACAATAAAGAATGTACAAAATAATGTTTGTTTTGAAGTTGGTTGAGTTGTTTTGAAGTGTAGTGTCACAACAATCAAATATTCAATGTGATTACACCATATTATCGTCTACTTGACACGCACAAGACACTCCGCGTCTATAATAGTTGGGGGAAAGGGTCAAAAATGTCCCTGACTTTTATCCCGATGTTCCACTTATACCCTAAACTAATTTTTTTTTCCAAAAGTACCCTTAACGTTACTTTTTTTGGGTCTCCCGTGCCCCTGCCGTTAACAGAAGACAAACGGGGTTAAAATGTGATGACGTGGCTGACACATGGAGGCTTAAATATAAAACATATTCTAAATAAAACACTATATATCATTTAATTAAAACGAAAAATACTAAAATTCAAAGTAAAAAAGCATAACATATTTACATCATTTAATCAAAATACTATTGATTATTTTCGTAAGGTTGTTAGCTTTTATATTCCTAACCAACCTATTATGCGAATTCAAGCAACCAAATCATTAAAATCAATCACTGTCATCTCAAGCCATTAAGCTATTCGTTTATTGAAAAACGAATGTCAAGCTTTCTTAGCTCATGCCACGGATTTAAACAAAAATACGTCAGTTTTGAATGATATTTCTATTGTTAATAAATTTCCTGACGTATTCCCTGAAGAACTTCCTGGCCTACCCCCAGAGCGAGAAATTGAATTTTGTATCGACCTTGAACCTGGTACAAAACCTATTTCCAAAGCCCCATATCGAATGGCTCCTATTGAACTTCAGGAGTTAAAGACCCAATTATAAGAATTGTTAGATATCGGTTTCATTCGTCCTAGTACGTCTCCTTGGGGTGCTCCTGTTCTATTCGTGAAGAAGAAAGATGGGAGTATGCGACTTTGTATTGATTATCGGGAGTTAAAGGTTAGAACCGATGACATTCCAAAGACGGCTTTCAAAACTCGGTATGGGCATTATAAATTCCTAGTCATGTCTTTTAGATTGACTAATGCTCCTGCTGCCTTAATGGATATGATGAATCGAGTATTCAAGGAATATTTGGATCACTTTGTGGTCGTCTTTATTGATGACATCCTCATATATTCTAAAAGCCGTGAAGATCATGAGCAACACTTGAGGCTGATACTCCAAAAGTTTCGTGAAAACAAGCTTTATGCCAAGTTGAAGAAATGCGAGTTCTGGCTTGAGGAAGTAGCATTCCTTGGACACGTAGTATCAATTCATGGAATATCTATTAACCCAACAAAGATTGAAGCTATTCAAAGCTGGGAGCAACTTAAATCAGTTATCGAAGTACGTAGCTTTCTCGGCTTAGTTGGTTATTATCAGAGATTCGTAGAAGGATTTTCTCGAATCGCTACTCCATTAACTCAGCTGACTCAGAAAGATACAAAATTCGGTTGGAGCGTGAAATGTGAGAAGAGTTTTCACGAACTCAAGATGAGACTCATTTCAGCACCTGTTCTGACAATACCGTCTGGCTCGGAGGGATTTATCATCTATAGTGATGCTTCGGGAAAAGAGTTAGGATGTGTTCTCATACAACATGGGAAAGTCATAGCCTATGCCTCTCGACAACTCAAAGAATATGAGAGGAATTATCCTACTCATGATCTAGAGTTGACAGCTGTTATTCTCGCACTTAAAATTTGGAGGCATTACTTGTATGGGGAGAAAGTGGAGATCTTTACGGATCATAAAAGCCTCAAATATTTCTTCACTCAAAAGGAATTCAACATGCGACAACGACTTTGGCTTGAACTGTTGAAAGAGTGATCATACTATTCAATACCATCCTGGAAAAGCGAACGTAGTAGCTGACGCATTAAGTAGAAGATCATATGCGGGTACAAGTGCGATATTGTCAACGCAAAGGCCCATTTTGTATGACTTACAAAGGATGGAGATAGAGTTAAAGACTCTAGAGACCCATGTGATGATGGCGAATATACGAGTAGAACTGACTTTAATTGATAAAGTTAAAGCTGCTCAAGCTACAGACCTGGAGCTGATGCATATGAGGAAGCAAGTGCAAAAAGGTGCTATCCCAGAAGCAAGAATCGATGAAGAAGGAATAATTCGAGTCAACTCCAGACTTTGTGTTCCTAACGATTCTGACTTGAAGTATAAAATCATAATGGAGGCACACAACACACCGTTTGCAATCCATCCTGGGAGTACTAAAATGTATCATGATCTTCGACATACATTTTGGTGGAGCAATATGAAGAGGGAAATAGCGGAGTTTATCTCAAGGTATTTAACTTGTCAATGAGTCAAGGCGAAGCATCAAGTACCAAAAGGTCCATTACAACCACTTGAAATTCTAGAACGGAAGTGGGAGCACATTACCATGGATTTCGTTTTCGGTCTTCCCAAGGTTTCTCAAGGCATAGATGTGATTTGGGTCATTGTTGATAGATTGACCAAGTTGGCTCATTTCTTACCTATACGAGAAACTTTTACACTTGAACGTCTTGCTCGTATGTATATAAACAAGATTATAAGATTGCATGGTATGCCAGTATCCATAGTTTCTGATCGAGACCCAAGATTCAATTCAAGATTTTTAGTTAGTTTGCAAAAAGCTATAGGCACGAATTTATGATTTAGTTCGGCTTATCATCCTCAAACGGATGGGCAGTCAGAGAGGACTATTCAAACTCTTGAAGATCTATTAAGACTCTTAGTCCTTGACTTCAAGGGAAGTTGGGACAAGTTCTTACCATTGGTGGAGTTTTCCTACAACAACAGTTATCAAGCAAGTATTGGCATGGCTCCATTCGAGCCGTTGTATGGAAGAAAGTGTCGTTCTCCAGTATGCTGGGATGAGGTGGGTGAAGCAACGTTGTTGGGACCAGAGTTGGTACGTATGACTACAGAGAAGATTCAAACGATCCGACAACGTATAAAAATCTCACAAGATCGACAAAAGAGTTATGCTGATCTTCATCGAAAGGACGTGGAATTCGATATTGGAGATCATGTGTTGTTACGTGTTGCTCCATGGAAAGGAGTTACGAGATTTGAAAAGAGAGAAAAGCTCAATCCTCGATTCATTGGCCCATTTTTAATCCTCGATCGAGTAGGAACTGTGGCCTATAGACTCGCCTTACCGCTAAGTATGTCTCGTGTTCATCACGTTTTTCACATATCTATGTTACGTAAATATGTGAAAGACTCGAACCACATTATTGAGTTAGAACCAGACGAAATAGCGGAAGATTTAACGTATGAAGAGGTTCCTGTTAAAATCTTAGATAAGAAGGAGCATATTTTACGCTCCAAGGTTATACCTCAAGTCAAAGTTTTGTGGAGAAACCACGAAGTTGAGGAAATGACCTGGGAGTTAGTATCTGAAATGAAATCAAGGTATCCTTACCTCACCAGGTACGTACCCTAATTTCTAGGGCGAAATTTCATAAGAAGGGGAGGTTGTAAGACCCCAACTTTTATGAATAAAGATGAATTTTCTATAAATATTATTTTTGAATATTATGGAGTGAATTTGATATAATGTTATAGTTGTGAGTAATATTTATAAAATTTACAAAGTACGCAAGTTGTTATATAATATTCGATTGGTCGGAGAATATTCATTTTAACAGGGAATATTCGTATGATGGCACAATCATTGGTGGACCCCACAACAGAATTATTGTCGGATTGAGAAAACGCCAAAAATATCTTTTTATAAAATAACGGCAAAAGTTTTACCGTTAACTGTTGGAATACCTGGTGGTTAAAATACAGTAATACGTGTTGTTGCACAGTAGCACACGGTATTGCACAGTATTTTTAAATTATTGATTCTTACGTAAGAAGACACTACTCAATAATTGTTACAGTAATTACTGTTCAATATTTTATTTTATTGGTTTAATAATTGCTACGTTGATATTTTATATTATTGTTATTTCAATAATTGTCAATGCACAGTATTTTCCATTATCAGATCAATAATTCATATTATTTGAATAATATTATTAGATAGCATTATTGTCAATGTCTAGAAAGTTCTATCAATGAGAGGTTTGGTCACCTAATTGCGCGCCAGTAAGGAGAAATCCTTATCGGAAAGTCCCCTATTTCCTGGGAACGGCCTGGTTATCATTATTGTGATTCTGTAATATTATTTATGAATAATTAATTATTGATTTATATGATAAGAAAATATTTATTTTATGTGGACATAAATAATGGATAGGAAAATATTTATTTTATGTGGACATAAATAATGGATAGAAAAATATTTATTTTATGTGGTTATAAATGAAAGAATTAATATTGAGGTGTTTTATCAGTATTTTTGTCGAAATGGAGGTATTAAAAATTAAATCAGTGTTCTTAAAGTTCTATTGCGTGAGTTATAATTTTGATCCGACCGTTGGATCGTTGTGATTTTTGGATATGTTATACATATATAAGTTGAGTATATGTCCACAAATTTTGAACCGTTAAAAATTAACGTATGATTTGTTATGAATTTTATGAGGTATTGAAAATCATCTGTTTGTGGATTTCGGATATTTTTTGCTTGGAATTTGAAAAAACTTAAAGCTACAAAGTTGTAGAGAATTCGATTTCGTATGGAATGGACATAAAATTCGTATTTTTTTGATAAAAGTGCTATTTATTATGAATTATTGAAGTTTCGAAAGTTAAAATATTTTTATTAAAATTATGGGTGGGACCCATTTTTGGTTGGTGTAGAAAACATGTGCTGATTTAATCTTTCAATTATGGTGGGCTGATTTGGTTCAAAGGCATGCGTAGAAAATATAAATCATAATAATATTTTATTATTTAGTCTCCTTTGGCGTTCTAGCATTTTCCTATAAATAGAAGCTTAAGTTCGAATTGAAAATCACACCAGAATTAGAGAATTCTTCTTCTATAATCTTAAGCGTATTTCTTTCGAGTTTTAGAAAGCTTTGAGCGTAGAAAATAGTGAAAGTTTTTTTTAAGAATATCCCCGCTATACCAGTTGGAATACTCTTCTTTTCAAAGTAAGGGATGTTATTTTTGTTCAATATTCGCTTGAAATAATATTTTTTTTCCATACTCTGTAGTATGTAAGTAATATTATTTCGTTTCAGATTTCGAATTCTATACTCGTTTTGTTAAAATTTTGGCTTCTATACTCCATGAAATTAGTAGAATATCCTTGATATTTGCGTTTCATCCAGTATCTTTTTATGAAAATATTATTCTAAGCATTCTTGATAAGTTTTAACTTTTTCATGTCGGAGTACAATTCATGGGGTTACTATTCTCGAAGTACTATTCATGGAGTACTATTCACTCGAGTACTATTCACCCGGAGTACTATTCATGATAAAAATTGATTCGTTTTAGGTCCAAATTATTTTTGGTATAATATTATTCTTGAATTTTACTCCACAAAGCAGTATCATGTTGACAATTTGGACGTTATTGATTTCTTGATAAATTAAATTATAAATCTTTAAAAATTTATCCTTGAACTTTTTTTATTGAATTCTTATATCATTGTTATCATCCTCATGTTTATATTATGTTGAAAGTCATTTGTGGCATGTAGTGCATAGATGGGCTTGGTATGATTATGACCAGGGATCATTCGGTATAATCATGACTGTAATGTTACAAATGATGTGGTAAAAGTCCTCATTGGCCCGTAGTGCATTGATGGACAGTTGTTGGCATGATCATGACTATTGATGAATACACGAATATCCTTGGCCCGTAGTACATGAATAATTTGTGGTCGTGATACTAATGAATATCATTGGCCGTAGTGCAGGGATGATGTGAATTATTTATTAAGTTAAGTCTTAGCGATAAAAGTGATGAAAAACCTTTTAAATCATAGAAGATAGTAGATTTTATTCTCTACTTGACTCTTCTAATGGATTGCTTGTTCCGCTGTAGTTAAACTTGATATTTGTTATATTTTATCAGTTTAACACTGCTGAAGGCTAACGATAAATTATTCTGCATTATCTTAGTCATAATATTTCTTACTGGACTAGTTGAGCTCACCCTTTTGTTTTCATTGTCCTCTTCAGAAAATGAGAACGTAGCCGGGACAAGTCGGGAAACGGAGTGACGGTCCAGATAATAGCATTAGTAGTCCTCATTATTCTATAAACTTGTGTGATAATAAATGTATTGAGGACTCCATTTGAGTTGGAATACTGTCTAAAAGACAATATTCGTATTAAAATTCTCAGTTTATGTTTTGTCGTATTTTACACGACAGTTGTATTATTAAGTTGTATTTAAATTTTGTACCATGTATTTGGCGCTCAAGATGGGTGATGTATACCTATTTTGGGAGCGTCACAACTAACGTTATCAATTTTTTTGGGAGAAGGTTCAAAAATGCCCCCGACTTTTACCGCGATGTCTACCGAGTACCCTATACTTGTTTTTTGTCCAAAAGTGCCCTTAGCGTTACACTTTTTGGGTCACCCCGTGCCCCTGCCGTTAACAAAAGACAAACGAGGTTAAAATTTCGTTGACGTAGTTGGCACATGGAGGCTTAAAGGGAGAAGGTTCAAAAATACCCCTGACATATGTAAATATGTTATTTAATCAAAACAAAAAATATTAAAATTTAAAATAAAAAAAAACATGACATATTTACATCATTTTATCAAAATACTAAAATTCAAATTATTTTGTTAACTAATAAAAATAACTAATTAAATAAAATAAGTTGTATAACATATTTACATCATTTAATCAAAATACTAAAATTCAAAACATAACATATTTACATCAAATACTAATTTAAAAAAAAAACTAAAATACTAATTAAAAAAACATATTTACATATCAACTAATATTAAAAAACGTTAATATTTTATTAATATTTTTTGATATTAAAAAACGTTAATATTTTAAAAATATTAAAATTTTTTGATATGAGGTTAATATTAAAACGTTAATATTTTCTGATAAAAAATATTATAAATTTTTTTTAAAAAACGTTAATTTTTTGATATTAAAAATATTAAAAACGTTAATATTTTTTGATATTAAAAAAAGTAAATATTTTATTAATAGTTTTTAATATTAAAAACGTTAATATTTTTTAATATTAGTTGATATGTTAAAAAAACGTTAATATTTTTTGATGATGTAATTAGTTGAATTTTAAAAATATTATTTAGTTAAATTTTAAAAATATTCAAAAATTCAACTAATTCAAATAATTAATGTTATTTAGTAAAAAATATTAACGTTAATTATTTTTTTGATGATTTTAGTTGAATTAATGTTAATTATTTTGAAATTTTGAATTAGTTGAATTTTTGAATTTTCAAAATACTAAAAATATTAACGTTAATTTTGTAATATTCAACGTTAATTTCGATAACGTTATTTAGTTATATTAAAAATATTAGTGTTAAAAAAAATTGATAACATTATTTAGTATTTTGAATATTAACGTTAAAAATATTATATCAATTAGTTGTATAATGTTATTTAGTATTTTAAATTTTAAAAATATTTTTTAGTATTATGATTTTAGTAATTTAAAATTTTTATATCAATTAGTATTTAGTATTATGATTCTAGTATTTTAATGATGTAATTTAATTTTTTGTTGTTTTGATTAATTAACAAAATAATTTCAATTTAAGTATTTTAGTATTTTTTTAATTTGATTTTTTTTTATTTTAGTATCTTTTTTAATTAGTATTTTAGTTTTTTTTAATTAGTATTTGATGTAAATATGTTATGTTTTGAATTTTAGTATTTTGATTAAATGATGTAAATATGTTATAAAACTTATTTTATTTAATTAGTTGTTTTGATTAGTTAACGAAATAATTTGAATTTTAGTATTCATCTTTGCACTACAGGTCAAAGATATTCAGTAATATCATCATTTAGGACTGAGGATGATGAATTTTTTTTAAAAGAAAACGAATCCAGTGAAATAAAAGAATAAATATTAAGGATTCGTATTTCAAACAATCCAAGTTCAAAAATACTTTATAAATAATCATAGCGATGTAAAATTCAAGAATGATCAAAACACGGATACAATCAATGCTAGTATCTATAATAGATATCTTGGACACAGAAAAGAAAATTTAATTTTTCTGTGAATAGTGTCATATTTGTGAATAGTACCGTATACGTGAATAGTGTCGTATACGTGAATAGTAATCTCGACACTAAAAGGTAGAAATTTCACAAGAAAAAAATTATCATGCTTCGTGAATAGTACTCGTGAATAGTAACTCATGAATAGTAATTCATGAATAGTAACTCATGAATAGTAACCCTGACATGAAAAAAAATCCAAATTTAATAAAAAGTTCCAACCAATATTTCGGCATAATGATATTGAAGAAATAATATCATTTACCAAGAAAATAATATCTCTTACCTCAGAAAGAATAGTATTTCTGACTGAAATACTGGATATAGTGCTGAAAAAACTTGCACCGTATAGCAATACTCAAAGTACTAAAATACTCATAAAAGTACGCTCGATATATAGAGAGAGAAAGAGAGAGAACTCTTTAGTTTCTGGTGTGATTTTCAATTCTAACCTAAGCACCCTGTTTATAGGAAAATGCTTAGAACACCAAAGTAAAAACTTTAATATAATAATATATATATATATATATATATATATATATATATATATAAATTTTTTACGCCCAATATTTCAGTCAAAGATCAGCCACTCAAGTAACCTACATCACAAAAAAAAAAGTTTTTGTAAATTAAAATATTTAAAACTTTCAAAAATCAATTATTTCGAAACTTCAGAACTTCAATAATTCATAATTAATAGCCCTTTTATCAGAAAATTCGAATCTCGTATTTTTTTATAGAAAATTCAATTCTCTACAACTTTGCAGAAGAAAGTTTTTCCAAATTCCAAACAAAAATTGACCGAAATCCACATACGGACGATTTTACAGGCTATAATCAAATTTCAGTCAAGAAATGGGTCCACCAACATGTTTAACATGTTTTTAGTATTTATTGCAATAAAAATAATCTTCCTCCTTATTTACTCATATATACCACATTCATTATAAAAATATCATCATTATTATATTATAATAATATAATAAAATATTATTTTATCAGAAAAGATAAAATATCGATTTTCAACAATTGTCACTTTAAAAAAAATTTCCATCTATATCCACATAAAATGAATATTTTCCTCATCATATAAATCAATAATTAATTATTCACAAATAATATTACAGAATCACAGTACTAGCAACCAGGCCGTTCCTAGAAAAGAGGGGGCTTTCCAATAAGGATCTCTCCTTACTGGCGCACAATTAGGTGACCAAACCTCTCCTTAGACAGAACTTTCTAGACATTGTCAATAATGTTATCTAATAATATTATTTAGATAATATGAATTATTACTTCGATAATGGAAAATACTGTGTAGTGACAATTATTGAAACAACAATAATATAAAATATCAACGTAATAATTATTAAATCAATAAAATAAAATACTGAACAGTAATTAGTGTAACAATTATTGAGTAGTACCTTCTTACGTAAGAATCAATAATTGGTGTAATACCGTGTGCTACTGTATAACAACGCGTATTACTGTGTTTTAACCACCGGATATTCCAACAGTATTAACGGTAACAACTTATACTTGTCGTTTTCTTCATCCAATCACTTTCCGTTATGGGGCCCACAAAAGACTGCGCCGTCGTACGAATATTCCCGACAGCAAGAATATTCCACGACCAAACGAATATTTCCCGACAGAAATGAATATTTTATAACCACTTGCTTATTTGAAATATTAGCGCATTTTATCCATAACTAACCACATTAATTAAATCAACCCTTACTATTTTAAAATAATAAATAGAGGATTTAAATTTCATTTATTACAACCTCCCCTCCTTATAAAATTTCGTCCTCGAAATTGACGTACGTACCTGGTGTTTCGAAAAGATGAGGATACCTCGCTTTCGTTTCTGATTCCAACTCCCAGTTCATTTTTCAATAGCATGGTTCTTCCACAAAATCTTAACTTGAGGTATAACCTTTGTGCATAGGACATGTTCTTTCCTATCCAAGATCTTGACAGGTATCTCCTCGTACGTTAAATCTTCGGCTATCTCATCTGGTTCTAACTCAATAATGTGGTTCGGTTCTTTCACATATTTACGAAGCACGGATACGTGAAAAACATTATGAACACGAGACAAACTTGGAGGTAAAACGAGTCTATAGGCCACAGTTCCTACTCGATCGAGGATTTCAAATGGACCAATAAATCGAAGGTTTGAGCTTTCCTCACATCGCCAATTCTCGCTTTTGGAATAACAACTTCTTGCACCTCCTTCTTCATATTCATCAGCTCCGGTGTGTAGCTTGAGTATCTTTACATTTATCGATTAAAGTCGATTCTAATCGTATATTCGTTATCTTCACGCAGGTTCTTTGAATCTTTAACTCTATCTCCATCTTCTGTAAGTCGTACGAAATGGGTCTTTGGGTTAACAATATCACACTCATAAACGCAAATGATCTTTTGCTCAACGCGTCAGCTACCACGTTCATTTTTCTAAGATGGTATGGTATGGTCATAATCTTTCAACAGCTCGAGCCAACGTCGTTGCCTCATGTTGAGTTCTTGGAAGCTCTTCCCACATTCCTTGCTTCATTCGAATTTTGTATCTCTACGAGTCAACTAAGTTAATAGAGTAGCGATTCGAAAAAATCTTTCCACAAAATCTTCGATAATAACCAACTAAGCATAGAAAGCTACGTATTTCAATTACTGACTTAGGTTACTCTCAACTATGACTCATATCCCAATCTTGGATAGCACGTCACAATGACACCTATCAGTTTACTACCACACAAATATAGCGTCCCCTACAGAGAGTCTGGCTTCGGTGTATTCTACAAAGGAAGTCACCAGATAAAGGCTTGGGTACCAAATTCTATAGTTGAATTTTTAACTCCTGAAGTTCAATAGGAGCCATTTGATATGAGATTTTAGAAATGGGTTTTGTACCGGGTTCAAAGTCGATACAAAATTCAATATCACACTTTGGGAGTAAGCCAAGAAATTCTTTAGAAAATACGTCAGGAAACAAAATATTATTCAAATATGACGTATTAAAGTCCATGACATGGGTAAGAAAGTTTGACATCCGTTTTTCAATAAACGAATGGCTTTATGGCTTGATATGACAATGATTGACTTCAGTGATTTGGTTGCTTGAATTCGAATAACAGGTTGCTTAGGAATATGCAAACTAACAACCTTACGAAAGTAATTAATTTTGACATAATGAGTAGTTAATCAATCAATACCTAAAATTACATCAAAAGCAAGTATCTTTAAAGAGATAAAGTCAACAGATAAGGTGATGGTGCCAACTTGGATCAAACAAAATTTATAAATAGTGGATGTAACAAAAGTTTCTCATAACGAAGTTTCAACAGATATGTCAAAGTCTAATTTTCTTCGGAGTCAAGTTTAAACGTTGAGTATAAGTAGGAGAGATAAATGAATGGGTAGAACCGGTATCTAATAAGGTATAAACTTCGTAAGAATTTATAATTAACTAGCCCGTGCTAACTTCGTTCGGGTTCCTCGCATTCTGACCAGTCACGACAAACGCTCTTCCAGGAACCGTTGACTTTGACTTGTCCGAGATAGCCTTTTGAGTCACCATCCCCGCTGGACTGGGTTTCGCTACCGTACAATCTCGAGCGATATGACATTCTTTTCTATAATTATAACATACCTTGGAAGGCTGTGAACAGTTTGGACTTATATGTCCCTCCTCTCCGCATTTGTAGCATCTAACTGGCGGTCGTTCTCCTCCCCTAGAATTTGTTGTTGGTGCTCGTGCTGCTACCGACATCTTCCCGTCCCGTCATCGTTAAATCTTCTCTTCTTGAAATTTCCATTTGAGTTATTTCTTCTATTATCTTGGCCATGATTACCACCGAAGTGGTTACCATTTCTGGCACGATAATTTCCTCCACGATGGTTATCCTTGTTCTGATGACTGTTGCCATCGATATGATTATCATCGAGTTGTAGGTCGTTATTCTTCGATTGAGCTGACTAATTATCGTGCTCCAATAACTGAGCCCTATTCACAACATCTAAATATAGAGAAAATTTATGAGAAATGAGATATTAACGTATGTCGGGTTTCAAACCTCTCAAAAACATCCGCGTTATACGTTCCTCATTCTCCACCAAATGAGGTGCAAACCTAGATAACTCCGCGAACTTTGCCTCGTACTGGGACACCGTCATGTTGTTCTGTTCTAGTCTAATAAACTCTACCTCCTTCATATGACGAATACTTTCAGGAAAGTACTTGTCATTGAACCGTTTCTGAAATGTCTCCCAAGACATGCTGAGTGCGGCTGGATGGGTACGCTTCACAGACTCCCACCAATAGTCTGCCTCGCCACGGAACATAAAGGTGGCGAATGGAACCTTCTGTTCCTCCGTGCATCCCAAGACATCGAATATCTTGGTAATTTGCTTGACCCACGTTTCTGCCATGATCGGATCCGGCTTTCCCTTAAATTCTGGTGGTCCCAATTCTTTGAACTGCTTGGCTGTGACAAACCGTGAATTGCTATCATTTCCTCCTATATTTTGAACACGAGTCTCCCTCGTCTGGTTTTGTATGAATTGTAAAAAGCTTCTAAACATCCCATCGTTCATCATCTGCTCATTGGTGTTGTTCACAAGAGGAACATTGCCAGCCTGTTGTACGTTCTCCTCGTTGGTGAGCACATGTGTCTCCACGGTCTCATTTACTCCACTGTTAACATTCTCAGTCGACATTCTCAAACACTGCCATAAAACAAGGGTTAATTTCAGCAATTAACATATCACATAATATCCCTATATTATGACCGACCAACAAATAAGCTTAGGTAGGATACACTAGCGAAGGATTTACGCGTCTCTCCCCTCCTAGTTCTATTCCCCGATCTCTGCCAAAGATCATATCCCTAAGCTCTGATACCAACTGTGACGCCCCCAAAATAGGTTCATTCCACCCAACCCATTCTGAGTCGCCAAATACATGGTACAAAAAATAACTACAACTTTATTAATACAATTGTCGTGCAAAATACGACAACACATATACTGTGAGTTTAAATACAAATATTGTCATCTAGACAGTATTCAAACTCAAATGGAGTCCTCATTACAATTATTGATACACTATTTTACAAAATAGTGAGGACTACTAAAACCACTATCTTGAACCATCATTCCATACCCCGACTAGTACCTGCTACATTCTCGCCTCCTGAGAAGAAAAATGGAACAAAAGAAAAAGGGTGAGCTCAACTAGCCCAGTAAAGAATATTATGACTAAGATAATATACAACAAATTATCCTTAGTCTTCAACAGGGAAAAATCTGATAGAATACAATAAATAACAAGTTTTAGATCAACAACTGTAGCGGAAACAATAATTCATTAGAAGAGTTAAGTAGAGAATGAAATCTACTATCATCTATGAATTTAAAAGTCCATCATCGATATTTTATCCCTGTAACATCAATCAATATACATCTTGAATCAAATAGTCATCTTTGCACTACAGGCCAAAGATATTAATCAGTCGGTCATGTTCATCTCAATACCTGTTCATCTTTCCACTATAGGCCAAAGATATTCATCAACAGTTCATCTTTGCACTACAGGTCAAAGATATTCAGTAATATCATCATTTAGGACTGAGGATGATGAAAAATCTTTTAAAGAAAACGAATCCAGTGAAACAAAAGAATAAATATTAAGGATTCGTATTTCAAACAATCCGAGTTCAAAATTACTTCATAAATAATCATAGTGAAGTAAAATTCAAGAATGATCAAAATATGGATACAATCAAAGCTAGTATCCATAATAGATATCTTGGACACATAAAAGAAGATTTAATTTTTATGTGAATAGTGTCGTACTTGTGAATAGTGTCGTATACGTGAATAGTGTCGTATACGTGAATAGTAGCCTCGACACTAAAAGGTAGAAATTCCACAAGAAAAAAAATTATCATGCTTCGTGAATAGTACTCGTGAATAGTAACTCGTGAATAGTAACTCATGAATAGTAATTCGTGAATAGTAACTCATGAATAGTAACCCCGACATGAAAAAAATTCCAAATTTGATAAAAAGTTCCAACCAATATTTCGGCATAATGATATTGAAGAAATAATATCATTTACGAAGAAAATAACATCCCTTACCTCAGAAAGAATAACACTTCTGACTGAAATACTGGATATAGTGCGGAAAGAACTTGCACCGTAAAGCAATACTCAAAGTACTAAAATACTCACAAAAGTACGCTCGATATATAGAGAGAGAAAGAGAGAGAAATGTTTAGTTTATGGTGTAATTTTCAATTCTAACCTAAGCACCCTATTTATAGGAAAATGCTTAGAACACCAAAGTAGAAAATTTAATATATATATATATATATATATATATATATATATATATATATATATATATATATATATATAAATTTTCTACGCCCAATATTTCAGTCAAAGATCAGCCACTCAAGTAGCCTACATCACAAAAAAAACGTTTTTATAAATTAAAATATTTAAAACTTTCAAAAATCAATTATTTCGAAACTTTGGAACTTCAATAATTCATAATAAATAGCCCTTTTATCAGAAAATTTGAATTTTGTTATTTTTATAGGAAATTCAATTCTCTACAACTTTGCAGAAGAAAGTTTTTTCAAATTCCAAACATAAATTGATCGAAATCCACACACGCACGATTTTACAGGCTATAATCAAATTTTAGTCAAGAAATGGGTCCACCAATATGTTTAACATGTTTTTAATATTTATTGCAACAAAAATACTCATCCTCCTCATTTACTCATATATACCACATTCATTGTAAAAATATCATCATTATTATATTATAATAATATAATAAAATATTATTTTATCAGAAAAGATAAAATATCGATTTTCAACAATTGTCACGTTAAAAAAAATTCATCTATATCCACATAAAATGAATATTTTCCTCATCATATAAATCAATAATTAATTATTCATAAACAATATTACAGAATCACAGTACTAGCAACCAGGCCGTTCCCAGGAAAGAGGGGGCTTTCCAATAAGGATCTCTCCTTACTGGCGCGCAATTAGGTGATCAAACCTCTCCTTGGACAGAACTTTCTAGACATTGTCAATAATGTTATCTAATAATATTATTCAGATAATATGAATTATTGCTTCGATAATAGAAAATACTGTGTAGTGACAATTATTGAAACAACAGTAATATAAAATATCAACGCAGCAATTATTGAATCAATAAAATAAAATACTAAACAGTAATTACTGTAACAATTATTGAGTAGTACCTTCTTACGTAAAAATCAATAATTGGTGCAATACCGTGTGCTACTGTGCAACAACACGTATTACTGTGTTTTAACCACCGGGTATTCCAACAGTATTAACGGTAACAACTTATACTTGTCGTTTTCTTCATCCAATCGCTTTTCGTTATGGGACCCACAAAAAACTGCGCCGTCGTACGAATATTTCCCGACAGCAAGAATATTCCACGACCAAACGAATATTCCCCGACAGAAATGAATATTTTATAATCACTTGCTTATTTGAAATATTAGCGCATTTTACCCATAACTAACCACATTAATCAAATCAACCCTTACTATTTTAAAATAATAAATAGAGGATTTAAATTTTATTTATTAATAATTTGGGGTCTTACATCAGGGGCATTTTTGAACATTCTCCCTTTAAGCATCCATGTGTCAGCCACGTCAGCGAAATTTTAACCTCGTTTCTCTTCTATTAACAGTAGGGGCACGGGTGACCCAAAAAGTGTAACGTTAAGGGTACTTTTGGACAAAAAAAAATGTATAGGGTGCTCGGTAGTGTGACAATTTCAAAATAGGTCCATTCCACCCAATCTATTCTGAGTCGCCAAATACATGGTTCAGAAAATAACTACAATTTTATTACAACAATTGTCGTGCAAAATACAACAACACATATGTTGTGAGTTTTGATACAAATATATATACCAACTGTGACTCTTGACACCAACTTGGGTAGCAAGTCACAATGATACCTTACATAAAGGTACAGTCAAAAACTGTTTTAGAAATTAAAATCTTTGGGAAGTACTCAAGGAAACCTTCGTACATGGGAGGCCATGCGTCTAGGTTATGATAGATATCATATGTCCACAGAATTATCCTTGGTTGACCCAATAGACCCCAAAGAAAAACGAGAAGATTACTATCATGCTCTTTCCAATGGTGAGTCTTCTCTTGACATATAATTATCTCCACTGTCTCCAGTTGAAAATTATATTTCAAATAAACTCCAAAATTATATAGGTAGTGCTCATAGATATTCTCAGCAAGTGGATGTGTACAACCCTGTCTTATGATGACACGAGATTGTATGTCGTTAGACATCTTATATGATAGTGGCAAAACACCCTTACAACGTTGGGTACGTCTTACCCTATTAGATTCACCAAATATAACTACTAAATAAACTTTTCTATACTGCTTAGGAAGAACCTCCATAGCTAGAGACCACCGTTCTATTTCTCTGTTACCCTCGCTCGACCCAGCTACACTCTTATTACCTGAAAAGAATTGTGAAGCAAAAGGGTGAGCTCAACTAGCCCAGAAAAGAATATCATAACTAAAGATAAATAAATTATCAATAGCCTTCATCAGTAATAAATCAGAGATTTAGAACATATGGTAAATGATAAAAAATTTCAACCATAGTTGCAGCGGAACGAGCAATCCATTAGAAGAGTCAAATAGACCATAAAGCCTATTATCTTCTCTATGTTAAAAATCCACCAACAATGTTTTATCCCTGTAACATCAATCAACAGTTTTGGTCCATAATCATATGAATAACTCATAATCATAACTGTGATTCTAAATTCCTCTTCTCATCCAGGACGAATATAATTTTCATCACCTATCTTTACCTGAAACATCGAAGATCATGGTTATACCAAATCACAATTCATGTTCATAATCATACTAATAAATTCATCTTTGCACTACGGCCCAAAGATATTCATCAACAGTTCATCTTTGCACTACTGGCCAAAGATATTCAACCACAGATCATCTTTGCACTACAGGCCAAAGATATTCAACAACAGATCATCTTTGCACTATAGGCTAAAGATATTCAACAACAGATCATCTTTGCACTACAGGCCAAAGATATTTAACCACAGATCATCTTTGCACTACAGGCCAAAGATATTAATATCTTCAAAAAAAATATATAATCATTTCAGAATTTATATAAACCATAATTATAACCATGTTGATCAATTCACCTTTGCACTTAAGTTAAAGATATAAATTCAATGGTCATGATCATACCAGTCAACAATTCAACTTTGCACTGCTCGCTAAAGGGAAACTATAGTCATGATCATACCAAAAATCTACCCATCTTTAGGCTCAAGTCAAATAGAAATATCATCATTAGGGTTATAAAAATGTTATATATAATAGTAAAATCAATATAATCAAACCATCTAGATTTAATCTCAAGAGTAATATTCATAAATCAACTATAATTTGGTTAGAAAAAGAAACTAATTTTGTCATGAATAGTGTGACGACCCCAAAATAGGTCCATTCCATCCAACCCATTCTGAGTCGTCAAATACATGGTACAGAAAACAACTACAACTTTATTATAACAATTGTCGTGCAAAATACAACAACACATATGCTGTGAGTTTGGATACAAATATATGCCAACTGTGACGTTGGACACCATCATGTATCAGCACTTCACAAAGGTACCTTACATAAAGGTATAGTCAAAAACTGTTCTAGAAATTAGAATCTTTGGGAAGTGCTCAAGAAAATCTTCGTACATGGGAGGCCACGCGTCTAGGTTATGATAGATATCATATGGCCACAGAATTATCCTTGGTTGACCCAATAGACCCCAAAGAAAAACGAGAAGATTACTATCATATTCTTCCCAATGGTGAGTCTTCTCTTGACTTATCATTATCTCCACTGTCTCTAATTGAGAATTATACTTCAAACAAACACCAAGATTATATAGGTAGTGCTTGTAGATATACTCGACAAGTGGATGAGTACAACCCTGTCCTATGATGACACGAGGTTGTATGTCATTAGACATCTTGTATGATAGTGACAAAACACCCTTCCAACGTTGGGTTCGCCTCACCCTATTTTCTTCACCAAATATAACTACTAAATGATGACCACCGTTCTATTCCCTTGTTACCCCCGCTCGACCCAGCTACACTCTTATTACCTGAAAGGAATTGTGAAGCAAAAGGGTGAGCACAACTAGCTCAGTAAAGAATATCATGACTAAAGATAATTAAATTATCAATAGCCTTCATCAATAATAAATCAGAGATTTAGAACATATGGTAAATGATAAAAATTTCAACCATAGTTGCAGCGGAACGAGCAATCTATTAGAAGAGTCAAATAGACTATAAAGTCTATTATCTTCTCCATGTTAAAAATCCACCAACAATATTTTATCCATGTAACATCACTCAACAGTTCCTTTCCACAATCATATGAATAACTCATAATCATAATTGTGACTATAAATTTTTCTTCGCACCCAGGACGAAGAATATTTTCATCACCTGTCTTTACCTGAAACATCAAAGATCATGGTTATACCAAATCACAGTTCCTGTTTATAATCATACTAACAAATCCATCTTTGCACTACGGACCAAAGATATTCATCAACAAACCATCTTTGCACTACGGGCCAAAGATATTCAACAAGTCATCTTTGCACTACGGGCCAAAGATATTCATCAACAATTCATCTTTGCACTACATGCCAAAGATATTCATCAATATTTCATCTTTGCACTACAGGCCAAAGATATTAATATCTCAAAGAAATATATAATCATTTCAGAATTTATATAAACAATAATTATAACCATGTTGATCAATTCACCTTTGCACTTAAGCTTAAGATATTCAATTATAAATTCAATGGTCATGATCATACCAGTCACAATTCAACTTTGCACTACAGGCCAAAGAGAACCCTAGTCATGATCATACCAATAATCTACCCATCTTTACACTCCAGTGAAAGAGAATTTCAACATCAGGGTTATAAAAATGTTATATATGATGATAAAAATAATATGATCAACATATAGTTTTAATCTCAAGAGTAATATTCGTAACTCATGAATAGTAACCCCGACACAAAAGATAGAAATTCTACAATAAAATTCATACCAATATTTCGGTATAATGATATTGAAAGAATAACATTACTTAAATTTATAAACAATTTATTTTAATTGTTTACACTTTACTAATTAATGCATTTAATCATCATAAAATGCCAACTCTTACAATTTCATCATCAATAACCAAAACCCTCATCAAAAATCTGCATATACCTCATATAGGATTCTCAAGCCATAAAATCCTATTTTCCAATTTTCTTTCTTCACAAAACATATTTAATTCATTTACTCATAACTAGACCATTTTCATGAAAAATACCAAATCAGTTCCAAAAATATTTCTTTTCTGAGATTTAGCATAATAAAGTCCCATAGTGAACATATATTTTTCTCAGAATTTTTAAAAGTCATTTACTATTTTTCATATGGCCAAAATAGCCGAATATTTAGACATTTATCAAAAATTGTACTTTTGTCTAAAAATTCTGAAATTTACAGAGTATACTTCTATCATATACATGTACTTCCAATAAAAATTTCATCAATTTTGGAGTTAACCACAAGGAATTATAAGCTGTTACTTTTAAAATAGTCTTTTCTCATAAAATTCATAACTCTCAATCTATACATCCAAAAATCACCATTTTTGGATACAATCAAGAAAACTCATCAAAATATCATTTCAAATTTTTTCAGAATTTTTGAAGATCAGAAAAATTACGAAACTGAAAATCATAACAACCCTTAAAATCCCTTAATATCCCTTACTATCCCTTACTATCCCTTACCTCAAAAGAGTAGTACTTCTGACTGGATATTGGATATGATGCTGAAGGAAACTTGCACTAATGAATAACAACTCACCAAGTATCTAAAAACTCACAAAATATGCTTCATAATATAGAGAGAGAAAGAGAGAAAGCTTATGTTTCTGGTGTGATTTTCAATTCTAACTTAGCCCTCTATTTATAGGAAAATTTTGGTAGGTTTGACCTGCAACCTGATGGCTTTACCTGCTACTATTCCCACCCACCACATTTGAAATATAATTCAGCACATTTCTTCACCAACCACAAGTGGAGCCCACCAATTCTAGAATTTTCTACCAAAATGATAAACTCCGAAAATTCAACAATTTCTGAACCAGTCATCTCGTAAAATTCATAACAAATCATGCGTTCATTTTTAACGGTTCAAAATTTATGGACATATACTCAACTTATATATGTATAACATATCCAAAAATTACCACGATCCAACGGTCGGATTAAAAATTATAACCCTCGCAAAATATCTCAAAAACCCTGATTTTTAATACCTCCATTCAGATAAAAATACTGATAAAAACATCAACATTAACTCCATCATTTTTAACCACAAAAATATATCCCTCATTTATATCCACATAAAATAAATATTTCCTTATCATATGAATCAATAATTAATTATTCACAAATAATATTACAGAATCACATTTATGACAACCAGGCCGTTTCCAGGAAAGAGGGGGCTTTCCAATAAGGATTTCTCCTTACTGGCGCGCAATTAGATGACCAAACCTCTCCTTAGACAGAACTTTCTAGACATTGCCAATAATGCTGTCTAATAATACTATTCAAATAATATGAATTATTGATATGATAATAGAAAATACTGTGCAGCAACAATTATTGAAACAACAATAATATAAAATATCAACGCAGCAATTATTGAATCAATAAAATAAAATATTGAACAGTAATTACTGTAACAATTATTGAGTAGTGTCTTCTTACGTAAGAATCAATAATTTCAAAAATACTATGCAATACCGTGTGCTACTGTGCAATAACGCGTATTACTGTATTTTAACCACCGGGTATTCCAACAGTGTTAACGGTAACAACTACGCCGTTATTTGTAAAAACTCAAATTTGTCATTTTCTTCACCCTACAGTTATTCTGTTATGGGGCCCACAAATGGCTGCGCCGTCGTACGAATATTCCCCGACAGAAAGAATATTCCACGACCAAACGAATATTCCCCGACAACAATGATTATTTTATAACCACTTGCTTATTTTGAAAAAAAATCATATTTCACTCATAACTTTAAACTTTTATCAATTTAACCATTTACTGAATAGTAATTATAAGAAAAATTGAATACTTTTATTTCATAAAATTCGGGGTCTTACAAATAGTGACTCGTGAATAGTAACCCATGAATAGTAACTTCGTGAATAGTAACTCAAGAATAGTAACTCGTGAATAGTAACTCATGATTAGTAAACCTGACACAACAAGGTAGAAATTCCACAATAAAATTTTTACCAATATTTCGGTATAATGATATTGAAATAACATTTCTTAAACTTATAAATAATTTATTTTAATTGTTTACACTTTACTAAATAATGCATTTAATCATCTTAAAATTCCAAACTTATAAGATTTCATCACCAATAACCAAAATCCTCATCAAAAATCTGCATATACCTCATATAGGATTCTCAAGCCATAAAATCCTATTTTCTAATTTTCTTACTTCACATAACATATTTAATTCATTTACTCATAACTAGTCTATTTTCATGAAAAATACAAAATCAGTACAAACAAATTTTTTTTATGAGATTTAGTAGAATATAGTCTCATATTGAACATATATTTTTCTCAGAATTTTAAAAATTATTTACTATTTTTCATATGGCCAAAACAGCCGAATATTTAGATATTTATCAAAAATTGTACTTTTATCCAAAAATTCCGAAATTTATAGAGTATACTTCTATCATAAACATGTACTCCCAATAAAAATTTCACCAATTTTAGAGTTAACCACAAGGAGTTATACGCGGTTACTTTTAAAATAGTCTTTTCTCATAAAATTCACAACTCTTAATCTATACATCCAAAAATCGCCATTTTTGGACACAATCAAGAAAACTCATCAAATTATTATTTTAAATTTTTCCAAAATTTTTGAAGGTCAGAAAAATTACGAAACTGAAAAACATAACAACCCTTAAAATCCCTTACTATACCTTACCTCAAAAGAGCAGTATTTTTGACTGGAATGCAAAACCGAAAGAAACTTGCACTGTTGAATAGCAACTCTCAAAGTAGCTAAATACTAACAAAATACGCTCGATAACATAGAGAGAGAAAGAGAGAAAACTTATGAATTCTGGTGTAATTTTTAATTCTAACTAAGCACCCTATTTATAAAAAAATGTTAGCACGCCGAAGCAGACTTGACCTGCAACCTGATGGCTTTACCTGCTACTATTCCACCCACCAAAATTTTAACACATTTCTTCACCAACCAAAAGTGGGGCGCACTCAATTCTAGAATTTTCCACCAAAATCATTTATAAACCTAATTTCCGAATCAGCCACCTCTTAAAATTCATAACAAATTATACGTTCATTTTTAACGGTTCAAAATTTGTGAACATATACTCGACTAATATATGTATAACATATCCAAAAATCACAACGATCCAACAGTCGGATTAAAATTATAACTCACGCAAGAGAACTTTAAGATCACCGATTTGATCTTTTAATACTTCCAATCCGATAAAATACTGATAAAACACCTCAACATTAATTCTTTCAATAATAACCACATAAATAAATTTATCATTTATATTCATATCAAATAAATATTTCCTTATCATATAAATCAATAATTAATTATTCACAAATAATATTACAGAATCACAATTATGACAACCAGGCCGTTCCCAGGAAAGAGGGGGCTTTTCAATAAGGATTTCTCCTTACTGGCTCGTAATTAGATGACCAAACCTCTCCTTAGACAGAACTTTCTAGACATTGTCAATAATGCTATCTAATAATATTATTCAAATAATATGAATTATTGATCTGATAATGGAAAATATTGTGCAGCGACAATTATTGAAACAACAATAATATAAAAAAATAACGTAGCAATTATTGAATAAAATAAAATATTGAATAGTAACTACTATAACAATTATTGAGTAGTGCCTTCTTATGTAAGGATCAATAATTCAAAAATACTGTGCAAAATCGTGTGCTACTGTGCAACCACGCGTATTACTGTATTTTAACCACCGGGTATTCCAACAGTGTTAACGGTAACAACTACGTCGTTATTTATAAAAACTCAATTTTGTCGTTTTCTTCATCCGATAGTTATTCTGTTATGGGGCCCACAAATGGCTGCACCGTCGTACGAATATTCCCCGATAGAAAGAATATTCCACGACTAAACGAATATTCCCCGACAACAATGAATATTTTATAACAACTTGCGTATTTTGAAAAAAAATTCATATATCACCCTTAACTTTAATTTTTATCAATTTAACCATTTACTGAATAGTAATTATAAGAAAAATTGAATACTTTTATTTCATAAAATTCGGGGTCTTACAATCTCCCCTCCTTATGAAATTTCGTCTCTGAAATTTACGTACCTGGTATTTCAAAGAGTTGAGAATACCTTGCTATCAATTCAGATTCTATCTCCCCGGTCATCATGATTTCTCCATTGCTCATCTCCCGTGATAACTTCATTTGGGTTCCTCACTTGTTGGGAAGTCATGACAACCGCTCTCCCTTGAACTACTCGGCTTTGACTTGTCTGGGGCAGCATTTGGTGTCATCACTACCGTTGGAATATATTTTTCTATAGGGCATATTCCACCCTCAACTGCTTCGTCGTACTCTTGATTCATGATCTGAATCATCAATCTTCGATCCATATCGAATTGAGGTTGACCGCTCTGTACAGGATAATTCAAAACTCGATGTTGGGTTCTCCCAATTGCTGTCCAAAAAGAGAAATTCATATAATCTATTTTAGCCTTCTTAGATCGGACATCTCTTTCCATAATATCAACGCGTCGTGCAGCTTTTACCCATGCATCACTCATTCTCAATCGTTCAGTTTTTTCTTCTTTCAGCTCAGATTCCAGTTTTATCATCTTATACTCTGCCAAAGAATGCTTCTGTTCAAGCATCACATATCGGGTAACACAAGCTTGAATTGTTGTATCTTTTTATTCCACGACCGCCTTCCGTTCTTTAGCCTGCTCTTCTAACTCACGAATACGATTTTGCAATTCCACATTTCGATAATAAAATTCTTCTAATAAATTCTCCTCAGGTTCCTCTTCTTCCTCACTCTCAACTGCTACCTCTGCAACTATAATTCTTCCCTTACCACAGGAATATCTCTAATTCCTTCTTCGCTTGACATCACATTATCATGGTTGGTGATTAAATGTGTCTCCACGGTCTCATTCACTCCATTGTTAACATTCTCAGCTGTCATTCTCAAATACTGCCATAAAATAGGGGTTAATTAAACAAATTAACGTATCACATAATATCCGTATATTATGACCGACCAACAAATAAGCTTAGGTAGGACACACTAGCGAAGGATTACTCATCTCTCCCCTCCTAGTTATATTCCCCTATATCCGCCAAAGACCATATCCCTAAGCTCTGATACCAACTGTGACAACCCCAAAATAGGTCCATTCCACCCAATCTATTCTGAGTCGCCAAATACATGGTACAGAAAATAACTACAACTTTATTACAATAATTGTCGTGCAAAATACAACAACACATATGTTGTGAGTTTTGATACAAATATATATACCAACTGTGACTCCTGACACCAACTTGGGTAGCAAGTCACAATGACACCTTATATAAAGGTACAGTCAAAAACTGTTTTAGAAATTAAAATCTTTGGAAAGTGCTCAAGGAAACCTTCGTACATGGGAGGCCATGCGTCTTGGTTATGATAGATATCATATGTCCACAGAATTATCCTTGGTTGACCCAATAGACCCCAAAAAAAATGAGAAGATTACTATCATGCTCTTTTCAATGGTGAGTCTTCTCTTGACATATAACTATCTCCACTGTCTCCAGTTGAAAATTATATTTCAAATAAACTTCAAAATCATATAGGTAGTGCTCATAGATATACTCAGCAGTGGTTGTGCACAATCATGTCTTATGATGACACGAGGTTGTATGTCATTAGACATCTTGTATGATAGTGGCAAAACACCCTTCCAACGTTGGGTATGCCTTACCCTATTGGATTCACCAAATATAACTACTAAATGAACTTTTCTATACTGCTTAGGGAGAACCTCCACAGCTAGAGACCACCGTTCTATTTTTCTGTTACCCTCGCTCGACCCAGCTACACTCTTACTACCTGAAAGGAATTGTGAAGCAAAAGGGTGAGCTCAACTAGTCCAGTAAAGAATATCAAGACTAAAGATAAATAAATTATCAATAGCCATCATCAGTAATAAATCAGAGATTTAGAACATATGGTAAATGATAAAAAATTTCAACCATAGTTGCAGCGGAACGAGCAATCCATTAGAAGAGTCAAATAGACCATAAAGTCTATTATCTTCTCCATGTTAAAAATCCACCAACAATATTTTATCCCTGTAACATCAATCAACAGTTCTGGTCCATAATCATATGAATAACTCATAATCATAATTGTGGTTCTAAATTCCTCTTTTCATTTAGGACGAAGATAATTTTCATCACCTATCTTTACCTGAAACATCGAAGATCATGGTTATACCAAATCACAATTCATGTTCATAATCATACTAATAAATTCATCTTTGCACTACGGGCCAAAGATATTCGTCAACAGTTCATCTTTGCACTACTGACCAAAGATATTCAACCACAGATCATCTTTGCACTACAGGCCAAAGATATTCAACCACAGATCATCTTTGCACTACAGGCCAAAGATATTAATATCTTCAAAAAAAAATATAATCATTTCAGAATTTATATAAACCATAATTATAACCATGTTGATCAATTCACCTTTGCACTTAAGCTAAAGATATAAATTCAATGGTCATGATCATACTAGTCAACAATTTAACTTTGCACTACTGGCTAAAGGGAAACCATAGTCATGATCATATCAAAAATCTACCCATCTTTACACTCAAGTTAAATAGAAATATCATCATTAGGGTTATAAAAATATTATATATAATAGTAAAATCAATATAATCAAAATATCTAGATTTAATCTCAAAAGTAATATTCATAAATCAACTATAATTTGGTTAGAAAAAGAAACTAATTTTGTCATGAATAGTGACTCGTGAATAGTAACCCATGAATAGTAACTTCGTGAATAGTAACTCAAGAATAGTAACTCGTGAATAGTAACTCATGAATAGTAAACCTGACACAAAAAGCTAGAAATTTTACAATAAAATTCATACCAATATTTCGATATAATGATATTGAAATAACATTTTTTAAACTTATAAATAATTTATTTTTGTTTACACTTTACTAAATAATGTATTTAGTCATCCTAAAATTTTAAACTCGTAAGATTTCATCACCAATAACCAAAACCCTCATCAAAAATCTGCATATACCTCATATAGGATTCTCAAGCCATAAAATCCTATTTTCCAATTTTCTTATTTCACATAACATATTTAATTCATTTATTCATAACTAGTCTATTTTCATAAAAAATACCAAATCAGTACAAATAAATTTTCTTTTATGAGATTTAGTAGAATATAGTCCCATATTGAGCATATATTTTTTTCAGAATTTTTAAAAAATATTTACTATTTTTTATATGACCAAAACAGCCGAATATTTAGATATTTATCAAAAATTGTACTTTTATCCAAAAATTCCAAAATTTATAGAGTGTACTTCTATCATATACATGTACTCCCAATAAAAATTTCACCAATTTTGGAGTTAACCACAATGAGTTATACGCGGTTACTTTTAAAATAGTCTTTTCTCATAAAATTCACAACTCTTAATCTATACATCCAAAAATCGCCATTTTTGGACACAATCAAGAAAACTCATCAAATTATCATTTAAAATTTTTTCAAAATTTTTGAAGGTCAGAAAAATTACGAAACTGAAAAACATAACGACCCTTAAAATCCCTTACTATCCCTTACCTCAAAAGAGCAGTATTTCTGACTAGAATGCAAAGCTGAAGGAAACTTACACTGTTGAATAGCAACTTTCAAAGTAGCTAAATACTCACAAAATACGCTCGATAATATAGAGAGAGAAAGAGAAAAAACTTATGAATTCTTGTGTGATTTTCAATTCTAACTAAGCACCCTATTTATAGAAAAATGTTAGCACGCCGAAGCAGACTTGACCTGCAACCTGATGGCTTTACCTGCTACTATTCCACCCACCAAAATTTTAGCACATTTCTTCACCAACCAAAAGTGGGGCGCACTCAATTCTAGAGTTTTTCACCAAAATCATTTATAAACCTAATTTTCGAATTAGTCACCTCTTAAAATTCATAACAAATTATACGTTCATTTTTAACGGTTCAAAATTTATGGACATATACTCGACTAATATATGTATAACATATCCAAAAATCACAACGATTTAACGGTAGGATTAAAATTATAACTCACGCAATAGAACTTTAAGAACACCGATTTGATCTTTTAATACCTTCAATCCGATAAAATACTGATAAAACACCTCAACATTAATTCCTTCAATAATAACCATATAAATAAATCCATCATTTATATCCACATCAAATAAATATTTTCTTATCATATAAATTAATAATTAATTATTCACAAATAATATTACAGAATCACAATTATGACAACCAAGCCGTTTCTAGGAAAGAGGGGGCTTTCCAATAAGGATTTCTCTTTACTGGCGCGCAATTAGATGACCAAACCTCTCCTTAGACAGAACTTTCTAGACATTGCCAATAATGCTATCTAATAATATTATTCAAATAATATGAATTATTGATCTGATAATGAAAAATACTGTGCAGCTACAATTATTGAAACAACAATAATATAAAATATCAACGTAACAATTATTGAATAAAATAAAATATTGAACAGTAACTACTATAATAATTATTGAGTAGTGCAGTCTTACGTAAGGATCAATAATTCAAAAATACTGTGTAAAACCGTGTGCTACTGTGCAACCACACGTATTACTGTATTTTAACCACCAGGTATTCCAACAGTGTTAACGGTAACAACTACGCCGTTATTTATAAAAACTCAATTTTGTCGTTTTCTTCATCCGACAGTTATTCTGTTATGGGGCCCACAAATGGTTGCGCCGTCGTACGAATATTCTCCGACAGAAAGAATATTCCATGACTAAACGAATATTCCCCGACAACAATGAATATTTTATAACCACTTGCATATTTTGAAAAAAGTTTCATATATCACCCTTAACTTTAACTTTTATCAATTTAACCATTTACTGAATAGTAATTATAAGAAAAATTGAATACTTTTATTTCATAAAATTCGGGTTCTTGCAGGTAGACATCGCGATAAAAGTCAGGGGCATTTTTGAACCTTCTTCCCAATTTTTTTTAACGTTAATATTTTGAATATTACTAAATAACGTTATCAATTTTTTATATAAATTAGTATTTTAAAAATAATGTTATTTAGTATTGATAACAATTATATCAATTAGTATTGATATACAAAATTCAAGGGTTGATATTAAATAGTATTGATAACGTTATTTAGTATTTTGAATTTTTAAAATATTATATCAATTAATTGATATAACGTTATCAATTGTTTTTTATTTTAAAAAAAGTATGTTATGATGTAAATATGATATGTTATACAACTAATTGATATAATATTTTTAACGTTAATATTTTTAGTAAAATTACTAAAATATAATACTAAATATATAACGCTAATACTAAAATATTACTAAAATACTAATATTTAGTATTTTGATATGTTAAAATTTTAGTATTTTAGTATTTGAATTTTAGTATTTTGATTAAATGATGTAAATATGTAAATATTTTAGTAAAATATGTTATGATGTAAATATGATGTAAATGATGTAAATATGATAATATGTTATGATGTAAACGATGTAAATATGTTATGATTTTAGTATTTTAATGATGTAATTTGAATTTTTGTTGTTTTGATTAATTAACAAAATAATTTGAATTTTAGTATTTTTTTAATTTGATTTTTTTTAGTATTATAGTATTTTTTTTTAATTAGTATTTGATGTAAATATGTTATGTCTTGAATTTTAGTATTTTGATTAAATGATGTAAATATATTATACAACTTATTTTATTTAATTAGTTGTTTTGATTAGTTAACAAAATAATTTGAATTTTATTATTTTGTTAAAATGATGTAAATATGTTATGCTTTTTTTTTTATTTTGAATTTTAGTATTTTTTTTGTTTTGATTAAATGATATATATTATTTTATTTAGAATATATTTTATATTTAAGCCTCCATGTATCAGTCACGTCATCACATTTTAACCCCGTTAGTCTTCTGTTAACGGTAGGGGCACGGGCAACCCAAAAGAAGTAACGTTAAAGGTACTTTTGAAAAATAAATTAGTTTAGGGTGTAAGTGGGACATCGGGGTAAAAGTCGGGACATTTTTGACCCTTTACCCATAATAGTTGACATTCTCTAGAATAATCTTTTTGCTATAAATTATTTTGCATTTACTCGTATAAATTCTATACTCCCTCGGTTCCCTATTAAGTTACGTTATTATATAAAACACACATATTAAGGATATTATTACTTTGTAATTAATATAGGTCCCAATTTTTATATTTACCCCTTATTTGTTGGTAGTCTCTCTCCTCCAATTAAGGTGCAAACTAACTTCTATCTCTCCTTAAATAAGGGAGAGAGAATAGAATGGAGTAAGTAGTGTTTTTATAGGAATAAATTTCCTTGGAAAGTAGAGAGGAATTAGGTGTAGTATTTTTATGAAAATAAATTTACTTGGAAAGTGTTGCACTTGAAAAGAGAGATATTTCCGAGGGTTATTTGCTTTTTTTTTTTCCTTCTTTTTTTTATGTATTTTCTTTTCTCCTTAAAACAAAAAGCTAAAGAAATAAAACAATTTTTTTGGATCCCACTATAGTGACCATAAGTTCAAAATCTCTCTTCTATTTTTTTTTTGCTTTTGTTGCTGGAAATCCTTCTTTGAAGTTAATTAATCTCATAAACCATAATATAAAGTTTTGAATATATAATATTATAATTTATCTATAAAAGTAGCTAATCAGTTGACTAAAAACTTCAAAATCTAATTAATAGTCTCATAGTTCGAAAAAAATTAATATATATATATATATATATATATATATATATATATATATATATATATATATATATATATATATATATATATATAATCTCACATGACCTCTTATTTTGGCCTTCTCTTTTGCCAATATTAGGCTATCAAAAGATAGCAAAGTACATGACAATCTTGAAGAGAAAAGATGGTGAGTCACCACCATTTGCAGGGTTACTTCATTTGGTCAAATATAGAGACAACTCAACAAGAAACACTCGAAGCTAGTATTTGGTTCAGAAGGTGAAGGGCTCCATGCACTGCGACTTTATGTTAATAATAATGTCATGCTTGTCTTTGGTATTCCGGATAAACAAATTATGATTGAACCTATATTTGCTCAATAGATACAATTTGCTCATAGAATATCTCGGCCTGCACCCAACCCCCACAATATATTCTTCAACAGGAATCACACAAGGATATATTAGAAACATCCGGTAAAATGTCCGCCGTAACCCAGTAGATAAATTAAGTGGATCCGATTATTATGAAATTAATTTTGTGGCAAGTTGGTCACCAACACAGTGCTGACATGTAGAGATAGATCATCTCCCACCTGCGTGTCAACACTATATTGGTCAATTGACTAAAGTTAATTTTATGGTAACCACTCCCAAATTAAGTATATTACATAGTTCCTTTTAGGGATTGACGATTTACCCTTTCAATGACTTTGGCACTGGACATTTCCGAAATTGGTATTGTTGGGTCGGGTGAATTCAATAATAGACATCTGTTGGCATTTTAACTTTCATTCGCTTTCAAGGCTTATCCAAAATCCAGTACTTCTTTTCTTTGCTCGTGAATAAGGTGATCATTAGGATGTAAGTAGGGTGGATGAGATGGATCTAACTAAACAAAGGATACAGTCTCATAAGAATCAGGTTCATTTCGTAAAGGAATTTCAGTATTATTATAATTAGCATCAACATCATTAGCATATGAAGGTTGAACAACAGGCATGATGACTTGACCAACAACAGCTCAGAACAATTAATACACCAGAAGTTGAAAAAGGACAAATATAGGACTAAATATAGCTCTCAATTCCATTTACAAGTAAATGATGCCAATCAGAATCATTTGTCTTGTAAGATATAATCCCCCTTACATTGTTTGCTAGCCATCAGAATCAAAGTATGTCTAAACATGTAGCTTTTCTTATAAAATCCCCTATATGAGCTGTTAGTATAAATTCACAGCAGGCTGAAGTCAAAAAAATATACGAAGTTAGCATACCAAATTTTCAATAAAGGTTAGTCAAAATACTTGTTGGGAAGCCTCAATTCTTACCTCATATGCAGTAAGAGTTCGGCAGTAGGAGGAACTGTTAGTCCCTATACTGGTTGAATCACACTCGATATCCTTGCTAGACTTTGCAGCTCTGTAGATCTTGATTAGCCAAGGCTGTTGGTTCTTTTTGGTATTTGAAGATAAATAACGCATCTGATTATCTGGTGTGACATTCACCCCTCTAAATGATGGTGTTGGCCTAGTCTTTTGTTTCATGGGTCGTTGCTTGGGTTCACTTTGTGACCTAGCTTTTGCTTTTGACGATTCTGTATTCGCCATGTAATTTGGTCCAAATTGCGAATCATGGGATGTGATATCTTGATAATCTAATGGAGGTGTCTTATGGTTGAACTTAGGGACGGTATATTTCTGTTGGGAAGTCCTCTTGGGTGTATCATATGAAAACTCATCAAATTGGCTTGAACATGTATCGGTCAGTGGTGATGAATTTGAGTATATCAGAACCTGATTTTCTTGTTTTCTTCTCGAAGAGTTTGTGTCAAACCCGGGCTCCATGGTTTCTGCTTGTGGTTGATTTACATGGCCTGTCTTGCTCAGAAAAACTCCCCTTGTATCTATGAGATTCACATCATTTGGTTCCTACATATACATACAATAACATCACTTATTTACGCAAAGCTAAAAACACTAGTATATTTGAAACTTTGTTCGGATGAAAATCGAAACTCACACTGTATCCTCTGCTTAGCTGCTTGTCTTGTGCTGATTCTCTGTGAGTTATTCTCCTTTTCACGATGACTGGTGGTTCCTCAGTCATCTGGATTCTCTGAATCCGTGCTCTAACTTGAATTGACATCAATGCGTTCATGCATCTTAGCATGTCACTTGTTTGTTTTCTCACTAGATGACCTCTTACTAGTGCTTGTATCTTCACCAGTCCCCTTAAAGCTTTCAATGCTTTCCTTGCCTGCCAGGAGGTTGGTATATGATCATTCCACACACACACACACACACACACATGCACACCCCATCCATATACTCGTTTCGTATCTGTCTGCTCAAATTTGTGTCATTTGTTGAACATGGAGTGGTGAAAAGAAGACTCTTAGGCTAATTTTCTTTGCAATTATGTTGTCATATCTTCATTTCCTATGTCTGCTCAAATTTGTGTCATTTGTAACATAGAGTGACGAAAAGAAGACTCTTAGGGTGTGTTCGTGAGTTTTATTTCGGGGAAGGGACATAATGTTGGATGCTTTCTTTCTAAAATGATTTTAGTAAAGAAAATGTCTAATTTTCCCTTTCCACCTTTATCCTTCTCCCTAAAATAAAACTCACAAACACTCTATTAACAATTAGGCTATGTTTGTTTGCAATTATGTTACATGTGATTCGACTATTTAAACTAATTTAGTACTTCAATCACTTTTTACCCTTGAATTACTCCTTAGTCCACAATCTTTTGGGCTACTTTTTTTTTTCCTACGGTCAATTATAAGGTTGTATATAATTTCAAGAGGAAAGGTGGGATTAAATAGTACCACTTAAGATATCAAATGATCTTACGAGTAAATATATGATTCATGGATTCTCATAACTAAGATAAAGAAAAAATTGCTTAATGATATTAATTAAAGCAATAATGATAAGTATTAATAGTTCAATCTCATACATCATTACTGCACACAAACACAGCCTAAGGAAGAAAGGTTGTGTATATTTACCAAGTAAGAACGAAAGAAGGCTTGAATTTTGGTGGCGGCAGCATCTTCAAAAGCTCTAAGTTCTCGGCCCAGTGCTCGGGGAGCTGTAACCACTATTTGAATGGCTGCACTTGGTGGAACGGGGACAGTCGTGGCTGACTTAGCCGTCACAACGCGTGGCACGAAGGCGGCTGCGCCATGGTTTTGCTCAGTCTCATATCCCAGTAAGGCCTGTGACACTAGTTGGGAGGTGGCAATCGCGTCGAGGGATCTAGAGCTCTTGTGATTGCTGATATGTAGGCTTGCTGATGATCTTTCAAAGCTCCACCTTTTCTTATCATTCAGAGTTTCCGGTAAAAATGCTGTTGGAATCACTAAGCTTTCTGAAGAAAAAGAAAAAGAAGTACCTAAATATTTCTTCTTATCTTTCTCCTCCTTTTTCCCTGTCAAGAGGTTTCTAAGCCATTTGCTTGCCTTTCCCATTTGTTACATACCATCTAAATGCCCAAGTTTTACAACATTTTTGGCCTATGGGGATCCAAATAGCATTCAAATATATATTTATTTGGTCGTGTATATATTTATATATAGGATTTAGTGGTAGTCGTTATTGATGGAGCACTTGTGTTGATTCTTTGACTAAATTGAATATTTCATATATTTAATTTCCACTCATCTTTTAAGTGGATTCTGGTCTTGCACTTTTTTATAGGCCAAGGCCTGCAATGACTCCCTTTTTTTGCCATTTGCCATTTTTCCTGCGGGTAAAGTCAAAATTTCCATCCTTTTTTTTTCCTGATTTTTATTTTTTAAGGGAATTGATATTTTAACAAATAAAATTTAATATTTTCAAAAGATCCTTCCTACATGAGTGTGAGACCCATTAATATTCATATGAGAGGAACATTCTAGAACATGACTTAATTTTGTTTGTAAAAATATCAATTTACTTTTTTCATTTCTTTTTCTACACCTATAAATAAATAAATAATGATTCCCTCTATGTTTATATTCTTCTTCTATACTTACAACTGGGCAAAGAATGGTGTTGTGTTAAACTTTTGTTTCCTCAGTTCTGCAGACCAGAGAGAAGTTACGTTTGACTTCTGCACCAAAGAGACGCGAATCATCTAAAAAGAGCTACTTAACCTGTGGCTCAACCCAAGTCTTAATATTTTATTATTTGATGTGAGTAGCATTTTCGTGACAAATTTATTAAGGTGATTGTTAACGTCAAAATTCGTTTACGCGAGAATAATTACAGCCTGAATAAGATTTAACAATAAAAATCATCTATAAAAATTTAATAAAAATTTGTTTATTAAGGTGATTGTTAAGATTTATTAAGGTGTAGTTTGTATTTATAATGATCACACCACATTCTCTAAGCCCTTTCCCGTATAAGAATAGGATTCTTCATTAGGTAAGACACCTTAATGGGATTAAAGTCAATCTTCTCAAGAAAAGGAAATCGGACGGTATCCGGACTCTTTCTTTAGAAGTTGAAAATCAAATATAGTTAGGAATCTTAAATTTCTTAAAATCATCAAATGACCAAACAAGTTCCCACGTGGGATAATTATCTCCATGCGGACTACGACTCACCGTATCATCCGGGCCCAAATAAACACACCCTAACAGTGATCAACCATTTGGTAGATAAATATGAAAGACAATATCTATTCTTATTCTAATTCAATTTTACGTGAAAAATTTGTAAACCTCATTATTTTACATTTTGGATTTAATTCCAACAAATAGTATAAGGTATAGGGTGGGGAGCTAGGTAATACCTTGGAAAAAAATGGTCGCAATTCTGTCCAGCTGGTTGTCTTTTATGTATATACAATTGTATTCTTTTATAGTTTGTACACTTATGCATGCACGAAATAAATTATTTTTTTTTTCTGATTTTCCATTTTAAGAATACTATTACTGCATTTTATAAAATCACGAAGTGAAAGGGCTGTCAAATTAAAAGGAGAGGGTGGTGCTAGTTAAAGTGGCATTGTAGAACTGTCATTGGCGGCCTGCACATATAGTGGCCACTTCAAGGGTGGTACATTATATAGAATGTAGGATATTTGACTTAGGAACTGCATAACAATAGTAACACAACTTAGAGAATATATTTTAGTTTCTGAATGAAATACTTTCTTCAAATAAAAATAGCAGTTGAAATATTGTTGGGGCCTAAACATTGTGGTAGGCCAAAGTTCACGTGGAGGTATTTACCCTGGTGTAGGAATCTGTTTTGGCAATTGGGTATTTTTAAGAAATCAAAAATTCACTACAAGGAAAACGGATATTTTCGATAGAATATTCAGTCGGAATACGGATATTCCGTCGAGAATACCTTATTTCCGACGGAATATTACGTCGGAACTTCAGACGAATTTATTGTCGTCGAGCTTACTTTCGTCGTTAACTCGGTTTGAAAAACGTATTTACGACCAAATTTTTGACGACGAACAATCCGTCGGAAATACACTACTCTCGACGGAATTTATCCTGTCGAAAAAAAATCGTAGGATAAAGCTTGCCACGTGGCCCAACATGAAAATTGAGCTATTTTTAATTCCGACGAAATTTTCGTCAAAAATAGCGTCTAATCCGTTGAAATAATATTTTATAACATAAATTAGATTCATTATTTCTGACCAAAATTCCATCGGTTTTAACTTATTCCGTCGAAAATAGTAAATTATTTTTATTTATTTTTTTGATTTTACATTTTCCAGGTTTTTAAACCCATTTTTTTTTTACTTGTAACCTGTTTATCACAACAATACACACAATAATATTCAACCCATAATACAACTATACATCCAACAACATATATATATATATATATATATATATATATATATATATATATATATATATATATATATATATATATCATAATCAACCCATAATACAACGTTGTATATACTTTTCTTCGAATACATTCTAACGTTAAATAACAATGCCAATTAAAAATTAAACTACAAAAAATAACAAAACAACTAAACTAACCTAAACTTATAAACTACAATGATGTATCTTATAAACTTCAAAACTAAACTGCAAAATAAAACTACAAAGATATAAGCAATGATCCTGTACAGATAACAATGGTGTTTATATGTTAAGTGTACTTTAATATAGTATACCTTATAAACTAAAACGAACAATGAAATGGCGCCGAATTATCACTAAATGCCTATACAATGTTTTACAAAACATCTAGACAGATATATGATAAACACTATATATATATATATATATATATATATATATATATATATATATATATATATATATATATATATATATATATATATATATTAACCTAAACTAGTACTACCACCAATAGGATCAGAGTCATCTGGCGGGGGTCAACGATGTTGCTCAAGTGTCTGATAATCGTGCTCGCCATCACCATCGATAGTATCGTCACCCTGTTGATACAATTTAAAATAAAACACAATAAATTTAGTTTATTAAATTAAATTAAATTAAAATTTATTTTATTACAATTAATTTATTTTATTCTAATTTATTATTAATTTTTATTTTTTATTTTATTATATTATTTTACTTTATTGTAGTTAATTTTTTATTCTAATTTTTTATTAATTTTTATTATATTATATTATTAATTAAAATTTGTTTTATTTATTTATTAGATATGATATAAGTTAATTATATCATGTAGTTTTATTTTCTTTTCTTTAAATTATTTCTTATTAGAACATATTATATTATTTAATTTTATATTAATTATCTTATGTTATTTAAATTTATTATTTTATATTATGTAAATTTAATATTGACCAATTGAAGAATTCTGACAAATTTTATAGGGTCCACAAATTTTGCAATTGAAGAATTTTGACAGAAATTTCGTCGAGAATTCTGTCAGAAATGGCAAATATTATACCATAAATCTATCAACCAAAGCATTTCATACCATTTCAAACCATTATTTGAAATCCAAACTAAGTTATACAACATTCCAAATCAAATTATAACTAAATATAACATAATATCATCAATTTATATCCAAAACAAATTAATTATAGAAACATCAGTTTATATCATTAATTAATCAATACAAATATCCAAATTAGAGTAATTATAGAAACATCTCAAAACATATATAACTGTGATACATCAAACCCAAATCTCAGAACATATATAACCAAATTCAATTGTTAATACCGATTTACCAATTTTAGTCATCAATTCAGCCCAATTTAACAATTTCAGTCATCAATTCAGAAATCAATTGTTAATACCGAATAATCTCATAAACTAATTTACCAATTTATCAATTTTAGTCATCAATTCAGATCAATTTATACCCAATTTATCAATTTCAATCATCAATTTACCAATTTATACCCAATTTACCAATTTCACTCATCAATTCAGACTAAAATATACCCAAATCAATTGTTAATATCGTATAATCTCAGAAATCAAATTTCATATATACATAGCTTGAAATTTAGTAGAGAATCGGATATAGAAAGGAATGAAGTCGGAGTAGATGACATGTGGCCGGAGCTGGACGGTGGCAGCATCCAGTGGCGAGGGGAGAGGGTGGGGGCTCGATGGAAGAGGGAGGGGTGGGGGGCCGGTGGTGGGTGGGTGGGGGTGGGAGGACCGATGGCGAGAGGGGGAGTGGGCGAGTGAGAAAAGAGAGAGAGAAAGAATGAGTGAGAAGAGAGAGAGTGTGAGGGAGGAGTGCGAGACGCTGGAGAAGAAATTAGGTTTTGAGTATTATTTCTGATGGAATCTCCGTTGGAAATATGTTATTTTCGACGAAAATTCCCTCGGACATAACTCCAATTTCGTCAACTATAGGTTTCGCGCTGGCGGGAAGGCTGGCGCAATGGAGGGAATACTACTTCCGAAAAAAATTCGTCGAAATTATATTATTTTCAAGGGATTTATAATCGACGGAGTATTCCGTTAGAGATAACTTAAGTTCAACAGAATGAATTCCATCGAAAATAGCCGATTTTCTTGTGGTGATTCCTACTAACATTTAATTTTCAACTTCTAAGGAAAGTGTCAAGTTATGATCCGACTTCCTTTCTTTAAGGAGATTCAGTTTGATCCCATTAAGGAATCATATCTAATGGGGAGTCCTATTTCTATACAGGGAGGAATGCGTGATCAATATAAATATAAGACTAAACCCTACCTGTCAGGTAGACAATTCATTATTATTTTATAGCACTATTGCACAAAACCTCCATTGTTAAACTCTATTCAGTATGTACTTATTGTGACGCCCCCAAATCCAGGTCCCTTCGAACCTCGGATTTGGTCCGCCACGATACTACGTACTATCGTCAAACTATTTATATTTTTCATTCATAACTTAATGAATATAACCTTGCTATTACAATTTAGAATATAAATTCTTTCCATTACCAGGATCTGCACAATGACCCCAAACTTTTATAAGTTTCACAACTTGGTCATTTACTATTCCCGCATTACATCACATTCGATGTTATAAAAATATGCGGAATAATTTAAACTTTTTCAATCTCCTTTGAAATAAATCTTTTATTGATATCTTAACTCGAATCAATTACAAATCTCTGAATCAAATTATTCTATGATTCACTTTATTCAATTTCCGTAAAAATCTTTACATCTTGATTCAAATTTCTTTATGTACCGCCTAGTACAACTTTACAACTTAACATGTATTACACGTAGGAAACTACTATCAAGTATATCTACTAGAATCTAAACATGGTTCAAGAGCATATATTTAATTAAACAATTCAATATCCTTTGTTGTGATTGAACTTTCTCAATCAAGTAGCACGTAACCTTTACCGTGTATCTTTAACCTGCAAAAGTGGTTATTTGCAAGGGTGAACTCGACAGCCCAGCAATTCTAACAATTTTCATGCATCACATAGCATATAATAGCATATTCAGTTCATGCATTCAAAATCAATTAATATTTACTATGCATGTACTTCTCACATAACAGGCATAGAGGTTTATATCACAAGCATATCATCAAAGATCAACTCTCACATTTCATACGTATCTCATATGCATTTCATATATATACATCAACATTCTTATAACATAATATAACTCGCTAACAGTTATAGAATTCATATATCAAATAGGAACTGAAAGACTTGCCTGATTCATAGTTTATGAACTACGACTTAACTGCTTAAAGCTTATCAGCACTTCATGTATTCCTACACAGTTATATAATCATGGATTCATATCCATTAGTCATACATTCATACAGTCTCAATGTAATAATAATGTTACATTGTTCTCTAACTAGGTTCATAAAACCTACACTTCACTTTCTTATCACATTCTCAGAGTAGCTAGGTCCGTATAGGTATACCTTAACCATTCGGACATGACATCAACATCCGTATATCTCTATCGCACACTTGACTCGCTACGTGATCGACATATTTAAAACTCTTATAGGTAAGTTCAAACGTACACATAAACGTTTAACTTAGTTGTAAGTTCATACAATATCACCTATACTATATATTCATAGCACAATTCAGTTTATAAGACATTACAAATCCAAACAACATATCATTGCTTAATATCTTGAAAGTATTCCTTTGGACTTAACTTTTGAAAACCATAATTAACATTCATCTCTATCACATAGCATGTTTCTTAACACATTTCATAGAATATTGGTTATATATTACAAGTTAAAGTAATCATATAAGCATGCTTCAAACAACATATCAAAAATAGATCACACAACTGACTACAGCATAGCGCAGTTGCACCATGTCTAGGCTTAGGGACGGCGCAACTGCGCTGTCCCCTGGCCAGACTAGGGCTGAGCTTTGCACTTCCTGTTTCTGTCCAAACTTTAACATACATATGTACTAATACTCTATCATATATACATGTTAGAGGTGCTCACATAGGCACATGACCACTCTTGAGTTCATTCTCTAGAAGCTTTAACTTACAACTTACATGGTATTATAGCATAACAAGACCATGTAGCTACCATGTTTTATAACTTGGCTATTTATCCACATAGAGGTTTCACGATCTGTTAATACATATGCTTATAATGCTCATATTGTTTATTCACAACTATCATTGTTCACACTTCAAATTATGCTTTAAACTCATTTTTGGTTTAGTTATCAACATGTTCAATACATACAAATTGTGTCTAGGAATATTATAGTCATAACATGACATCCTAACCCTTTAGAATCTAGATACTCAAGTGATGCAATTAGATTTTGGAAATATGTTCAAGGTTGCCTTTGAAATCATTTTTCATGAATGATGTAACATGACACATATAAGACAACTTTAAAACTCTTATCATAAGTAAATAAGTCATGATATCTTCTTTTCAAGATCAGAATATATAACATGTAACATTCATGCATATTCACCTTAACCGTATCAAGCTTTTTCCCTTAAAACATTTTCTAACACAAAGCTAACAAGTATGATCATGACAAGGACACCATAACACCATAACTTGCTTATTTCTCTCTGAAAGAAATCATGTATGTGAACTACTAAGTTCAGAATTCGTAGAACATGTATTACCTCAAAGTTTGTTTTCAAAACTTTAAGTTTTCAATACAAATCTCTTACTAAATCTTGTTGATCACTTCATACTACACAAGAAATCTTTATATCCCATGTTATTCCCCTTTTTAGATTTATATTTAGGTCATAACAACAATTCCACAACACACAGCATAAAGAAAATCAGCAACTAGTTCTGAGGTACGGTGCAGCTGCGCTGCACCCCAGTATAACCAGGGCGCAGCTGCGCCAGGTCGAGTTCAGATGCAGTATGCATGCTCTATTTTGCAGTGAAAATTCTAACTTTGTTTCCATCGATTTAAGCATGCTTTAAACCTTTACTAAAGTGTTTATACATGCTAGTAAACTTCCTAAACACCTTATAACATGATTATTCATATCAAGTAACAATTAAATTCAAGAATTCTCAAGAATCAAACAATACCCATCTCAAGAACATAATTAGAATTTATACCTTCTTGAGCTTGAATTGAACTTCCTACACTCTGGGTATGCTTCTAAAGTAGCTCAGCAACTTATACTCTACACTTAGAATTACTAGACAAGCTTCAAGCAACAAAAAAATTGAAATCAAGCTTGTATTTATAGAAAGAGCATGGACTAGACATTGGCATTACACTAAGGTTTGATTCATGGTGTAATGGAGGGACACATTGGTTAATCAAGAGTTGATCAACCACCCTTACCAACCCTCTTCTTAGCAAATAATCACCTATTCAATAGCCTTTTGGGAAAAATACGTAACTTAGCTTCTAAGTCACTATTCATGTCCTTTGTGACACTTAATTTGGGACAAGAGAGGAAAATCTCAGCAATCTTGCAAAACATAGGTTATCCACATATACACAACCCTATTCTTAGGTTATATTGTATACACATAACATCCATACATGGGTTATAACATAATGTCACAATATGATTTTCACAATTGACATTTTAAGGTAGTAGATGTGATATGAAAATGTAACATACATATAATCCATGTACATTTTATCACATCGGTATATTTTATTAAAATAATAGTTTACAATATGTTCATGGTATATTATTTTAATATATGCCCACATACATATTGTCACATACACATTTCATGATGTATTCATATCATAGGATTTCCATATATCTCAATATATGGTCAGTATATATAGTATAGTCACATAAGTGTCGCACTACACTATATAATGCAGTTGTATTCCATATATATAATATATTTAATATCTCCTTTTTACTATTTACCACCCATTGGAATAGAAATAAATAACACATATCTTTGAGAGTACACATTTAATTGCCTCATCATAATAAATATAAATCTTATAATATTAGTAACCAGTATACTTATTATCAAGCTATCACTTGCAATAATAATAATAATAATTCAATATACCATCAAATAATTGCTAGATACTAATATATTGTCCATAACAATAATTAATATTATAAGACAATGTATCTCACCACTGTGCCACACAAGGCATATCTTACAAGCTCGATCTTAATCTTCTCTCATTCTCCACACTTATTATTCTTTCAATATAATAACAATTAACTATATGTACGACACATGTACATATATTATATATAGAAAATAGATAATGAGTTTATTTTCTATTATAATAAATTGTTTCCATCAATTTATTTACACATAGCAAATACGTTTTAATACATTTACTATATTATTAATCATACCCTATACAAAAATATATAAGGTAATATTATTATTCAAAAATAACATTTCCTCTTTTTATTAAAATAACTCAACATTAGAAATATATAATTATTATGCATTCTTCTAATAGAATATAATATTCTATAATACCACTTAATTAACCATATTTAATCTGGGTTAATTAATTAAGCATTTATTCAAGTCATGTTTTGCTAACTAAATTTCTTCATGAACACTTAGTCACCATTCATGACCTTATAAGAGTTATTAGTATGCATGGCTTGAAAATCACAGTTCATAGACTGACTCAAGAATTTTTATAGACCGGCGCAGCTGCGCTGGTCACAGACTTGAAAATGGCGCAGCTGCGCCATACCAAAATCAGTGGCAGACCAGTTCTACATCAGCAGAACTAACACACACGCTTCTAAATATTTTACATATCCTCCTTAAGTGTTAACTTATCTAACATCAATGCCCTCTTTAATTCCACATCATCGGTTACTATTTTCCTTAACAACTTAAGGATCGCACTTCGAGTTTTAAAACTCTATTTCCCTGATTAGTTTAACCAACTATACATATCCTCTATGGTTTCATACCACCAATAACACAAAACTCGAATGCAACACATACATACATACCTTTCATTTCACTCATTGCCGTGTATTGAATTACGTAATAATTCTTTAACCATCTTAAAGGTATAACGGTCATATACTCTCGTCAACAATGTACATATATACCAGTCTAAACCTAGCACGCGTCGAGCCTTTAATAGTATTCAATATAGTACACTGAGTGGTTTTCCATAAACAACCAACAAATTAGTTTCCGTCTCGTCTACACTGTTTTCACAATGAGTTAGATCGATTACTAATTCGTATATACCTCCGCTCTCTGAAGGAATCGTTTAGCCCAGCTCTTATACATTCACTATTAAAGAGTACGGTTGCACTGCCTTAGACTTGATATGTACTCGTACAAATACTTAGGAATTGGTGATTATCAAATATATTTAATGTCACCAACTTACTATGATAAAAATAATTCCACATAAATTATTTAATATCAATAGATAAATTCTTATCCATCTTCTTTCTAATTCATCTCTACAATTTATCACAAATATATAATAATGATATATATTCATTAAACACAACACTACATATTACATAGCTCATATTATCCTATGTAACACAATATCACACCTTGCAATACAATATATATACTCATTCGAACCCATCTCATGCTTTAAAAATTTTATTCACTAAATTCTTATTTTAATATTTTTTGAAAATTCGGGTTCTTACACTTATTATGACACCGGAGCTATCCCTCAGCAGCCCAAACCATCAAACTACGCGTGTGATTTCGTTTCTGTGCAGATTGAGGCGCATGGACGAATCTTGGCGTTAACAGTAGTGTATACTCTCTTTGTCAAAAAATGGCAGTCCTATACTCCTATTAACTTCTTTATTTTTTTTTCACAAACTAATTATTTGCGTAGGACATAGTTAAAAGAGAAATTTTCTTAATGAGTTATTTTTTCCAATATTAAATCTCTTAAGACTGAATTATTATTTGAGAAACGTATTTGTTTTAAAAAAAGTTAAGTTTAAAATGTGTACTCTAAACCGGTGTTAACTGAATCGTGATTCGATACGACACGTAAAAACGAAGTTGAAACAAGAAACATGACTTTTAATGGGAGAGTATGGTAGGAGTTTTCAAATTGCTTAACTAGTACAAATAAATTTATCCGAAACGTAATATGATGAAATCAACTTTCTAAAATGATATAGTTAAAAATAGTTGACATATAGTCAAAGCTGGTTTAATTATTTTTAAGTATAGTGTCACAACAAGTATATATTCAACGAATGAGATTACACCATATTATCGTTTACTTAACACGCACAAGTCACTCAGTGACTATAATAGGTGACATTCTCTTGAATATTTTTTTTGCTATAAATTATTCTATATTTACTCATATAAATTCCATATTTGTAAGTATCCTAGATATTTTAGCATGATTCTAGACAGTGAATTGTAACCTTTATTTGATCTTAATTATTGGTTGTGTTGTCCAAGCGCTATATATAAGAGGATATTCTTCATTTGTCTATCATAAATCAAAGTTGTATATATGTACATAGATATTTAAGTAAGCAAGACACTACAAGAAAAATGGTTAAAATCGACAGAATTATCCTCGACGGGCTACAGTTTGTCGTAAATAGTTTATTATCGACAGAATAATTCGTCGCAAATAAGTCCCTCGAGAATAATTTAATTACGACGGAATTTCGTCGGAAGTAGAAAGCCCTCTTTGGCGCCAAGTCTCCCGCCATCGCAAAACCTAATGTCAACGGAATGGTGATTATTTCCGAGAGAATATCCATGAAGGATAATATAATTCTGAGGGACTTATTTCCGACGGAAAGTCCGTCGAAATTAACTTATAAAACCTAATCACACCGCGTCCTCTTCAGCTAGCCGCCTCATTTCTTTTTTTTATTTCTCTCTCTCTCCTCACATCTCATGAACTCCCTCCCTTTCGGTTCCTCCCTCGCGTCCGGTCCCTCCCTCATGTTCGATCATCCTCCTCATCCTCCTCCTTTTTTCTGATCAAAGGTCATGGCGACACTGTGGTGGGTGTCCAATTTTATGGCGGCTTGTGTCCTCCTCCTCCTCCTCCATTATTCTGCAGCTTAAGGATTTAAGGTTAGCTTAAGCACAATTAAGGTTAATATTATTGTACCCTAATTTATGATCAGTCCTCAGCCCCAAAATTATTCATAATTTTTGGCCTAATTTTTTCCTTTATGTTACCTGTTCTGATTTTGTAATTTTTCTCCATATATATGATCAATTTTGTTAATTAATGAGGAGTACTTATGTATTATGAATTTAATTAGTAGCTTGGATATTTAGGTTTGATTAGCAACTTATGTTAGTCTGAATTTGATGTTATACTTCTGCAATGGCAGTTGTATGTTACTGATTTTAGCCATGAATCTAATAATTGATTCACGTTGGGTTTAATTTGTGCAATTTGCATTTCATAATTTGATTGAGGCTGATGTTAGTCATGTATTGAGTTGTATTGTTGAATTATATACACCTGTTGGTTAGTATTTGTAATGGTATTGTGAAATCTTGGTATATTTGTTATTTTCGACGGAATTTCTGACAGAATTTTTGTCAGAATTCTTCAATTGCTAAATTTGTAAGCCCTACTTTATTTTATTTATGCATTTTATTAGTTTCCAATATTAAAATATATTAAGTTGCATGTACTTAATTTCCTACTAATAAAATTAACTGAAAATGAACTAAGAAGCATTTACTTAGTTTCAAATTACTAATAAATAAATAATATTATAACATAAACTAAATTTAAATTATATTTTGTATGATAAGATAATATAAAATAATAAAATAAAATAAAATAATTCTGATAAAATAAATTAATTTATTGTAATTAAATTAAATTAAATAATATAATATATAGTAATATAATTCAATCAAATAAATTAAAATAAAATAAAATAATTTAATTTACCTTAAATAAATTGTAAATAAAATAATACAATATAAAATATAGTATACTAATACAAAATAAAATAATTCAAAATAAAATAAATTGAAATAAATTATAATAAAATAAAAATAAAAATAAAAAAATAAAACAAAACAAAACAAAACAAAATAAATTCCACCGATTAAACAAAATAAAATAAAATAAACAAAACAAAACAAAATAAATAAAATAAAAATAAAACAAAATAAATAAAATAAAATAAATAAAAATAATAAAGTAATTTAACATAAAAAAATTACAATAAATTTAAAAAAATTATAATAAAATAAAATGAAATAAAATAAAAATAAAAATAAAACATAATAAAATAATAAAATAAAATAAAACAAAATAAAATAAAAATAAAACAAAATAAAATAAATACTAAGTAGTATTTGCTTAGTGTTCTATAACTAAATTATATCTGAATATGTTTGACACATGTAAATACTTATAACCTTTATTAAACTAAGTAGTATTTGCTTAGTTTTCCACAACTAAAGGAAACTAAATATGCTTGACACATGTAGTACACTTATTAGGAGCCTTAGTAAACTAAGTCAAATTGAATATGGTTGACACATCATGTAGTATACGTAGGAGTTTTAGTATACATAGGTAGGAGCTTAGAAACCCGTTTGACATTCACTCATTAGGAATGAATGTCGAATAGTCCCCAGTTTGGGATTGTTATTGGATGTTATGTCTCTCACTTAGGTCGGTGCCAATTCACAAGGTGCGTTTTTATAAACTTTTGAGGATTTTTCAGCTTGTGTCTCTACATGTTCTCCGAGTACATACTTAGACTAAGTTGTCTTGGTCTATTTCGTGTACTTGGAGACCATGAGGAGGTGCTGCTGAAATTTTCTTAAAATAGAAGAAACGTGCTCAAGATTGACACTAGTGAGGAGACACATCCAGGAACGGGATAGAAGCCTAACCCTTGTAGAGTGGAGATATATACTAGGTAAACTAAATACATGCATGAACCACATTTATGATTATTCTTGATCTAATTGGGTATTTTCTTCAATTAAAGATGTCAGTCTACCGGAGTTGGATGTACTGTAATGGGAGGAGATTAGTTGATGCATACCGTGATGGGGTGTCCAATTTTATGAACAAAACAATAGAACATGTTGATGATCCGAACGGAAAGATGAGATGCTCGTGTTTCAAGTATAAGAACATGATATGGAAGACTGCCGATGAAGTTAAATTTGAGTTATATTCACGTGGGTTTGTGGATGGTTATTCGGTATGGATTCATCATAGGGAATCAGCTGAGTTTAGAGAACGGACAGATAGTACTGTAGACCAATCAGTTCACGGGGATTTGTAATCAGATAACTATAATGTCGTGTAGATGTTGGTTGATGCGTATGGCCCTACCAATATTGACTGGGCTAAAAATGAGCATGTGTCAAGTAGTGCTCAACAAAAGTCAAATGATTCAGCAACTGCTTTCCACAAGTTGCTATTTGAATCGGTTGTTCCATTGTATCCTGGAAATGATAAGCACACCAGGCTTTCTGCAGTTACGATGCTTTTACATTTCAAATGACTGCAGTGAGAGAGGATTCAATGATTTACTTGATATTCCCAGCAAGTTCTTACCTAGGAATAATACTCTGCCCGCGAATTACTATGAAGTGAAGAAGATGGTTAAGGGGTTGAATCTCGGGTATGAGAAGATCGATGATTGTGAGCAGGATTGCACATTATACTATGGGGAGGACAAAGATAAGGTGCAGTATGATATCTGCAACTCACCAAGGTACAAGATCACAAAACGTGGGGGGAAGGAGAAACATGTTCCTACGAAGATTTTACGGTACTTTCCTCTTGCGCCAAGGTTACAGCGGCTATTCATGTCTGTGCACACTGCTCAACATATGAGTTGGCATAAAAAAAGGGATGTCGTTCCTGGTCAGCTGACTCACCCAGTAGATGGAGATGAATGGAAGAATTTTGATGCCAATTTTCCATAATTTGTCGACAAAGTTAGGAATGTCAGGCTTGACATGGCTACAGATGGCTTCTGTCCATTTAATAATTTTAGTCAGCCTTACTCTGTTTGGCCAGTAATTATGGTAGCTTACAATCTTCCGCCGTTAATGTTCATAACGGATCCATATCTTTTCTTTACCTTACTTATACCGAGGGATAAGAGTCCTACAAAAGACATTAACGTGTACCTTAGGCCGTTAGTCGATGAACTTAAGATGCTGTGGAAAATAAGTGTTCAGACTTTTGATAAATCTGTCGGGCAGAATTTTGTGATGAAGAAAACTTTGTTGTGGACTATCACTGACTTTTCAACACTAGGGATGATTAGTGGTTGGTCGACTCATGGTAAGTTGTCATGTCCAATATGTATGGGGAATGTGCAAGACACTCAACTACGTCATGGCCGAAAAACTAGTTTCTTTGGAACTGCTCGTTGATTCTTGCATGCTGAGAACAGTTATAGAAAGATGTCTACACAGTTCAACAGAAAGACAGAGAAGAAGGGGGTTGTTAGTCGCTCGTCGCGCAGACCTATTGGGCTGGCTAAATGATCTAACACTTCCACCGCCTGGGAAGGAGCATGGTAAGTTGAGAGCAATAGGATATGGGAAAAGTCATAACTGGACACACTTGTCGATTTGGTTTGAGTTGCCATACTGGGTCACACTAGCACTTCATCATTGTATAGATGTTATGCATACAGAAAAGAATATATTCGAGAACTTGTTTTACACCGTACTAGATACGAGTGGTAAAATAAAAGATAATGATAAAGTACGTAAAGACTTGGAGGAAATGAATATCAGGCGGGAATTGTGGCTTTGACCTAACAACTCAAAACCAAAAACTCCATTTTGTCTTACCAAGCAACAGGTTGAAAACATTTGCAAGTGGCATAGCGCATTGAAGCTCCCAGATGGATATGCTTCTAACATATCTCGTTGTACTAAGGTTGAGCAGTTAAAAATTACTGGGTTTAAAAGCCACGACTTTCATGTATTCATGCAAAAGTTGATGCCAATTGCATTTTGTGAGGTGTTACCCAAGAATATTAATGATACCTTTATCGCACTTTTAAATTTCTTTTGGGATATTTGCTCAACTGTTATAAGGTATAGTGATGTGGAGTAGATGAAGAAAAACATAGTGTTGACAATGTGCAAGCTCGAAATGATCTTACCACCGGGGTTCTTTGACAACATGGAGCATTTGCTTATTCATCTGCCATATAAACTTAAGCTTGGAAGATCGGTGCAATATCGATGGATGTATCCTTTTGAGAGGTAATATCACATACATTGTGCAATATTCGTCATATTTATAATTAACTTATCAGGTAATATCACATACTGTCATATTTCAGGTATATGCGTCGATTAAAGCAGAAAGTTAAAAACAAAGCTCGTGTAGAGGGTTCTATTGCTGAACGCTATACAGAGGAAGAGCTTGTCAACTTCTGCTCGTTGTACTTTGACGATGTAGTCGCAATGAAGCACAACCGTTTAAGTCAGAATGAGGTCATCGATCTGTCTGGTCGTGCTGATGATGAGTTGGTTGTATTCACTTATCCGGCTAAACCATTTGGACATGAGACGAAGACTTACCTACCTGATAAAGATTTAAATATTATATCTACATACGTGCTTCTAAATATGCCTAAAGTATCGTCGTACATCAAGTATGTATTATTACAAGTTGAAAATGATTTATCTAACCTTAATCAACAATTAAACAATTGCCATATTATTGTACGCAGTTCATTCGAATTGGAAGCGCATGCTTCTAACCCGGGGTTGACTACATCACAAATGGAAGCATTCACTAATGCAAATTTTCACCAGTTGTTTAAGAGAAGGGTAGAAGAAGAGAATGCGTATGAGCATTTTAGAGATGTCATTTTAGGCCCGTACAAACTTATTAGTTCATTTCCAGGCTGCATCGTGAATAGGTATAGATTCAAGGTTGATCACGTGAATGAATTGACATCAATCAACTCTGGCGTTGTCGTGTTGGGAAGTTGTTACAAAGATTCTGAGTCCAATTATTATGGATGATTAGAGGAGGTTGTTGTGCTCAATTATCCAGGGGCTAAAAAGGTCGTTACATTTAAGTGTTGCTGGTTTGATACTGCGAAGGGTGTTAAAATTGATCGTAATAGAATCGTCACAGTAGATATAAAATCCAAATTACACTCTGATGACGTATTTGTGTTAGCCAACAAAACAACTCAAGTGTACTACGCCCCTAATGTCATAAATTATAGAACCCCATGGTATATAGTTATGACAACGAAGACTCGGTCATTTGATGGTACTAATTTGTCTGGAACGGATGACCCGTTGTAAGAACAAGTTAGCAATCCCAGCCACGTATTGCTATATAATGGCGATGTGTTGGTAGATGATGTCGTTGACGTACCCGATGTTGACGAAGTGGAAGAAGATGTGGTTGTCAGTCCGTACGTGATGGTAGAAGAAGATACTGAGGAAGAAATTGATACAGAAGAGGAAGAGACAGAATCATAGGATGAAAATAATTTTGATTCTGACGGGTTTGTAAATATTATACAACTAAAACAAATCATTAGAATAATTGCATTGAAATTTAGTTAATGTAATTTATGTCTGTTATTTCAGTAGTACAGCTATGCCTAGACATAACAGTGGAGGTGGCTGTGGTGGCAGCCACGATTGATTGGGTGACGGCTCCCAGGCGGGTCGTCTTCATCAGCTATTGAGTTAACACTTTTTTCATAACTATATTAAACATTCATTTACTATAATATATCAATGTCATAACTATATTAAACATATAGATGCTAGACGTCGGTATCAGCGAGGGCCTAACCTCGGTCGATTAGGTCGTCCGCCGGCAGTTCCTGATATAGTACCTGTTGATGTCGGCTCATCAGTGTAGGTTTCACCTTTAATATATCACTTATGTTCAATTAGAATGATATTGTTATGTGATTAATAAATTAAAATGTTCCATACAAATTTTGTTTTCTAGTATTATGGATCTGGTCACTAAGGCGACCATACACGCCATATGCCTGGCGCATCTCCTGACTGGCTGCATGCAATTTAGCCAGTACCCGCGTTACGATGTCAGCTTTATGGTGACAATGTTGTAGGAGTTTCACGTAAGTCAAATTACATATATTAAATCAAGGTTCAAGTTATTTACATATTGTTCAAATAATTAATTATACGTACGTTATGTCCTTTTGATAGAGATATTATAGATACGAGCCCGACATCACTGAGGCGGATGGTGACAATGTTATTATTGCACACATCTCGAAGAACTATGCCGGTTGGCTGTACGAGATGCGTATGAGGGCAGTCCGAGCAGTAGAAGAATCGCCCGGGACTACTATATGACAACATCAACTGCCGGCAGTATCAGATGCAGCATGGGCTGCCATGTGTACGTATTGGGATGATGCTGCCTTCAAGACCAAGTCTGAGCATATGAAGAAGAATCGAGGCCAGCTACGAGTTGTACATACTTTTGGCTCGCAATCGTTTCAGGAGGTTAAATCGGTATGTATTTATATTTAGTTTAGTTTAATATTAAACTACAACTATAATAAAGTAAGGTAATATTAATTAATGTACATAATTTAGGTCATGTAGAGTAGCTTGGGCCGACCTCCTACTATGATGGAGTTCTGAGATAGAGTTAATATGCCGAAGGATTATACTTCGGTGTCGACGATGTCTCCAGCACCACTAGCTATATGGGTAATACATTTACTATAATCTCTGTAATTTAGGATCATATTATGTAATTTATAGGATGATACAAAGTTAACTCACATGTACATATATTAAATTACAGGACCGGTTTGAGAAGCTCCGCAGCCAGCGTATAGCAGAGTTACAGGCTGCTAGGGGCGATGCTGAGACGGCTGATTCCACCATCACTGTAACGACCCCAAAATTCATACAATTCAATTATAGACTTCAGTCGTTAATAACACGTCTAACTTCTGATTTTACATCATTATTCGATGTTAAACTTAATAAAATGCGAAATAATTCAAACTTTTCTATCTTCTTACTTTAATTCCCTGAATCAAAACCTTTATCATCTACATGTCTTTAAATCTTATATAATCCATGATTCACTTTATCAGAGATAATATATATTTACATATCGAATCGATATCCTTTATACATCGGACAACAAAAACTTTAACTTTACAACTCAACATAAAATATACATCATAAAACATTGAATACATCTCATGAACCTTAATCATGGTTTAAAAAAAATAACAATCTTTAGTTAAAATATTAATCTTCGTGTATTATTTCTGATTCACGTCATTCAAGTAGCACATAGTGTTACCTTCAATCCTTAACCTCCAAAAATGGTTATTTGCAAGGTTGAGCTTGACAGCCCAACAAATCTAACAATTTTCATGCATCACGTAGCACATAATAACATGCTTATCATACATCTCATAAATATTGGACTAATATAACATACATGCTATAATTCATATAACAAGTATAAAGATTGAGTACCTTACTCAATCATTATTCATTACTCAATCAACGTAGTTATAAATTGACTTTAACATTTCATACTTTCAACATATATATAACACATCATGCTATTTGCAATAAAGATTTAAAACAGTTCATCATCAAGTTCACATAGCAAATAGGAACTGAAAGACTTGCCTTGATCGTTGTTTACCAATAACAGTTTAATAACTTACAGTTATCTGCACTTCACGTGCCCTACACAATTATATAATCATACACATCAACTATTAGTCACATAGCAGCGCATAGTAGTTATAATGTAAACTTTACTCTACATCTGATAACCCTTCTTATTATCAATACACAATGTTCAATTTGATTGTGTTAACTTTTGACTTACATCTCACTGTATTACTTCTTAGGTCATACTCGAATTTCATTAAAGTATTTAAGTCTTGCTAGGACTACTTATTGGTTTTATATTCACCCAATTTACTATCTTATAATATTCATTTCATTTGATTTAAAATACTTTTTATGTTCATTAACACTTGTCATGGCGTTTCGACGTTCATTCGTCACACGCCCGATTTGTCTCTCTTGTGTATGCTTAGTATGTTTATACAACTTATCTAATACATTATTTATTAATGTTAAACATCATTATGTTTACTAAAATTCATGTTTTATAACTTATAACGACATCTTTTATAGTTAGAAGCACTACACTTACATACGTGCATGCCTGGCACCCTCCAATTGTCCTTGAAAACAAAATAGTCCTAAAGATAACAATTTTGACCCCTGTTTCTGACCTCAAATTGAAAAACTTGAAGAATAAAAGTTGTAGGTCTATTCGTTTTCGTTCCGGATCATCTTAAATCACATCAATCGGAGTTCGTATGAAAATGTTATGCCCATTTTAGTAAAACATGTCCGGTCAGATTTTCTCAACATTTGAAGTCAGACTAACCCCCCCCCCCCCCGGCCTCCATCAGGGCGGGGGTTTTTGTACTACAATATCCAGCCGAGGTAGGGGTAGCTTCTAAAATTTAGTGAATTAACATCACGAACACTACAGAAAGCCAAATTAGGCCTAAAAACTCCTTTCTAACAATCATACCAACCTACTCAAGGTGTGATATGTTTACAGAAACATAAACTAATGTTTCTAACACGTTTCTAACCACATAAACAACACAAACATCAAAATTAGAACCTTTAATTTCACTATTTCTCTTATTTCCTCTTCTTTTGACATTCATAGCGAAATTCTTCACTATGAATTCGTTTCTTAACCAAATTGATTCATTCAACTTGCGTTCTTTTCGTTTTTAAATATTTTAACAACATCCATCATTAATTTAAGGTTTCCATCATGATTTCATAGCAATATTAGTCTCAAAATTGACCAAAACTTATATGTATTTCAACAAAACTCTAATTTCTCATCTTTAACATGTTCTCATGATTTTGATAACCTCAAAACCAATTATAGATTACTCATAACAGATTATATATATATATATATATATATATATATATATATATATATATATATATATATATATATATATATATATAACCATCACAATCAAATTTCCCAACTTAAATTCATAAAAAACTTACAAAAATCAAGAAAACTCAAATAAGGGTTTTTACCTTTTAATTTCTTCTTGGACTAGTTAGAAGATAGGAATTTCTTGATTAATTCTTTTCTTCTCCATTGAATTCTCAAAGTTTCTCTCCAACTTCATAGAGAACTCTCATCTCTCTCAATTTCTCTCTCCCTCTCTCTTCTCTGTTTTCTTTGTTCTTCTTCCCTTCTATTCTCATGCTTAGGCCAATCCTTTTTACGTAAACATAAAATAGACGCAACCCCTAACCAAAACGTCTAAAACTGACGTTCCAATAATTATAATAATTACTTATTAGCTTTAAAACATTTAATATATTTTTATTTTATTATTATTTTATTTTATTTTTAATTCAAATTCAAAAGCCATAAGGCTTTGTTTGGCAAAACACTTTTAAAATAATGACTTAATCATTCCTTAAGCCTTGTTTGGCAAAACAAGATTAAAATAAGAATTTCAAAAGCTCTAAGGCTTTGTTTGGTAAAACCAAATTAAAACTCTTTTACTTTATTTTCGTAAGTCATTTATAATATAGTTTATTGTCACACTTTATTTAAATAAATTAACATATTCAAATTAAATTAAATCTAATAACAATTTATTAAATCAATTTACCATATAAACCAATACAATAAAATTATAATTTTCATTATAATTATAATTTTATTTAATAAATTAACACATCACTTTAATTACAAATTTAAATTAAAATAACATTATAATAATTCATTTTATTAATCTCTATCCAATAATTATTTATATGTATATTAATTTTTCTTCTCTCACCATCAATTTATATTTTATTAACATCATTCAAGATACTAAACATTTTCATATATTACCATAACATGTAATATATATTAAGAATACCAAATTTAATTAGCAAAACTCATATATTAACTCACTATTTTAATTAAGTGAATCAACTCTTTTATTCACTTTACTACAACACCACTACCAAGTAAGGTTTAAATATTCAAACAATATTATTCCATAATATAGTTTCAACTTAATTTAAATTACCCAAGATTTATAGGGTTAATTTCCCTTGCCACCAAATTCCTTATCATGACTAATTTCTTTTATTTCCTTTTATAGTTTAATCAACTATTAAATCTCATAAAGATTTAATGTCTTCACACCAAAACACATAATTCAAATTTTTTCACACCAAAACACATAATTCAAAATATACACATCTCATAATAAGAATTTTAATTATTAAATTCTTATTTTAATAACTTATAAAAATTCGGGTTGTCACAATCACTTCGCCAGAGATTAGTTTATCTTAGGATGAGAAAACGGCTCTTTGGGTCGCGTCTCAGGATACTCCCACTAGCACTACCGATCGGTATCGAGTGTTGGGCTTGCCGACGATACCAGCCTATACACTGCTTGGAGGTATAATATTTTAGTTTATTTATTTTTTATGAATAAAGTAAACTTAATTATAATATTATTCATGTTATATTTATTTTTGTAGGCTCTAGCCAGCGTCTGCATCCGAGAGCCCCCGTGGGACTATCACATACGGGCGCTGGCTTAGATGATGCTTTGTTCCAGTAGATTGTGGTTGCGGTGTCGGAGAGGTTTGAGACGGATCCGCTATTCCGTCGTCGGGACCTGCCCAGCCGTTCTCGCCTCCATCAGCTTGCACAGAATGTTGCAGCCGACGCCACTGTCGATAGTTTGGGTATTTCTCCGGAGTAGTTCGCCGCGATACGCGACGAGATTGTTCGGATGGTGGTTACCTTACTACTGGACGCATTTGGCCAATGCTGAGTCAGCCCTCGACTACTCAGGTATACTATTCATAATATAATTCAAGTATATATTCTGCATGTTATGTAATTTTCATTTAATTAGTTATCTTTAACTGTATTATATATATGGACTAATGAATTACATTATATTGTCTCAACAAGGTGACGAGCGGGCAGACGATGCTGAGCGGTTGGACGACGAGAGCCCGTGACTTAGTTTTGTAGATGATTTGTACATATTTACTTAGGTTTTAGCTTAATGTGATGTAAATTTTAATAGTTTAGTTGATTTTTGACGTTAGTTTAAATGCATGTTTGATATACTTTAGTTGATTAGAATTTTAGTTTAATGTCATATTCATGTTGGCCTTGGTAATTCATATTCATGTTGGCCATTATTGTTGGCCCTGGATATTGCCAAAACAGTATAAATATTAAAAAAAAGGGATAACCTCGACGGAATAGGGATATCCTCGACGCAATTCCGACGATATTAAGCCCTTCTTTTTTTTGGGCTGCCACGTGGCAGGTTTAGACTCGACATAATATGATCGACGGATATAATTCAGTCGAGAATATCTTAATATCGACTGAATATTCCATCGAGGTTAGTCAGTCGAGGATAGATATCTCCGACTGAAAGATCGATGGGCTTAATTTCGACGTGCTTATATCCGATTGAATTTTTGACAGAATATTCCGTCGAAATTCAACATAATCTCAACGGATTATACTTAATTATGACGGAATATTCTGTCGGAGTAAGGCTTTTTGTAATATGAAGGTAATATCTATTCTTATTCTAATTCAATTTTACGTGAAAAAATTGTAAACCTCATTATTTTACATTTTGGATTTAATTCCAACAAATAGTATAAGGTAATAGGGTGGGGAGCTAGGTAATACCTTGGAAAAAAATGGTCGTAATTCTGTCCGGCTAGTTGTCTTAATGTATATACAATTGTATTCTTTTATATTTTGTACAGTTATGCATGCACGAAATAAATTATTTTTTTTCTTCTGATTTTCCATTTTAAGAATATTATTACTGCATTTTATAAAATCATGAAGTGAAAGGGCTGTCAAATTAAAAGGAGAGGGTGCTAGTTAAAGTGGCATTGTAGAACTGTCATTGGTAGCCTGCACATATAGTGGCCACTTCAAGGGTGATACATTATATAGAATGTAGGATTATTTGACTTAGGAACTGCATAACAATAGTAACATAACTTAGAGAATATATTTTAGTTTCTGAATGAAATACTTTCTTCAAATAAAAATAGCAGTTGAAATATTGTTGGGGCCTAAACATTGTGGTAGGCCAAAGTTCACGTGGAGGTATTTACCCTAGCGTAGGAATCTGTTTTGGCAGTTGGGTATTTTTAAGAAATCAAAAATTCACTACAAGGAAAACTGATATTTTCGACGGAATATTCCGTCGGAATAAGTGTTTTCCGTCGAGAATACCTTATTTCTGACGGAATATTATGTCTGAACTTCAGACGAATTTATTGTCGTCGAGCTTACTTTCGTCGTTAATTCGGTCGGAAAAACATATTTACGACCAAATTATTGACGACGAACAATCTGTCGAAAATACACTACTCTCGACGGAATTTATCCTGTCGAAAAAAAATCGTCGGAGAAAGCTTGTGACGTGGCCCAACATGAAAATTGAGCTATTTTTAATTTCGACGGAATTTTCGTCGGAAATAGTGTCTAATCTGTTGAAATAATATTTTATAAAATAAATTAGATTCATTATTTCTGACGAAAATTTCATCAGTTTTAACTTATTCCGTCGAAAATAGTAATTTTTTTAAATTTTTTTTGGATCTTACATTTTCCAGGGTTTTAAACCCTTTTTTTTATATGTAACCTGTTTATCATAACAATACACACAATAATATTCAACCCATAATACAACTATACATCCAACAACATATATATATATATATATATATATATATATATATATATATATATATATATATCATAATCAACCCATAAAACAACGTTGTATATACTTTTCTTCGAATACATTCTAACGTTAAATAACAATGCCAATTAAAAACTAAACTACAAAAATTAACAAAACAACTAACCTAAACTTATAAACTACAATGATGTATCTTATAAACTTCAAAACAAAACTGCAAAATAAAACTACAAAGATATAAACAATGATCCTGTACAGATAACAATGGTGTTTATGTAAGACCCCAACTTTTATGAATAAAAGGGAATTTTCTCTATCTATTATTTTGAAATAGTAAGGGATTGATTTGATTAATGTAGTTAGTTATGGGTAAAATGCGCAAATATTTTAAATAAGCAAATGGTTATAAAATATTTATTGTTGTCGGGAAATATTCGGTTGGTCGTGGAATATTCTTGCTGTCGGGAAATATTCGTACGACGGCGCAGCCTTTTGTGGGCCCCATAACAGAAAGCGATTTGATGAAGAAAACGATAAGTAAGAGTTTTTTTATAAATAACGGCATAGTTGTTACCGTTAACACTGTTGAAATACCCAGGGGTTAAAATACAGTAGCACGCGGTATTGCACAGTAGCACACGGTATTACACAAATTATTGATCCTTACGTAAGAAGTCACTACTCAATAATTGTTACAGTAATTACTGTTCAATATTTTATTTTATTGATTCAATAATTGTTGCATTGATATTTTATATTGTTGATTCAATAATTGTCATTGCACAATATTTCAAATTATCATATTAATAATTTATATTATTTGAATAATATTATTAGATAGCATTATTGACAATGTCTAAGGAAGTTCTGTCTAGGAGATGTTATTTAATTGCGCGCTAGTAAGGAGAAATCTTTATCGGAAGGCCCCCTCATTCTTGGAAACGACCTGATTGTCATTATTGTGATTCTATAATATTATTTGTGAATAATTAATTATTGATTTATATGATAAGAAAAATATTTATTTTACGTGGATATAAATGGAGGAATTTTTAGAAATGTGACAATTGTTGAAAATTGATATTTTATCTTTTCTGACAAAATAATTCATTCAAATATATTATTATATTACATTATAAATGTATAATGCGATAATATAATAATATAATAATGGTGATATTTTTATAATAAATGTGTGATATATGAATAAATGAGGAGGAAGAGTATTTTTTTTACAATAAATGCTAAAAACATGTTAAACATGTTGGTGGATCCCATTTTTGACTGAAATTTGATTATAACATGTAAAATTGACCGTATGTGGATTTCAATCAATTTCTGTTTAGAATTTGAAAAAACTTAAAACTACAAAGTTATAGAGAATTAAATTTCTTATGTAATGGACATAAGATTTGAATTTTTCTGATTAAAGGGCTATTTATTATGAATTATTGAAGTTCCGAAATAATTGATTTTTGGAGTTTAAAATATTTATTTTAAAAAAAATATTTTTTGCAATTGGGTGGGCCCCACATGTGTTGTATATGTGCTGAATTCAGATTTCAAGAGGTGGGCGTGAAATTTTTTAATAAATATTATTATTTTATTAAATTTTTTACTTTGGTGTTCTAAGCATTTTCCTATAAATAGGATGCTTAAGTTAGAATTGAAAAACATACTAGAATCTGAAAAATTAAAATTAAAATTGAAAAACACGTATACGGCACTATTCACAGAAAAATTAAAATTTTCTTTTCTTGTCCAAGTTATTTATTATGGTTACTAGCTTTGATTGTATCCATATTTTGATCTTCATTCTTGAATTTTGCTCTATAATGGTTTATTATGGAGTATTTTTGAACATGGATGAACCAAAATATGAATAATTAATCCTTGTTCTTTTATCTCACTGGATTCGTTTTCTTTAAAATATTTTCATCATCCTCAGTCCTAAATGATGATATTGCTAAATATCTTTGGCATGTAGTGCAAAGATGAATGATTTCCTTATGAATATCTTTGGTCAGTAGTGCAAAGATGAACATGTGTTGAGATGAACATGACCAACTGGTGACACAAATGAATATCTTTGGCCTATAGTGCAAAGATGAATATTTGATGCAACATGTATAATGATTGATGTTACAGGGATAAAATATTGATGATGGACTTTTAAATTCATAGATGATAATAGATTTCATTCTCTACTTAACTCTTCTAATGAATTGTTATTTCCGTTGCGAATATTGATTTAAAATTTATTGTCCATTATATTTTATCTAATTTGTTGAAGGCTAACGATAATTTGTTCTATATTATCTTATTCATAATATTCTTTATTGGGCTAGTTGAGCTCGCCCTTTTCCTTTTTGCTCTATTTTTCTTCTCAAAGGGCGAGAATATAGCGGGAACTAGTCGGTATGTGGAGTGATGTTTTCAGTCAGTTGTTTTAGCAATCCTCACTATTTTAAAAAATAGTGTATCAATAATTGTAATGAGGACTTATTTGAGTTTGAATACTGTCTAGATGACAATATTTGTATTTAAACTCATAGCATATATGTTGTCGTATTTTACACGACAATTGTAATAATGAAGTTGTAGTTGTTTATGTACCATGTATTTGGTGACTCAGAATGGGTGATGTATACCTATTTTAGGGGCGTCGCAGTTTATATGTTAAGTATACTTTAATATAGTATACCTTATAAATTAAAATGAACAATGAAATGGCGCTGAATTATCACTAAATGCCTATACAATGTTTTACAAAACATCTAGACATATATATATATATATATATATATATATATATATATATATATATATATATATATATATATATATATATATATATATATATATATATATATCAACCTAAACTAGTACTACTATAACGACCCAAAAAATTCATACAATTTAATTTTTGACTTCGGTCGTTAATAATACATTAAACCTCTAATTTTACATCATTACACGATAATACAACCATTGAAATTTGCGGAATAATTAAAATTTTCTATTATAAATTATCTTTTTTCCCAAAACCTTCAACCTTTACATCTAAGTATCTCAGAATCATTTTAATACTACAAGAGTTTACATCACAAAACGATATTACAATTAAACATTAATACATTATTCGGAACCTTAAACATGGTTCAAATAATAATAACACAGCTAAAGTGTATAAATCTTCAAGTATCACATCCGATTCATATCTCTCAAGTGGCACATAACTTTACCTTAAATCTTTAACCTGCAAAAGTGGTTATTTACAAGGTTGAGCTCGACAGCTCAGCAAAATCTAACAGTTTTCATGCATCACATAGCACATAATAACATGCTCAACATATAACATACATGATGCAGTTCATATAACAAGTATAAAGATTGAGTTCCTTACTCAATCAGCATGTTTTAATCAATCGACGTAGTCATAAGTTGACTTTAACATTTCATACTTTCAACATATATATAACACATCATACATTTTGCAATAACAATTTAAAATAGTTAATCATTATGTTCACATAGCAAATAGGAACTGAAAGACTTGCCTGATTCGTAGTTTATGAACTACGACTTAACTGCTTATCGCTTATCTGCACTTCGTGTATTCCTACATAGTTATATCATTATTCACATTATCTATTAATCACATAGTAACGCATAGTAGCTATAATGTAAACTTTACTCTACATCTCATAACCCTTCTTACTAATCAATACACAATGTACTAACATCCTTTTTCCAACATAACACTCATTTCTAGTTAAACTTGTTATTTCGGTACAAGTCTTACATTACTATTTACATTTCAGAAATTCCAAGTGTTGACTTCACAACACCTGTCTAACATTCATTGTGTATACTAAGTTATCACATAACGTGTTTGTAACTTACTAATCATTCTCATAACTTTGAATTTATCAATTATATATCACGGTTCTGTTTTAACCTTCTTACTACATGTGTGACACTTTAACATAGCCTTAAACCAAGTGATAAGGCTTCCCCAAAATATGCAGCAACAGCAGAAGGCACTACCTCATATCAGTGTATGGCACAACTGCTCTGACGCAGCTGCGCTAGTGCATAGACAGAACCAGAAACGCAGCAACAGTGTTCCGTTTTTAGCCCAACAAACACGAATTTCACCCACTAAACAGTGAAATTAACATATAAAATAAATATAACACTATTATAAACATGATTGCTAACATATTTAACCAATTAAAACAATTTAACATCAACTAAAACTAATTTAATTTCTCAAATTTCATGTTTTTCATATAAAACTCACTTTTTGATATTCATCCCAAAAATTATCAATGTGATTTCAATACTTGGCCAAGTCACTTCATTAAAATTACGTTATCCTCGTTTCTAGTGAACTAACATAATCAAGCTTCAATTTATAATTTCATATACTAATTAGCCACTAAAATTGATACTTTTCATGAACCATATGAAAATACATATACTGTCAAAATTTTCTACTGTTATCCGAAATTAACATGCGATTTCCTTGTTTGGCATAAACTCTAGCGTTATAAACACGTATCATCACAATTACTAAGTATATATCCACAATTCACCAATTTTGATTTCACAGAACACAAACAAAGTTATACCATAATTTCATATATGTATAATAAGGGTATAGAACATACCTTTTGTTGCTTAAAATAAATCCTTGCTAAACACACTTGAATTGTTCTTCTCTGCAGAAGCTCTTTCTTAAATTCTCTCAAGTTCTCTCAACTCTCTGTAATTTCTAGGCTAGCAAACTCGAATGCGAAAAAAAACACACTGATAGCTTTAAGGCGTAAAACCAAAACTGCTAAACCTTAATACGCCAACTTAATAAAATATCAGTTACTAACTAACGTATATAAATATGTTATATTTATTATTTTAATTTATTTTATTTATATTCAAAAATTAGAAAACCAAAAGCCATAAGGCTTTGTTTGGCAAAACCCTTTAAATATTAAAGACTTAATATTTTAAGCCTTGTTTGGGTAAACTCAATTAAAACTACTTTAATTTATTTTAATACTCCTTATAATATAGTTATTTGTCACACTATATTTAATCAAGCTTTCATATTTAATTTAATTAATCCAAATAACAATTAATTAAATAAATTATTTAATCACTTAACTCAATACAAATAATTAACCATTAAATTGAAATATCAATATAATAATACTTTCCTTAATTTATTAATTATTTATTTAACAAATAATTAACCAAATAAAATCAAATCAATTAAACAAATATTTATTCAACGATAAATACATCCATTAAATATTTATATAATTCAATAAATATTTAATATTACAATTAAAATTCTGGAATGTTACATCATTCCCTCCTTAAAAGGATTTTGTCCTCATAATCACAATTCAAACAATCAAATCGTCACATTCTTCCCTACTTACAAGGATTCTGTCCCCAGAATCGAGGACATAGATTAAACAAATAACTCAGGGTACTATTAAACCATTAATTTTCCAATATATGAATATATTTCTCTTCACACCAGATCACATATTTCAAAATATACCACACATATATATACATGCTCAAACTCAAAACATCTCGTAATAAGAATTTTAAATATTAAATTCATATTTTAATAACTTCTAAAAAAATTCGGGTTGTCACATCCTTCCCTCCTTATAAGGATTCCGTCCTTGGAATCACCGAAACCCTATCTCACTCAGGTTTCCACCAAATCTCTTTTTAAACTTTATCGCTAAATATATTCAACACATTACCTTAATATAGGTTTTATATTTCTACTACATTCATCACCTCAACAAATTCTAGGTTTTTATTTCTTAACTTTCACTTGAACTCATAACTTTCACTTGAACTCAATTATATTTTGAGTATTATATATTCTTTAACCCATTAATTTCCTTTTCTAAGGATCGATACACAAACACTCAGGATATTACATTCACCCATTCTTCTAAGAATTTCGTCCTCGAAATTTTATTTATTAATCCTCATTCATTCAATCTATCAAAATAGATTTTACGTTAATACTTTATTCATTCATTGATTTCTATAACCACTTCTTCCCACAAAGATCTTTCTACAATTATTAAACTTTTCTATTATAAGTTTTACATTATTATTTGATAACTCATCTCCTTCTCATTGCAAAAAATTCTTTTCTCACTTATTCCATATATTTATCATTCTGTGTCGCATTCTACGACTTACTTCTTTCTAAGGAATATCATTCTTACCACATTCGCCTTTTAGAATAGCAAGAATCTTCCACAATTGTTCAATAATTGGGAAGCAGTATGAATAACTTCGGAATTTAAAAGATTCCAAATCATGCTGAGGGGTCACAAGACCGTGAACTCTATTCTCAGTTTACTAGTGCTTCAACTCAATCCTTCACACTGCAAACTAGAGTGTTTATCAATCACAAAGATTGAAAACACCCTTCTTACATACACTAGGTGGCCAGCCTATTGTACCACTACATTGGGCCGCAACGTAGTGTTTTGTAACGACTATATGTGTTACGCTCGAAACCATTGTCCCTGAAAACATGTCTCCTTATAGGGTTGTTTACCTCAGCTTTTCAACATCTGAATCCGCACCAAAACAATTTGGTTTGACATAATTTTTCAATAAACGCTTGAATTTCATAAACATCTTTCAATATTCGTCTAGCTGAATTAAATAGCATAGACTTCTACAACAATTCGAACATCAATCGAAATATGCATATACACACACACACACACATACACACACACACACACACACACACACACACACACACATATATATATATATATATATATATATATATATATTCTCATATCTTAAAGAAGCCTCAAAAATCTTTTTATGGCGTCATGATTATGACGTTGTCATACTACATCTCACCATAGTAGGCTGATGATCATATGATCACATCCAACACCAGGTTCCATTGCATTGATGACTTCATCGTTTATCATATCACCTGATATATAAAATTAAAATATATTTTGAAAATTTAAAAATCATCATTTTTTTCTAGCCGAAACAAACAGCATAGATACGCGAATAATAGCACTATTTTAAAAATTCTTTGGTTCACTAGTGTGATCCAACCTTTTTCAAAAATTAAAAGTACAACCATAGGCACGAAGTCAATAAATTTCAAAAATCTATCAAAGCTAGAAGATTTGAGAAACCTATGCCTCCACTTTCTATACTGATCCATTGCTTAATAGGTCTATCTATTCCTATCATCCTCAATACTCTATTTACACTTAATTATACCCCAGTTCATCAAACTTACCGCACATTGGAAGTTCAGGAACTTGCCACAATAATATGAGTTTAAGAACTTATCCTAGTCAGACTATAGGCGTCCATTCGCTGAGGGGTTCCAAACATACCATATTATTATGAGTCACGAACATACCATATGTATTAGTTTTAAGAACTGCACCTAATTCTAATAATATCTGACTAATCTTAATAGTTTATAACTATCAAACATACACATGAGAAAAGAATCACATTTTCGCCACATAAACATTGATAGCGCGACACCAACATTCCAATGATTATCAATATGATAAACTGAGTGCAAGCACAAAACCCTCACCCATACAAAGATTTGTATAACTCAGCCATCATATGAGTCCTCAATTGAAATCTCACCTAACTCTATCTTACCCTTAACATGCTCTTTACTCGATACAAATTTCTCGTATCACATCATCTATAACTCCTCGTGAGTTATCTCGTACTATTTCATAGTACAAAACCTTCATAGCATCAAGCTATAATTATTCAAACATTATAGACCATCTTCCTTAAACCGATCACGTCGTGATCTTATTCTATAATCATCTCCCTTAAGATTCTTTTCTTAACTCGTGATCATTTTGTTTTACGATCCCCTTTCTTTCCTTTTTCATCATTTACGACATTATTCGTTATCTTGGCTATTGGAGTTAGGAAACTTCAATTTTTTTTATATCTCTTCAAGATTCTTCTTTGAATTTTCTTGTTTATATAACAATTCTTCCTTTAAGAATTTTATAACTTCATTTACATTGCTCAACATTTCATTTGAGTTCCACATTTTCATCATACGTATCTATTTTCTACACTTGGTACACATCGAGTCTCTAATAGTTTTAATATGGTAAACTGAGTGGTTTTCCACAAACAACCAACAAACTAGGTTCTGAGTTGCTAGTTCGTATATACCTCCGCTCTATAAAGGAATCGTTTAGCCCAGATACCATACATCAACTACTAAAGAGTACAATTGTACCATAATTAACTATAACCTTTTATTCTTAACTTCCTTACCAATCTCTTCTTATAGACATTGTCTATTTATTAACACCTTACATTCTTATTATTAGAGTTGGGTAACCCCACATTCATATTCCTTATAACTCTGCGAGATTCTTCTTTGAATCCTCTCACGTATGTTTTAATCCCTTCTCTATACGTTTCTTAAATTACTTCTTATTGTTCAAACTCTATCTGAGCTTATTCTTTCATTATCTTCACATCTCTTCTCTAAGGTTATAGCCTACGGTAGTCCTACCTAAGGTTTATAACCTACAACATTGATACCAACTGTAACGATCCCAAAAATTCATACAATTTAATTCTCGACATCAGTCGTTAACAATACATTCAACCTCTACTTTTACATCATTACACGATAATACAACCATTGAAATTTGTGGAATAATTAAAATTTTCTATTACAAACTATCTTCATTCCCAAAATCTTCAACCTTTACATCTAAGTATCTCAGAATCATTTTAATACTACAAGAGTTTACATCACAAAACGATATTACAATTCAACATTAATACATTATTCGGAACCTTAAACATAGTTCAAATAATAATAACACAGCTAAAGTGTATAAATCTTCAAGTATCACATCCGATTCATATCTCTCAAGTGGCACATAACTTTACCTTAAATCTTTAACCTGCAAAAGTGGTTATTTACAAGGTTGAGCTCGACAGCTCAGCAAAATCTAACAGTTTTCATGCATCACATAGCACATAATAACATGCTCAACATATAACATACATGCTGCAGTTCATATAACAAGTATAAAGATTGAGTTCCTTACTCAATCAGCATGTTTTAATCAATCGACGTAGTCATAAGTTGACTTTAATATTTCATACTTTCAACATATATATAACACATCATACATTTTGCAATAACAATTTAAAATAGTTAATCATTATGTTCACATAGCAAATAGAAACTGAAAGACTTGCCTAATTCGTAGTTTATGAACTACGACTTAACTGCTTATCGCTTATCTGCACTTCGTGTATTCCTACATAGTTATATCATTATTCACATTATCTATTAATCACATAGTAACGCATAGTAGCTATAATGTAAACTTTACTCTACATCTCATAACCCTTATTATTAATCAATACACAATGTACTAACATCATTTTTCCAACATAACACTCATTTCTAGTTAAACTTGTTATTTCGGTACAAGTCTTATATTACTATTTACATTTCAGAAATTCCAAGTGTTGACTTCACAACACCTGTCTAACATTCATTGTGTATACTAAGTTATCACATAACGTGTTTGTAACTTACTAAACATTCTCATAACTTTGAATTTATCAATTACATATCACGGTTCTGTTTTAACCTTCTTACTACATGTGTGACACTTTAACATAGCCTTAAACCAAGTGGTAAGGCTTCCCCAAAATTTGCAGCAGCAGCAGAAGGCTCTGCCACAGATCAGTGTATGGCGCAACTGCTCTGGCGCAGCTGCGCTAGTGCACAGACAGAACCAGAAACGCAGCAACAGTGTTCCGTTTTTAGCCCAACAAACACGAATTTCACCCACTAAACAGTGAAATTAACATATAAAATAAATATAACACTATTATAAACATGATTGCTAACATATTCAACCAATTAAAACAATTTAACATCAACTAAAACTAATTTAATTTCTCATATTTCATGTTTTTCATATAAAACTCACTTTTTGATATTCATCCCAAAAATTATCACTGTGATTTCAATACTTGGCCAAATCACTTCATTCAAATTATGTTATGCTCGTTTCTTAGCAAACTAACATAATCAAGCTTCAATTTATAATTTCACATACTAATTAGTCACTAAAATTGATACTTTTCATGAACCATATGAAAATACATATACTGTCAAAAGTTTCTACTATTATCCGAAATTAACATGCGATTTCCTTGTTTGGCATAAACTCTATCATTATAAACACGTATCATCACAATTACCAAGTATATATTCACAATTCACCAATTTTGATTTCACAGAACACAAACAAAGCTATGCCGTAATTTCATATATGTATAATAAGGGTATAGAACATACCTTTTGTTACTTAAAAGAAATCCTTGCTAAACACACTGGAATTGTTCTTCTCTGCACAAGCTCTTTCTTAAATTCTCTCAAGTTCTCTTAACTCTCTGTAATCTCTAGGCTAGCAAACTCGAATGCGAAAAAAAACATTGATAGCTTTAAGGCGTAAAACCAAAACTGTTAAACCTTAATACGCCAACTTAATAAAATATCAGTTACTAACTAACGTATATAAATATGTTATATTTATTATTTTAATTTATTTTATTTATATTCAAAAATTAGAAAACCAAAAGCCATAAGGCTTTGTTTGGCAAAACCCTTTAAATATTAAAGACTTAATATTTTAAGCTTTGTTTGGGTAAACTCAATTAAAACTACTTTAATTTATTTTAATACTCCTTATAATATAGTTATTTGTCACACTATATTTAATCGAGCTTTCATATTTAATTTAATTAATCCAAATAACAATTAATTAAATAAATTATTTAATCACTTAACTCAATACAAATAATTAACCATTAAATTGAAATATCAATATAATAATAATTTCCTTAATTCATTAATTATTTATTTAACAAATAATTAACCAAATAAAATCAAATCAATTAAACAAATATTTATTCAACGATAATCACATCCATTAAATATTTATATAATTCAATAAATATTTAATATTACAATTAAAATTTTAGAATGTTACAACTACCACCAATAAGATCAGAGTCATCTGGCGGGGGTCGACGATGTTGCTTAAGTGTCCGGTAATCCTGCTCGCCATCACCATCGATAGTATCGTCACCCTGTTGATACAATTTAAAATAAAACACATTAAATTTAATTTATTAAATTAAATTAAATTAAAATTTATTTTATTACAATTAATTTATTTTCTTCTAATTTATTATTAATTTTTATTTTATTTTATTTTGTATTATATTATATTATTTTACTTTATTGTAGTTAATTTTTTATTCTAATTTTTTTATTAATTTTTGTTATATTATATTATTAATTAAAATTTGTTTTATTTATTTATTAGATATGATATAAGTTAATTATATCATGTAGTTTTATTTTTTTTTTCTTTAAATTATTTCTTATTAGAACATATTATATTATTTCATTTTATATTAATTATCTTATGTTATTTAAATTTATTATTTTATATTATGTAAATTTAATATTGGCCAATTGAAGAATTCTGACAAATTTTGCAGGGTCCATAAATTTTGCAATTGAAGAATTCTGACAGAAATTTCGTCAGAAATTCTGTCAGAAATAGCAAATATTATACCATAAATCTATCAACCAAAGCATTTCATACCATTTCAAACCATTATTTGAAATCCAAACTAAGTTATACAACATTCCAAATCTAATTATAACTAAATATAATATAATATCATCAATTTATATCTAAAACAGATTAATTATAGAAACATCAGTTTATATCATTAATTAATCAACACAAATATCCAAATCAGATTAATTATTGGAACATCTCAAAACATATATAACTGTGATACATCAAACCCAAATCTCAGAACATATATAACCAAATTCAATTGTTCATACAGATTTACCAATTTCTGTCATCAATTCAGACCAATTTATCAATTTCAGTCATCAATTCAGAAATCAATTGTTAATACCAAATAATCTCATTTATCAATTTACCAATTTATCAATTTCAGTCATCAATTCAGGTCAATTTATACACAATTTATCAATTTCAGTCATCAATTTACCAATTTATACCCAATTTACCAATTTCAGTCATCAATTCAAACCAATTTATACAAAAATCAATTGTTAATATCGTATAATCTCAAAAATCAAATTTCATATATACATACCTTGAAATTTAGTAGAGAATCAGATATAGAAAGGAATGGAATGGAGTCAGAGTCGATGACAGGTGGCCGGAGCTGGACGTCGGCAGCATCCGATGGCAGGGAGAGGTGGTGGGGGCTCGATGGAAGGGTGAGGGGCCGGTGGTGGGCGGGGGTGGGAGAACCGATGGCGAAAGGGGGGCCGGGTGAGTGAGAAAAGAGAGAGAGAGAGAAAGAGTGAGTGAGAAGAGAGATCGAGAGTGGGAGGCGCTGGAGAAGAAATTAGGTTTTAAGTATTATTTCCAATGGAATTTCCGTTGGAATTATGTTATTTTCGACGAAAATTCCCTCGGACATAACTCCAATTTCGTCAATTATAGGTTTCACGCTAGCGGGAAGGCTGGCGCCACGGAGGGAATACTACTTCTGAAGAAAATCCGTCGGAATTATATTATTTTCAAGGGAATTATAATTCCGTCGAGGATAATTCCGTCAAAAATAGCCAGTTTTCTTGTGGTGATTCCTACTAACATTTAATTTTCAACTCCTAAGGAAAGTGTCAGGTTATGATCCGACTTTCTTTGTTTAAGAAGATTTAGTTTGATCTCATTACGGAATCATATCTAATGGGGAGTCCTATTTCTATACAGGGACGAATGCGTGATCAATATAAATACAAGACTGTCAGGAATAAGCATGTGAATGTTATTCCTATTTACATATGATTTGATTATGATATATATGAATGAATATGCAAGTATGCTTGCATTAAGAAAAGCTGTAAAGTCCTTTAATAGACAATAGAAACATATGTACAAGGACTTAGAATGAATTGATCAAATATGTTAGGTTGATCCTACACAAGCAAAACAGCTTTGTAAAGTCCTTAAAAAGAAATGATGTACAAGGACTATAAATATAGAAGGATCAAGCATGTTAGGTTGATCTTATGATGTAATAGATAGGCTTGTCTGATCGTTGAGCACTGCACCAGAAATCATAGTCTGCCAGGAGAGTCAAGGAAAACTCGGGAGCTATCGAGACAGAATCGTAGTCTGCAAGATAGTAGATCTCGGAGTTCGTAGACTGTCAGGAGAGACGATGAAGGATCGTAGTGTGTCGAGAAGAACTTCCTCAGAGACGTAGTCTGCTGAGGAATTCATGTTCAGAATCGTAGAGACAGCCTGTCTACGAGCCGACCGAGCATCTGCCAAAGCCAAGTCAAGAATCGTAGACTACACCCGGAGTCGTAGAGTCTACTGATGCTGATGACAAATCAGGATCGTAGACTACACTCGATGTCGTAGAGTCTACTGATCATATCTGAGGCAGAGATCGTAGTCGAGCAAGATCAGATGAAGACAATGAGCACAATGACAGAAATTGTAGAGTGTCAAGATCTGATCTCGGAGTCGTAGTGTCTGCACAGCCGAAGTTGAATCGTAGAGTGTAGAACTGAGACTTCAACAGATGTGCTCACAATGCAAAGGTAGAATCGTAGAGCAAATACGATTCTCAACAAATGAGGACTCTCAGAATATCCAAAGGAATGAAGCCTCTGGTCTAAGCTGTAATGTTACATCCAACCTGAAGGAAACCAGAGAGTACTCAACGAATGGCATGCAAGCTAACAGAAGATCTAAGCACCAACCCAATCAAAATCCAGATTGAGTTGTGAAGCCATTCGAGATGAAGTCTTCCACAAGTTAATCAGAAGAAGACTTCAGTAACTGACCAAGGAAAGTCAGCAAGTGCAGTAGTTGTCAAGTGTATAGAAGACAACGATCTTGGAAGCCACCAGGATAGTAGTGTTTGTCGAACAAAGAAGGAACTGATGGAGTGTACACAGAGATACTGGTCAGCCTCTGAAGAACAAGGCTAAAGTGATTAAGCATTGGGTCAGTCCATTGATGATAAGTGAACGGGAGATCACAAGGAGAAAGCGAGCTGGACACGCCACAAATTTGAAGTATCTTGCTATTCAGAAGGGGCCAGAGCAAGGAGTCATGCCATCAGTATCTCGAGCAGTTGAGGCAAACAGAAGCGTTGAAGCACTGCACAAAAGAAGTAAGAGGTGTTCTACATTGAAGATCCAATAAACACTCTTCAGGATCGTAGTGTTAACTCTACCAGTCAATAAGCAACATTTAACAAGACACTACGATCAGGTCCAAGACAGAGTGCATCAGAATCATAGAGTTCAGTTATCCGAAGATTGAAGCATTGGCAATGGTTCAATCAGAAGAGTGATATTCGGACAAGAGCTTATTGAGAGTATCGATGCAAAAGGACAACCTCTGATCGAGAAATCAGAAGGAGGAAATAAAGTCGCCGACTTGCCCAAGACATTAAAGTGACATCTCTGATGGGGTAGGTTAAACAGTAGACTGCAGTGTCAGAAAGACATGTCATGCCACATCTACAGTCTACCTCAGTCAACTCGAGATCTGTGAAAAGATTTGAATGACTCCCAACGGCTACATTCCAACGGAAAGATTGCAAAGGAGTATAAATCAGCTAGAGCTTCAAAGATCAAGGGTTATTGGAGTTGCTAATTTTGGAGAGATGATGGACTGATCTAATCAACGTAAATAGTGAGTGGCCAATGTAGGTCTGAAGGCTCACTCTACGATCCACCAAGAACACTTAGAGACAGAAGGAGAATGAAGTAGAAGTGAGAGTTCTACTACAAGAAGAGTGTTCTGAACTGCCGAGAGATAGAAGAGCATCAATGTCATCTTGATGTCCATCATGGGAAGACTCCAAGTACTAGAGAGAAGAGCTTACAGTCATCTTGGCAAGTCCATCATGAGAAGGCATCAAGTATCAAGAAAGAAGATCACCAACGCCATCATGGTGGTAAGCATGAGAAAGTTTCTAAGTACCTAGCAGAAGAGCTTACAGTCATCTTAGAAACTCATTATATGCAGCCATCAAGTATCAAGAAGAACGATCTTCAAGGCGATTCATCAAGGATCATCAGAAGTGGTTGAGTCACTGAAGAAGCTGAGTATTATGCAACACTCAACTGCACTTCAAGGATGATCACACCAAGCTGCTAAGTACAGAAGATGTTGAGAGCATAAAGACATCTTAGCAGCTCAGCACCAACTCCAACAAACAAACAAACAACTCAACAACAAGAAGTCAGGGCCTTAGGGGTCCTTGTCCGGAGGGACTAAATAAAGCTCCAAGTCTGCTGGGCTTGAAGAGTTTCTAGGGAATAGAGAAGTTCCAAGGCTGCTGGCCTTTAAGAGTTCTTAGTGAACTAAAGTCCCAAGGCTGCTGGCCTTGAAGGAATCTTAGTGATTCAGGTGCTGCCCTTCCTTAGTGGAAATCCTACTAGTTGAAAGAAAAAGAGTGAATTAGGAGTTTGAGTCTCTGAACCACTTAAAATCCCTTATGTCTTTTACCTTATGTCATTTATATTATGTACTTAACTGCTATAACTGCCATGTATATTTTAACTGCTTACAACTGAACTAACTCTAAGAACAATGTATGTATGATTGCGTATATATCAATGAAGGGGATCTTTTACTTATTCTGCTGTGCTTGAAAAGATTCTTATGTTTGTCATATGCTAATTCATTAGCAATACAAAATAAACGAGAAAGGTAATTGAAATAAAAAGGATCTATTCAACCCCCCCTTCTAGATCTATTGTGCCTACTGGGAACTAACAATTGGTATCAAAGCAGGTTCTCATGCTATATTCAAAAGCTAATCGCTTTGAGTCTGATCCTAGGCACAGACTTTGTTCTAAACTTAGTTTAGTAGTAAGTCACTTGTTATATGCAGATGAGCTCATACGTTGGAAATATTATGTACAGGTAAATGTGTATATACACCTGAAGCTGCTCAGATCGGTCCATCTGCTTGATTGCCATATCAACAAGACCAATCCTTGCTCGCGGTCAATCTTGTAGTCTGAAGACCAGGCTAGAAAGCTCAAGAGACAACAACAGAAAAGAGTCAAACATCTACCATCCTGAAAAGATGAAAAGGCCATACATGCTAAGAAATGCTTATCCAGAGAAGAAAGAAGAACTTCTCAAACATGTATCTGGCCAACCAGCAGCTGGATGTAAACATTGTGAACTCAAAGATGTCAAAGAACTAAAGATGCTAAGATTTTCTTAGCTTGCATCTTCAAGACCACAGCCAATTGATTGAAGGTCAAGTGGAGCAACAAGCTGTTAGGAGCAAATGAGAAACTATGCACATCAATGCCTAACCTCAATATATCTAAGCTAAATGACTGTTAAGAAACTGACAGTAAAAAGGTACGGTTCCTCACTAATATAATTGTGTACATCATGTTGCACCTCCTTATGAACTATAATAGTATTATTTTAAGGAATCATAATCTACCTAAAAAGGTGAAGAGAGAAAGTACACTGAGGTTGGAAACTCAAATGCTTATAAACCTTCTCTCCATCCAAGTTTTAGGTTGAAGATGACATCTTGAAGGAAATCTGAAATGGGTCATAAGTGCATCACAGGTTAAATTAATTTTAAGTGAAGTAATCCTTGTTGATGGGTTAGTATGTATATACAACCTATGTTCTAAGTGTTTAATAACACACAGAGTATGATCAGTTCTACAAAAGTATCTTGAAGATTCGTAGAAACTGATCACCTCCATGAATCAACCAGATACAAATAAACCATAAAGTTGATTCTCACTCTGTGAACATTTAAACCCAGTGAACATAACCTAGCAAATGATGAAACCATTAAAGAAAAAGAGTGTTTTATTAAAATGGCAAATCTTACACACACTCACGATCATGCATCTCAAAATGTATTATCTAATTAGTTATATGCATGAATGTGACTGTTGGTGACAAATATGATGATTATCCAAATATATGAGGAACATGGGTTTAGAAAACTAACCTAGCAGGACCCATTTAACCATTGATACCAAAAATAGAAATTTATAACCTGCAGGTACTTGGTCTATCTGGCCACACTAAGGAATGCTAAATTAGAAGACTTCAGTCAAGAAGATTCAACCAGCAGAAGGCTTAAGACTGTTCAGAAATGATTCTAATAAAACTCCTATATGTCAAAGCCTGTCCTTAAAGACCTGCTGAGATGACCTGAATAAAGCTCACATGGCTGCTGATCTTTATATGAGAGCAGGCCATTCAACCAAAGATGAAAAAGGGTCTTAGATGCTCAGCCATGCAAAGCATGTCATAATAGAAGAATCCTCAAGGAAGCTCACCTCAGAGGATCATCGAGCATCAAAAATGAGGAATTCATTACGGGAGCAAAACTCCACAAGTACATGCTGACAAGGAGGACTACGTTCGTAGTGCTGTCAAAGGATCGCAGAATGATAAACTCTAAAGATGCTAATGTCTACGATACAAGAAGACTTAATGACTTCAGCCATAATAAGATATGCAAAACTGGCTTCTGCTACACATGAAGAAGAAGAATTTATATCTCTTTGAAAAGACAGTATCAACTATGGGGGAGCAGTAACCTGCTAACTGAACAACAGCTCTAAAACAGCACTGAGATATACTATGAAGCAATGTACCAGCTATGAGTCCCAAAACTTTGTGACTGATGAACCAAATAAAGATCCATAGTCAGTAGGAATGTCTCAAAACATACTACTGATAACCTATCAGCCACCCAACTCAAAATTGTGGAATGCCTACGATCAAACACCTGATCGTAGTGTAAGAGAAGGAGGACACCACGATTACAACAAATGCAATTGTCTAAAGTTAGTAGAGGACCTCCCCAGCAAAAAAGGTCAAATAAGATATCAGTGCAAATCACTTCTAAAGTTTGTCATCTGGAAAGCGCCTCAGGGACAAACCTGACCCTTAGCTCACTCTAAGAGGTTGGCCCTTCCTAAGCTACCTTAACCCAGAAGGATTGCTTAATCAAGTTCATCTCAAGGACCAAGACAGTCAACGATCGAAGATACCAATAGAGTAGAGTTTGAAGAGAAATCAACGATCGTGGTGCAACCTCAACGATCGTAGAACCAGACTCGACAATCGCAGTCCTATCAGAATACACTAGCTCATGGTGAGATCGGAAGAACTAAACAATTGCTCAACCATTCAGAGAATGAGGAGACAAGGTCTAATACTGGTTGGAAAGATGTCCTAAAGATTCATATCAAAAGTAGAGTCCCCAATCCTTCATAAAGTACATTAATGGTTAAGACATGCAGTTCAAAATGAGGAGTAATGTCGAAACCATTCACTGCAGTCTCTCTCAAAAGATGATCGTTAAGTCAACAAAGGAAAACGTAGAGTCCACAGCTGCCTTACCATGCTACTCTACGAACCAAAATGGTCAACAGTCAATCCACGTCACTGATGCCTATTTATTTTAAGAAGGAACATTAAACTGAAGAGGTAATGGGGGAGTTACAACTCATCACTGGGCATCGTGCAACCAATGGTTGGTTGACACATCACCACTTATGCAGAGTCAGAGGGAACTGCCATAAAGGAAAATTCAAATTAGCAAATAGTTATCAGGGGCTATCGAACCTCTCTCCCTCCAATTTTCAAACCCAAGAATCCTCTCAAAAGCCAAAATCAATTAACCTTCCAGAGCCTTGCCCAAATCATGATCAGCCATTTCTCATAAACTTCTCTGAATCAAATACCCATATTCCTCAAACAATTCAAATGGAAGATTGGAAAGTAATCACTAGCATTCAGCTCAGAACCAAGTTATTTGAAAAATCCAAAAAGAAGTTCAAAGACATTCTCGAACTTGTGAAGAAAGCTCGATTCTCAGAATGTCTTGAGGCTAGCACTCGAGTATATACTGAACTGATCAAGGAATTCTACTCAAATGCATCTATAAATGCCGGAGCCCTTTCAACCAAGGTTAAAGGTCAGTCTCTTAAGCTGAAATCATCTGATATCAATCTATGCTTAGGCTTTCCTGACCTAGGACTGAGAAACCTTGATGAGATCGACACTGAGCAAGAAAAGGAGATTATGAGTTACCAAAGAAACCCTAGTCTAAATGATATGAAGAAAAAGGAGTTTCCTGAGGAATTCAAGTTCCTTGCTGAGATAGTGGGATAATGCATACTAAACAAGGATACTGCACATGACACTATGCTTGATCAGCAGTTGAAAATTATGTCTGCTATAGTTCTGAAGAAGCGAATCAATTTTGGAGTTATCTTGGTTGATCAGATCTCCAAATGGATAGAAAAGGCTAAGTTGAAGAAGTCTACAGAAAAACCACTGACAAAGGTGTTTCATGGAAGACTGTTGAGTATAGTGCTAAAGAAGAAACTGGGAAGCAAAATCAAGAATGATGAAGGAGAACCTTTAAATGTTCACAAAGTAATGTCTCCACAACTGTTTGTGAATTGGAAGAAGAATCCAAAGGAAAATAGGAGGTTGACAACAACAGGGGGCAGCAGAAAGAACTCTGCAAAGAAGAGGAAGGTAACTCTGTACCAGCAGCAACCACACCAGCCAGGAAGAAATCCAAGGGCGTGAAGAAAACTGAGTCCTTACTGAGAAATCTCTCCACAAAAAACAAGGATGAAGATGAAAAGGCCTCAACTACAAAGACCACAAAGAGGAAAAGTAACAGGCTGCTTCAAGGGCCAGTAAGGAAGAAAGCTAAGGTGGTAGACAAGCAAGCCCCAGTTTCTCAAGAAAGTACATCTGACGAAAAGGAGAACGTAAAGTCAAAGGAAGAAAAGGAAACTAAAAGCCCCAACGATGTGTCCATAAAGAACGAATCCAACAATGAAGCTGAAGATGGATTCATGGAAGAAAATGTAGAATCTGATGATGAAGAAAAATGCACAAACCCAGTGGCTAACTCTTAGAGCATTCACTCTGATGATGAAGAAAAGCTACAAGATGACACAACTGCCTCCCCAAATGTAAATGCTCCAACAAGTCCAGATGATGGGTCAAATGATGCTGATTCTGAAGAAGAACATACCCCTGTCAATACTGGAAGTCAAGTAAGCTTGCCTGATGATTCAAAGGCCTCAGAGTCTAAAAAGGAAGAAGAATCTGACTCTCCCATAGCTGAACCCCCAAGGAGAAGGAAGAGCTACAGATTACTTACTCAATTTGCCTCTAAGAAGAAAAGTGATCACTCTACTGCTGTCATTGAATTAAGTGATGATGAATCTGAATCACAGGAAGAAAGTGCTGAAGGTGGGAATAGTGATGAAGAGGATGAATCCAAGGAAGATATTGCTGAAGAAGGTTCTAGTAATGAAAATTAACAAGAAGGATTCACTGATGAATCTGATCAGAATAATTCAGGCTCAGAAAGAGAAGAAATTGAAAAAGATTCTGTTTCTGCTCATCAGGAATCAGTGGAACCAGAAAACTATCCCATCATTCCTCCAACTGGGAGTAACAGAAGAATAGAAGAAGAAGCCTCAAATGAACCACCAGAAGTACTTCCAGAAATTCCAAGCCTAGAACTGGTGGCTCAAAACTTTCCAAAGTTGAAGAGTTATGCAACAATGATGATTAAAGACTAGCCCCACTACAAAGTCTACAGACATGTTGGCAACCACTATATTCCTTATGATCGTAGAGTGGACTCTGAAGGAAGAAGGATCATGACCAAGGAGATGATCGTAGAGTCTGTTCACTTTACCACTAATAGTGATCAAGTCCAAGATGAGAAGTCTCCATCTGCCCAAGCACTGTTAACTGACATTCCTTCATCCTTTAATGGCGATTGGTACTCAACGATTGTTCAGATTCATAAATCTTTCGAAAATCTGTCCAAGGATGAAAATCGTAGAGTCCAATCTGATGCTCAACAAGAGGCTGGCCAACCAGATGACCAAATTCCTATGGAGCAGAAGCTGTTAAAGAATTCTGCTGAGCTGATCAAGAAGATATCTCTAATCAATGAAGAGTCAAAGATGTTGACAGCAGGAGATAATTTAGTTCAAGACAGACTTCAAGCCTCTATGGCTGATATATCTCTCAGAATCAAAGAGAGAGATCAAATCTATCTGAAGGCCATCAATGATCAGAAGGTATAAGCTCTACAAGCACAGAAGGCAAATGAAGAACAACTCCAAGTCCTCTCTGACAAGATTGACAACATGAATCAGTCCTTCTCTATGAAACTTGAGCTGAGCCAACAAGAACTCAAAATGAAAGTTGGTAACTCCTCCTACCTGATGGAGCAACTAATGTCCAACATGGAGCAGCTCTCCCAAATGATTAATGACAAAAAGGGGGAGAAAAAGAGGCATAGAAAGAGGAAGAGTAAGAGGCACTCTAGAAAGAGCAAGGAGAGTAGAAGGAAAGAAAAGAAGAAGACAACACAAGAAGAAGCTGAGTCATCATCTAAGGGGGAGAAAAAGAGGTATAGAAAGAGGAAGAGTAAGAGGCACTCTAGAAAGAGCAAGGAGAGCAGAAGGAAAGAAAAGAATAAGACAACACAAGAAGAAGCTGAGTCATCATCTAAGGGGGAGCCAAAGATGATGAGCCTGAGGCTAAGGGGGAGCCAGAACCAGAAGAAGAAGAAATGAAGTCCACATCCTAGTGGAGATGGGGCAAAGAAATTAAATAGATGAATAGCTGATCAACCGACATCTTGGAAGCATACATGGAGCCAAAGAGGTATATCTCTAACTAGTTAGGTATACTCTGGATCCAAGATGTAAAATGTCAATGTATTAAATTTCACATCATTATAAATGACATTCATGATTATCTGTTTTAGAAATACAGCTGCTCACTGTATATAAGATTCATTCATAACATGCATATGCACTTATTATTTTTGTCATAATCAAATAGGGGGAGATTGTCAAGAATAAGCATGTGAATGTTATTCCTATTTACATAAGATTTGATTATGATATATATGAATGAATATGCAAGTATGCTTGCATTAAGAAAAGCTGTAAAGTCCTTTAATAGACAATAAAAACATATGTACAAGGACTTAGAATGAATTGATCAAATATGTTAGGTTGATCCTACATAAGCAAAATAGCTTTGTAAAGTCCTTAAAAAGAAAGGATGTACAAGGACTATAAATATAGATAGATCAAGCATGTTAGGTTGATCTTATGATGTAATAGATAGGCTTGTCTGATCGTTGAGCACTGCACCGGAAATCGTAGTCTGCCAGGAGAGTCAAGGAAGACTCGGGAGCTATCGAAGTAGAATCGTAGTCTGCAAGATAGTAGATCTCAGAGTTCGTAGACTATCAGGAGAGATGAGGAAGAATCGTAGTGTGTCGAGAAGAACTTCCTTCGAGCCGTAGTCTGCTGAAGAAGTCATGTTCAGAATCGTAGAGACAGCTTGTCTATGAGCCGACCGAGCATCTGCCAAAGCCAAGTCAAGAATCGTAGACTACACCCGGAGTCGTAGAGTCTACTGATACCGAAGCCAAATCAGGATCATAGACTACACGCGATGTCGTAGAGTCTACTGATCATATCTGAGGCAGAGATCGTAGTCGAGCAAGATCAGATGAAGACAACGAGCACAATGATAGAAATCGTAGAGTGTCAAGATCTGATCTCGCAGTCGTAGTGTCTGCACAGCCGAAGCTGAATCGTAGAGTGTAGAACTGAGACTTCAATAGATGTGCTCACAATCCAAAGGTAGAATCGTAGAGCAAATACGATTTTCAACAAATGAGCACTCCCAAAATATTCAAAGGAATGAAGCCTCTGGTCTAAGCTACAATGTTACATCCAACCTGAAGGAAACCAGAGAGCACTCAACGAATGACATGCTAGCTAATAGAAGATCTAAGCACCAACCTAACCAACATCCAGATTGAGTTGTGAAGCCATTCGAGATGAAGTCTTCCACAAGTTGATCAGAAGAAGACTTCAGTAACTGACCAAGGAAAGTCAACAAGTGCAGTAGTTGTCAAGTGTATAGAAGACAACGATCTTGGAAGCCACCAGGATAGTAGTGTTTGTCGAACAAAGAAGGAACTGATGGAGTGTACATAGAGATACTGGTCAGCCTCTGAAGAACAAGGCTAAAGTGATTAAGCATTGGGTCAGTCCATTGATGATAAGTGAACGGGAGATCACAAGGAGAAAGCGAGCTGGACACGCCACAAATCTGAAGTGTCTTGCTATTCAGAAAGGGACAGAGCAAGGAGTCAAGCCATCAGTATCTGAGAGCAGTTGAGACAAATAGAAGTGTTGAAGCACTGCACAGAAGAAGGAAGAGGTGTTCTACATTGAAGATCCAATAAACACTCTTCAGGATTATAGTGTTAACTCTACCAGTCAATAAGCAACATTCAACAAGACACTACGATCAGGTCCGAGACGGCATGCATCAGAATACTAGAGTTCGGTCATCCGAAGATTGAAGCATTGGCAACTGTTCAATCTGAAGAGTGATATTTGGAAAAGAGGGGTCCTTATCCGGAGGGACTAAATGAAGTTCCAAGTTTGCTAGGCTTGAAGAATTCCTAGGGAACTAGAGAAGTTACAAGGCTATTGGCCTTGAAGAGTTCTTAGTGAACTGAAGTCCCAAGGCTGCTGGCCTTGAAGGAATCTTAGTGATTCAGGGTGCTGCCCTTCCTTAGTGGAAATCCTGCTAGTTGAAAGCAGAAGAGTGGATTAGAAGCTTGAGTCTCTGAACCACTTAAAACCTCTTGTGTCTTTTACCTTATGTCATTTACATTATGTACTTAACTGCTATAACTACCATGTATATTTTAACTACTTACAACTGAACTAACTCTAAGAATAATGTATGTATGATTACGTATATATCAATGAAGGGGATCTTTTACTTATTCCGATGTACTTGAAAAGATTCTTATGTTTGTCATATGCTAATTCATTAGCAATACAAAATAAACGAGAAAGGTATTTGAAATAAAAAGGATCTATTCAACTCCCCCTTCTAGATCTATTGTGCTTACTGGGAACTAACAAAGACTATACCCTACCTGTCAGGTAGACAATTCATTATTATTTTATAGCACTATTGCACAAAACCTCCATTATTAAACCCTATTCAGTATGTACTTATAATGACACCGGAGCTATCCCTCGGTGGTCCAAACCATCAAATTACGCATGTGATTTCGTTTCTATGCAGATTGAGGTGCGTGGACGAATCTTGGCGTTAACAGTAGTGTATACTATCTTTGTCAAAAAATGGCAATCCTATACTCCTATTGACTTCTTTATTTTTTTCACAAATTAATTATTTGCATAGGACATAGTTAAAAGAGAATTTTTCTCAATGAGTTATTTTTTCTAATATTAAATCTCTTAAGATTAAATTATTATTTGAGAAACGTATTTTTTTATAAAAAAAGTTAAGTTTAAAATGTGTACACTAAACCGGTGTTAACTGGATTGTGATTCGATACGACACGCAAAAACGAAGTTGAAACAAGAAACATGACTTTTGATGGGAGAGTATGGTAGGAGTTTTCAAATTGCTTAACTAGTACAAATAAATTTATCCGAAACGTAATATGATGAAACCAACTTTCTAAAATGATAAAATAGTTGACATATGGTCAAAGCTGGTTTAATTATTTTTCAGTGTAGTGTCATAACAAGTGTATATTCAACGAACGAGATTACAACATATTATCATTTACTTAACACGCACAAGTCACTCCGTGACTATAATAGGTGAGATTCTCTAGAATATTTTTTTTGCTATAAATTATTCTATATTTACTCATATAAATTCTATATTTTTAAGTATCCTAGATATTTTAGCAATATTCTAGATAGTGAATTGTAACCTTTATTTGATCTTAATTATTGGTTGTGTTGCCCAAGTGCTATATATAAGAGGATATTCTTCATTTGTCTATCATAAATCAAAGTTGTATATATGTACATAGAGGTTTAAGTAAGCAAGAGAAAAATATTTTGAGTCGTCACATTTTATATTTTGAAAGAATGTGTACTATATTTTAGATCATTCAAACTAAAACAAAATTTAATAAACTTTTTTTAATAAATGATGTAGTTAGTTTTACATCGATGTGGATAAGAGTTAATTCGAAACACTTGAACTATTTGGTTCAGAAGGTGAAGTCCAAGGTGTTCATTAGGATGTAAGTAGGGTGGATGAGATGGATCTAACTAAACATAGGATACAGTCTCATAAGGATCAGATTCATTTCGCAAACAATAATGTTACTATCACATAAAATAATCACATACCGCTCACATATTGCTGATGTGGCAGTATATGATTTGTTGTTGACATGACCCACTTAACTCAACAACAAATCACATACTACTACGTCAGTAGTATGTGATCTTTATGTTACCATCTTTATGTGATAGTAGCATTATTTTTTCGCAAAGGAATTTCAATATTATTATAATTACCAGTAACATCATTAACATATGAAGGTTGAACAACAGGCACGATGACTTAACCAACAACAACTCAGAACAATTAATACACTAGAAGATGAAAAAGGACAAATATAAGTCTAATACTTATCCAACCACATATGTGACAATCAAATAGTCCATATAAATATTCACTATTATTAACGTCAAGATCTGTTCACGTGCTCCAATCACCAAAGCATGTCCAATCCTGCACAGAAAAGGGTAAACAGCAAAAGCTTGACGGCTTGGGCCGCAGGGGAATAGCTCCGATAAGAGAATAAGTACAGTCTGAATAGGGTTAACAATGGAGGCTCAATGCTCTAGTGCTAAAAGTAATAATTATGAGTGTACCTTACAATCAGGGTAAATTCTTATATTTATAGTGATCTCACCACCTCCATAGAGTCCTTCCCCACAATAGATTAGGGTTCCTCATTAGGTATAATTCCTTAATAGGATTGAATAAGATCTCCTAAAAAGAAGGGAGTTGGATCAAATCCCAATTCCTCCTTCTGAATTTAGAAACCAAATATAATTGGGAATCCTTGACTCCTTAAAATAGTCCAACCACCAAATCATATTCCCACACTGGTTAAAATAACTCACATGGAACCTAACCCATCATATAATCTTGGGCCCAAATATCCATAGCTCAACATTGCCCCCAGTCTTCCACTTAAATAAGACATTTAATAGAAGAGTACTCCAAAGCACAACCCAATGATTTAATAACAAATTTTGCCAAGCCCATCAACCTCAAAAACCCGCACAACCCACAATGTTCCAACACATCATCTTTCACCCCCCCTTCATCATCATGAGGCCCCATTTAATGAGTCGTTCCTCGACATAAGGTAAAAACTAAAAAGACAACAATAAAACCTCATTCCCCCAATTTAAACTCTCAAATTTCTCTCTCCCTCCTTTTGTAGCACAAGTTTTCTGGTAAGAACAACTCCAAAACTACCAATAATGGCTTCCTCTCAAACTCCAACCTCCTCCACCGCCACCAACGAGAAGCCCATCCTGCCCATTCCCTTTTCATCAATCCCCACCATACCTATCTCTGCCGACTCCACCTCCACCAATAATCCAAACCCCACTATTAGCTCCATAACAACCGATTCCATCACCACCGCCACCACCAGATTTCCCCCCCCCCACACCCACCTTATCCAACACCGAAGTAGATTTTAAAAAAATTATTGAAGAATACTCAGATGAAACTCGCTTCCCCCACGCCAACACTACCTCCCAAATCTCAAATAGAGACCTTGCTACCATCCGAGAACACTATCGCATTCCTGCCAACCATCAACTCAAAGCCCTCCCAGCCACCGACCGTATGTACCACCGCCCCAATGGTTGGATGGCTATGCTATTTACCCTACTAGAAAAAGGGGTTCGACTACCCCTTCATGCCGTCACTGTAAGACCCCGAATTTTATGAAATAAAAGTATTCAATTTTCCTTATAATTACAATTCAGTAAATGGTTAAATTGATAAAAGTTTAAAGTTATGAGTGCAATATGATTTTTTTTTCAAAATAAGCAAGTGGTTATAAAATAATCATTGTTGTCGGGGAATATTCGTTTGGTCGTGGAATATTCTTTCTGTCGGGGAATATTCGTACGACGGCGCAGCTATTTGTGGGCCCCATAACAGAATAACTGTCGGGTGAAGAAAACGACAAATTTAAGTTTTTATAAATAACGGCGTAGTTGTTACCATTAACACTGTTGGAATACCCGGTGGTTAAAATACAGTAATACGCGTTATTGCACAGTAGCACACGGTATTGCATAGTATTTTTGAAATTATTGATTCTTACGTAAGAAGGCACTACTCAATAATTGTTACAGTAATTACTGTTCAATATTATATTTTATTGATTCAATAATTGTTACGTTGAAATTTTGTATTATTGTTGTTCAATAATTGTTGCTGCACAGTATTTCCCATTATCAGATCAATAATTCATATTATTTGAATAATATTATTAGATAACATTATTGGCAATGTCTAGAAAGTTCTGTCTAAGGAGAGGTTTGGTCATCTAATTGCGCACCAGTAAGGAGAAATCCTTATTGAAAAGCCCCCTCTTTCCTGGGAACGGCCTGGTTGTCATAAATGTGATTCTGTAATATTATTTGTGAATAATTAATTATTGATTCATATGATAAGGAAATATTTATTTTATGTGGATATAAATGAGGAATATATTTTTGTGGTTAAAAATAAAGGAGTTAATGTTGAGGTTTTTATCAGTATTTTTGTCGGAATGGAGGTATTAAAAATCAGGGTTTTTGAGATATTTTGCGGGGATTATAATTTTTAATCCGACCGTTGGATCGTGGTAATTTTTGGATATGTTATACATATATAAGTTGAGTATATGTCCATAAATTTTGAACCGTTAAAAATGAACGTATGATTTGTTATGAATTTTAAGAGGTGGCTGATTCGAAAATCAGGTTATAAATCATTTTTGGTGGAAAATTCTAGAATTGGTGGGCCCCACTTGTGGTTGGTGAAGAAATGTGCTGAATTATATTTCAAATGTGGTGGGTGGGAATAGTAGCAGGTAAAGCCATCAGGTTGCAGGTCAAACCTACCAAAATTTTTCTATAAATAGAGGGCTAAGTTAGAATTGAAAATCACACCAGAAACTTAAGCTTTCTCTCTTTCTCTCTCTAGATTATTGAGTGTATTTTGTGAGTATTTAGATACTCTGTGAGTTTCTATTCATCAGTGCAAGTTTCCTTCAGCCTTATACCGATCAGAAGTACTGCTCTTTTGAGGTAAGGGATAGTAAGGGATTGTAAGGGATTGTAAGGGATAGTAAGGGATATTAAGGGATTTTATGGGTTGTTATGATTTTCAGTTTCGTAATTTTTCTGATCTTCAAAAATTCTGGAAAAATTTGAAATGATATTTTGATGAGTTTTATTGATTGTGTCCAAAAATGGTGATTTTTGGATGTATAGATTGAGAGTTATGAATTTTATGAGAAAAGACTATTTTAAAAGTAACTGCTTATAATTTCTTGTGGTTAACTCCAAAATTGATGAAATTTTTATTGGGAGTACATGTGTATGATAGAAGTATACTCTGTAAATTTCAGAATTTTTGGATAAAAGTATAATTTTTGATAAATGTCTAAATATTCGGCTATTTTGGCCATATGAAAAATAGTAAATGACTTTTAAAAATTCTGAGAAAAATATATGTTCACTATGGGACTATATTATTGCTAAATCTCAGAAAAGAAATATTTTTGGAACTGATTTTGTATTTTTTTTAAAAATGGTCTAGTTATGAGTAAATGAATTAAATATATTTTGAGAAGAAAGAAAATTGGAAAATAGGATTTTATGGCTTGAGAATCCTATATGAGGTATATGCAGATTTTTGATGAGGGTTTTGGTTATTGATGATGAAATTGTAAGAGTTGGCATTTTATGATGATTAAATGTATTAATTAGTAAAGTGTAAATAATTAAAATAAATTGTTTATAAATTTAAGAAATGTTATTCTTTCAATATCATTATACCGAAATATTGGTATGAATTTTATTGTAGAATTTCTATCTTTTGTGTCGGGGTTACTATTCATGAGTTACGAATATTACTCTTGAGATTAAAACTATATGTTGATCATATTATTTTTATCATCATATATAACATTTTTATAACCCTGATGTTGAAATTCTCTTTCACTGGAGTGTAAAGATGGGTAGATTATTGGTATGATCATGACTAGGGTTCTCTTTGGCCTGTAGTGCAAAGTTGAATTGTGACTGGTATGATCATGACCATTGAATTTATAATTGAATATCTTAAGCTTAAGTGCAAAGGTGAATTGATCAACATGGTTATAATTATTGTTTATATAAATTCTGAAATGATTATATATTTCTTTGAGATATGAATATATTTGGCCTGTAGTGCAAATATGAATTGTTGATGAATATCTTTGGCATGTAGTGCAAAGATGGCCTGTTGATGAATATCTTTGGCCTGTAGTGCAAAGATGAACTGTTGTTGAATATCTTTGGCCCGTAGTGCAAAGATGGTTTGTTGATGAATATCTTTGGCCCGTAGTGCAAAGATGGATTTGTTAGTATGATTATAAACAGGAACTGTGATTTGGTATAACAATGATCTTTGATGTTTCAGGTAAAGACAGGTGATGAAAATATTCTTCGTCCTGGGTGCGAAGAAAAATTTATAGTCACAATTATGATTATGAGTTATTCATATGATTGTGGAAAGGAACTGTTGAGTGATGTTACATGGATAAAATATTGTTGGTGGATTTTTAACATGGAGAAGATAATAGACTTTATAGTCTATTTGACTCTTCTAATGGATTGCTCGTTCCGCTGCAACTATGGTTGAAATTTTTATCATTTACCATATGTTCTAAATCTCTGATTTATTGTTGATGAAGGCTATTGATAATTGAATTATCTTTAGTCATGATATTCTTTACTGAGCTAGTTGTGCTCACCCTTTTGCTTCACAATTCCTTTCAGGTAATAAGAGTGTAGCTGGGTCGAGCGGGGGTAACAAGGGAATAGAACGGTGGTCATCATTTAGTAGTTATATTTGGTGAAGAAAATAGGGTGAGGCGAACCCAACGTTGGAAGGGTGTTTTGTCACTATCATACAAGATGTCTAATGACATACAACCTCGTGTCATCATAAGACAGGGTTGTGCTCATCCACTTGCTGAGTATATCTATGGGCACTACCTATATAATCTTGGTGTTTGTTTGAAGTATAATTCTCAATTGGAGACAGTAGAGATAATGATATGTCAAGAGAAGACTCACCATTGGGAAGAATATGATAGTAATCTTCTCGTTTTTCTTTGGGGTCTATTGGGTCAACCAAGGATAATTCTGTGGCCATATGATATCTATCATAACCTAGACGCGTGGCCTCCCATGTACGAAGGTTTCCTTGAGCACTTCCCAAAGATTCTAGTTTCTAGAACAGTTTTTGACTATACCTTTATGTAAGGTGTCATTGTGAGGTGATGTCCACGGTTAGAACATGAGTCACATTTGGTATATATTTGTATCCAAACTTACAGCATATGTATTGTTGTATTTTGCACGACAATTGTTGTAATAAAGTTGTAGTTATTTTCTGTACCATGTATTTGACGACTCAGAATGGGTTGGATGGAATGGACCTATTTTGGGGTTGTCACAGTCACCATCACTCTCCTCGGATTCATTGGCATCGGTTTTGCCCAACTGGTGCCCAATTCATATATCAACATCATTGCCTTCCTAGCATTTTGCCATGATGTCGACATTCAACCTTCCATTAACTTCTTCTTCACCTTGTTCCAACTAACCAAATCCCGAGAACCTGGCTTCAAGATTTTAAGAAAAAAGCCACCCAAACCCAAACAAAAATTCGAGAAGCGATCCATCATGAACATATCCTCAAGCAACAAAGGATGGCATCGAGATTGGTTCTTCGTTAAAGGACCAAAAACTCACAAACTGTCAAACTGGGCCTCCTACGGTCGTCTAAACATATGCATCGGGGAAACCCTTCCTCAGCGAGTCCTGGAGCTAGAAAAACTATTAGATAAACTACCGATGGCTAAATGGAATTTCAACCTCTTAACCAAACCAGCCTGGCTCTTCGATCACAAACGTAAGCTCCAAACTCTTATATATGATCTCATTTTCTACTTATTGATCGTCCTAACTTACTTTCTGAATGCAGTATCTCTTATCAAACCAACAACCACCGAAAGGGAAGACCTAGAAAACTTTGTTTCGAGCAAAACATTGGAAGAACCTGCCAATCTATCAACCACTGAAGCCATCCCCCTAATATTTGAAGAGTTGACTTCCACGCATCAAGAAGAGGGCAATCAAAAAAGCATCAAAACCAAAAACTTCCTAAACCCCCACCTTCGAAACAATCCTCTTGGACATGCCAGCCTCCGAGAGGACAAAAATCCTTCGAGTGAAGAAAAGATGTGCCAAAGTTATCCCCCTCACCTCTGAAGAACTAAGAGTCCTTGCATCCGAAGTCTCTACCTCTCAGACTGAAAACGCATCAGTCCCTGAAATAATTCCATCCAAAACCTCTGAACCAAACCCCAACCAAAGTCAAAAAAGAAAAGAACCTAAAAGTTCTTCATCCGAACCCCCTCATAAAAGGGCCAACATCGATAAAACACTCGTACAAACTCCCCCACATACTCCCTCCCCACCAAGACAACCTCCACCCAACCCCACACAAGAAGCTGGGCCTTCTAAAACCCTTTGGCTCGATGCCTTTGAAGAGTACCCCATGTACCTTTTCAAACATTTCGTTCTCTCATCCGACGAGCCTCGTTTTGAAGACATATCAAGAACCGAACTCGTCTTAACTGGATTAATGCACCAAGGAAGGGTAAGATGAACTAACTTATTTTAATAAAACCTTCTCTAATTATAATTACGTCTAACCTCAACTAACATCCTCAGGCAGCTGCTATATCCGGATGCCTCATTCAACGATATAAAGAGATTTAAGAGGAAGAAAAGGCCACCTGAAGGCAAAACAACATATTAAGAGCCGCCCTAGCCAAAGAAAAGAGCCACCATGACAATACCTCTTTCCACTGTGAAGGCCTCCAAGCCGATATTGCCAAACTAAAAGAGGACCTAGCAGCAACTGAAGCACGCCAAAAAATTGCATACACGAAATGTGACGAAGTGATCAATGAGAATGCAGAGTTGAAATGAACAATCTAAAACTTTAACCACCAGAATCACGATCTGAAGAAAAAGGAAGAAAAATCTCACCAAATATGCACTGCCTTGGAAAAACAATTCACAGAATACAAAGTCCTAGGACCTCCTTTAACAGTACGCAACCAAATTCGGCAAGACTATCGAAAATCTGAAAAACTTTCTGTCGAAATAATTCAAATGTACTCTAAGGGATATGAAGCTGCCTAGAGCAAGAAAAAACCAAACTCATTAATACTGGTCTTAACCCTTTAATCCTTGATTCTTCTGAAGATTAAGACAAGGATGAAGTCGAAAATAACCCCAAAGAAGATCCTCCCCAACAGTAGTAATTATTTATTCGACTTATCTTTTGTATTCTCTAACACGTGACGTAGTTAATATCATGTACTTATTTATCTTTATAAATGAAAAGGTTAATCTTTCCGAAGAATTCTATATAGCTTTTCATAATAAATGATAAAGAACTTATTCAAAAGATAAACAAGCATGCAGAATAATAAAAAGGCTCGTCCGAAGGACTGAACACTTGAGCAAAATAAGACCAAGTGTCACAAACCACCGAACTTCATTAGAAAGATGGTTGTGCCTAGAAACTGAACATAAACCACCGAAGTCCATAAAGAAAGATGTTCGTTCCCAGGAACTGAACATAAACCACCGAACTCCCAAAAAAATTTGTTTGCTCCCGAGAGCTGAACAGATTCCACCGAACACCAAAATACACTATTCGCTCCAAGGAGCTGAACATGGAATCAAACATCGAAAATAACACTATTCGTTGACGAACCGAATATTTATTTTATTAATAATCTTTGAAGAATTATAGAGTTGAAACTTCTAGCCAAACCCTACTGCAAGTATTTTTGGAGTCTGCCTGCGTGCCAGATATTCTTGATTTATGTCCCATCCATCACCCGAAGCAGGTACGTTAGCTTCGGCACTCCAGTTACCTCATAAGGGCCTTCCCAATTCTGCATCAGCTTGTCGAGATTTTTGAGTCATAGAGGCCTCTTCCCAAAGAACTTGGTCGCCAACTTCAAATCTTCTAAGCTTAACCCTTTTATTATAATGTCTACCAACTCTTTTTTGATAAGTTGCCAACTTTACTAGAGTTGCCTCCCTGACTTCGTCTAATAAATCCAAATTAACACGAAGACCTTCGTCGTTATATAACTCTTTGAACTGGCTGACCCGAAGCAAAGTAGAGCCAATTTCACCAGGGACCAAGGCATCGGTACCATAAGCCAACCTGAACGGTGAATCACTAGTTATTGCTCTCAAAGTAGTCTGATAAGCCCACAACACACTTAGTAATTCATCAGGCCATCTTCCCATCGCTTCATCAAGACATCTTTTTATCCCATTCAGCAATGTCCTGCTGGTAACCTCCACCTGATAATTTGATTAAGGATGAGTAACCAACGTCTTTCAATGCTAAATTCCCAACTCCTTCAAAAATGCCTCGAACTTTGAGCCCACAAACTGTCGACCGTTATTCGAAATCACCACCAAAGGAATGCCGAACCGGAAGATAATAAATTCTTTTAAAAAATTTAAACACTCCTGCTCCGTGATTTGCTGGAGAGGTTTCGTCTCTACCCACTTAGTCATGTAGTCGATAGCCACTATCACAAAGCAGAATTGTCCTTTTGCTTATGGTAATGGTCCCAAGATATCCACTCCCTATACAACGAAAGGAATCAGGGATAATACAGAATAGAGCTCTTTCGGTGGCTGATGAGAAATAGGATTGTTTAACTGACACTTCGAGCATTTCTTCATATAGTATATTGCTTCTTTAAAAATAGTGGGCCAATAATACCCCTGTCAAAGTACCTTGTCAGGCAAGGCCTCTGCTGCCATATGATCGCCACAGATCCCTTCATGAACCTCCCGAAGAATATATTACGCTTTAGATGGGACCAAAAATTTTAGAAAATGAGAAGAATGAGCCCTTCGATATAAATTTCCATTGGTGAGTAAAAAGTTCCAACTCCTATACTTAACCTTCTTTGTCAGCATCCGATCCAAAGGCAAAACACCATCAGCCAGATAATCTAAATAGGGACTCATCCAACAGTTCAACCTTTCCACGAACATCACTTCTATATGTTGTACGCTAGGCTGAGTCCAAACTTCTAAGTAAACTGATCCACTAAACGTACTTCAATCCTTCGTAGCTAACCTTGCTAGAGCATCAGCTATGGTGTTATCCGACCTATCCACTCCCTAAAAAGTAAATAAACTAAAGTACTAGAGCTGATCCTTCACCTCTGCCATATACTTTACCATTCTTACCCCTCGGGTCTCAAACTCCTTCGAAATTTCTTTGACCACTAGATGGGAATCACTGAAGATTATCAACTTCTTAACTTCAAGGCTTTTTACCAGCCGAAGGCCGACCAAGTTTGCTTCATATTCTGCCTCATTATTGGTTGCCTTGAACCCAAAATAAATCTGCTGCTTCACCTTAAACCCTTCTGGATTCGTCAGAATCACACCAGCCCCACTAACATCTGAAGTCAAAGATTTATCTATATACATAGTCCATGAACTTTGAGCTAATTCAACATCCAAAACTATTTTGACTACCCCTTCTTCTTGAATAATTATGTCACCCTCCTCCGAAAATGATCATTCGACCACAAAATCAATCAGAGGCTGACCTTTTATCGCTGCTCGAGGATTATACTAAAAAATAAACTGTGTTAACTCCATTTCCTATGCAGCAAGCTGACCCAAGACGTCCAACTTACTTAACACCTTCTTCAAGGGTTGATCAGTGTATACCATAATCAACCGACCTTGGAAGTATTATCAAAGTTTCTGACTAGCTATTATGAGGGCATATGCAAACTTTTCAAGGTTTGGATATCTCGTCTTTGCATCCCGAAGAGCATGATTCACATAGTAAATTGGATGTTGGACACCTCTAATTTCCCTAACCAAAACTGATCCAACTACTAATGAACTGGTTGCCAAGTATAAGTATAGTGGTTCGAAAGGAACCGACTTTACCAACAACGGGGACGAAGAGAAGTACCTTTTTATTCCTTGAAATGCATCCTCACACTCCGAAGTCCACTAGAAGGTCCTCTCGTTCTTTGACCCTTTTAGTGTGTCGAAGAAGGGGAAATATCTCTCTGCTGATTTGGACATAAGCCTCCTCAACGCTGCGATCTAACCCGTCAAACATTGAATATCTTTGTACAACTGAGGGGATCTCATGTCCAGGATAGCCTTTATCTTCTCCGAATTCTCCTTGATTCCTCTTTTATTGATAAGGTAGCCCAAAAACTTTTATGCTCCCAAGCCGAAGGTGCACTTCGTCATATTCAACCATAGCTTGTAGTGCCTTACAATCTAGAAACAGTCTTCTAAATCATCTAGATGCCCCGGAACTAACATACGTTTGACTATCATATCATCGACGTAAATTTCCATGCTCCAACCTAACTGCCTGTGAAAAACATAGTTTATCATCCTCTGATATGTGGCCTCTACATTCAACAATCCGAAGGTCATCTTCTTGTAAGCATACACAGCCCGATGAGTAATGAAAGTTATCTTCGGGATAGCCTCCTCATGCATCGAAATTTGATGATACCCCGAGAACTCGTCTATAAAACTGAGCAGTGCAAATCCTGAAGTGGCATCGATAAGTTGGTTAATATGGGAAAGTGGATAAAAGACCTTCGGATATGCCTTGTTCGGATCTGTATAGTCAATGCAAACTCGCCATTTCCCATTCTGCTACTGAACCAACACTACATTCGCAAACCACTCCGGATAATCAATCTCAAAAATGAAATCCTCTGTTAGAAGCTTGGCGATTTCTTCATCTATTATCTTCTACCTCTCTGGGGTGAAGATCCTCCTCTTTTGTCTTACTGGTTTCTTTGCTAAATCCACGTACAATCTGTGTGCATCCAATTCTTTCTCCACACCGGGCATGTCGTCGGGGACCCATGTAAAGATATCTGCATAGCACTGAAGTAGCTCTAACAAACTTGTCTGAAATGGCTCTATCAATCCAGACCTGATCCTGGCTATCTTATCCTTTTTTCCTAGTATCAACTCGACTTCTTCTATATCCTTAGCATGCATGACATGTGACTCTGAATTGCCTTTGGTGAAAGGTTCAATTTTAATAGCCATGATTTGCTTCTACTTGCTGACTCCTACTCCCGAAGAGATCAATGTATTCCTGTAGCACCTCTATGCTAAATCAAGATATCCAACTGATAAGTAGGTTTTATACCTACTTATCCGGTATCTTTTACTTGAATTAGTTGCTTAATCTCATATTTCTTAGTTACTTTGCATGCATTTTGTGTTCATTTTGTAGATTGTATGCTTGGGAGCTGAAATCGCTAAGAATTGGTATGAAATCGCAAGGAATTGGTATGAAATCACAAAGAATTGGTATGAAATCGCAAAGAAAAGCAAATTGGACATAGTTTGAGCTTTCATGTTTATTTCATGTTCTTGGCGTGGGACTTAGATTACATTGTAGACCTTTTTCTTAACTTTCCAGAACATCTTGAATCATTCCAATCGGAGTTCGGATGCAAAAGTTATGACATTTGTACCAACGGACGTCGAACGTCACTGTTTTGGGTGGCCATTTGCGTAGCAGTCACTTTTAGCCCAATTTTTACCTTCATCCATTCGTTATTTCTCAATTCTCAAAGAATTTTAGTTGTAGAGCTCGTCGATATCTTCGATTTGATAGGTGGAAGGCCCTGTAACTCCTCCCGGATCAAAAGTTATGGCCGTTTTACCAGAAGATGTCGTGACAAAAAATGGACCCCCGCCGGGGCGGGCTTTCCCTTCACAAAATGCCTGCCGGGGAAGGCATACTAGCTGAAAATCAGAACCATAGCCCGTCGGGGCAGGCCCTTTACAAGGCTAGACCCCGCCGGGGCGGGGGTACGCGCAGAAAACTCATTTTTTGTCCGAATTTGAGTTCGGGAAGGATTATTTCAATCCGATTGACTCAAGGAATTCCGAAAGGAATTAAAGATATATAAAGAGACTTATAAAAGGAGGAGAAACACAAGGATTAGAGGAGAGATTAGATTGTAGAGAGGATTCTATTAGATTAGATTAGAGTAAATTAGATCAAAATCCTAGTTCTTACTAGATTTGGAGATTGAAGCAACTTGGAGACCAATGAAGATTCAAAGTAGGAGAAAGGAGAGAGCATCAAATCTATAGACAATAGATTCTATCTTCTCATCTTTTTCTATCTTTGTCTTTTAATGTGTATTCAATTGTGGATTCTTAGTTTTAATTCAATAATCATGAACTAATTCTTTATTTGAGATTATAATGGATCTTATTGTATAGTTTACTTTGATATGCTTCTTTGTTAGTCTTATTAGATATATTTGGATAGTCTATTATGATTTGGACTTAATTGCTAAATTGCCTAGATAACAATTACCGTGATAATCTATATGAACTCGAGAGATGAAGTATAGATTTAGATCTGATCATGATAGCATATGTTTGTGATTTCTGCATAGATGGAATACATGATTCGTGTTTAGGATAAAGATATGCATTTACGCCATATGTAGTCTAATAAAAACTTGTACTTAAACCCTTTTTAATTGTAATTCATATAGAGATATAGTGGGTTAGTTAATTAGGGTGTTCAAATTAATTCTATCATCTGTGGATTTGATTTGGTATGAGTATGGTGCATTGAGAGATGGTCATATTTTACTTTCGTGTTCTTGATTAACAATCCAGTATAAATAATTTGGCTTAACAGGAAGTGTGTTGATTTAAATGAAACAATAAGTGAAATTATAATCTCAAGTCTTCAATATCTTATTTCATTCTAGGGATAGTTAGTAATAGTTTATTTAATTATTTCAAATTAAATATTAAATTATTTGTTTAAATAAGATTAAATTGGTTATAGGTTAGTACTTGGTAATTCTTGTTAACTAATTCTCTATGGGAACGAAACTCTACCTTCACTTTATTACTTGTTGACCACATATACTTGCGTGTTATGCGTAATTAGATTTTATCCAACAAGTTTTTGGCGCCGTTGCCGGGGAATTAGTTAATATATTTTTGCCAATATTAGCTTCAATCAAATTAGTCTTAATTTAAACATTTTTTTTTGTTATTTAATTCTCTTCCTATTTTTCTTTCCTTTCAGGTACCATGGCGGAATTCAATTATCAAAGGCCATATTCGAGCATGACTCAACCAAGGGGAGCGGGGATTGATGGACTCAATGTATTTTCTGCATTATCATCACAACTTGAGACACTTTCGAGGAGGTTGGACGTTATTGCAGCCCAACGTAATCGAAGGATAGCAGTTACTTGCAATTATCGTGCTAGCAATCATCCGTGTAATTAATGTACCGTTAGTTTTGGGCTGGGACAACACGGTGGTGAATACCTCAACGATTATACATATGCTAATTATCATCAAGTTTGGGGGTATCACCCGGATTCGTCATGGAGATATACTTTTGAAGACCAATACTACACTCCAAATCCAACATACACACCGGAATTTTCATGTCCACCTCCATTGCCACAAGAAAAAAAGCCAAATCCGAGGGATGTAATATTGAAAGGCATAGCAACCCTAGAGGAGATGAGGATTAGCCAAGAGCTGTCAACCCAAAATTTTAATAATCGGATGGAATAACTCGTCACTACCTCAACCAATGGTCCTCAATACATGACTTCCGAGACCGAGACAGATAATTCAAGGTTGGAGGAATTGTGGTCCAAGTTCGTAGCATCAAATGAGGAGAGGAGGATTAATCAGGATCGGTCAATTCAGAATCAAGAGATATCAATTCAAAATCAGCAGAACCAGATGGATCATATGCTCAAAGCCCTGAACAACTATCTGCAAAATAATTGGTGTTATGACGAGGATTCAGAGATTGATGAAGTGTCCGAGCCATATCTACAACTGGATGAGCCACGAGATGTTGAAAAAGAGGAGAAAAGTGGGGATAATGAAAATAAGGTCAGTGAAGAACTAACTATGAGTCCCAACGAGGATGAGCCGATGTTATTACTGCTCCAAGTTCCTTCTCCGCCACAGATCAACGGTCCAGTTAGATTTGCAAAACCGTGCCCGCTTTGTAGTCATGTCGTCGGCAAGGCTCTTTATGACATGAGAGCTAGTACAAATGTGAAGCCATGGTGGGATGAGGAGAAAAAGATAGAAGAAGAGCTCGTTGTTCTTGCTAAGCCTCAAAGCCCCAATCGAATCATAGGCTCAACGGACGGAAAAGTACCTAGTTATTCAACATTCTCAATTGGGCACATACTTAAACAAAGCATGCTAAGTGACTTTAACTCAATAGCCATCACAAATGGGAACCTACCAAAAGCTACATTATTTTCGATGGATGGAGGGTTCCTCAACTTTCGAAGAGGAATTCGATAGCGTTGACCAGACAAAGTCAGGCTGAAAGACTGTAAATCAAGCGCTGACTAGGAGGCAATCCAGGAATTTTTATATTTATATGCTTTACTAGTTTATTTAGTAGATAGGAATTAATTTGCTTATTAAGTTCTCTTACCAATCTAAGTGCTATTCTAATCCATGTTGTCTCTCTTCATTGCAGGTATTGGAGGTTCAATGGATAGGAAAATGATCGTCGCCGCCTTCGCCACCATCACTTCACGCTTAGCTAATTACAGGGAAGTTCTCTTCTACTTATCGCTATATTCTTATAATGAGGACATTGTAATTGCTAAGTTTAGGTGAGTTTAGTTTAGTTCCTTATTGCATGTTTAGTTTCATATTTATGTTATATTATTTTGCATAGGTTGTTAATTTAGTTTAAGTTCATTATGTTTGCATTCATTTAGTACAACTGCATAAGTAGTTGCATAGTAGTATAGTTTGAATAGCATTATATTCAGTTTCTTGTTAAAAAAATCAAAAAAATCAAAAATAATCAAAAATAATAGTAATTAGTTACTATGTTCATCTTGTATGAGTCCAGCTGTTTGATATTTACAGTTTATTTTGGCCAATGATGAGATTGGAATTGAGTAGACAGGTATAGTACTAATTATTAGAGCTTTGATTTGATTTCTTGTTATGAATTGAATCTTTTCCTGTTTGAAACTGGTATAATCAAGGTTAGCAAGCTAGAAACAACTTTGTTGACTGATTAAGTTTAAATTGATACATAATGGACTTCTTAAGGATAATATTAGTTTGAATGAATGAAAGGCATGAATAGGCGGAGATGGCTAAATTTAGACAAAAACTTAAGTTTGGGGGAAAATTTTGGGATATATAAGCTTTACTAAAAGAAAAAAAGAAAAAAAAAAGAAAAAAAAGGAATAAATATCGTGGCTAGTTTTGTTTTGGGGCCTTTGTTACTTGAGCAAGTACGCCCGAGGGAGTGTCTTTACACCTAGCGCCTTAAGGTCTTATATGGTCTAGGAGTCGTTGGTCGAAAGCTCACTAAGGGGTAGCACTGTTAGCCTAATGGAATGAGACATTGCACAGTCATGGTTAAAAAAAAGAAAGTAAAAAAAAACAATAAAACGGGAAAAGAGCAAAAAGCCCCCGTAATGAAAAGTAAAGCATAAGTATCCCGGATTGGACTCTTAAACTTGGTGGATGTTTGACTTTAATTAGATCTAGCTTGTTCGTGAATTTTGTGAGTTTTCATTGTATGATGCCTTTAAAGAGACCTATTATGTGTTAAATTTGATTTCATATCAATTAGCATGGTTGTTGAGCACACACGCACTATATCAGTAATAACAGTTTAAGATTTGATGATTGACTAGGAAATTGTTGATTGATTTTGATATGATGTATTATCATGTTTACTTGATTTCTCTATGGCCGATTAAATAGACTTGTGTTTATCAATACTGCTGGATTCGTAGGCATGTAGATTAGTTGCATTGCATAGAATTGTTGTTTTATGATTTTGCTTAAGAACAAGCAAAGATTTAAGTTTGGTGGTATTTGATAAGTAGGTTTTATTCCTACTTATCCGGTATCTTTTACTTGAATTAGTTGCTTAATCTCATGTTTCTTAGTTACTTTTCATGTGTTCATTTTGTAGATTGTATGCTTGGGAGCTGAAATCGCAAAGAATTGGTATGAAATCGCAAGGAATTGGTATGAAATCGTAAAGAAAAACAAATCAGACATAGTTTGAGCTTTCATGTTTATTTCATGTTCTTGGCGTGGGACTTGGATTACATTGTAGACCTTCTTCTTAGCTTTTCGGAACATCTTGAATCATTCCAATCGGAGTTCGGATGCAAGAGTTATGACATTTGTACCAACGGACGTCGAACGTCACTGTTTTGGGTGGCCATTTGCATAGTAGTCACTTCCAGCCCAATTTTGACCTTCATCCGTTAGTTATTTCTCAATTTTCAAAAAATGAAAGTTGTAGAGCTCGTCGATATCTTCGATTTGATAGGTGGCAGGCCCTGTAACTCCTCCCGGATCAAAAGTTATGGCCGTTTTACCAGAGGATGCTGTGATAGAAAATGGACCCCCACCGGAGCGGGCTTTCCCTTCACAAAATGCCCGCCGGGGCGGGCATACCAGCTGCAAATCAGAACCATAGCCCGCCGAGACGGGCCCTTTACAAGACTAGACCCCCGCCGGGGCGGGGGTACGCACAGAAAACTCGTTTTTTGTCCAAATTTGAGTTCGGGAAGGATTGTTTTGATCCGATTGACTCAAGGACTTCCAAGAGAAATTAAAGACATATAAAGAGACTTATAAAAGGAGGAGAAACACAAGGATTAGAGGAGAGATTAGAATGTAGAGAGGATTCTATTAGATTAGATTAGAGTAAATTAGATCAAAATCCTAGTTCTTACTAGATTTGGAGATTGAAGCAACTTGGAGACCATTGAAGATTCAAAGTAGGAGCAAGGAGGGAGCATCAAATCTACAGAAAATAGATTCTATCTTCTCATCTTCTTCTATCTTTGTCTTTTAATGTGTATTCAATTGTGGATTCTTAGTTTTAATTCAATAATCATGAACTAATTCTTTATTTGAGATTATAATGGATCTTATTATGTAGTTTACTTTGATATGCTTCTTTGTTAGTCTTATTAGCTATATTTGGATTGTCTATTATGATTTAGACTTAATTGCTAAATTGCCTAGCTAACAATTACCGTGATAATCTATATGAACTCGAGAGATGAAGTATAGATTTAGATCTGATCATGATAGCATATGTTTGTGATTTCTGCATAGATGGAATTCATGATTCGTGTTTAGGATAGAGATATGCATTTACACCATATGTAGTCTAATAAAAACTTGTACTTAAGTCCTTTTTAATTGTAATTCACATAGAGATATAGTGGGTTAGTTAATTAGGGTGTTCAAATTAATTCTATCATCTGTGGATTTGATTTGGTATGAGTATGGTGCATTAAGAGATGGCCAATTTTACTTTCGTGTTCTTATTTAACAATCCAGTATAAATAATTTGGCTTAACAGGAAGTGTGTTGATTTAAATGAAACAATAAGTGAAATTATAATCTCAAGTCTTCAATATCTTGTTTCATTCTAGGGATAGTTAGTAATAGTTTATTTAATTATTTTAAATTAAATATTAAATTATTTGTTTAAATAAGATTAAATTGGTTATAGGTTAGTACTTGATAATTCTTGTTAACTAATTCTCTATGGGAACGATACTCTACTTTCACTTTATTACTTGTTGACCACGTATACTTGCGTGTTTTGCGTATTTAGATTTTACCCAACACCAACTGTGACGCCCCCAAAATTAGGTATACATCACCCATCTTGGATCGTCAAATACATAGTACAGAATACAAATACAACTTACTAATACAACTGTCGTGTACAATACGACAAAACATAAACTGTGAGTTTGAATACAAATATAATCTTCTAGATAGTATTCATACTCAAAAGGAGTCCTCATTACATTTATTAACACACCATTACATAGAATAGTGAGGACTACTAACTAATACTATCATTCGGACCATCACTCCATTTCCCGACTTGCCCCAGCTACGTTCTCATTTCCTGAAGAGAATAGTGAAAGAAAGGGTGAGCTCAACTAGCCCAGTAAGAAATATTATGACTAAGATAATGCAGAATAAATTATCATTAGCCTTCAACAATGTTAAACTGATAAAATATAATAGACATCAAGTTTAACTGCAGCGAAACAAGCAATCCATTAAAAGAGTCAAGTAGAAAATAAACTCTACTATCTTTTATAATTTAAAAGGTTTTTCAACACTGTTATCGCTGGGACTCAGCTTAATAAAATAATCCACATCATCGAATCACCCCTGCACTACGGCCAAGGATATTCGTGTATTCATTAATGGTCATGATCATGCCAACAACTGTCCATCAATGCACTACGGGCCAATGAGGACTTTTACCACATCATTTGTAACATTACGGTCATGATTATACCGAATAATCCCTGGTCATAATCATACCAAGTCCATCTATGCACTACAGGCCACAGATGACTTTTAACATTTTATAAACATGAGGATGATGACAATGATATAAGAATTCAATAAAACAAGTTCAAGAATTAATTTATCCAAGAATTAACAACGTCCAAATTGTCAACATGATACTGCTTTGTGGAGTAAAATTCAAGAATGCTTAGAAGAATATTTTCATGAAAAGATACTGGATGAAACGCAATTATCAAGGATATTTCACAAATTTCATGGAGTATAGAAGTCAAAACTTAACCAACTGAGTATAATAAAGAATGAAATAACAAAAGAAATCACCATGCATGCGATAGACCGCACAGACAGGTTATTCCCACAGAATAATAAATAATGGAACCAGGTCCGGCGTAAACGCACAGACAGGATATTCCAACAGAATAATAATAAAGACAGAACCAGGTCCGGTGTAAAACACACAGACAGGATGTTCCAACAGAATAATAATAAAGACGGAACCAGGTCCGGTGTAAAACACACAGACAGGATGTTCCAATAGAATAATAATAAAGACGGAACCAGGTCCGGTGTAAAACACACAGACAGGATGTTCCAACAGAATAATAATAAAAACGGAACCAGGTCCGGTGTAAAACACACAGACAGGATGTTCCAACAGAATAATAAAAGAATGTCACCAAGTATAGGGTAGACCGCGTATACAGGTTATTCCAACAGAATAATAAGAAATGGAATAACAACAGTTCTCTTCATGAATAAGAAAGAATAACACCCCTTACCGTTTTAAAGAAGAGCTGAAATAAGGAAGTAGTTAAGTAGCAGAATACTCTTCTTCTCTCTCTCTATAGTTTCTCTCTATAGTTTCTCTCTCTAGAGTTCAGTGAATTCGTAAGAAATAATGAAGGAATGAGCTGCTATTTATAGAAAAATAGAATGCATAGTAACTAATCCATGAACGGTCCAGATTGATTACTTTAATCTGACGGTCCATATTTAAAGAAAAATCTTTTAAATAAAATATAATATATTCTATTTATAGAATAACTTTAATAAAGTATTCTGTTTTATATAAAAAGATGTTTCTGTTTTATTACGTTAATAATACGAATAAAACAAAACGTCATTATCGCTAAATAATTCATATTATTAACTGACAATAATTGAATCAAACTGAGTGACTTCTCACATAAGCATTAATAATCAATACCGTGTGCTACTATGCAACCACACGTATTACTGTACTTTTACTACCGAGTAGTTCAACAGTAACAATGGTAAAACTTCCGCCGTTATTTTTAATAAAATATTTTTGTCGTTTTCTCAATCCGACAATAATTCCGTTGTGGGGTCCACCAATGATTGTGTCGTTGTACGAATATTCCCTGTTAAAACGAATATTCCCCGACCAATCGAATATTATATAACAACTTGCGTACTTTGCAAAATTTATAAATATTACCCACAACTATAACATTATATCAAATTAACTCCATAATATTCAAAAATGATATTTATAGAAAATTCATCTTTATTTATAAAAGTTGGGGTCTTACAACCTCCCCTTCTTATGAAATTTCGCCCTCGAAATTAGGGTACGTACCTGGTATGTCGAAGAGGTAAGGATACCTTGATTTCATTTCAGATTCTAACTCCCAAGTCATTTCCTCAACATCGTGGTTTCTCCACAAAACTTTGACTTGAGGTATAACCTTGGAGCGTAGAATATGTTCCTTCTTATCCAAGATTTGAACAGGAACTTCTTCATACGTCAAATCCTCCGCTATTTCGTCCGGTTCTAACTCAATAATGTGGTTCGGGTCTTCCACATATTTGCGTAACATGGATATGTGAAAAACGTTATGAACACGAGACATACTTGGCGGTAAAGCGAGTCTATAAGCCACAGTTCCTACTCGATCGAGGATTAAAAATGGACCGATGAATCGAGGATTGAGCTTTCCTCTTTTTCCAAATCTCGTAACTCCTTTCCATGGAGCAACACGTAAGAACACATGATCTCCTATATCAAATTCCACGTCCTTTCGATGAAGATCAGCATAACTCTTTTGTCGATCTTGTGAGGTTTTTATACGTTGTCGGATCGTTTGAATCTTTTCTGTAGTCATACGTACCAACTCCGGTCCCAACAACGTTGCTTCACCCACCTCATCCCAGCATACTGGAGAACGACATTTTCTTCCATACAATGCTTCGAATGGAGCCATGCCAATACTTGCTTGATAACTGTTGTTGTAGGAAAACTCCACCAATGGTAAGAACTTGTCCCAACTTCCCTTGAAGTCAAAGACACAGAGTCTTAATAAATCTTCTAGAGTTTGAATAGTCCTCTCTGATTGTCCGTCCGTCTGAGGATGATATGCCAACTAAATCGTAAATCTGTGCCCATAGCTTTTTGTAAACTAACCCAAAATCGTGAAGTGAATCTTGGGTCTCGGTCAGAAACTATGGATACTGGCATACCATGCAGTCTTACAATCTCGTTTATGTACATACGAGCAAGACGTTCAAGTGTATAAGTTTCTCGTATCGGTAAGAAATGAGCAGACTTGGTCAATCTATCAACAATGACCCAAATCGCATCAATACCTTGAGAAACCCTAGGAAGACCGGTAACGAAATCCATGGTAATGTGCTCCCACTTCCATTCTGGAATTTCAAGTGGTTGCAATGGACCTTTTGGTACTTGATGCTCCGCTTTGACTCGTTGACAAGTTAGACACCTTGAGATAAACAACGCTATCTCTCTCTTCATATTGCTCCACCAAAATGTATGACGAAGATCATGATACATTTTGGTACTTCCAGGATGGATTGCAAACGGTGTGTTGTGCGCCTCCATCATGATTTCATACTTTAAATCAGGGTTGTTAGGAACACAAAGTCTGGAGTTGACTCGAAGTATTCCTTCTTCATCGATTCTTGCTTCCGGCATAGCACCTTCTTGCACTTTCTTCCTCATACGCATCAGCTCCAGGTCTGTAGCTTGAGCAGCTTTAACTTTATCGATTAAAGTTGGTTCTACTCGTATATTCGCCATCATCACATGGGTCCCTGGAGTCTTTAACTCTATCTCCATCCTTTGCAAGTCACACAAAATGGGCCTTTGTGTTGACAATATCGCACTCGTACTTGCATATGATCTTCTACTCAATGCGTCAGCTACCACGTTCGCTTTTTTAGGATGGTATTGAATGGTATGATCATAATCTTTCAACAGTTCAAGCCAACGTCGTTGTCGCATGTTGAGTTCCTTTTGAGTGAAGAAATATTTGAGGCTTTTATGATCCGTAAAGATCTCCACCTTCTCCCCATACAAGTAATGCCTCCAAATTTTAAGTGCAAAGACAACAGCTGCCAACTCTAGATCATGAGTAGGATAATTCCTCTCATATTCCTTGAGTTGTCTTGATGCATAGGCTATGACTTTTCCATGTTGCATGAGAACGCATCCCAACCCTTTGCTCGAAGCATCACTGTAGATGACAAATCCCTCCGAGCCAGATGGTATTGTTAGAACAGGTGCTGAAATGAGTCTCCTCTTGAGTTCTTGAAAACTCTTCTCACATTCTTCGCTCCAACCGAACTTTGTATCTTTCCGAGTCAGCTGAGTTAATGGAGTAGCGATTCGAGAAAATCCTTCCACGAATCTCCGATAATAACCAGCTAAACCAAGAAAGCTACGTACTTCGGTCACTGATTTAGGTTGCTCCCAGCTTTGAATAGCTTCAATCTTTGCCGGGTCAACCGATATTCCACGACTTGATACTACGTGCCCAAGGAATGCTACCTCCTCCAGCCAGAACTCGCATTTCTTCAACTTGGCATAAAGCTTGTATTCACGAAGCTTTTGGAGTACCAGCCTCAAGTGTTGCTCATGATCTTCACGGCTTTTGGAATAAATAAGGATGTCATCAATAAAGACGACCACAAAGTGATCCAAATATTCCTTGAATACCCGGTTCATCATATCCATGAAGGCAGCAGGAGCATTAGTCAATCCAAAGGACATGACTAGGAATTCATAATGCCCGTACCGAGTTCTAAAAGCCGTCTTTGGAATATCCTCAGTTCTAACCTTCAGCTGATGATATCCAGAACGAAGATCGATCTTTGAAAAGAATTGTGCTCCTTGCAACTGGTCAAACAGGTCATCAATACGTGGCAATGGGTACCTGTTTTTGATGGTGACATGATTCAACTCCCGATAATCAATACAAAGTCGCATACTTCCATCTTTCTTCTTCACGAATAGCACAGGAGCACCCCAAGGAGAAGTACTAGGACGAATAAAGCCAATGTCTAACAATTCCTGCAGTTGGATCTTTAACTCCTGAAGTTCAATAGGAGCCATTCGATATGGGGCTTTGGAAATGGGTTTTGTACCGGGTTCAAGGTCGATACAAAATTCAATTTCACGCTCTGGGGGTAGGCCAGGAAGTTCTTCAGGGAATACGTCAGGGAATTTATTAACAATAGAAATATCATTCAAAACTGACGTATTTTTGTTTAGATCCGTGACATGAGCTAAGAAAGCTTGACATCCGTTTTTCAATAAACGAATAGCTTTATGGCTTGAGATGACAGCGATTGATTTTAATGGTTTGGTTGCTTGAATTCGCATAATAGGTCGATTAGGAATATGAAAGCTAACAACCTTACGAAAACAATCAATTTTTGCATGATGAGTAGTTAACCAATCAATCCCTAGAATCACGTCAAATGCAAGTATTTTTAATGAAATAAGATCGACAGGTAATGTGTGGGTACCAACTTGAACCAAACAAGACTTATAAACCGTGGATGTAATGAAGGTTTCTCCCAATGGAGTTTCAACAGATAAGTCAAAGTCTAATTTCTCCGGAATCAAATTTAATCGATGAGCGCAAGTAGGAGAAATAAAAGAATGGGTAGAACCGGTATCAAATAAAGTATAGACTTCGTTAGAGTTTATGATAAGCTTACCCGTGATGACCTCATTCGGGTTCCTTGCTTTCTGGGAGGTCACAACAAACGCTCTCCCTTGCACTACCGATTTTGACTTTTCTGGGACGGCCTTTGGTGTCTCCATCTTGGCTGAACTTGTTTTTGGTAAACGACAAAATCGAGCTAAATGACCTTCTCTTCCACAATTATAACATGCTTTAGACGGCATCGCGCAGTTTGGACTGATGTGCCCCTCCCCTCCGCATTTGAAACATATGATAGGTGGTCGTTCTCCTTCCTTAACAACGGGTGCTGGTGCTGACGTCTTTCCATCATTGTTGAATCTCCTCTTCTTGAAATGACCATTCTTATTATTTTGGCCCTGATTACCACCGAAGTGGTTACCATTTTGGGCCTGTTGATTCCCTCCACGCTTGTTGTCACCGCTTCGATGACTGCTCTCACTGGTATTATCATTTTGCCGACTGCTCTCTTTTGGTTGCGTTGACTCGTTATCGCGCTCCACTAACTGAGCCCTATTCACAACATCTGAATACAAACACAGTTTATGAGAAATAAGATGTTGACGTATCTCAGGTTTCAAACCTCGCAAAAATATTCGCGTCATTCGCTCTTCATTATCCACCAAGTGGGACGCAAACCGGGATAACTCAGCAAATTTAGCCTCATACTGCGACACGGTCATATTATTCTGCTCCAATTTGATGAACTCCACCTCCTTCATGTGACGAACACTTTCGGGAAAGTATTTGTCATTGAACAGCTCTTGAAACTTCTCCCAAGACATCTTCAGTGCGGCAGGTTGAGTACGCTTAATCGATTCCCACCAGTAATCTGCCTCTCCTCGCAACATAAAGGCGGCAAAGGGAACCTTTTGCTCCTCGGAGCATCCCAAGACATCAAATATCTTGGTAATCTGCTTTATCCATGTTTCCGCTATAAGTGGTTTTGGCTCTCCCTTAAACTCTGGTGGTCCCAGCTCCTTGAACTGTTTAGCGGTGACCGTCCGAGAGTTTTCAGTGTTTCCACCTATATTTTGGACAGGAGCCGCTCTCGCCTACTGTTGCATGAACTGCATAAAGTTTCTGAACATTCCATCATTCATCATCTGGTCAGTGTTGTTGTTTGCATGAGGATTGTCACCTTCCTGATGCACATTATCCTGATTATTGATATGTGGTGAATCAACAGTCGCCTGTGCTCCATTGCTATTCTCAACATTCTCAGATGCCATTTTCAGATACTGCCACAAAATAAAAGTTAATTGATATGTCATATATTATCCTTATATTATGACCGACCAATTAAATACCATGCAAATAAACTTAGGTAGGTCATACTAGCGAAGGAATTCCCCGTCTCTCCCCTCCTAGTTCTATTCTCACATCTTAGCCAGGGATCATATCCCTAAGCTCTGATACCAACTGTGACGCCCCCAAAATTAGGTATACATCACCCATCTTGGGTCGTCAGATACATAGTACAGAATACAAATACAACTTACTAATACAACTGTCGTGTACAATACGACAAAACATAAACTGTGAGTTTGAATACAAATATTATCTTCTAGAGAGTATTCATACTCAAAAGGAGTCCTCATTACATTTATTAACACACCATTACATAGAATAGTGAGGACTACTAACTAATACTATCATTCGGACCATCACTCCGTTCCCCGACTTGTCCCAGCTACGTTCTCATTTCCTGAAGAGAATAGTGAAAGAAAGGGTGAGCTCAACTAGCCCAATAAGAAATATTATGACTGAGATAATTCAGAATAAATTATCATTAGCCTTCAACAATGATAAACTGATAAAATATAATAGACATCAAGTTTAACTGCAGCGGAACAAGCAATCCATTAAAAGAGTCAAGTAGAAAATAAACTCTACTATCTTTTATGTTTTAAAAGGTTTTTCAACACTGTTATCGCTGGGACTCAGCTTAATAAAATAATTCACATCATCGAATCACCCCTGCACTACGGCCAAGGATATTCGTGTATTCATTAATGGTCATGATCATGCCAACAACTATCCATCAACGCACTACAGGCCAATGAGGACTTTTACCACATCATTTGTAACATTACGGTCATGATTATACCGAATAATCCATGGTCATAATCATACCAAGTCCATCTATGCACTACAGGCCACAGATGACTTTTAACATTTTATAAACATGAGGATGATGACAATGATATAAGAATTCAATAAAACAAGTTCAAGAATTAATTTATCCAAGAATTAACAACGTCCAAATTGTCAACATGATACTACTTTGTGGAGTAAAATTCAAGAATGGTTAGAAGAATATTTTCATGAAAAGATACTGGATGAAACGCAATTATCAAAGATATTTCACAAATTTCATGGAGTATAGAAGTCAAAACTTAACCAACTGAGTATAATAAAAAATGAAATAACAAAAGAAATCACCATGCATGCGATAGACCGCACAGACAGGTTATTCCCACAGAATAATAAATAATGGAACCAGGTCCGGCGTAAAACGCACAGACAGGATATTCCAACAGAATAATAATAAAGACGGAACCAGGTCCGGTGTAAAATACACAGACAGGATGTTCCAACAGAATAATAATAAAGACGGAACCAGGTCCGGTGTAAAACACACAGACAGGATGTTCCAACAGAATAATAATAAAGACGGAACCAGGTCCGGTGTAAAACACACAGACAGGATGTTCCAACAGAATAATAATAAAAACGGAACCAGGTCCGGTGTAAAACACACGGACAGGATGTTCCAACAGAATAATAAAAGAATGTCACCAAGTATAGGGTAGACCGCGTATACAGGTTATTCCAACAGAAAAATAAGAAATGGAATAACAACAGTTCTCTTCATGAATAAGAAAGAATAACACCCCTTACCGTTTTAAAGAAAAGCTGAAATAAGGAAGTAGTTAAGTAGCAGAATACTCTTCTTCTCTCTCTCTATAGTTTCTCTCTATAGCTTCTCTCTCTAGAGTTCAGTGAATTCGTAAGAAATAATGAAGGAATGAGCTGCTATTTATAGAAAAATAGAATGCATAGTAACTAATCCATGAACGGTCCAGATTGATTACTTTAATCTGACGGTCCATATTTAAAGAAAAATCTTTTAAATAAAATATAATATATTCTATTTATAGAATAACTTTAATAAAGTATTATGTTTTATATAAAAAGATGTTTCTATTTTATTACGTTAATAATACGAATAAAACAAAACGTCATTATCGCTAAATAATTCATATTATTAACTGACAATAATTGAATCAAACTGAGTGACTTCTCACATAAGCATTAATAATCAATACCGTGTGCTACTATGCAACCACACGTATTACTGTACTTTTACTACCGAGTAGTTCAACAGTAACAATGGTAAAACTTCCGCCGTTATTTTTAATAAAATATTTTTGTCGTTTTCTCAATCCGACAATAATTCCGTTGTGGGGTCCACCAATGATTGTGTCGTTGTACGAATATTCCCTGTTAAAACGAATATTCCCCGACCAATCGAATATTATATAACAACTTGCGTACTTTGTAAAATTTATAAATATTACCCACAACTATAACATTATATCAAATTAACTCCATAATATTCAAAAATGATATTTATAGAAAATTCATCTTTATTTATAAAAGTTGGGGTCTTACACCAACCACTTCTCCAATTCCGTTCGGTGTGGGGAACTTGATCTTGATATGAGGGATCGAAGTCACCGCCTGAAGAACTGTTAATTCTGGTATACCCAAGATTACGTTATACGACAAATCTACTTACACCACAAAGAATTTACACATAATTTCCACCTGCTGAGGAGTTGTCCTGAAGACCACTAGCAACTCAATTGTCCTTGCAACCTTCACTGATTCATTGTTGAACCCATACAATGGTAGTTCTTGGCCGATGTCCATCTTTCTGCCATCCAAGTCCATCCTCTGATAGGCATGAGCATATAGAATGTCGACTGACGAACCGTTGTCTATCATCATTCGCTTCTTATCAACAGAACCCACTTGTGCAGTAATTACCAATGCACCCTCATGTGGTTCGATTGGTTCTATAGGAAAGTCATCATCAGTAAAGGATATCACTGAATTGGGGTATGGTCTTTCACGCCTTACTGGCTGATCAGACACAGATAGTACCGCATCCAGGAATCCCCGCTGGTTCTTCACTGTAAGTCTATAACCCTCCCAACAGACCCGCCTGTGATCACATCCACCACCCGTCGTATCACCTGGATCTGATCCTGTTGATGGGGATGGGTCATCGGGTTTGATACAGGGGTGTTGTGCGCCTGTTATACTCCTAAAGTATCTCGTCTTGCAACATACTGTACCAAATCCCCATTCTGCATGTTCTTTTTAATCAAGTCCATTAGACCGCAAAAAGTCTCGTAGAATGTCCAACCGTCTCATGGTAATCACAATACTTTCTCATATTACCCCTGTTCCCCTTTATGTTGTCACTAGGTGGCTCGAAATAAGGCTTGTTCTTTATCTCTTATAGAATAGTTACCCGATCAGTGTTGAGCTTAGTGTAGATTTTGTTAACTTTCTGGCTCGAGAAAGGTGGGCGTCCTCCTCCCGAACCACCATTGTTGCTATTGTACCTCTTCTGGTAGCCATTAAATTTATCATTGTTACCGCTATAGTTTTTCTGGTATCCATCGATCTTGTTATTGTTTTTATCCTTATCCTTATCCTTCGACTTCTCAGACGTGCCCTATTTCAGACTAGTCATCGCCTCCTCCACCACTATGAATCCTTTCGCTTTCTCAAAGGCTTCAGCCAAGCTCTTCAGATGGTTGAACATTAACTTTTTCACCAATTTTTTGAATCTCACAAGGTCCAACCCATTCTAAAAGAGGCCTACAGCCTGAAGGTCATTTAAATCCGTAACTTGACCAACTGCCTCCCGAAACCGCTTTACATACTGGCCCAAAGTCTCATTCGATTACTGTCAGATTTGAGACAATGATCCGGTTGGCTTACCCCTCCTTTTATTACTACCGAACTGAGTGTGAAATTTATCCCAAAGCTCTTCCCATGATGAAACAGAGTTCAGGGCCAGGGTCATCATCCACTGTCTGGCATCCTTCCTCAGGGTTGTCATAAACGTATGACACTTGGCCTCATTTGAATAGTCATAATAGTCTATCAACCGATTGTAGGCCTGATTATGTTTATAAGGGTCCCCCGACCCATCGTAGCTTTCCATATGGGGGAGCTTCTTGCTCGGATATGCCTTCTCTCGAACAATCTCATGGGAGAATGGTGCAGATTTCTTGGTCGTACTCCCCTTTGCCTGCCTAACTTTAGCTAACTCCTTCTGCAACTCTTCCAGTTTCTTAGCCAACGTCTCTACCCCATCCGTCTTCAGAGGCGTACTCTTTCGGATCGGGTCCTGCCTCCTTTGGTCTGGATGATCATTCTCTTCCGAACTAGCCGACCTAGAACAACTTCGACGCCTGCTTCCACTGCACCAGGAATTTTTTTGGACAGTATGTCTTGGACCAGTTTTCGAACGTACGATCGCCTAATCTGTTTCTTTCCAGAGAGCGGCTCCGAAGCATGCTCTCGTTCGCCTAGAGGTATCCGGATGACATGTCCTGGACTGTCTGTTTGGCGATCGCCCCCACCTTCGGATGTAGCTGGAGCCAGCATCCTCTCTATCTACCATATGAACCATCTATTTGACAATTTCCTCCTTCTATAGTAGTAAGGCCTTCAATGCATCATCCATCTCTTGCGCCTTTTTTGCCAAGCCGATTTCCTGTAATCCTGATCATCACGAAGCCGTGTTCGTGACGGTGTGCCCCCTACACGCCTCCTGTCTTTTGTCTCCTTGCTGGCCGTTGAGAACAGCCTTCGCCTAACATCATCTTTGTCAACATCCCTTGGCCCTACCGAATGACTGTGCGGGCCTAGCCTGTCCTGGATGCTTTTGGATGGTCCCAACCTATCTTTAGCTGATCCTCTTGGTTGAGAGGTCCTCATGTCGTTGACTGCCCAATGCCAGAAACTGTTTTGCTATTCATCATGATTCCAACCGAGAAAACTACCGTTGTGATTGAAAATTAACAACACTCGAAAGTCCTCTTTCTAGCGCCAATGTTAACGCCAAGATCCGTTCACGCGCTCCAATTACCAAAGCGAATCCAATCCTGCACAAAAACGGGTAAACACCAAAAGCTTGACGGCTTGGGCCGCCGGGGGATAGCTTCGGTGTAAGAATAAGTACAGGCTGAATATGGTTAACAATGGAGGCTTAATGCTCTAGTGCTGGAAAGTAATAATTGTGAGTGTACCTTAGAATCAGGGTAAAACCTTGTATTTATAGTGATCTCACCACCATCATAGAGTCCTTCCCAACATTGGATTATGGTTCCTCATTAGGTATAATTTCTTAACGGGATTGAATAAAATCTTCTAAAAAGAAGGGAGTTGGATCAAATCCCAACTCCTCCATCTGAATCTAGAAACCAAATATAATTGGAAATCGTTAACTCCTTAAAATACTCCAACCACCAAATCATATTCCCACACGAGTTAAAATTACCCCACATGGACCCTAACCCATTATATACTCTAGGGCCCAAATATCCATAGCCCAACAACCATATATATTATTTTCCATAATATCTCAAGTTAATTTAAATAGTTAAACTTAATCTAACATGAAATATGTTAGAATGGATGAAGTATCTTATTTCCGCCATGATAGCCAACAAGCAGCTCAAAGACCGACTAACCACCTCGTTCAGTACCCATCTTTGATCTGTCCCAAATACACCAAAAAAACACAGAAAAAGACTTATCCGCAGTGACCTAAACCCTGATTTGAAAATGAAAGATCGAGTCACATTAATTCGGACAGAAGCACACATTTGCTTGAAGTAATCTAATTCTTGGGTAAGTTGAAAAAGAGTTGCCAAAGTTTTCTTCCGACTTACAATTGCAACATGTGAACCATCTGATTGGATATATATATATATATATATATATATATATATATATATATATATATATATATATATATATATATTGTGAAAATATTATAAAGTCTATACGTGAAGTAATTTTCGTTGTAAAATAATTCCAAAATTAAATTTTTTTTTTAATTTTTTGAAGTCAAAATCCTAAAATTTGAAATTAACTTTTCAACCATAATATTAAACTAATATTTCATTTTTTTTTGTCCACACCAACTAAACTTAATTCCAATAAATTCTCTTGGCCCAAGGCCCCGAGCACATATAGTGGCCGCTTTAGGGGTGATACATCATTATGTAGAATACGACTATTGCACTTAGGATCTAAATAATACTAATAGTAACACAACTTTGAAAATATATTTTAGTTTCTGAATGAAATACTTTCCTCAAATAAATATAGCAGTTGAAATATAATAGTGTATACTCCCTTTCTCTAAAACTGACTGTCCTATTGACTAGTTTATTTATTTATTTACTTTTGGCACATATTAGTTATTTGCAGGTCATATAATAAAATGATAATTTTTCTCGATGAGTTATTTAATTTTTCAATATTAAATATCTTAAGACTAAATTTTAATATTTGAGAAACATATTTTAAAAAGCATTATGTTTAAAATGTGTACCCTAATTTAGTGTTAATTGATTCATGATTCAATGGGGTACGTAAAATGAAGTCAAAATCAAAAACATCACTTTTCGTGATACAAAGTATGATACAGGATTTCAAATTGCCTAAACGTTAAAAAAAATTATTTGAAACGTGGTACGACAAAATTAAATTTTTAAAAAGATATAACTAAAATTAGTTGACATATAATTAAAGTTAGTTAAATTATTTTTAAGCAGTGTAACTATAAGCGTATACTCAACGAGATTAAATCATATAATAAACTGTTTTATATTTACTCATGTAATACTATACTAGATATTTTAGGATGATTCTAGATTGTGGATTGTAATTTTTCATTAGATTTGATCTTAATCATTCATTGGTTGTGTAGCGCAAAAGCTATATATATATATATATATATATATATATATATATATATATATATATATATATATATATAAGAGGTTATTCTCCATTAACTTGTCTATCATAAATCAAAGTTGTAATTATGTTTGTATATATATAAATGTTTAAATAAACAAGAGAAAAATATTTTGGATAATATTTTAAAATAAAGTGTATCATATTTTAAAATGTTTTTACCAAAATACAATTTCCTACTATATTAAAGTTTTCTAACTACCCAAACAAACTTTAATAAAAAAAACTATTTTAACAAATGACATAGTTTATTTTGATGCGACTATATATGACTTGCCAAGAAAGACTTGTGTACATATATAATGTTTATTTGTAATGGTTCCAATCGGAATAAAAAAGCTCAATTTCTTGCCCTCTCTAAACATGAGTTTGGACAATACTCCTAATCAATCCTAATATATAAAGGGCCGAAAGGATGATCCTTCGATTTAAAAACTCAGTGAGTCAGCTCTTAAATAATTTAGAATTAAGTCAATCAATTGGAAAACTCACCTGATTTTGGAATCGATTCTATCGTTCAATCCACAAAACTGACGGTGTCTCTTCAAATTCCTATTCCTCTTTCAGTTTCTTCTCCTTTCTGCTCATATACTGCCATGCCATGCCATGCCATGCCGAACCCAAATGAAATGCTTCTAGAGAGAGAGAGAAAGAAAGAGAGAGAGAGAGAGAGAGAACAGATAACCAAGAACTCAAACTTAAAAAGCCATTCTTCTAACTCCGAATATCAGGTAAATTAATGTATGGTTCTTATTTTAAATTCCTAAAGTTTTCTCTCTCCTCACCTAATTCAATTCTTGAGTTGCAGGTTTTAGATTCCTTTGATTCTCTGTCCGCGCGAGAGCTATGGCTAAAAACAGGAACAAGATATCACCTCTGATAAGGCGACAATAGATGTATCTCAAGGTACTACTGATTTATTGTTTCTCTATGTGATTTTGCTTTTGCCTTTTTTACCTCTTCAAAATGTTTCTAATTTCACTGATTTATTTTTAAAATTTTATTTATAAATTTATGCAAAAGTAATTAGTCCTCGAAATATTCATTGTTTTTGCAGCTATGGGCACGTCCGAGGTTTTAGTTCCCAGTCAACCTCTCACACCTTCCATCAGGTCACCTCAGTTTAAGGCTCTATTTTTTTCAGTAACATGAATCTATATGTATTATTATTACCTATGTTTTACATAAAGAATTCATTGAATTCATTAAGTAAATTAGTGATGACATGATGATGAACTTAATGATGGTCACCCCGAGAACATGATTGTATCATTTTATATTATCAAAAATCTCATTGACTATAAGTAAATGGAATATTGGAATGTGTTGTGTGTATATGTAATAGGTATAGAATTATAAAAAATGTTGAGCTCTGATTGTAACAGCAATTACCCGGTTAAAATAGAAAGTCAGAAAAGAAAATAAGTAGTCTGCAGGACACTCTAGAGATATTTTTTTGGATTTTTTTTCTAACATTTAACTGATATTACTAGCAAAATCATTGTTGAAACAAATTTTGTCTACCTTTTTCAGATACAACCTTAATATTTGGAAAAAAGAAAGTCAACAAAGAAAATGTCCCCCCCCCCCTTTTAAAGAACCCTCATTTGTAAAAGGAATGACTACTATAGTAGTATAATTTTGTGATGTTAGCTACTGTTTGTAACTATTTACTTTTCTTTTTTAGGAAGTTGAATTACCATATATGATCTTCATCGATTGATAATTAGTAAATTTTCTCATATATTTGCAAATTGTAAATTTGTGACATTCCTCCATATGTGGTACTTTGACACCACACATCGCTTACAATAATGTTTAGATAGTATAATAGTCACATTCATCAAAATGCTATGTGAGAAATTATGAATTGTATTGTGTCACTATAGTTTTTCTTTGGGGGGGAGGGGGAGGGGGAGTGGGAGGGGGAGGGGAGTATTATCAACTTATCTTGAAGGAGGTGAGGATTATTACATATATGATGAGCTTGGAAAATGTGGTCTATGGAATATTTCAAGTTGAAAAGAAGGTAGCAGACTAAGACCCGATTCCTGCGTTGTTGGAAGAGTACAATGTGCTGATTCTTGGTTAAAGTGTTGGCTTTATTTTATATGGTTAAACTGCCGAGTGGATGTTTGGATGAATTTTTTGGGCTTATGTTGAAGTTTTAAGAAATTAACCAAGAAGCGCTTACTATTTTCTTTCTTACAAATTTTGTCTAATTGACAACGCTCTTGCCTTGCCTCTCTTGACAAGGCTAAAGTGTAAAATGTCATGCAAGCACTTTTATAGATACTGATTGTACGCGACATCCTTTTGTAATTATTTTCTTGGTAATGAAGCAATCATTAGGAAGTGAGAAAAATCAATGAAAAGATAGTTATACGGGCCCTTAAATTTTGAAATGTTACTTTTAATCCACATAATCTTCCACTTATCAGTTAAAGGGAGGAAAAAGAGAAATACAAAAACTAATGACAGTTGACAATGAAGATACTTTGCATATTTTAAATGATACATTCCATCTTTACGTGCTACTTAAGTCTGAAGATTGCTTCAATTTTTTTCAACTCTTTCTACCTTTGATATCTTGTTGTGGTTTAGATAATCTTTTTCGTTTTATACTTACTTCTCTCATCTTGCAACTTTTCCAATACAGGAATGTGAAGAAGGGGGTACAAATGAAGAGAACAAAGACTGTAAACTAGATATCTCATCAACATTTTCCTAAATCCCTTTTTGCTTTTTCTATTTTTGCGTTAGCTACTAGAATGGTAATGAATTAAACCGTGAGATTTGTCTGAACAAAGAATGGAAAAAATAAATAGGGAATAATTTAGATTTTAAATGTTTTGATTTCTTGCGGGTTAATTTGGTTGGAGGATATTATGACGCAGGGGACAATGTGAAGTTTCAACTGCCCATGGCATTTACAGTGACAATGATGTCATGGAGCATTTTAGAGTATGGACAACAAATGGCTTCAAGTGGAGAGCTTGGAAATGCCAAAGATGTTGTTAAGTGGGGAACTGAATACCTTATTAAAGGCCATCCAGAACCCAATGTTTTCTATGGAGAGGTACTCTACTGCCACTATTTCTTCAGTTTGTGCATCTTTTATTTTGTTAGTATATGAGATTGTACTAACATATGATTTTTAAGTATTAATTTTTTTGTGTTACTAATTATTGTTGGCATAGATTTGGTTTCATCTCATTATACTTTTGTTTTATGTGATGGCTACTTAGTTGGATCTATTAATAGTGTTTGAGGTGGGATTATCTTGATCTTTTTAGGTAGTACGTACTAGGGAGTATTGTATTTTATGGTGTTTTTTTAGCTTGAATTTGTATGATTATGCGCCTTTATTGTTGTGTAAAGGAAAAATCAAACAAATAATTACTACTAAAAACAAATAATTACTACTAAAGATTGTATGAATGAAGGATTTTGATGGCTAGCCCCGTTTTACGATTTTATTTTGTTTTTAAAACTACTTTCACTCTGGGTAAACAAAGCATTTCTTTGTCCGATAGTTTTGTACCTCTAGCTTCCTAATCTTCTTGGCTGAGGAAGCTTTAGCCTTGATGTTGTGACAACAAGGATTGGTCAGTTTGTGGGATTTTCTGGCAAACTTAAATAATGGAAAAGGGATTTGATGATAAAACTAGATAATTTTCTTAACTGACATTTTGTTGTCCAAGTATTATGCTTAATTATGGAAGATATGGTAAAAGATTATCTATATGATTGTTTTTATATCATTTTGTGCTGATGGAGTGGCTTTATATAATAACTTTGCAGGTGTGACAGTCAGTTTATTAAAAAAATTTGAGTAGATGTTCAAAGTATGTATCTCTCTGTCAATTCTTTTTTCTAATATTGATTGATCTCAAAACTTAATCTGAAATTGTGGGCTATGACTTGGTACATGAATAGTATAGTCTCATTCTCTTTTTGACATAAATGTTTGACAAATTATTAAATTTATTATTCAAACTAGCCCGTGCATTGCACGTGCTATCAACTAGTATAAGATTAATTTGCACTATGAGTTAATTTAAAATATTTGGCAATTTAAAATTGATATGTTATTTAATTGTAAACAATACAATTACAAAATTGTAAAATATTTTAAAAAATATTAATGCTTATTAAAAAAATAAAAAATTATGAGTTTGACCTTTGGTAACAAATAAACTATCCTCTATCAGAATATTGGTTTGGAGTGCATTTATAATCTCACAATTAGATATCAAATTGTGTGACTTCCATTTCGAATTACAAGGGGCGAAACACATTCCAAGATTTTACTAACCTGTGTTAAAAATTTACAGCTTGGCTACCATGGTTAAGCACCGTCATTATGTATTCAAATTATATAAGTCAACACCCCAAACGCACTAAACCAATCAAGCTTCCAAGCTCATCATTTAGAGCCTTTTGTGCATCAACACAACAAGGGCGATATTAAAATAAAATAAAATAATCAGGCCAAATAGTCTGGTAGGTTGGCTTAGCATATAAGGACTAATACTACATTTGAATTGAAGGAATGGAGAATGGAGAATGGAGAATGGAGAATGGAGAATGGAGAATGGAGAATGGAGAATGATTCATTCCATTCTAGTTGGAATGAGTTATTCCATACTCTCTCTTCCACAAAGAATAAAATTCATAAATTTGGGAGGAATCAACCCATTCTAATCGCAACCAAACACAATTTTTTTCATTGCATTCATATCTTTATTACCTCAATCTAAACGTAACATAATCATATGCGTGGCCCATATGAATTGTATCAAATATGAAACTTGAGCCCATTAAATCAACCTACCATACAATTTTGCAAGGCTTCTTATCTAGCCCTTTTGCTAACTGGGCTTCACAGTACTCCCTTCGGCGGGCTCCTAGCTTATATTAGCAAATAGTATTTGAGCCAGTTGAGAGCATTCACAACATTTTTTCCTAATAAATTTTAGGGTCCTTTACATAAGTATACAACAAATAGAAAGTAATTACAAGAAAAGTGCATCAACCAAATAATTACAAAAAGAGTGTAATTAGATCCTATATTACAAAAATAGTACAATTCACATTAATAAAGAAACCTAAAATCAAGGATAAATTAACTGTCATAATTAATAATTCAAATTCAAAAATTTGGATCTAACAACAAAAATAAATTCAAATTCAAACTAATAATTTAAATTCAAATCTTCATCTCCCTCACATACACTTTAAAATAATAATTAACAAATAAATAAATAAATAAATAAAATATTTGTACACGTAAATTATTATAACTTTGAATACTTGTTACATGCCTTTCACAAAGGCGAGAGAGACAGAGAGGGAGGCCTCGATGGTCGTGCAATATAGGGGAGAGAGAGAGAGTACAAGTTGAGTCTTAATTTCTGAACTTCTATATCTGTGCTAGTCCCTTCCTTCATTTGCAGTTTTTACATTCACTTCATCATCCCATTTCTCCATCCAACTCTTTTCAGACACTCCCTGCAATCTTCTCTCTCTAAAATTAATCATCTACATCTATCTATCTAGATATTCAACTACTCCTACTAGTACGCTATTTCCCAAAGGAAGGCATCCATCTATTTCTTTTCTTCAAGCTCATCAGACAAATACATACACACACACATACATGGATTCTTCTTCTTCTTCTTCTACTCATCCTAACCAGAAACTACAACTATTTTGTAACAACAGTCGACAACGATGGAAGATTACAAGGTCACCACGACCACCAGTTCTTAGAACAACCACATCGCTTCAAATTTTTTTTTCGTCCTCTGCCGATTCGCCATTATCATTTTCTCTCTCTTCCTCCTTTTCTTGTACCTTCTCTGCTCCGACCTCATTTCTCTACTACAACCATGTCTACATTTATACCAAGGTAACCAATAAAAAATAGAACACTGCATAGGAAAGATAGAGATAGGAGAGTGATGTGTAATATAATATTGATAACCAAATCTTCGTACCAAGGTAACCAAACATTTATACCAAGGTAACCAAATCTTTATACCAAGGTAACCAAATCTACCTCCACATCTGCAGTATGAATTTGTTTGGCAACCAAATTCATGAAAGTAAATAAAAAATAGAACACTGCATAGGAAGGAGAGAGATAAGAGAGTGATGTGCATGTAATGTAATATTGATAACCAAATCTTCGTATTAAGGTAACCAAACATTTATACCTAGGTAACCAAACCTTTATACCAATGTAACCAAATCTACCTCCACACCTGCATTATGAATTTGTTACTTTGGTCTAAAAGTTTGGCAACCAATTTCATGAAGGTTTACATGATGCTTACCAACTGCATGGTACAAAGTTTGGTTACCTTTGTATAAAAAGTTTGGCAACTAACTGCTTGAAGGTTGGCTATTCATCACATTCAAAATAAATTGGTAACCTAATAATACTGAATTGATTACCTTGGTATGAATGTTTGGTTACCTTGCTCGTATTTTGACTGAAGGAGCCTTCAGTTAGGATCTGAATATTTGATTTTGTTATACTTCTATGTTGATTATTTGCTTGCATTTGTGCTTCTAAACTTTGAAATTTGCTAACTTTGTGATCAACTGCAGCAGATAGGACACCACAAAAATTTTTAGTGAGGTCTGGAGGTATAACAGGGGCTGTTCCACCATCCTCTACTTCACTAAGAGGAATTGAACTAGATAGATCCATATTGCCAATTCTTTTGGATTTTCTAGCCTCAATGTGACCATTTCCCTAGTAATCATCACATTCTTCAGGTTCTATTGGAGTTGATAACTTCAAAGCCTGCTGATCAAGAAACGTCTCGTCTCTTTTGTCTATTGCTGACCTATTTTCGTCATCTCGTATACCAATAGAACCTGAGCCAGTGCAGCTGGACCAAATCCACGACTTTAAAAGAAAAAATGCAGGGTTGTCCGCTAGCTTTATATTTGGTCTATTTAATAGTAGAGTATATCTTTTGGACCCAATCTCGAAACTCTGATGGAAAGAAGTTCGGCGGAGGGGAATAGAAGGGAGGAAGAGAAAGTAGCTGAATTGCAACCTATTAAAACACTCAACTAAATTAAAGGGATAAGAATGCACTAATTTTGTAAATAAAATATTGCATATGCACTAATTTGTAAATATTTTATGAGTGCACTATTGATGTAATTATTTTTAAAAATGTATTAAAAATTGTAATTGTTCCTAAATTTTGTAAGACCCAAACTTTTATAAATAAAGATGAATTTTCTATAAATATCATTTTTGAATATTATGGAGTTAATTTGATATAATGTTATAGTTGTGAGTAATATTTATAAATTTTGCAAAGTACGCAAGTTGTTATATAATATTCGATTGGTCGAGAAATATTCGTTTTAACAGAGAATATTCGTACAACGGCACAATCATTGGTGGACCCCACAAAGGAATTATTGTCGGATTGAGAAAACGACAAAAATATTTTATTAAAAATAACGGCGGAAGTTTTACCATTGTTACTGTTGAACTACTCGGTAGTAAAAGTACAGTAATACGTGTGGTTTCATAGTAGCACACGGTATTGATTATTAATGCTTATGTAAGAAGTCACTCATTTTGATTCAATTATTGTCAGTTAATAATATGAATTATTTAGCGATAATGACGTTTTGTTTTATTCTTATTATTAACGTAATAAAACAGAAATATCTTTTTATATAAAACAGAATACTTTATTAAAGTTATTCTATAAATAGAATATATTATATTTTATTTAAAAGATTTTTCTTTAAATATGGACCGTCAGATTAAAGTAATCAATCTGGACCGTTCATGGATTAGTTACTATGCATTCTATTTTTCTATAAATAGCAGCTCATTCCTTCATTATTTCTTACGAATTCACTGAACTCTAGAGAGAGAAACTATAGAGAGAAACTATAGAGAGAGAGAAGAAGAGTATTCTACTACTTAACTACTTCCTTATTTCAGCTCTTCTTTAAAACGGTAAGGGGTGTTATTCTTTCTTATTCATGAAGAGAACTGTTGTTATTCAATTTCTTATTATTCTGTTGAAATAACCTGTATACGCGGTCTACCCTATACTTGGTGACATTCTTCTATTATTCTGTTGGAACATCCTGTCTGTGTGTTTTACACCGGACCTGGTTTCGTTTTTATTATTATTCTGTTGGAACATCATGTCTGTGTGTTTTACACCGGACCTGGTTCCGTTTTTATTATTATTCTGTTGGAACATCATGTCTGTGTGTTTTACACCGGACCTGGTTCCGTTTTTATTATTATTCTGTTGGAAAATTATGTCTGTGTGTTTTACACCGGACCTGGTTCCGTTATTTATTATTCTGTCGGAATATCCTGTCTGTGCTTTTACGCCGGACCTGGTTCCATTATTTATTATTCTGTTGGAATAACCTGTCTGTGTGGTCTATCGTATGCATGGTGATTTCTTTTGTTATTCCATTCTTTATTATACTCAGTTGGTTAAGTTTTGACTTCTATACTCCATGAAATTTGTGGAATATCCTTGATAATTGTGTTTCATCCGGTATCTTTTCATGAAAATATTATTCTAAGTATTCTTGAATTTTACTCCACAAAGCAGTATCATGTTGACAATTTGGACGTTGTTAATTCTTGGATAAATTAATTCTTGAACTTGTTTTATTGAATTCTTATATCATTGTCATCATCCTCATGTTTATAAAATATTGAAAGTCATCTGTGGCATGTAGTGCATAGATGGACTTGGTATGATTATGACCAGGGATTATTCGGTATAATCATGACCGTAATGTTACAAATGATGTGGTAAAAGTCTTCATTGGCCCGTAGTGCATTGATGGACAGTTGTTGGCATGATCATGACCATTAATGAATACACGAATATCCTTGTCCGTAGTGCAGGGGTGATTCGATGATGTGGATTATTTTATTAAGCTGAGTCCCAGCGATAACAGTGTTGAAAAACCTTTTAAATCATAAAAGATAGTAGAGTTTTTCTACTTGACTCTTTTAATGGATTGCTTGTTCCGCTGTAGTTAAACTTGATGTCTATTATATTTTATCAGTTTAACATTGTTGAAGGCTAATGATAATTTATTCTGCATTATCTTAGTCATAATATTTCTTACTGGGCTAGTTGAGCTCACCCTTTCTTTCACTGTTCTCTTCAGGAAATGAGAACGTAGCTGGGACAAGTCGGGAAACGGAGTGAAATGTATTAGTTAGTAGTCCTCACTATTCTATGTAATAGTGTGTTAATAAATGTAATGAGGACTCCTTTTGAGTATGAATACTCTCTAGAAGATAATATTTGTATTCAAACTCACAGTTTATGTTTTGTCGTATTGTACACGACAGTTGTATCTATATTCTGTATTTGTACGACCCAAGATGGGTGATGTATACCTAATTTTGGAGGCGTCACAGTTGGTATCAGAGCTTAGGGATATGATCCCTGGCTAAGATGTGAGAATAGAACTAGGGGGAGAGACGGGGAATTCTTTCGCTAGTATGACCTACCTAAGTTTATTTGCATGGTATTTAATTGGTCGGTCATAATATAAGGATAATATATGACATATCAATTAACTTTTATTTTGTGGCAGTATCTGAAAATGGCATCTGAGAATGTTGAGAATAGCAATGGAGCACAGGCGACTGTTGATTCACCACATATCAATAATCAGGATAATGTGCATCAGGAAGGTGACAATCCTCATGCAAACAACAACACTGACCAGATGATGAATGATGGAATGTTCAGAAACTTTATGCAGTTCATGCAACAGCAAGCGAGAGCGGCTCCTATCCAAAATATAGGTGGAAGCACTGAAAACTCTCGGACGGTCACCGCTAAACAGTTCAAGGAGCTGGGACCACCAGAGTTTAACGGAGAGCCAAAACCACTTATAGCTGAAATATGGATAAAGTAGATTACCAAGATATTTGATGTCTTGGGATGCTCCGAGGAGCAAAAAGTTCCGTTTGCCGCCTTTATGTTGCGAGGAGAGGCAGATTACTGGTGGGAATCGATTAAGCGTACTCAACCTGTCGCACTGAAGATGTCTTGGGAGAAGTTCCAAGAGCTGTTCAATGACAAATACTTTCCCAAAAGTGTTCGTCACATGAAGGAGGTGGAGTTCATCAAATTGGAGCAGAATAATATGACCGTGTCGCAGTATGAGGCTAAATTTGCTGAGTTGTCCCGGTTTGCGTCCTACTTGGTGGATAATGAAGAGTGAATGACGCGAATGTTTTTGCGAGGTTTGAAACCTGAGATACGTCAACATCTTATTTCTCATAAACTGTGTTTGTATTCAGATGTTGTGAATAGGGCTCAGTTAGTGGAGCGCGATAACGAGTCAACGCAACCAAAAGAGAGCAGTCGGTAAAATGATAATACCAGTGAGAGCAGTCATTGAAGCGGTGACAACAAGCGTGGAGGGAATCAAAAGGCCAGAAATGGTAACCACTTCGGTGGTAATCAGGGTCAAAACAATAAGAATGGTCATTTCAAGAAGAGGAGATTCAACAATGATGGAAAGACGTCAGCAGCAGCACCCGTTGTTAAGGAAGGAGAACGACCACCTATCATATGTTTTAAATGCGGAGGGGAGGGACACATCAGTCCAAACTGCGCGATGCCGTCTAAAGCATGTTATAATTGTGGAAGAGAAGGTCATTTAGCTCGATTTTGTCGTTTACCAAAAACAAGTTCAGCCAAGATGGAGACACCAAATGCCGTCCCAGAAAAGTCAAAACCGGTAGTGCAAGGGAGAGCGTTTGTTGTGACCTCCCAGAAAGTAAGGAACCCGAATGAGGTCATCACGGGTAAGCTTATCATAAACTCTAACGAAGTCTATACTTTATTTGATACCGGTTCTACCCATTCTTTTATTTCTCCCACTTGCGCTCATCGATTAAATTTGATTCCGGAGAAATTAAACTTTGACTTATCTGTTGAAACTCCATTGGGAGAAACCTTCATTACATCCACGATTTATAAGTCTTGTTTGGTTCAAGTTGGTTCCCACACATTACCTGTCGATCTTATTTCATTAAAAATACTTGCATTTGACGTGATTCTAGGGATTGATTGGTTAACTACTCATCATGTAAAAATTGATTGTTTTCGTAAGGTTGTTAGCTTTCATATTCCTAATCGACCTATTATGTGAATTCAAGCAACCAAATCATTAAAATCAATCGCTGTCATCTCAAGCCATAAAGCTATTCGTTTATTGAAAAACGGATGTCAAGCTTTCTTAGCTCATGTCACGGATCTAAACAAAAATACGTCAGTTTTGAATGATATTTCTATTGTTAATAAATTCCCTGACGTATTCCCTGAAGAACTTCCTGGCCTACCCCCAGAGCGTGAAATTGAATTTTATATCGACTTTGAACCCGGTACAAAGCCCATTTCCAAAGCCCCATATCGAATGGCTCCTATTGAACTTCAGGAGTTAAAGATCCAACTGCAGGAATTGTTAGACATTAGCTTTATTCGTCCTAGTACTTCTCCTTGGGGTGCTCCTGTGCTATTCGTGAAGAAGAAAGATGGAAGTATGCGACTTTGTATTGATTATCGAGAGTTAAATCATGTCACCATCAAAAACAGGTACCCATTGCCACGTATTGATGACCTATTTGACCAGTTGCAAGGAGCACAATTCTTTTCAAAGATTGATCTTCGTTCTGGATATCATCAGCTGAAGGTTAGAACTGAGGATATTCCAAAGACGACTTTTAGAACTCGGTACGGGCATTATGAATTCCTAGTCATGTCCTTTGGATTGACTAATGCTCCTGCTGCCTTCATGGATATGATGAACCGGGTATTCAAGGAATATTTGGATCACTTTGTGGTCGTCTTTATTGATGACATCCTTATTTATTCCAAAAGTCGTGAAGATCATGAGTAACACTTGAGGCTGGTACTCCAAAAGCTTCGTGAATACAAGCTTTATGCCAAGTTGAAGAAATGCGAGTTCTGGCTGGAGGAGGTAGCATTTCTTGGACACGTAGTATCAAGTCGTGGAATATCGGTTGACCCGGCAAAGATTGAAGCTATTCAAAGCTGGGAGCAACCTAAATCAGTGACCGAAGTACATAGCTTTCTTGGTTTAGCTGGTTATTATCGGAGATTCGTGGAAGGATTTTCTCGAATCGCTACTCCATTAACTCAGCTGACTCGGAAAGATACAAAGTTCGGTTGGAGCAAAGAATGTAAGAAGAGTTTTCAAGAACTCAAGTGGAGACTCATTTTAGCACCTGTTCTAACAATATCATCTGGCTCGGAGGGATTTGTCATCTACAGTGATGCTTCGAGCAAAGGGTTGGGATGCGTTCTCATGCAACATGGAAAAGTCATAGCCTATGCATCAAGACAACTCAAGGAATATGAGAGGAATTATCCTACTCATGATCTAGAGTTGGCAGCTGTTGTCTTTGCACTTAAAATTTGAAGGCATTACTTTTATAGGGAGAAGGTGGAGATCTTTACGGATCATAAAAGCCTTAAATATTTCTTCACTCAAAAGGAACTCAACATGCGACAACGACGTTGGCTTGAACTGTTGAAAGATTATGATCATACCATTCAATACCATCCTAGAAAAGCGAACGTGGTAGCTGACGCATTGAGTAGAAGATCATATGCAAGTACGAGTGCGATATTGTCAACACAAAGGCCCATTTTGTGTAACTTGCAAAGGATGGAGATAGAGTTAAAGACTCCAGGGACCCATGTGATGATGGCGAATATACGAGTAGAACCGACTTTAATCGATAAAGTTAAAGCTGCTCAAGCTACAGACCTGGAGCTGATGCTTATGAGGAAGAAAGTGCAAGAAGGTGCTATGCCGGAAGCAAGAATCGATGAAGAAGGAATACTTCGAGTCAACTCCAGACTTTGTGTTCCTAACAACCCTGATTTAAAGTATGAAATCATGATGGAGGCGCACAACACACCGTTTGCAATCCATCCTGGAAGTACCAAAATGTATCATGATCTTCGTCATACATTTTGGTGGAGCAATATGAAGAGAGAGATAGCATTGTTTATCTCAAGGTGTCTAACTTGTCAACGAGTCAAAGCGGAGCATCAAGTACCAAAAGGTCCATTGCAACCACTTGAAATTCCAGAATGGAAGTGGGAGCACATTACCATGGATTTCGTTACCGGTCTTCCTAGGGTTTCTCAAGGTATTGATGCGATTTGGGTCATTGTTGATAGATTGACCAAGTCTGCTCATTTCTTACCGATACGAGAAACTTATACACTTGAACATCTTGCTCGTATGTACATAAACGAGATTGTAAGACTGCATGGTATGCCAGTATCCATAGTTTCTGACCGAGACTCAAGATTCACTTCACGATTTTGGGTTAGTTTACAAAAAGCTATGGGCACGAAGTTACGATTTAGTTCAGCATATCATCGTCAGACGGACGGACAATCAGAGAGGACTATTCAAACTCTAGAAGATCTATTAAGACTCTGTGTCTTTGACTTCAAGGGAAGTTGGGACAAGTTCTTACCATTGGTGGAGTTTTTTTACAACAACAGTTATCAAGCAAGTATTGGCATGGCTCCATTCGAAGCATTGTATGGAAGAAAATATTGTTCTCCAGTATGCTGGGATGAGGTGGGTGAAGCAACGTTGTTGGGACCGGAGTTGGTACGTAGGACTATAGAAAAGATTCAAACGATCCGACAACGTATAAAAACCTCACAAGATCGACAAAAGAGTTATGCTGATCTTCATCGAAAGGACGTAGAATTTGATGTAGGAGATCATGTGTTCTTACGTGTTGCTCCATGGAAAGGAGTTACGAGGAGAGGAAAGCTCAATCCTCGATTTATCGGTCCATTTTTAATCCTCGATCGAGTAGGAACTGTGGCTTATAGACTCGCTTTACCGCAAAGTATGTCTCGTGTTCATAACGTTTTTCACATATCCATGCTACGCAAATATGTGGAAGACCCGAACCACATTATTGAGTTAGAACCGGACGAAATAGCGGAGGATTTGACGTATGAAGAAGTTCCTGTTCAAATCTTGGATAAGAAGGAACATATTCTACGCTCTAAGGTTATACCTCAAGTCAAAGTTTTGTGGAGAAACCACGATGTTGAGGAAATGACTTGGGAGTTAGAATCTGAAATGAAATCAAGGTATCCTTACCTCTTCGACATACCAGGTACGTACCCTAATTTTGAGGGCGAAATTTCATAAGAAGGGGAGGTTGTAAGACCCCAACTTTTATAAATAAAGATGAATTTTCTATAAATATCATTTTTGAATATTATGGAGTTAATTTGATATAATGTTATAGTTGTGGGTAATATTTATAAATTTTGCAAAGTACGCAAGTTGTTATATAATATTCGATTGGTCGGGAAATATTCGTTTTAACAGAGAATATTCGTACAACGGCACAATCATTGGTGGACCCCACAAAGGAATTATTGTCGGATTGAGAAAACGACAAAAATATTTTATTAAAAATAACGGCGGAAGTTTTACCATTGTTACTGTTGAACTACTCGGTAGTAAAAGTACAGTAATACGTGTGGTTGCATAGTAGCACACGGTATTGATTATTAATGCTTATGTGAGAAGTCACTCATTTTGATTCAATTATTCTCAGTTAATAATATGAATTATTTAGCGATAATGACGTTTTGTTTTATTCGTATTATTAACGTAATAAAACAGAAACATCTTTTTATATAAAACAGAATACTTTATTAAAGTTATTCTATAAATAGAATATATTATATTTTATTTAAAAGATTTTTCTTTAAATATGGACCATCAGATTAAAGTAATCAATCTGGACCGTTCATGGATTAGTTACTATGCATTCTATTTTTCTATAAATAGCAGCTCATTCCTTCATTATTTCTTACGAATTCACTGAACTCTAGAGAGAGAAACTATAGAGAGAAACTATAGAGAGAGAGAAGAAGAGTATTCTGCTAGTTAACTACTTCCTTATTTCAGCTCTTCTTTAAAACGGTAAGGGGTGTTATTCTTTCTTATTCATGAAGAGAACTGTTGTTATTCAATTTCTTATTATTCTGTTGAAATAACCTGTATACGCGGTCTACCCTATACTTGGTGACATTCTTCTATTATTCTATTGGAACATCCTGTCTGTGTGTTTTACACCGGACCTGGTTCCGTTTTTATTATTATTCTGTTGGAACATCATGTCTGTGTGTTTTACACCGGACCTGGTTCCGTTTTTATTATTATTCTGTTGGAAAATTATGTCTGTGTGTTTTACACCGGACCTGGTTCCGTTATTTATTATTCTGTCGGAATATCCTGTCTGTGCTTTTACGCCGGACCTGGTTCCATTATTTATTATTCTGTTGGAATAACCTGTCTGTGTGGTCTATCGCATGCATGGTGATTTCTTTTGTTATTCCATTCTTTATTATACTCAGTTGGTTAAGTTTTGACTTCTATACTCCATGAAATTTGTGGAATATCCTTGATAATTGTGTTTCATCCGGTATCTTTTCATGAAAATATTATTCTAAGTATTCTTGAATTTTACTCCACAAAGCAGTATCATGTTGACAATTTGGACGTTGTTAATTCTTGGATAAATTAATTCTTGAACTTGTTTTATTGAATTCTTATATCATTGTCATCATCCTCATGTTTATAAAATGTTGAAAGTCATCTGTGGCATGTAGTGCATAGATGGACTTGGTATGATTATGACCAGGGATTATTCGGTATAATCATGACCGTAATGTTACAAATGATGTGGTAAAAGTCCTCATTGGCCCGTAGTGCATTGATGGACAGTTGTTGGCATGATCATGACCATTAATGAATACACGAATATTCTTGTCCGTAGTGCAGGGGTGATTCGATGATGTGGATTATTTTATTAAGCTGAGTCCCAGCGATAACAGTGTTGAAAAATCTTTTAAATCATAAAAGATAGTAGAGTTTTTCTACTTGACTCTTTTAATGGATTGCTTGTTCCGCTGTAGTTAAACTTGATGTCTATTATATTTTATCAGTTTAACATTGTTGAAGGCTAATGATAATTTATTCTGCATTATCTTAGTCATAATATTTCTTACTGGGCTAGTTGAGCTCACCCTTTCTTTCACTGTTCTCTTCAGGAAATGAGAACGTTGCTGGGGCAAGTCGGGGAACGGAGTGATGGTTCGAATGATATTATTAGTTAGTAGTCCTCACTATTCTATGTAATAGTGTGTTAATAAATGTAATGATGACTCCTTTTGAGTATGAATACTCTCTAGAAGATAATATTTGTATTCAAACTCACAGTTTATGTTTTGTCGTATTGTATACGACAGTTGTATTTGTATTCTGTACTTTGTATCTGACGACCCAAGATGGGTGATGTATACCTAATTTTGGGGGCGTCACAAATTTTATATCCCCAACTTTAAAAAATACATCAACAAATTATTATCTAACAGTTTTATTATCCTTATTTAACTCTCTGTTTTAATCTCTATATATAATTTTACTCATAATGAGGGGGTCAAAAGACGGTTCTCTATGTATGCAAAATGACATTTCACACCCTCATTTAAATGGACAACTCATCAATCATTATTCAACTTATCTTCATTTTCAAATTCTAAAATTAATATTGACTTATTTTTTAAAAATTAATTTCAAACGTATTCAAATTTAAAATTGATATAAATTTATCAATATAATTATAAATATTATAAAAGTACTATTAATTATAAAGTTTATTATTTTCAAATTTTAAATGAATCATATTAATTTTAAATTTAAAAATATCACAAATTAACTTTTTAAAAATTAATATTGATCTTATGTACATTTGCAGTTACAATCCATTCAATACTCACTTCATAAATTACTTAAAATTTAAAATAAAATAAATTTTATTTTATAATGGAATACAATTGATAAATTATACTCTTTTATAAATAATAAGATTATTATTAATTTTTATAAGTCAATTTGATTCATTCTCAAACTTAATAATTTTGCTAAGAATTGTAAAAATAATAAATTTTATAAGTAGTAATATTTTTTTTTCTAAATAAGTTACAATATGTATTGATAAAATTTATATTAATTTAAATTTTAAATTATCACATACTTACTTCAAAAAAAAAAATTAATAAATTAATAGCAATTTTATAATTAAAAACAAGAGGTTGTAGTATATTACATCTATCATAAGCTCTAACGTATGAAGTCAATATAAAGGTTAAATAGTTACATCGGTCAAACTATGTTTTGACATTGGAACTTTCAATTTTAACTTTTAACTTTTAAATTTCATTATTTAAGAAATAAATATAAGAAACCTGTTAGGTATATAGTGAAAAAAATTGAATCTCTATCCTACAAAATAACCTAATAGTACTACAGGGTAGGGATAAATATAAGGAAATTATAATAAATGCTCTGAGAGAGCTAATAAAAATAAAAGAATTTTGCATCCAAAAAAATAAATAAAAAACGAAAGAATTTAAACCTGAAAAGGGAAAAGAAACAAATTTGGGAGAATGACGCTGGCGATAGTAGAATATATTAATTTTTGGTTAAAATGGGCCTTAATTGAGATTTTATATATTTATTACTTCTCAAAAAGTACATGCAAATTATAGGTTACACATGAATGGCATATTCATTAGGTCCACCAAACAGAGCGTAATTATTAATTCACCAAGTTAACCAGATTCACTAACTCATTTTGTTCTTCCTAATTCTTTGTAGTTGAAACAACGAAATGTAAATAGAAATAGAAATAATCATAGAAATTAAATTTATGTAATTTTATAATCACACGAATTCACAAAGTTGAATAAACTTACTAGCAGCCACAATATTATTATAAAATCCGAATAATAAAAGTTAACCCTAAAACACATGAAAACATCCTTTAAATACTAAATAATAAACTAAAAACCTAATTATGAAAAGAATAACAAAATTATGAAAAAAATCAAATAAATTCAAAACTGATAAAAACTTCAGAAGGCCCAAACACATCTTTCCAGGCCTTTTTTGAGCTTAAAATGGTGTTCGACATGGCTGAGGGTAAAGGGTATTATAGAGCTTGTCGTAAACTTCGATTTGATATATTATGGGGTATCGTAATTTTAACAGATCAAAAGTTATGATAAAAATAGTATCAATTCATCTTGAGCTTGGATTTTCTTTCTTTCCTTCATTTGTGGATCACGTTAATAGTTCAACCCTATATAGTTTGAATAAAGCTGTTTTGCATTTCAATTTTAAACCCTAAAATTATTCTTGAGTGCCAAATTTTAATTACATAAAATTAGGGTTGAACAAAGCACTAAATTGAAACCGAAACTGTACCAAAAATTGCACAAACCGCACTAATGAAAATCGTACCAACGATTTCGGCGTATGTGACAGTTTTATGAAGGTTGAAAAATCAAATTTACGATTTTGGTTCGATTACTAGCCAAAACCACACGCATAAAACAAAAACCGCACCATGTGTGTATATGTATGATCTTGATGTCTTTGAATGTATGACTGTAATGAAGTCAAACATGTTAAAAATTAGTGATCACATAATTAAAGGTTCCAAATGATTGTTCATTTGATTAGGGTGGAAAAAAATTCTATATTGAAGGCTTAGACCTTATTGGAAAAATGACCTATTCAAGTCACTAGTAGTTGGATTGGAAGAGAGGTATGCAAGTAGTGGATGAGCATAGAGTTGGTCTAAGAAATAACTACACTAGGAGTCCGTACCAAAGAAATAATTGGCTCAAGAGATAAATATTCTTCAAATGTGGTCACAAAATTAAAGTAGTGATGCTAAATTGCATGAAATTTTATTGTTTCAATTTATTTTGAAACCAAAACCGCACCAAATGAAACTGCACCGCACCAATTATAAGCAGTTTTATGTGTAATTTTAGATTTGTCAAACCGCACCTAAGCGGTTTCGGGTGTAGTTTGGGCTTTAAACCGCACCATGCTCACCCCTACATAAAACTACGCTTTCAATTAAAACCTTGATATTGAGTTGTCAAACATAACCAAGGTTAGGCTTGTTCATCCGGTATTTACTGAACCAGATCGACTCAAATCGGACCTAACTGATTACCGAATGTTGCTAGAAACCGGTATAGCGAACCGGTTATAAGTTAGTTCGGTACCGGTTTTTACCAAAAAAAATATCAAAAATAAACAATCACCAATAAATTAGTTTCTTAAAACTAAAACTGAAAAATATGCCCACAAAAACAATATAATCTCCATACATAATTTATTAAATTAAATAATATACTAATCTCATAACGTAAAATAATTCAAAATAATACTCCCTCCGTCTCAGGATAAAAGTTCTGGTAGACTTTTCACGTATATTAAGAAGAAGAATGAAATGACAAAATTGCCCATAATAATGTCATTAAATATGGATAGAGAATTAGAATAAGAAAAGTATGAGATATTTAATGCTACGGGTATAATAAGAAAATATGTGTAAAAGTTTGGTTATTAAAAGAAAATGGACATTTAACATGAGACTACCCAAAATAGTAATAAAGATTTTTATCACGGGAATGAGGGAATACCAAATTAGTATAAATAATCCTTTTTCATCCATCATTTGCACGGTTAACCATATAACAAAGCAACAAACAAGCAATATATTAATGTTATGTATGAGGTATTATAAATTAGTCAAAGTTACAAAGTTTATAGCCTCCATGTGAAATATATATATATATATATTCATTATTAAACAAAGAGAATTACCTTTCCTAATTTACACAAAAATAAAATACTAAAGTCATTTCTCAATTAAGAATGGAGCCAGGTAGTATGCTACATTCATTCAATAATGTTGACGTGCAACAAGCACGTTTACTATGCAAATTACAATAAAAAAAAAATTGAGCAAAAATGTATCACTTCATTATTGAATAATTAATCATGAAAAAGAATTAAAAACAAAATTTTATCTAGTGATCACATGGGCAATAGGATTATTCTTACAATGGCACCTCAATTTTCCTGAGCCAAGCAACAGAAAAAAACTTGTCACAAATTCATTGCATCTGTGAAAAGAGAGAGACGGGCGTTTCCAAATTATGACTAATTAATCAACTATAAAAAATTCATATAAATTGTATCGAACCGGTTCGGTTCGGTACGAATCACATCTATAAAAATATCTTTTAATGCTAGTACTAGCTGCATAAATTACTATTCTCATTATCACATCAATACATATCTCCTGAAAACACTACAATAATATTTCAATTTTCAATAAAAAAATAAAAAAATAAATTAAAACTCTACACATTTGTAATTAATACTTATTCGTTTGAATAAGCTTAAACCATTGCCTTTGTGGATTATCACTACACCAAGAAACATCCTCCAAATCATCTCCCAAACACAAGCACTTCCTAGTCACAATAGTTGAGTTGAAGGCATCCCACTCCAAACACAAGTCCCTCCCCTGCTCATCTTTTGCAGCTAAATGCATTCTTGATTTTGAGACATATCTCCATATACTTGTCGGGCTCAAACAATCTGCTGTAATCGTTGCCGGGAGGCCATCGCCTTCGGCAGTTAAACAGCCAGAAGTGCCGAGTAGTTGGACCGGAGTACCATCTCCATCGTAATTCCATCGATTCAATCTGTTGCAATCCGACGTTGTTATGTTGTACTTGCCTACACGAACACATCGGCCCGTCTGTGGATGGTACATTAAGTAGTATGATTCATATTCTGACATTGGGTCTGCATTGTAAAAAACAGATTGAAAATCTTAAGTCATAGAACAAAGCCTAAGTTGCAATAAGAAGTTATATTTGTTTGCAAGTATTATACTGGGATAAGACTATTAAAGTGTTTTGTTTGTTTTTAAATTTAGACTTAGGACTATTAGTCCAGGGATTATAAAATGACTTAATAGTCTTGGGATTAGATTATAATCTCGGGATTATAATCCTTGCAAACAAACATAGCCCACGTGTCTTGTTTGTTTTCAAATTTAAACTTGAGACTATTAGTAAAGAATTATAAAAAGGTTTAATAGTTTTGACATAATCTCGGATTATAATCCTATAATTAATATTCTTGGAATTATAATCCCATTGCAAACGAACATAACCAGATCTTGATTTTTTCCATACATTCTGAATTGCACCGTTAGTTAAAGGATGTTATAAACCAATAGTATTACAGATAGTCCTTGTATACTTTATTCTCTTTTCAAATATGTGAAAATGGCATAGAATCTATAATACTTTTATAAAAAAAATAAATTAAAACAAGTTGTGATCATATAACCATACCGTAAATCATCTGTTGGTTAAGTTGTAAATTCTGCAGAATGGATGCATTTCTTAGGTTGTCCCAAGCAAAATCATACAAGCCATATGACTCCTCCCATTCAATTTGACCTTCTCTAAGCATATAGCTTCCTTGCAAACCCCACAAGGCCCAATCAAGATCTTTCTCCGCCAAAAAAGCCATCACACAGGTGAAATATCGATTCTCAGCCTCGCTTTCACCCTTCAAATCCTTACCAAATTCGCTCAGAAAAATCGGAGTCGGGCTTCGGCCCGACAACAAATACCCTGTTTGGCTCATGAACCAATCTGTGATCTCTGCACAGAATTCATTTGTCTGGAAAATCCATTTTTCTGGGGGGTCACCAAACGCGTACCAATGTGCCTCATAGACTAACTTGTTATTCACATTCACACCAAAATTCAATCTTCTTTGCTTTATAAAACTGAGATCCGTTTCGAATGTTAAGCCCGACACGATTACTAGGACATCTAGGTTTTCTAGGTGAACTGCAGTTGCACCCTCTTCCATAAATTGGTACCAATCGAACTCGTTTTGGCGCGGACCACGTAACTCGTTTCGTATGCTTATGGCCACTACCTATATATATAAATTTAAAGACAATCATGGTTATTTAAAACTATTGGAATTCATAAAACAAAAAATACATTTTGTTTTCTCCATTTGATGAAGCAACAAAACATGCATGTAAAAAGTTTTCTTCTTAGCTTTTCTAGGTGAAATAAAGAGCAAAAATATACAAACATAAGCAACCAAACATGTCTTCATCTCTATTTTTTTCTAGAGAATTGTTATTTCCACAAGTTAAATTGTTATTTATAGAGAGACTTCTCTAATCAACGGGTCCCACATTCGTGTTTGAAAGAACATTGTGGAAATTATAACTTTTTTTTATGACTTGTGAGAGAAAATGTATATAGAACCAACCAGCAAATTCAAGTATTGAGAAACAGGTCTTGATAATGATCATCAACTCCAGCAAAAGTTCATCAAAAATAAGAATAAAATATATTGGCCTTTTTGATGATTTTTTTTTATAAATAATAATCATGCAGATTCTTGACTATATATAAAGTTTGAATGAAATTTACATACCGTAGGATTTTCTTTGTACAGCCTGGCTACAATGGACAATCCTTTCACCCATTCCTTAGGATCAAAATACACATCTTTAAAAAATCCATTTCCATCACTCCAACCGCAGCACCATATGGGAAAACTAACATGGTTATCAAGTATCACCATAATCTTTTCCTTGCCAAGCGCATCAATAACAGCCTTTTGTGCCTCAACAACCGTAAGGTTCATTATTTGAGGATTATTTATCGCCATACCAAACAGCGCCGCAATCAAATTCCATTTCTCAAGTGATTCGGCCACAGTAAGATTGCCATACTCATTCCTGGTGAACATATGCGTAGCCCAAGTGAGGCGAACGCAATTGAACCCCATTGACACGATGCTTTGTGTGATGTTCTTCAATGGTTTCTTGTGGAGGCCTTCTGGTATTAAAGGATGCATATGACCAGGCCAATTTACGCAGTTTAATTTCACGCGGCGTCCTGTATTTGCATTCACTATCCATCTAGAACTTGTCGAGAGATACGCTATATGAGTGTTGCTTAAAAAAAGTATAACAACAAGCATGAAAGCGGTCGCCAAGATTGTGGCGACGAGTCCCCAGATAGGATGATCATATTGGGCTAACTTCATAAGATCTTCAGGATGAAATTCTTCCTTTTCGTGCTTGAAGATTTCATCTTTCTGACGGTGGAAAACATATTAATAAATTGCAGCCTCTAATGGATTTAAAAATTCTGCCAAACAAGAAAATTGAAATGTATAGATATAGATATCCTAATATGACAAGGATGATACAAAAGAGTTGTCTTAATCTATATTTTGGGTTGGGGGGGGGGGGTGAAATTAGAGAATTTGCCGATCTACAATCTAGATCATTCATCAAATTAGGGATTAACTAATTTAATTTCAAAGGCAATGTATATATGGGAGCTCTTTATTAAGACACTTGTCAATGCTATATAATGGAGCTAATATTCTTAAACCTAATAGCCTCTAATAATTAAGGTTTGAAAATGAGTGTTTTATTTCTTTTGTTGACTCATTTCTTTAATTTTAGCATTGCACACAATTAGATACTCCCTTCATCCAAAATTATGATGTTTTAAAGAATTTTTGTTGTGCCAAAATAACTAATAAATTTTACTTCTTTTTCTCTAGACAATTAAAGTGGTTATATAACAAATTTATCCTATTCATTTACTCCCTCCCTCCCTCCCTCCCTCCCTCCTAATTATAGATATAATTGTTCTTTAGTGGTAAATTTGGCATAATAATTGTACTTTTTAATAAGTGTGCAAATGATTAAAAGTGTACATAATTTAAAATGGAGGAAGTATAATTTTTCAGATAATAATAAATTGCAAAGATTATATTTATTATTAAGAAAAATGATTATTTCAAAATGAGTCAAATGCCGACTAATACTTAAATAAAGTCAACACAGGAATTGCAAATCTAATTTTCGAAAATGTAGTATTAACTATTAATGAAAAGAAAATACATACAACTCATATATATCATGGGCTAGTATTTATATTATTTTATGGGTAATAATATCTGTACACTTTATTTATAGTTGGCGCACCGTAAACAAACAAATTTAGCCTAAATTAAGAGGTCCTCCTAGTTCATATATTTTCATGTGCCCAATTGACCCTTTGAGACCAGTGTACCGGCTCAAAGAATATGGAAAAATCAATATACGGACTCTTTCTTCTTCTTGCGTCATAACACTCGAAAAGTGTTTTCACCAACTCACTAAAGATCTCAACCATCCATCATCTTCAAACACAAAGTAAACTTATCTCTTTTATTTTTGGGTGTGTAACTATAAACAAAGACTATACTTCAAATTGGACTGTTAATTCCAATTTTTTTATTTGTTTTTAAAAATAAACTTGAAATTATTTGTCTTTGAATAATAAAATGACTTGAAATGAGAGACTATTTAATACCATATCCAACTAAGTATTATAATCCCTATCATTTGGAATTAAAAACATGTGAACAAAATTAACCTTCAACTTTGTTTAGAAAGACTAATGTATCTTATTATATCTGTTAACGCCAAAATTCGTTCACGCGTCCAATCTTGCACAAAAACGAAATCACACGTAGGAACTTGACGGTTTGGGTCGTCGGGAGATAGCTTCGGTGTGAGAATAAGTATAGGCTGAAAATAGGTTAACAATAGAGGCTTAATGCTTTAGTGCTCTAAAATAATGTTGTGTACCTGTGAATTAGGGTGTAGTCTTGTATTTATCGTGATCACACCTCCTTAAACGTTATGTCCCCAAATTGGAATAGAATTTCTCATCATGGTAGATACCATAATGGGATAAAAGTAAATCTCCTTAAAGAGAGTAAGTTGAATATTATCCTGACTCTTTCCTTAGGAATTGGAAATTAAACATAACTAGGAATCCTAGATTCCTTAAAGCTCAATCTGCAACCTAGAATATACTCCTATGTGAGAAATATTCCTTCACGTGGCACATGGCCCACCAACTCATCCGGACCCAATGAATCACGTCCCAACATTGCCCCCACTCTTTTTTTATAATGGACCATATAATGAAAGAGTACTAGATTGATCCAAAAATCCCTAATAATTAACATTAAATGAAAGATCACAAAGACCGAAGCCAGACCAACCGGCTCCGTATCCTGCATTCATTGCTGGACCCCACCATCACTTCCACCAAACCAGTTAATGCGTTGTAGTTAGAAAAACGTGCTAAGATAAAGGGTCGGTCACCTCATTAAGTCCCCTACGCCCAAAATTAACCTCCACTTTTTCAGATCTAAGATTTTAAAATACTTTTCTCCGCCTCCTCTGCAATCATCCTTTTCCTCTTCAAACTCATTTTCCAGCAAAACTTCAATAAAAACTCATAAACTTCTGATCACCAATGGCTGACAACAACATTCCAACACCCACAGTCTCCATTGTTGCCACAACCACCGTCATCACCAGCGAGGCCATCCCTATCAACAATATACCCCAATTTTAACCATCTCCACCTCTGTTCCCACCACCATCTCATCAACCGTGGTCGTTCCGATCACCACCACAGCGATCTCCATAACAACCACCACCGTCACCATGACCCCTATCTCTACCACCTCATCTTCAGCCACCGAAGGGGCTCCTTCCCCCATTTGCACTGAAGCAGAGTTGGTGTGACGCCCCCAAATTCGGGTACTTAAAACCCGAACTCGGTGCTTTACGATACCATTTCTATAAGCGGAATAATACTAATAATAATAACAATAATATAAATATCAAACTTAATTTACATATATCAAAGTCTAAATCCCAGGTACGATACCTTTAAACATTCAATACATCATAGATAATAAATAACATTGTCTTAATAAACTTTAACTATTACATAGAATATTATAAAATTCATTCGAACAACTTTCCTTTCCCCTTGTTCTTGCCTGATCCTTCGGGTTGATCATACTTAGCTGAAAACATTTAAATTTAAAGCAAGAATGAGTATTTGATTGCCCAGCAAGTAATAACAATTATAAATATTAACTGAAAGAATTACATATTTTCTTTTAATGACAATTCTACAACGAATCAATAGTTGTGAAGTAATCTGAACCGGTAATAATAACATAACAACTCTCTATAAAAATTTTGAAACTACGCAATGACTATAAATAGGGTTAAGGTGACATACTATGAACATTGTTTTCAATTTTCGAATAGGTTTAGCAGAACTTCATCTGCAAACCGTCATAACTTACGGGCACGGGGGTGATCAGTCTGTTATGCCCTGTATTGATCAATACTACATGCAAGAACGATGGTATCGTTCACTTTGTCCACCTTGGGTGCATAAAAAGTTTTTCCGTGTACGGAATGTTCATACTTGTCGGGGTTTTAAACCAAAGGTTTTATTTTGTTCAACAATAATCTATAATTCAACATATATATATATATATATATATATATATATATATACGAGTAATTAACAAAGGTGTATCAACATGTGATTAAATATAATGATTATCCAAGTGAGGACACTTGTATAACCATTTATAGAAATTAACGAACATAATATATATCTGAATTACCATATACTAACATGTTGATAATCAATGAGAGTATATAATATATATAATAATAGGGTTAATAATCTGTACAGTAATAATATAATTTTGAAACATTCTTACTCATGTCCATTACATAAAAAAATGCAAAGGTAAGATACTTGCCTGACCTGCTGCTTACAATACGCAACTTAGATTAATCTTTTATACAACGACCTATCAGTAATAAGATCATTCGTTTGATTAGAATAATATATCGTAACACATAATACTGTCTATTACAGTCAGCACATAACCTAATCACCTTGTCACATATATCCAACAGTCATTGAATCACAAACAATCATTAATACAGTCAAAATATCTAAGTTTAGATCAATTTCTGAAACATGTCGGTGTACCGATAACTTTATCGGGTATTTATCGAGTCTAAGACTCTATCGTGTAGTTCAATAGTTGTTTAGATATTTTAAATATCAGTCATATTATTTTTCATAGCCTTATAATAATTTTTAAACGTTTAATATAATTTATCATGATTTTTCAAACACCGAAATCATTAATAACTGATTTAAATATTAAATAATTCTATTATCATTAAGATTTAATTAATTTTAAACTATTAATGAAACCATTGCTAAAATATTAAAGTTATTTATAATAACTCAAAATATTTTTAAAGTATTAATATTACCCTTAACTGATTTTTAAAATATTTAAAAATTATTTTAAATAATTACCATTAATATTAGAATATTAATTTATTATTTATCAAAATATTAAAAGTCATTGATTATAACTTAAAATATTTTTAATTCATTTATTTCCTTTTTAAATGATTTTTAATTCAATAAAACCATTTTTAACTATTTATTTAATATAATTATTAAATAAACTTACTATCATTAATATTAAATTATTAATGAAATTTACCTTTAAATATCAAAAGTTATATTTTATAACTTAAAATATTTTTAAATTATTTATTTTCATCAAAAATGATTTTTATAATATTAAAATCATTTTTAATTAATTTATTTAATATAATTACTAAATAAATCTAATATCATTAATATTTAATAATTAATGAAACTTATCTTAAAATATTAAAAGTTATGCTTTATAACTTAAAATATTATTAAATACCTTATTATTATTTAAAATAATTTTTAATACAATAAAGTCACTTTTAATTAATTTATTTAATGCATTTATTAGATAATTTAAATACCAATAATATCCAAATAAATATTAATATTTATGAAAAATATGTCAAATTATTAAAAGTTAATTTTTATAACTTAAAATAATTTTTAAAACTATTTTTGTTATTTTCAGAATTTATTTACTATTTTTAAATAATTTTTAGAAATTAAATTAATTAATTTTACTAAGTCTGTCGCTAAAGCCCTTTGGCGACAGTAAGTGTCGCCTTAGGTGTTCTTGAGAAACCCATGCATTCAAAGTCAGTGATCGAGCTTGCTTGTTTGACCATCAATCATTCTCTCTATGAATCGTTTTTGGACATGCTATTGATTAAATGTTGTAGTATGTATGTAAGAATACATGTTCATAACCATTTCTGGACCAAATCATAAAACATGAGGAAGATCTAAGCATCAGAACATGCTGTCAGAGCTGTTCATCAAGTTTCTGGGCTGCCCAGAATTTTCAGTCATGGCCGGTCAACGATTTTCATGGCCTTATATCTATCAATCGGTTCATGTTATGGGTGGTCTACACGTCGAGCCTTGAAGAGTAACTAACAGAGAACATGATTCAAGCCATGTTCAAGTCTAAACATAATTAATCAAAAAGATCTGAGCTAGCAAACATGCTGTCAGAGTGTTTCTGGGTTTTTCCCAGAAACCAAGCAGTTCATCACTTTCATGCTTGAATTCCTTTATGTTCTGGTCATGATTTATATCGTTTAATGGGTCAAATCTATAGTATACATGATAAGGAACAATAACATGTCATCAGATCATCATAACATCAACACGAGCAAGAGATATGGGCCGATCAAAGTAGTGATCAGGAACTGTTCTTGAACATTCCTGGGTTTTCCAAAAATGTTCTTGAGCAGTTTCGTCAACTTAAGTTTGACCAACTTTCAATTAATTTCTGTTACGTATTTAGGTAATATAAAAGCATATATATGTAGTACTCATGTCAGTCTACAAGCATATAACAAGAACATGATTAAAACACTTAATAGAAGTAAGATCTAGGGTCTCAAAAGTCACTGTCAGACTTTTCTGGGCAGAATCTGGGTTTCCAGAACTGCCGGTCAATACTGGTCAACCCAGTTTGACCATAAATAACTTTTAATCTACAACATATATGGACATGATTCAAGTTGCATATTAAAGATCTCCTAACAGACTACAAGTACAAACTTTCAAAACATAAAAACACATAACAAACTGAGATCTATGGGACCTAACATTCACTGTCAGACCCTTATTTTCAAAAATTTTCGGATTTGGAAAATCATCAAATCTGAGCCTCTAGATGTTATATATGGATCTAACATCTAGCAACCCAGATCATTGATTAACACCCCCATACAACATATTTAACACAAAAAAATTACATCTAACATAAGAGCAAAAGATTTTCAAATTTTAGGGTTTGCACCTTTTCTAAGCTTTGATCTTGCTGCTGACTTTCTGATCTGTTATGATAATCGCGGGGCTTGCTTAGGGGACTGATATGCCTTGTATTTTCAAAGGTTTGGGAGAGAGAAAAATTGTTTAGGAGTTAGATAGCCAAATGAGAAATTTTTTAGTAGCTTTCTCTCTCTTAATCTATGCAAATGAATTGATGCAATGAACTTGTATGCTAGTAGCTGATCATGTGCTGGTGATGTAGCTCACAACTAGGTAGTGTATGGTGGCTGGCCAAGATTTGAAAAGATTTGGCTAGCAATAATTCAAGAATGGGACAAAAAGAACACTTTGGTAATTTTATTTTAATGCCAGGGGTATTCTTGTCCAAAGTGCTTGAATCTAAGGTTTAATCACTAGATTTTAAATCTTAAAATTTCTCAAATAATTACTAAGGTTTGAAAAATTAAAATTAAAGTGTAATAAAATTTTAATTTTAAACACACTAATTAAATTAGGGTTTTAATAGAATTTAGGGGTTTTAAAAATACATAGGGTTCCTTAATATCATTAGGGTTCCCAAATTACCAGTTCAATTTACTAAAATAATAATTAGGGTTTCTAGTTTTAGCAATTAGGGTTCCTAATTAGCAAATTAGGGTTTCTAATTTTAAATTAGGGGTTTTAAATATTAATTAGGGTTTTCCTAATTAACAGTAATTCTATAATATGCACATAATTCATATAACACAATTTCTGACCGATCTTAAATTCCAGTTTTGAATTTCCAATTATGGTTTATGACAGTAATACTAGGGTTTGTCGTGATACACCATAATTGACTAACCATTAACAGTCTACACATATACAGTATATATTTATAGCACTAAAAAATCAAAATCAAAATATAAATTATATTATATTATTATTCTTATCCCTTGATTAATACCCAAATTTAGGGTTTGGATTCCATATCTGATTTATTTTTCATATGCAACATCAATAATTAAGCTAAAATAATTAACTTAAATATTCTGAACAAATTCATATAATAAAATATTTATTATTATAATTCTAATAATCATTTCATATATTATTTAAATAATACAAAAATCATATTTTCATGAAAAATAATTAATAAAGACATTTCTACTATAAAATTAATTATTATAAGTATATTCTTTATAATGATCAATAATTCTAAAATAAAATTATTTGAAATCATTCATGTAATAAATAAATTTTATTTATCACATATTTACATATGCATTACTTGACATATATTCCCATCTTTAAAATAATAATAAAAAATTTATATGCAAAATTTCTTATTTATTTAAATGAAAAAAAAAATATCGGGTTATTACATTCACCCTCCCTTATAAGGATTCCGTCCCCGGAATCACCGTTTTAAAACTCATTCATACAAGGGTACATATAATATACAATCATTGCAAGTAGATCTCGATCATATTTGATGGAACTGATCTTTAACTATTCAACATAAAGCTTGTCTGATTAAGCGAAAATTTGATTTCTAAAAGAACTCAAATTCCCCCTTCAAAATTTCTTATAAAATAATTTACTATATATAGGAAAATCATATATATACATGAAAAATAAAAGTTATTCGAATAATACTTGGAGTTTCATTACCAACTGCCACAGTATCCTGGACCGTTATGTTAAAGACTCTCGCGGTTGCTTTTGGTGGTTTGTTGGTTGAAGTCGGTCCTGTGATTGCCATAGTCCCGCTGCCTTTTCCCGTGGTTACACTCCCTGCCTCCATTTTCCTCTTTGGACAATCCTTCACCTTATATTCAGACGATCCACATAGAAAACACCCACTGTTCATCCTTGGGTTGGGGCAGTTGGGAGAGATATGGCCCTCCTGCCCGCACTTGTAACATACAAACTTACCCTTCAGACACTCACCAGAGTGATTCTTCCCGCAATTCTTACACTACACAGTCTGTTTCTTCACACCTTCCTGCTTCACCTGAACATTCCCGAAATAATTTCCTTTTCTCTTTTCACTCCTACTCCCACTATTTGTTTCCACCTTTACAGCTCCTCCTGCCTTGCCTTTGTTCTTCTTCTCCTTGTTGTAGAGGCTCATGGCCTCACTCCCCTCCTCAGCTATGATAGCCTTTTCCATGAGTGCCGCAAACATATTAATCTGCAGCACCGCCACCTTGTTGTAAAGCCATGGTTTTAATCCCAGCTCGAACCTTCTTGCCTTCCTAGCCTCCGTATCAACTTGATGTGGAGCGAACCTAGCCAATTCATTAATCTTTGCGGCATACTCCGCAACAGTCATGTTATCCTGCTTTAACTCCTGAAATTTCACCTCCATTCTAGCTTGCATGCTAGCTGAGAGGTAGTTTTCGAAAAATAAAGTCTTAAACTTAGCCCAAGTAACTACTCCTTCTCCCTCCCTAGTTTGATTTGCCTCCCACCAAAAGTTAGCCTCCCCTTTCATCATATAAATGGCAAAAGTGGTCTTTTGCCCCTAATCTACCCTAGCAATTACAAATGCCTTTTCTATCTCGTTAACCCAAGTCTGGACTTCTATAGGGTCAGCTGATCCCCTGAGTTCTGGTGGTCCTACTGCCTTGAAGTCTTTAAATTTTGCTAAGCGATTGTCTGGCTGCTTCCCTGCAACGGGTATTCCTTGTTGCATAGTCTGAGCTACCATGTTTGCAAAGTTTTGCATCGGGTTTTGCTGTTGTCCCCCAGCGTTGTTGGCAGATTCTTCTGCCCTTTGATTTCGAGTTCGACGTCTTGGCGACATTATCTGATTAAATAAAATCATAAATTTAACTCACATTCTAAACCTTATTGTATAAGTTTAACATGTAACACAAAGTTTTATACAAAACTTATTCCATTAATCAAACATAGATTCGTATCCATCAATTCAAAGTACTTTACATAACATAACGCATACTGCTATCCCTTTGTGACCAAAAAAGTCGGGATTTACTGCGATAACTTACACAAAAAGTTGGGAATATTACATTTCACATGTGCATTATCAAACATGCATAATTAACTACTAATCCTACTTATTTTCTAAGTCACAGTCTTTCATCTTTCTTTTCCCTTTCTTGCTCGGAGCTGCGCACGATTTGTTGTTTCTGGCTCCCATTTGATCAATTTGGATTTTAAGCTTATCTTGTTCTTCCATAGTTTCCATTAACGCTTTTCACAACTGACTTTTTAATAGCCTTTCTATTTCCCACAGCTTCTCCTGAGAAGAAACTTGGTTTCTCAAATTCTGCACTTCTGTTGATGCTTGATTTGCTCCAACTTCGGTGTTTTAATCACTATCTGTCAGTTCTACTGTTTCTGGATCTGGTACTATGTTTTCCAATACTACCACCTCATCAGGGTTGCTTGCACTGTGAGCCTCTATTTCAGCTATTGGCTTTGATATTGGCTCCCTCTGAGGGTATCCTAATTCTTTTCCACCTGACATCTACACACAAATTATCCTGATTAGCAGATAGTATATACACACAACAAATAATAATTTTATAAAAGTTATCTTTTATTTTGTTTAACGATGAATTTATTCATTTCATCTTCTTTTAAACTCTATATGTGTCATTTATATTTTGAACGTTTTCCCCTGTCCTAAAGGTTATAGCCTAAGGTCTGTCACCTAAGGTTTCTAACCCTAAAGCTTTGATACCAACCTGTGGCGCCCCCAAATTCAGGTACTTGAAACCCGAACTCGGTTATTCACGATACCATTTCTATAAGCGGAATAATACTAATAATAATAATAATAATATAAATATCAAACTTAATTTACATATATCAAAGTCTAAATTCCAGGTACGATACCTTTAAACATTCAATACATCATAGACAATAAATAACATTGTCTTAATAAACTTTAACTATTACATAGAATATTATAAAATTCATTCGAACAGCTTTCCTTTCCCCTAGTTCTTACCTGATCCTTCGGGTTAATCATACTTAGCTGAAAACATTTAAATTTAAAGCAAGAATGAGCATTTGATTGCCCAGTAAGTAATAAAAATTATAAATATTAACTGAAAGAATTAAATATTTTCTTTTAATGACACTTCTACAACAAATCAATAGTTGTAAAGTAATCTGAACCGATAATAATAACATAACAACTCTCTATCAAATTTTTGAAACTACGTAATGACTATAAATAGGGTTAAGGTGACATACTATGAACACTATTTTTAATTTTGGAATTGATTTAGCAGAACTTCATCCGCAAACCATCATAACTTACGGGCATGGGGGTGATCAGCCCGTTATGCCCTGTATTGATCAATACTACATGTAAGAACGATGGTATCGTTCACTCTGTCCACCTTGGGTGCATAAAAAGTTTTTCCGTGTACGGGATGTTCATACTTGTCGGGGTTCCAAACCAAAGGTTTTATTTTGTTCAACAATAATCTATAATTCAACATATATATACGGGTAATTAGCAAAGGTGTATCAACATATGATTAAATACAATGATTATCCAAGTAGGGACACTTGTATAACCATTTAAAGAAATTAACGAACATAATATATATCTGAATTACCATATACTAACATGTTGATAATCAATGAGAGTATATAATATATATAACAATAGGGTTAATAATTTTTATAGTAATAATATAATTCTGAAACATTCTTACTCATGTCCATTGCATAAAGAAAATGCAAAGGTAAGATACTTGCCTGGCCTGCTGCTTACAATACACAACTTAGATTAATCTTTTATACAGCGACCTATCAGTAATAAGATCATTCGTTCGATTAGAATAATATATCGTAACACATAACACTGTCTATTACAGTCAGCACATAACCTAATCACCTTGTCACATATATCCAACAGTCATTAAATCACAAACAATCATTAATACAGTCAAAATATCTAAGTTTAGATCAATTTCTGAAACATGTCGGTGTACCGACAGCTTTATCAGGTATTTATCGAGTTTAAGACTCTATCGTGTAGTTCAATAGTTGTTTATGTGAGACCCCGAATTTTATGAAATAAAAGTATTCAATTTTTTTCTATTTTGGTAAATAGTTAAATTGACAAAAGTTTAAAGTTAAGGGTAATATGTGAAATTTTTTTTGCAAAGTAAGCAAGTTGATATAAAATATTCTTTTTGTCGGGGAATGTCCCTACGACGGTATAATCAACGAAATTATTGTCGGATTGAGAAAATGACAAATATATTTTTATGAGAATAACAGCGGAAGTTTTACCGTTAGAACTGTTGAACTACTCGGTAGTAAAAGTACAGTAATACGCGTGGTTGCATAGTAGCACATGGTATTGATTATTGATGTTTAAGTGATAAGTCACTAAGTTTTGTTTTATTAGTATTATTAATGTAATAAAACAGAAAAGTTTTTTATATGAAACAGAATACTTTTATAAAGTTATTCTATAAATAGAATATATTATATTCTATTATGCATAGTGTTTTGTATAGTAAAATCTTTTTATATAAAACAGAATACTTTTATAAAGTTATTCTATAAATAGAATATATTATATTTTATTATGCATATTGTTGCATAGTGTCTGTATAGTGTTTTGAATAGTAAAATCTTTTTATATAAAACAGAATACTTTTATAAAGTTATTCGTTTTATTAGACTATAAATAGAATATATTATATTTTATTTAAAAGATTTTGCTTTAAATATAGACCGTCCGATTAAAAGTAAATCAATCTGGACCGTTCATGAATTAGTTACTATGCAGTCCATTCTTCTATAAATAGAAGCTCATTCCTTCATTATTTCTTACGAATTCACTGAAACTCGAGAGAGGAAAACTATAGAGAGAGTTCTTTTTCTATAATCTTGAGCGTATTTCTTTAGAGTTTAAGAAAGCTTTGAGCGTAGTGCAAGTTTTCTTCGAGTATATCCTCGCCCTACCAGTCGTAATACTCTTCTTTCAAAGGTAAGGGATATTATTTGTTGTATCCGTAAGGGGTATTATTTCTTTTATATTCATGAAGAGAACTTCTGTTATTACATTCCTTATTATTTTATTAGAATAACCTGTTCATGCGAAGTACCGCATATATGGTGAAATTCTTCTAATATTTCGTTCTTTATTATTCTGTCGGAATATCCTGTCTGTGCATTTACGCCGGACCTGGTTCCATTATTTATTATTTTGTCAGAATATCTTGTCTGTGCGTTTACGCCGGACCTGGTTCCATTATTTATTATTCTGTCGTAATATCCTGTCTGTGCGTTTATACCGGACCTGGTTCCATTAATTATTATTCTGTCAGAATATACTGTCAGTGCGTTTACGCATGACCTGGTTCCATTATTTATTTTTATGTTGGAATAACCTGTCTGTGCGGTCTATCGCATGCTTGGTGAATTCTTTTGTTATTTCCTTCTTTATTATACTCATTTGGTTAAAGTTTTGGCTTCTATACTCCATTAAATTAGTGAAATATCCTTGATATTTGCGCTTCATCAAGTATCTTTTCATGAAAATATTCTTCTGAGCATTATTGAATTTTACTCTACAAAGAAGTATCATGTTGATAATTTGGACATTATTGAGTTCAGGATAAATTAACTTATAAATCTTTAAAATTTATTCTTGAACTTGTTTATTGAATTATTATGTCATTGTCATGATGAGTTATATTGGTTATTATGTGAAAACATGAAAGTTTCTTAGAAATCACAAAGAGTTAAAAATCAGATTTTGGTGAAAATAGAACATGAAATTCAATTGATCATTTTTCCTATTATATTTTGAATTTTTGAGTGTGGTCAAGTTCTAAAGTTAGATCTATGAGTTTTCTAACTTATCCAAGTGGAATCACTATAAAAGGTGCTGTAGATTTTTGTGTGGACTGATTTTAGCAAAGGAGTCAAAAGCTATAAATTACAAAAAGGCTACTGCCCAGAAGTTTAAAAGGGCATTTTTGGCCACTTAAATTGTGAGAAAAATTCCGGCCTTTTGGGACATAGAAATATATGGTATAAAGTACCTCCTGTCCAAAAATGAGCTCATTCTGACTTCAAATGAGCAAGTTATGACCATTTCAATATTTAGGTTTTTTCGACGGAAAACGCTATAATCGGAGTTCTATAACTCCGATGACCATGAAATTTAAACTGGAAGCTCATGTTAACATGTGTAAGATCCTTCCAAGATTTGGGAATTTCTGGAGTTAACCTTGAGGTAGCTAATTTTTTATGGAATTAATTAGAAATTGATTTTTGAAAAATAGTAAATGAATTTTAAAAATTTCGAGAAAAATATATGTTCAATATGGGACTATATTCTGCTTAATCCCAGAAAAGAATAATTTTTGAGACTGATTTGATATTTTTCAAGAAAATAATTTAGTTACGAACATATGAATTAAATATGTTATGTGAAGTTAAAAAATTGGTAAATAGGATTTTATGGCTTGAAAATCTCATATAAGGTATATGCAGATTTTTGATGAGTAATTTGATTATTGGTGATGAAATCTTATGAGTATGGCATTTTTGAATGATTAAATGCATTATTTGAAAAAGTGTAAACAATTAAATTAAATTGTTTATAAGTTTAAGGAGTGATTAAAATATTGTTATAATATTAACAATATTAGATTATGATTTTTTTAAGTGATTGATAATGTTTGGATAAGTTTAAAGTTTTTAATATTTATCCTTGATTTAGTTTGACTAATGCTTATAATATTGTCATCATCCTCATGTTTATAATATGTTGAAAGTCATCTGTGGCCTGTAGTGTATAGATGGACTTGGTATGATTATGACTAGGGATTATTCGGTATAATCATGACCGTAATTTTATAAATAATATGAAAAAAATCCTCATTGGCCCGTAGTGCATTGATGGGCAGTTTTTGGTATGATTATGGCTATGGATTCTCTTTGGCCAAGGGTGCAAAGATGAATTATTTTATGGCATGATCAGGACCGTTGATGAAAATACAATTATCTTTGGTCCGTAGTGCATGGATAATTCGTGGTCGTGATACTAAAGAATATCCTTGGCCTGTAGTGCAGGGATGATTCGATGATGTGGATTAATTATCGAGCTGAGTCTCAGCAATGAAATATTAATTCATGGATGTGATAATAATGAATATCTTTGGCCGTAGTGCAAAGATGATTTAATGATTACGAGCAGGAATTGTAATTTGATATAACCATGATTTTTGATGTTTCAGGTGAAGACATGTGATAAAAATTATCTTCGTCCTGGGTGCGAAGAGGAATTTAGAATCACAATTGTGATTATAAGTTATTCATAAGATCGTGGATGTGAATTGTTGATTGATGTTACGGGGATAAAACATTATTGGTGGACTTTTAACATAGAGAAGATAATAGACCTTATGACCTATTTGACTTTTCTAATGGATTGCTCGTTCCACTGCAACTATGGTTGAAAAAGTTTTATTATCTACCATATGTTATAAATCTATGATTTATTATTGATGAAAGCTATTGATAATTTAATTATCTTTAGTCATGATATTCTTTACTGGGCTAGTTGTGCTCACCCTTTTGCTTCACAATTTCTTTCAGGTAATAAAAGTGTAACTGGGTCGAGCGGGGTATTAAGAGGATTAGAACGATGGTCTATAGCTGTTGAGGTTCTCCCTAAATAGTATGAAAATAATTTTTATTGAGAACTTTAGATAAGTGTGTCGTATTGTATACGTCATTTGATATTTAATTTTGGTGAACTGAATAGGGTGATGTGAACCCAACTTTGGAAGGGAGTTTTGCCACTATCATACAATATGTTTAATGACATACAACCTCCTGTTATCATAAGACAGGGTTGTGCGCATCCACTTGCTGAGTATATCTATGGGCACTACCTATCTGATCTTGGAGTTTATTTGAAATATAATATTCACTTGGAGACAGTGGAGATAGTTATATGTCAAGAGAAGACTCACCATTGGAAAGAAGATGATAGTAATCTTCTCATTTTTCTTTGGGGTCTATTTGGTCAACCAAGGATAATTCTGTGGATATATGATATCTATTATAACCTAGACACATGGCCTCCCATGTACGAAGGTTTCCTTGAGCACTTTCTAAAGATTTTAATTTCTAAAATAGTTTTTGACTATACTTTTATGTAAAGTACCATTGCAAGTTTGTGGTAGAGGCACCATGAGAGTTACATACATTTGTATTAAAACTCACAGTTAACTGTGGTCGTATTCTATACGACAGTTCAACAGTTGTATAAATGAAGTTGTATTTAAATTTTATTTCATGTATCTGGCGACTCAAAATGGGTGATGTATACCTAATTTTGGGGGCGTCACATTTGGTATCAGAGCTTAGGGATATGGTCGCTAGCGGAGATAAGAGTCTAGAACTAGGAGGGGAGAGACGAGTTATATACTTCGCTAGTGGGTGACTTACCTAAGCTGAAATTGTTTACTTTATAAGTTGATAAATTGTGATATGTCAATTAACCTTTATTTTGAAGATATATTTTAGAATGATATCTGAAAAACAGGAGATGAACAATGAAAAAATCATGATACAGAGGATATAATCGGGAAGGTACAATCCGAAAAGAAAGCAAGGTATTCTCATCTCTTCGAATATCAGGTAAGTACGTAAATTTCGAAGGCAAAATTTTATAAGGAGGGGAGATTGTGAGACCCCGAATTTTATGAAATAAAAGTATTCAATTTTTTTCTATTTTGGTAAATAGTTAAATTGATAAAAGTTTAAAGTTAAGGGTAATATGTGAATTTTTTTTTGCAAAGTAAGCAAGTTGATATAAAATATTCTTTTTATCGGGGAATGTCCCTACGACGGTACAATCATTGGTGGACCACACAACGGAATTATTGTCGGATTGAGAAAATGACAAAAATATTGTTATGAGAATAATGGCGGAAGTTTTACCGTTAAAACTGTTGAACTACTCGGTAGTAAAAGTATAGTAATACGCGTGGTTGCATAATAGCACATGGTATTGATTATTGATGTTTACGTGATAAGTCACTCAGTTTTGTTTTATTAGTATTATTAATGTAATAAAACAGAAAAGCTTTTTATATAAAATAGAATATTTTTATAAAGTTATTCTATAAATAGAATATATTATATTCTATTATGCATAGTATTTTGCATATTAAATTTTTTTTATATAAAACAGAATACTTTTATAAAGTTATTATATAAATAGAATATATTATATTCTATTATGCATAGTGTTTTGCATATTAAAATTTTTTTTATATAAAACAGAATACTTTTATAAAGTTATTCTGTAAATAGAATATATTATATTTTATTACGCATAGTGTTGCATAGTGTCTGCATAGTATTTTGCATAGTAAAATCTTTTTATATAAAACATAATACTTTTATAAAGTTATTCGTTTTATTAGACTATAAATAGAATATATTATATTTTATTTAAAAGATTTTGCTTTAAATATGGACCGTCCGATTAAAAGTAAATCAATCTGGACCGTTCATGAATTAGTTACTATGCAGTCCATTCTTCTATAAATAGAAGCTCATTCCTTCATTATTTCTTACGAATTCACTGAAACTCTAGAGAGGGAAACTATAGAGAGTGTTATTCTTCTATAATCTTGAGCGTATTTCTTTAGAGTTTAAGAAAGCTTTGAGCGTAGTGCAAGTTTTTTTCGAGTATATCCTCGCCCTATCAGTCGGAATACTCTTCTTTCAAAGGTAATGGATATTATTTGTTGTATCCGTAAGGGGTATTATTTCTTTCGTATTCATGAAGATAACTTCTGTTATTCCATTCCTTATTATTTTGTTAGAATAACCTGTTCATGCGGAGTACCGCATATATGGTGAAATTCTTCTAATATTCCGTTCTTTATTATTCTGTCGAAATATCCTGTCTGTGCATTTACGCCGAACTTGGTTCCATTAATTATTATTTTGTCGGAATATCCTGTCTGTGCGTTTACGCCGGACCTGGTTCCATTATTTATTATTCTGTCGGAATATCCTGTCTATGCGTTTACGCCGGACCTGGTTCCGTTAATTATTATTCTGTCAGAATATCCCATCGGTGCGTTTACGCATGACCTGGTTCCATTATTTATTTTTCTGTTGGAATAACCTGTCTGTGCGGTCTATCGCATGCTTAGTGAATTCTTTTGTTATTTCCTTCTTTATTATACTCAGTTGGTTAAAGTTTTGGCTTCTATACTCCATGAAATTAGTGGAATATCCTTGATATTTGCGCTTCATCCAGTATCTTTTCATGAAAATATTTTTCTGAGCATTCTTGAATTTTACTCTACAAAGAAGTATCATGTTGACAATTTGGACATTATTGAGTTCAAGATAAATTAACTTATAAATCTTTATAATTTATTCTTGAACTTGTTTATTGAATTATTATGTCATTGTCATGATGTGTTATGTTGGTTATTATGTGAAAACATGAAAGTTTCTTAGAAATCACAAAGGGTTAAAAATCAGATTTTGGTGAAAATGGAACATTCAATTGACCATATCTCCTATTATATTTTGAATTTTTGAGTGTGGTCAAGTTCTAGAGTTATATCTATGAGTTTTCTAACTTATTCAAGTGTAATCACTATAAAAGGTGTTGTAGATTTTCGTGTGGACTGATTTTAGCAAAGGAGTCAAAAGCTGTAAATTACAAAAAGGCTACTGCCCAGAAGTTTAAAAGGGCATTTTCGGACACTTTAATTGTGAGAAAAATTCCGGCCTTTTGGGACATAGAAATATATGGTATAAAGTACCTCTTGTCCAAAAATGAGCTCATTCTGACTTAAAATGAGAAAGTTATGACCATTTCAATATTTAGATTTTTTTGACGGAAAATGCTATAACCGGAGTTCTATAACTCCGATGACCATGAAATTTAAACTGAAAGCTCACGTTAACATGTGTAAGATCCTGCCAAGATTTGGAAATTTCTGGAGTTAACCTTGAGGTAGCTAATTTTTTAAAGAATTAATTAGAAATTAATTTTTGAAAAATAGTAAATGAATTTTAAAAATTCTGAGAAAAATATATGTTCAATATGGGACTATATTATGCTTAATCCCAGAAAAGAATAATTTTTGGGACTAATTTGGTATTTTTTAAGAAAATGGTTTAGTTACGAACATATGAATTAAATATGTTATGTGAAGTTGAAAAATTGGTAAATAGAATTTTATGGCTTGAAAATCCTATATAAGGTATATGCAGATTTTTTATGAGTAATTTGATTATTGGTGATGAAATCTTATGAGTATGACATTTTTGAATGATTAAATGCATTATTTGAAAAAGTGTAAATAATTAAATTAAATTGTTTATAAGTTTAAGGAGTGATTAAAATATTGTTATAATATTAACAATATTAGATTATGATTTTATTAAATGATTGATAATATTTGGATAAATGTAAAGTTTTTAATATTTATCCTTGATTTAGTTTGACTAATGCTTATAATATTGTCATCATCCTCATGTTTATAATATGTTGAAAGTCATCTGTGGCCTGTAGTGCATAGATGGACTTGGTATGATTATGACTAGAGATTATTCGGTATAATCATGACCGTAATGTTACAAATGATGTGAAAAAAGTCATCATTGGCCCTTAGTGCATTGATGGACAGTTTTTGGTATGATTATGGCTATGGATTCTCTTTGGCCAAGGGTGCAAAGATGAATTATTTTATGGCATGATCAGGATCGTTGATGAAAATATAATTATCTTTGGCCCGTAGTGCATGGATAATTCGTGGTCGTGATACTAAAGAATATCCTTGGCCTGTAGTGCAGGGATGATTCGATGATGTGGATTAATTATCAGCTGAGTCTCAGCAATGAAATATTAATTCATGGATGTGATAATAATAAATATCTTTGGCCGTAGTGCAAAGATGATTTAATGATTACGAGCAGGAATTGTGATTTGGTATAACCATAATTTTTGATGTTTCAGGTGAAGACAGGTGATAAAAATTATCTTCGTCCTGGGTGCGAAGAGGAATTTAGAATCACAATTGTGATTATGAGTTATTCACAAGATCGTGGATGGAAATTGTTGATTGATGTTACAGGGATAAAACATTATTGGTGGACTTTTAACATAGAGAAGATAATAGACCTTATGGCCTATTTGACTCTTCTAATGGATTGCTCGTTCCGCTGCAACTATGGTTGAAAAAGTTTTATTATCTACCATATGTTATAAATCTGTGATTTATTATTGATGAAAGCTATTGATAATTTAATTATCTTTAGTCATGATATTCTTTACTGGGCTAGTTGTGCTCACCCTTTTGCTTCACAATTCCTTTCAGGTAATAAAAGTGTAGCTGGGTCGAGCGGGGTATTAAGAGGATTAGAACGGTGGTCTATAGCTGTCGAGGTTCTCCCTAAATAGTATAAAAATAATTTTTGTTGAGAACTTTAGATAAGTGTGTCGTATTGTATACGTCCTTTGATATTAATTTTGGTGAACTGAATAGGGTGAGGTGAACCCAACTTTAGAAGGAAGTTTTGCCACTATCATACAAGATGTCTAATGAGATACAACCTCGTGTTATCATAAGACAGGGTTGTGCGCATCCACTTGCTGAGTATATCTATGGGCACTACCTATATGATCTTGGAGTTTATTTGAAATATAATATTCACTTGGAGACAGTGGAGATAGTTATATATCAAGAGAAGACTCACCATTGGAAAGAAGATGATAGTAATCTTCTCATTTTTCTTTGGGGTCTATTGGGTCAACCAAGGATAATTCTGTGGACATATGATATCTATTATAACCTAGACGCATGGCCTCCCATGTACGAAGGTTTCCTTGAGCACTTCCCAAAGATTTTAATTTTTAAAACTGTTTTTGACTATATTTTTATGTAAAGTACCATTGCAAGTTTGTGGTCGAGGAACCATGAGAGTTACATACATTTGTATTAAAACTCACAGTTAACTGTGGTCGTATTCTATACGACAGTTCAACAGTTGTATAAATAAAGTTGTATTTGAATTTTGTACTATGTATCTGGCGACTCAGAATGGGTGATGTATACCTAATTTTGGGGGCGTCACAGTTTAGATATTTTAAATATCAGTCATATTATTTTTCATAGCCTTATAGTAATTTTTAAACATTTAATATAATTTATCATGATTTTTCAAACACCGAAATCATTAATAAATGATTTAAATATTAAATAATTCTATTATCATTAAGATTTAATTAATTTTAAACTATTAATGAAACCATTGCCAAAATATTAAAGTTATTTATAATAACTCAAAATATTTTTAAAGTATTAATATTACCCTTAAATAATTTTTAAAACATTTAAAAATCATTTTAAATAATTACCATTAATATTAGAATATTAATTTATTATTTATCAAAACATTAAAAGTCATTGATTATAGCTTAAAATATTTTTAATTCATTTATTTCCTTTTTAAATGATTTTTAATTCAATAAAACCATTTTTAACTATTTATTTAATATAATTATTAAATAAATTTACTATCATTAATATTAAATTATTAATGAAATTTACCATTAAATAAAAAAGTTATATTTTATAACTTAAAATATTTTTAAACTATTTATTTTCATCAAAAATAATTTTTATAATATTAAAATTATTTTTAATTAATTTATTTAATATAATTACTAAATAAATCTAATATCATTAATATTTAATAATTAATTAAACTTATCTTAAAATATTAAAAGTTATGTTTTATAACTTAAAATATTATTAAATACCTTATTATTATTTAAAATAATTTTTAATACAATAAAATCACTTTTAATTAATTTATGTAATGCATTTATTAAATAATTTAAATACCAATAATATCCAAATAAATATTAATATTTATGAAAAATATGTCAAATTATTAAAAGTTAATTTTTATAACTTAAAATAATTTTTAAAACTATTTTTGTAATTTTCAGAATTTATTTACTATTTTTAAATAATTTTTAGAAATTAAATTAATTAATTTTATTAAGTCTGTCACTAAAGCCCTTTGGTGGGATTAAGTGTCGCCTTAGGTGTTCTTGAGAATCCCAGGCATTTAAAGTCAGTGATCGAGCTTGCTTGTTTGACCATCAATCATTCTCTCTATGAATCGTTTCTGGACATGCTATTGATTAAATGTTGTAGTATGTTTGTAAGAGTACATGTTCATAACCATTTCTGGACCAAATCATAAAACATGAGGAAGATCTAAGCATCAGAACATGCTGTCAGAGCTGTTCATCAAGTTTCTGGGCTGCCCAGAATTTTCAGTCATGGTCGGTCAACAATTTTCATGGCCTTATATCTATCAATCGGTTCATGTTATGGGTGGTCTATACGTCGGGCCTTGTAGAATAACTAACAGAGAACATGATTCAAGCCATGTTCAAGTCTAAACATAATTAATCAAAAAGATCTGAGCTAGCAAACATGCTGTCAGAGTGTTTCTGGGTTTTTCCCAGAAACCAAGCAGTTCGACCTATCACTTTCATGCTCGAATTCCTTTATGTTCTGGTCATGATTTATATCGTTTAATGGGTCAAACCTATAGTATACATGACAAGGAACATTAACATATCATCAGATCATCATAACATCAACACAAGCAAGAGATATGATCCGGTCAAAGTAGTGATCAGGAACTATTCATGAACATTCTTGGGTTTTCCAGAAATGTTCTTGAGCAGTTTCGTTAACTCAAGTTTGACCAACTTTCAATTCATTTCTTTTACGTATTTGGGTAATATAAAAGCATGTATATGTAGTACTCATGTCAGTCTACAAGCATATAACAAGAACATGATTAAAACACTTAACAGAAGTAAGATCTAGGGTCTCAAAAGTCACTGTCAGACTTTTCTGGGCAGAATCTGGGTTTTCAGAACTGCCGGTCAACCCAGTTTGACCAGAAATAACTTTTAATCTACAACAGATATGAACCTGATTCAAGTTGCATATTAAAGATCTCCTAATAGACTACAAGTACAAACTTTCAAAACATAAAAACACATAACAGACTGAGATCTATGGGATCTGACATTCACTGTCATCAAATCTGAGCAACTAGATGTTATATATGGATATAACATCTAGCAACCCATATCATTGATTAACACCCATACAACATATTTAACACAAAAAAATTACATCTAACATAAGATCAAAAGAATTTCAAATTTTAGGGTTTGCACCTTTTCTAAGCTTTGATCTTGCTGTTGACTTTCTGATTTGTTATGATAATCATGGGGCTTGCTTAGGGGACTGATATGCCTTGTATTTTCAAAGGTTTGGGAGAGAAAAATTGTTTAGGAGTTAGATAGCCAAATGAGAAATTTTTTAGTAGCTTTCTCTCTCTTAATCTATGCAAATGAATTGATGCAATGAACTTGTATGCTAGTAGCTGATCATGTGCTGGTGATGTAGCTCACAACTAGGTAGTGTAGGGTGGCTGGCCAAGATTTGAAAAGATTTGGCTAGTAATAATTCAAGAATGGGACAAAAAGGACACTTTGGTAATTTTATTTTAATGCCAGGGGTATTCTTGTCCAAGGTGCTTGAATCTAGGGTTTAATCACTAGATTTTAAATCTTAAAGTTTCCCAAATAATTACTAAGGTTTGAAAAATTAAAATTAAAGTGTAATAAAATTTTAATTTAAAACATACTAATTAAATTAGGGTTTTTAAAATACATAGGGTTCCTTAATATCATTAGGGTTCCCAAATTACCAGTTCAATTTACTAAAATAATAATTAGGGTTTTTAGTTTTAGCAATTAGGGTTCCTAATTTTAAATTAGGGTTTTTAAATATTAATTTGGGTTTTCCTAATTAACAGTAATTCTATAATATGCACATAATTCTTATAACACAATTTCTGACCGATCTTAAATTCCAGTTTTGAATTTCCAATTATGGTTTATGACAGTAATACTAGAGTTTGTCGTGATACACCATAATTGACTAACCATTAACAGTCTACACATATACAGTATATATTTATAGCACTAAAAAATCAAAATCAAAATATAAATTATATTATATTATTATTCTCATCCCTTGATCAATACCCAAATTTAGGGTTTAGATTCCATATCTGATTTATTTTTCATATGCAACATCAATAATTAAGCTAAAATAATTAACTTAAATATTCTGAACAAATTCATATAATAAAATATTTATTATTATAATTCTAATAATCATTTCATATATTATTTAAATAATACAAAAATCATATTTTCATGGAAAATAATTAATAAAGACATTTCTACTATAAAATTAATTATTATAAGTATATACTTTATAATGATCAATAATTCTAAAATAAAATTATGTGAAATTATTTATGTAATAAATAAATTTTATTTATCACATATTTACATACGTATTACTTGACATATATTCCCATCTTTAAAATAATAAAAAAAAATTATATGCAAAATTTCTTATTTATTTAAATGGAAAAAAAATAAAATATCGAGTTATTACAGTTGGCCATTCTAAAGATGCAAGAGGAATATTCCTCTAAAAAGGCCTACACTCACATCAACACCCTATCTACCACTAGCAAGTCCGACCTCTTCACCATACACATTTCGGCCACCTATGAGCTCAAGGCTCCGAAGCACCGGGACATGATATTATGTACTGTCGTCCTGATGGGGTTCGATTCCCTCTCCATACATTCATCTCCACATTCCTGAGCTTCACCTGCATCGGGTTCGCCCAACTGGTGCCGAACTCATACATCCATTTAATCTGCTTTATTATTTTTTGCTTTGAGTTTGGTGTCCCTCCAAGCATGGACTTCTTCTTGGCTATGTTCAGTATGGGAAAATCTAAAGAACCCGGGTTACGTCAGCTGAGCAAGCATCCAAAAACCCAGATCTGGTGGAAAACCCGCTCTAGTAACAAGGGATGGCATTCACACTGGTTATTCCTCAGAGGCCCATACACCCACCTCATTCCCGAATGGGCCAATTCCTCAAATGGCAACTTGGTATCCCCCAAGTTTAGCAAAAAACTGGCCAAAGATTTCAAGATCTTTATTTTTAAAATGCAAAAGGAAGAATAGAGCATGGACTCAACACTATTTATTATCTTTTGTATAAGGTCCATCCTAATTCCATCTACTTCTTTTCTTTGCAGTATACCTCATCAAACCGGTGCCAACTTCGGAAGTCTACCAATCTTCTTCCACCCTTGAAATCACCAAAACCTCCCCCTTTTCGTTCTTACAAACGTCGACCCCCTGACAATAACTACCAAAGCCGACCACCCCACAAAAACCCAAAATGATCCTCCAACTACATCTTCTCCTCCTTCATATGCTCCAAAACCCCTGCAATCAACCACCCTCAGCCCCACACCATCATTCATCGATAGAAGCCCCTTGACATGTCTGTCATCGAAAGGAACACACTTCTCAAGGTGAAAAGGAGACTGTTTTTTCCCAAAGACACTTATAGATCTAGAAGGGGGGTTGGATAGATCTTTTAAAATTTTTGATGAATAAAAGAGTTTTACCAATTATTTATAATTTGATTTGATTAAGCACAACGAAAAATGTCTTTTGGAAAACCCCTTAAAGAATTAAAAATAAATATTAATTCTGAATGATTACAAGAAAAATAAATGAGCAGATAAGAGAAAATCAACAAGCAAAGACACATGCAATATTATGTGGTTCAGAGACTGAATAACTCCTAATCCACTCTTCTACTCCTCGAGTAGGAAATCCACTAAATATTTAGTCACACAGACAAGGACACTCTTCCATCTTCAAGCCCAGCAGACTTAGATGTTTAGTCATAAATACATGGACACTTTGCCCTCTTCAAGCCCAGCAGACTTGGATATTTAGTTACAAAGACAAGGACTCTTAGCCCTCAGATGCTCTAATGATTGATGTTTGTTGTGAGGTGCTGCTAAGTTTATGGTAAGCTTTTCTTTTCTGGTACCCAACATCTCGAATTGTGTATTTTAGATCATTGAGTCCGTTCTTTGACTTTTTTTTAGAGTTTTTGGCTTTTTGATAAATGTTCATCACTTTCTAAGTTGAATCCTTGTAGCCTTTTATACTCTGCTGAGAAATCTTCCCGTTGCAAAATACCTGTTTGTGCATTTAATTCTTAGATATACTAAGATACTTGATGTTAAAATTTTAAACCTAGGAGACAGTTCCTTTTTCCTTGTTTGTCACATCAGTCTTCTTTCTCATCTAACACCCTTAACGTGTCACTGTCACCAACTAGCTGGTAGACACATAATTTGATCTTCGATTTTCACTAAGGATATTTGAGGAGCGCATTGGGACCTTCAATTTGGAACGCTTCAATATCAGACGGTTTTGTCATGCTTGACTGCTCTATGATTGAGTTCATGTCAATGATCATTTACTTGACTGGAGGGATCACTTATTTTCTTAATGATCTGAAGTGAATTTATGAAGTAGAGAGTTTTGATTACTCCAAGTAGTTCAGTGATCCTCTTGATGTATTATGATCATGTGCTTACTCTGTGATCTTGTACTCAAAGAAGTAAGGTAACATTACGATCTTACAAAATCCTATCAATTATACATGAATCAAGCTTCTTAAAGATCAACCTAACATTATTTGGTCTTTCTATTCTAAGTCCTTGTTCATTTGATCAAGTTTTTATAAGGACTGTACAAATTATACTAGTACAAATATATATTAAGCTCATTCATCATCAAATTAAACTATGCAAACTCTAACAATCTCCCTCTACTTGATGATGACAAAATCAATAGTTCTATAACATTCATCAAGAACTAAAATGAAGTGACTTGAAAGTAAATATGCCTTAAAATACAGTGAGCTACTGTATTTATTTTGTCAAAACATGAATTTATTAATATTTGACATTTATCATAAAATATTTCAGCTATTATATGACAAATAATTTTGAACAATTTCTACTTTTTTATTTTTTGAACTTTTCAAATTTTGGCATAACGTTTATTTGGAAAAGGGAGATGAAATCTTCAATAAAAATATTTTTATCTGAAAAGACGTAAAATCACTATTCACACTAAAAACGCAACTTCGTTTTTCCAAATTATCGAAGAGCGACGTAGCATTTATTCGGTAAAGGGACAACGGTATCGAAATTAGATTTTCAAAAATCGAAAGTCAGATTTTCGGCTAACCGAGCATGTTACGAAAACGTAACAAAAAAAGTTAGGAAAATTCTAACTAGAAAGAAATCGGGTAACCGACTTAGTTCGGGAAGTAAACCCTAATCAATTATACAAAAGGGAAAAATGGACTTTTTGCAAACTAAATGAATTATGAAAGTTAACTAAAAAGAAAATGAGAAATTAAATTAATTTTGGTCTAGCCAAGCCTAAGGTTTAAATGGTTTGGTTAAGATATAAAAGGGGCTTGGTTAGTGTTTGAGATGGTTTGGCTTAGGGTTAAGCCAAGGCTCAAACTTATGTTCAGGAAGGCTTAAGCCTTGAAGTTATGGCTTGAAGACTTAAGCTAATTCTTCCAAGAATTTGAGCCAAAGTGTAAGCCAAAGTTGCAGTCAATGCTAAGGATGGACAAGTGTCATGTCTAGGTAATTTAGCACATGGAATAAGTAAGGATTAAAGGCTAAGGGGTGAGTCAGAAGGTGAGTCACAAGCTAGGATGGCCAAGTGTCATTTGCAAGCATTTCAACATATAGTGAATTGAATGTGGGAAAAAGGAGAGATAGAGAAGTGGGCGGATGGGATGAGAGGAGAAGAGAGATGAATTTGGATGAAAAATTTCTATTTTTGGTAAGTTTAGGTCTAAAAGAATCAAACCATTTAATGTTGGTTCATTTATTTTATTTTATTTCAATCAAACATGGCCTTATGCCATCATTTGGTCTCATAACCTTGTATAAGTTAATCTAATCGTAGAGTATTTTTGACTTAGTTGGTGGGGGATTTAATTAAGCCAAAGCATCCAATACTTGGTGGTTGTCCATTCATGTCATCTCATTTCTTTTAAGTAACAAGTGAAGGAAAGAGAGAAAGTAAGAACTTGAGAGTTAATTAAGAAAAAGAGAGAAGATCCTAAATTGGTAATGGAGAAGAAGAATAGCTAGCTTTGATCATTATTCAAGCCTTGTCTAAGAAGTAGAAGAAGAACATCAAAGGTAAGAAACTCTAGAAACCTATCTTCTTCATCTTATTTTTCTAAAAAACTTTAAAGTATGTTATGAAATGCATTGTTGGTGGTTGTGTTGTTTGATGAGAGATCATTAAAGGATCTTGGAGTGACAAGGTTGTGTGTGCTTTAGATATGTTAAATCGCTTGTTAGTATGCATGAAAAGTGAAAATGGATGTTAAAATCTTAATCTTAAGTGCGTAAAAGATGGAAAACATAGTAGAGTAATTTCAATAGGACTTTTAATGTTTATTATTTGTTAAATCCAACAAGAAGCATTTTTAGATAAGTAAGTTATAGAGAAGTTCCAAGTGGAACGGAGGAAAAATACACTATAACGAAGCTATGGTAAAATTTTCCGTAAAAGGTGTTAATCGTGAAAAATCCTAGCTTGGTACCCTTTTCGTGCCAAGTTATGGGAAGTTAAAACTTCTGGAAAAAAATTCAAGGGATTTGTAGTTAGTGGAATATGTGAGCCGTAGGCTCAAGAACGAGCTCAATTCGACTTCATAGGGGTAAGTTATGAATTTTCTAAAATTTGACGTTGAAACGTCTTTCGGCAAAAAATGGCTTTCGGGGTACTTTCAATACAATTTTTTGACCAATTAAATAACTTAAAAATTATTTCATCCAGGGGAATGTCTAGAGGATTTTACAATGAAGAAAATGTCTCAGGAACGGACTAATTCCGTTATCGGTTGACGAAATTATGGAGCGGGGAAGTAGGTGTGTCAAACTTGAGAAAATTGAGTTTAGGCATTAAGATCGGGCGAGCTACACTGGATTTACTGTGACGCCCCCAAATTCTCTACACTCCCTGTAGCAGATTTGTTGCTCACGTAAATATTCCATAAGATAATAACTTCTATCAATCCAAGATTCACAGTATTCCATAACAGATAGTAGTTCTCATCAAAACAATTACTATTTTTGGATACCCTCACTTGGATGCATAGATTTATAATCTCACGGATATTTCTTTTATATCAATAATTCCTATTGATCTGACATTCACAGTATTAATGATAAGATTATTCCTGGAACTGAGGGGCGCAACCTCAATTTTTACAGAACTCCCAAGATCATTCAATACCCTCATTCAAATATATAGTTCATATAGATATTGTACTTCCTTCTATCTTCTTAAGAATGTAAACGTTAAGCAATTGACACAAACTAATGTTATATTACAACATTTCAAATTAAATCCCAAATTTAAATTAATATTACATCAGATTCTACAAAGTTGTAACCAAGTCTTAAAATTTAATTTAACCGAGTTTTTCTATCCACATGAGTACTGGACCTTCCGATTTGTCAGTCAAAGTTGCAAAGGAAGAGAATATTTGCAAGGATGAGCTACAGAAGGCTCAACAAGTTTTAAAAAAGTTATATTTTATACTTTCACTGAATCTGAATTTAATGAACATATAGTTCAAGTTGTTTTCCACATATATATAATGAGGTTTTTCTGCCAAACCCCACACATTACAAGCTTCTGTCAGTCATAAAGACTTAGCTACCCGGGTTGATTTGGTCAACCACACCTGCTAATCACTCCCAACAGTCATAAAAACTTAGGAGTTCTTAAGTTCAGATATCTCATAAGGGATCAGCCTAATCATATCCTAGGAGTATGCATATCATTCTACCATGAGTGTTCCATACACCCCAAAAGGTCAGTGAAGTACTGTCTATAAATGATCTAGCATGGAATTAGGGTTTATATCTTTTTGAGCAATCTTTTGATTTCCACTTTCTGATTCTGATCTGGGGATGGTTATGTACTGATTATGGGCCACAATATGATGTGTTTTCAGTATACAATTTGTGGATTAGAGAAGGAGAGCTTAGCTATGTATAGAAAGACTAAAGTGAGGGTTGTTAATGGTCTTTAATCCATTTCTACAAGCTAGGCTTTGATTCAATGCATGTGGCTGACATAAGTGTCAATTTATGGTTGGTATGGATTAGTTTTGAGTACATGGAGTATCTCAAGTGATAACTCACCAAGATTTAATCTTATCTTTTATTAAAAGATAAGAACAAGGTCATTTTGGTCATTTCACACCTATTAAGGGCAATTTGGTAATTTCACATATAAATTTAAGGGTATTTTTTGCATTTAACATGTTTCCCTTAAATTTTGACCTTTAGGGTTTACTAATTAGGATTAGGGTTTCTAAATTAAAATTATGGTTTTCAAATTAGGTTTTCATAATTAAATTCACAAATGTGATAGCTTATTTGTTGTTTTATAACAATACTTAAGATTAAGCACATAATACACATAATTTTTAAATATAAATACAATTATAATAATAAATGTATTAATGTTAGCAATCTCTATTAATAATCCTGATTAGGATTCAGATTATTACATTTACGTCGGGGTTCTGTAATTGGACATAGCAATGTCGGTCACATGCAAATTTTTGGCATAGCTACACTGGGCCAATGTTAGGTAAAAAGTCAGTATGGAAGTCCTTTATTAAATTGGACATAAATTCTTCGTACGAACTCCGATTGAGGTGATTCTAGATGATCCGGAAAGATAAGAAGTATACCTAAAACTTTTGTTCTTTAGGTTTTGAGAGTTGAGCTCGGGATCAAGGTCCAAAATGAGCCTTTTTAGGATTATTATGTAATTGGAGGCAAACCAGGGTGGTTTCTTCGGAACACCGGAGCGCCAAGCCATGATTGAGTAGTATTTTCGAGTTCTAAACATTGGAATTTGAAAATATAGTCTAGATGAATGTAAACTAAGGAATGGTAGATGTTTTTAACGTGTTAAGGATATGCAATGGCGTGTCGGTTAAGCGTTCGGTAACAAGTCAGGCGTACGACAAACGAACGTCAAAATGTCGAGTCAAATATTAATGAACTTAAATAGTGTTCCAAGTTTAATGAAACAAACATTATAAAAAATTGAATAGGGTTATAGTAAAGCATGAGTGACATTTATACGTGACTAATTGGTATGTCTACGTGCACTAAATGTGTAGGACTTTCAAAAGGCGATTAACGTCAAATTATAGAAGACGTTTGATGCAATTATTCTAACTCCATTCAACTTTCGTTTGAATGTCAGTTTTTGAGTATATATTCTTATGAGTAATTCTTATGCATGCTTCGGTTTACACAATATTTATTGATTGTACAACTTTTAAGCTTATACAAACTCTCTGCTAGTTGTATAAGTGTTACACTATGCTTTAATGCATAAATTGTTTAACGTTTCGCTATAATGCATAAATTGTTCAAGTTTTTAAAGTTTGATATTACATGAACTGTTTGAGATGTATGTCAATGGCATTTTTTCTGGCTAGACACATATTTAAATATATTATCAGTCTAAAATAAATCTTTGAAATATTATTGATGATAAGTAGAGTTGTCCACCCAAATTATTTTGGGGTTCAGACTCCAGTCTGAGATGAACAACCCTAATATTGTGGTATTTTTACGTCGAAAAAATCCCAATAGATCCATAAGGTGGTCAAACAAAAGCAAATAGTCGTTTAGCCAGAGTGTTATACAATATAGGGTACACTGGGCTGATCACTCAACGTGCACGTAAGCCAGACCGGTTTGTAGTTGAATTACTATTGAACCCTTAAGAAAACAAAAATGTTTGAGGTCTTTTAACTGCTCAATACGTCGTTTTAAAAATGTTAGATAAAGAGGAATTTGTTATTATTATTCCTATTTATTCGGAATGCTTTCACAACTATGATTCAGTTGTAGAAATAGTAACATGATTCTTGATTTTGTTGTTTGTTCAACTATTTATAATTGCTGAGCCTTGTAGCTCATCCTTGCATTAGATAAAATTATTCAGAAAAGCCAGAGCAGATTGAAGGGCCAGTAAGGACAAAAGAAAAAGAAAGATGGATGAATAGAAGATAGTTGTAACTATTTGTAAAAATTAGAAGTACTGTAATAATTATTTAATACTTTATCATGTGTTGAAGACTTAAAGGTCTGAGAACTTGAGATTTAAAGTAAGACATACTGTAATAATTTAGTAATTACCCTTATGTCATTATTATTATATTAAATGAGAAGTATCTTGGAGCACCATATTCGGAGTTTAAAGGTACTCACGTTTGGGGGCGTCACATCGGCACATTTCTTATTAATAAAAATTAGGTTTAATATAGATTAGTTAGTCAAACTGTATATCAAGGAAATCGTTTCTCGACATCGAGTTCCAATTTCAATCGTGTCGGATAGGGATCCGCGTTTGACATCGAACTTCTAGAAAAACTTATAAGAGTATATAGGAACGTAGTTGAGGTTGAGTACAACTTACCATCCTCAAACAGACAGGCAAAGTGAAAGAACAATACAGACTTTGGAAGATATGTTGAGGGCCTATATCATGGACTTTAAAGGATGTTAGGACGATCATCTGCCTTTAGTGGAGTTAGCTACCATGCGAATATAAGCATACCACCTTACGAAGCGTTGTACAGAAGAAAGTGCAGGACGTCACTATGCTAGGACGAGGTAGGAGAACGTCGTTTGCTAGGGCCAAAATTGGTGCACCAGACTACAGAGATAGTTAAGTTAATATGTACGTGATTAATAACGGCTCAAGATAGACAGAAGTAGTATGCGGATCAGCATTGGTAGAAAAGAGATTTTGAAGTCGTTTTGTACGTATTTTTGAATTATCTCCCTGTAAAGGGAAGATACATTTTAGGAAGAAAGGAAAGTTAAGTCCACGCTTTATAAGACCTTTTGAGGTACTAAGAAGGGTAGGAGAGGTAGCTTACGAAATAGCTTTGGCTCCAAAGTTAGAGCACATACATAATGTGTTCCATGTGTCGTTTTACGACCATATAAGCCAGATTATAAGCATGTGATAGAGTACGAATCCATATAAGTTGAAAAGGACTTAACATATGAAGAAATTCTGATTCAAATCATTGATAGAAAAGAACAAGTCCTAAGAAGCAAGTTAATACCATTAGTAAAGGTAGTATAGAGGAACTATAATGCCGAAGATGCAACGTGGGAACTCGAAGAAAAGATGAAAAAAATTTATCCCCATCTATTTGGATAATCTTATTTTGCGATTTTGAGGACAGAATCTTTATAAAGGGGAAAGACTGTAACAATCTGAATTTTTGAAAAAAAATATTAAAATAAGAATTTAATAAATAAAATTCTTATTATGTGATATATTGAATTGAACTGCATAAATGAATATGTATTGTGAAATATATGGTTATATGTGATTATTTTTGAAGAGTTAAATATATTGTTATATATATTTATTGAATGTAAATAAATTTTTGAAAACAATTTATGAAAGGAAAAGAAATAATTAAATTTAATTATACAAAAATTATTGTATATATTAAATAAAAAATTACCCTTATGTCATTATTATTATGTTAAATGAGAAGTATCTTAGAGCACCATATTCGGAGTTTAAAGGTACTCGAGTTTGGGGCGTCACATCGACACATTTCTTACCAATAAAAATTAGGTTTAATCTATATTAATTAGCCAAACTGTATATCAAAGAAATTGTTTCTCGACATCGAGTGCCAGTTTCAATCGTGTCGGATAGGGATCCGCGTTTCACATCGAACTTCTAGAAAAACTTATAAGAATTTATAGGAATGCAGCTGAGGCTGAGTACAGCTTACCATTCTCAAATAAACGGGCAAAATAAAAGAACAATACAGACCTTGGAAGATATGTTGAGGGCCTGTATCATGGACTTTAAGGGAAGTTGGGACGATCATCTACCTCTAGTAGAGTTTTCTTATAATAATAGCTACCATGCGAGTATAGGCATGCCACCTTACGAAGCGTTGTACAGAAGAAAGTTCAGGACGTCATTATGCTAGGACGAGGTAGAAGAACGTCGTTTTCTAGGGCTAGAATTGGTGCACCAGACTGCAGAGATAGTTAAGTTAATATGTACGCGATTAATAATAGCTCAAGATAGACAGAAGAAGTATGCGGATCAACATCGACAGAAAAGAGATTTTGAAGTCGGTTCGTACGTATTTTTGAAAGTATCTCCCTGAAAATGGAATATAAGTTTTAAGAAGAAGGGAAAGTTAAGTCCACACTTTATAGGACCTTTTGAGGTACTGAGAATAGTAGGAGAGGTAGCTTACGAAATAGCTTTGGCTCCAAAGTTAGAGCACATACATAATATTTTCCATGTGTCGGTTTTAAGGCCATATAAGCCAGATTATAAGCATGTGATAGAATACGAACCCATACAAGTTGAAAAGGACTGAACATATGAAGAAATTCCGATTCAAATCATTGATAGGAAATAACAAGTCCTAAGAAGCAAGATAATACCATTAGTAAAGGTAGTATGGAGGAACCATAATGTCGAAGATGTAACTCGGGAACTTGAAGAAAAGATGAAGAAAATTTATCCCCATCTATTTGGGTAATCTTGTTTTGCGATTCTAGGGACGAAATCTTTATAAAGGGGAAAGAATGTAACAATTTGAATTTTTGGAAAAAATATTAAAATAAGAATTTAATAAATAAAATTCTTATTATGTGATATGTTGAAATGAACTGCATAAATGAATATGTGCTGTGAAATATATGGTTATATGTGATTATTTGTGAAGAGTTGAATATATTATTATATATATATTTATTGAATGTAAATAAATTGTTAAAAAAAATTTATGAAAGGAAAAGAAATAATTAAATTTAATTATACAAAAATTGCTGTATATATTAAATAAATAAATAAATAATTATTAATTATTTTAATATAATTTGTCCATTACAATAAATGAGTTATTTTATTCAATGTATTAGTTCTATTTTTATTGGAAAGATTAAGTCATTATAATACATTAATGTGTATTACAAGTACGATGTATTTAATGTATATATTATACTGAGCCTTTAGAAAACAACGTAGGAGGTGTTGAGCTTATAAGACTTATTAAGCCTTAATAATAGACTAAGCATGAGTAGTTGGGAAATCATAATAAAGTTCAGTCATTAGACATAAGTACTTGGAGGTGCTATTCTTTTATAATAATAGGCTTACACTAAGCAAAGCTAGTCAAGGCTTTGTCTTTGTCTGATAAAAGAAGTTATGCTCAGCTCTCATCATTCTCATTGTTTCCCTCTATCCTATCCTCTCAAATTATCCCAAATTATCTCACTCTCTCTAAGAAGTTGAAACCTTATATCCTCTCAAATTATCCCAAATTACTACAAGAAAACTGAATAGCTATTGAAGTAGAAGGAGTAATCTATCAAGTTGCAGTCTAGAGAGGAATTAGAATCAACCTAAAGCAAGTATAACAAACAAGAGGTAAATTATGTTTACTTAGTAACTTCGTATAAGTAAAGTATATGATGTCTGTAATTACTTTTCTTAGTTGTGAGAATTTGTTTGGGAGATGGCTGGATATGTTCAACAGGCATAAGGAGAGATTTGTATGTAGAAATCTGGGCTAAGCCATGTCTATATTGAAAACAAATTCTGAGTTTTTTATAGTGCATATAGGGTGTTTGAAAAAATACCTCAAAGAAGTTTAAATACTTAAATATTGAAAATTAGCTAAAGTAATGAACAAGGTAGAATGGGTATAAGAGTTATGTTGTAACTCAAGTGAATGGGATGTTTTAGTATGCATTCAAAATGGTTTTAAAATATTTTCCCTGAAGTTAGGTTCAAATGAAAATCATGATTAAACGCAGAGTTTCAAGCTTTCTAATTTATGTCATAATAATATTATTAGAGACCAAAGATTAATGAAATGGTACCTTGTAGTATGAACAAGACATGAAAACGAGTCTCAAGTCATCTGGACGTGTGGAGTGAAAGCTAGGAAGTGAAGTAGAAGACATGAAAGTCATAAGTTTTGGAAATCTGAAGAAATTAGACTAGAGTTTAGGCTCTGCCAAAGTGGCGCGGTCACGCCACTTCCAAGCTTTTTTTTGACGCGACTGCGCCGTGCTGCAGAACTTAAAAAATGAATTTGTTTTGTGAAGTGAACATGATGCATATATATAATAACCTTACATTAGATAAGCTCTAAAAACATGTATGTTCAGATAACCCAGCTATAGAATGACCCCAAACAATTTTGAAGATTAAATAGTGTAAGAAATGACTTAGAGTTCAGCCTCAGCTGGAGTATCTCAACCGCAACACTCCTAGGCTGATTTTCAGTGCAGCCATGCAGTGCTGTAGAGTTGCCAAGATGAGTTTTCTTAATAGAGGAACCTTGTGGCATATGTATATAATTTTGTCATGTGGTAATACTTGAATCATGTAATGTTTTGCCTGACCATGTATGAAATGACTGTAGACACTCGAAATTTTATTTTCCTATTACTAACTATGTAGGCGGACAAAAGCATTTTTTCTATACTCCAGAGATAACCCTGGAGGATCACAACATCAATTCCAACCCAAAAATAGCCCCGGGAGATCCAGTTTCCAACCCCGGAGATGATCCCGGAAAATCAGTTTCCAACCCCGGAGATAACCCCGGAAAAATCAGTTCCAACCTCGGAGATAACCCTGAAGGATCAAGTTCAAAGCTTGGAGATAACCCTGAGGACAGTTAAAGTCAACATCAGGTCAACCTCAGAGATAACCCTGAGAAAAGACTGCTACAATTGCTAGAAAACCGAAAATAACCCCGGGAGGGGTAAAATGGTCATTTTGCCAACTCAACTTTAACTCAAATCAAATACACTCATTTCAATTCAAATTACTTCAAAAGAAGTCCCACAAGAACCATATCTTAACTTTCGATCACAAATTACGCAAAACGGCTCAACGGACTACCTGACGAAAATCCAAAAATGCCATTTCGATCATGGACCCATCTTCCCGGATTCAAAAAAGGGCAAATACTATGTCATTAAATAGCCCTCGGAAAGAGATTTCTAGAATGGTATGGCACGCTTCCATCGGACTCCCAGATTGAAAGTTATGAAGGTTCGAGCGAACAGCGCGTTGTCCGAGTGCACGTACTTCGAGACGGAGGGACTCACATTGCCCGGGGCACCCCGGGCAGCCGCAGGTACACTGAATGCTACCGTAGGTACCTACGGCTCCCCCCTCTATAAATAGAGGGCTTGGGGTGGCCATATTTGGAAGAGAAAAGGCGAGGAAGCCCTGTCCAATTTGCTCTGTACACATTATAAACTGAGTACTTTCTCATTTTAAACACTTGTGAGCTTCTGTATTTTTATATTTTTACCGGCGGGAGCCGAGTGTTCATCCATTTAAAGTCATTGAAGTTTTCTTTGACAGTCCACTGTAAGCCTTCTTACACTTTCTAAAGCCTTTCTCCACTACTGTGCACACACAGTTCTGCACATTGAGAGTCGTGTTGTGTGTGTTTGCCCAAACTTCGGTCCGTGGTTTTTATTTCTTTTTGCATATATATATATATATATATATATATATATATATATATATATATATATAAACTGTGGTCGAACTCTGTTCGATAAGCCTGGATTTACATCCGTTTACTGCTTTTATATATATATATATATATATATATATATATATATATATATATATATATATAAATACTTATATACATGTTGTTATCAAACTCTATTTGATTAAGCCTGAATTTTACATCCGGTGCATTTACCACTTTATATATATATAAAAGCGATAAACACACTGGACATATATCCTCGATCACGAATTAACGAAACGAGCTTGGATCGATATATGTCTAGTGCAATTATCGCTTATATATATATATATATATATATATATATATATATATATATATATATATATATATATATATTACCACTTTATTTATATTTCTGTCAGGCCTAGAGTTTACTTCGTGGCCTTTTATAACTTTATTTATATTTTGTCCCGCCTGGAGTTTACTTCGAGGCGGTTGATCATTTTATTACTTTATTTATATTTTCCAATCCCCCATGGAGGTGCTTCGTAGTGGTTGATTGGTTTTTACTGCTTTATTTATATTTCCAATCCCCATGGAGGTGCTTCGTGGTGGTTGATTTGTTTATACTGCTTTATTTATATTTGCAATCCCCCATGGAGGTGCTTCGGGGTGGTTGATTGCTTGCACATATATATATGTACATCTTTTATATATATAACTGTTTACAGCTTTCATACAAATTACTACATCATGTGAGTTTAGGAATCATGTGATCACAAATTCAGTCTACTGAATCTAGATTCGGTTCCCGTGATGGATATTTTCAGCTGTACACGGCTTGTAAATTATTCATGGTGTTTGAATTTCCTTCGACGTCTTTCACACCCACAAGGAGTTTAGCAATGCTTTTTATCTTATTTCTCGAAGATGCTTCGCATGTTGAAAATAAAAGCAATCAAGCCAAACACATAATAAAAATGGAAGTATCAAAGGCCTCAATTACTATTGAGCACAAGGGTTTGAAAAACCTCTTTTTACAAAACATCTGTAAGCACCCGAATTTTCAGAAAATATTAAAATTAGAATTTAGTAGATAAAATTTTTAAAGCATGAGACGGGTTCGAATAAGCATATATATATATATATATATATATATATATATATATATATGTGAGGTATGTAGTATTGTGTTACATAGGATAATATGAACTATGTAATAAGTGACGTTATGTTTAATAAATATATATCATTATTATATATTAGTTATAAATTATAGAGATGAATTAATAAGAAGATAGATAGAAATCTATCTATCGATATTAAATAATTTATGTGAAATTATTTTATAATAGTAAGTTGGTGAGATTAAATATCTGTGATAATCACCAGTTTCTTGAGTATATGTATGAGTATATATATCAAGTCTAAGGCAGTGTAACCGTACCCTTTAATGGTGGATGTATAGGAGCTGGGCTAAATAATTTCTTCAGAGAGCGGAGGTGTATACGAACTAGTAACCGATCTAACTCACTGTGAAAACAGTGTAGACGAGACGGAAACTAATTTGTTGGTTATTTGTGGGAAACCACTCAGTGTACTATATTGAATACCATTAAAGACTCGATGTGTGCTTGGTTTGGACTTGTATATATGTACGTTGTTGACGAGAGAATAAAGTCGATATATCTTTAGATAAATATTGGTTAGAGATTTATTGACTAATATGGGAATATGGTTAAATGTATAGATAAAAGAAAGAATAGTTGAACTTGAAGTTTAATCTCTAAGTTATTGAAGAATGTAGTCATTAGAGATTGATTTTGGTTAGTATAATAAGATAGCATGTAGGGAGCATGTTAAAGGAATTGCGAGTTAAGTTCTGTTTCATTTGAAGCATAGCATGTCTGTGTCCTAACTTGAGGTGGTGCGACCACGCCACTCTCAAGCCTAAGACCAGCGCGGCCAGGCCGACCTGTAGACAGTTCATGATGAGTTTGTAATATGAACTTTAGGAATTGTGTATTATTAACTAATATTTTATAATAAGGATCATAAATGGCGTTCCAAATGTCCATGAATGTATTGAGATAACGAATCATGAATCGAATGAGAACTTAATTATGGAAATTAATATTGGTTAATTAAGTTATATTATTTAATATTATAATATAATGCTAAAGCCTTGTGTGGTAGTAAATTGAATGAAGCGAGTAATTCACTTATGTAAAATGGTGAATTAATGTATGTATGTTACATGAAGAAAATGAAATGATTATGTTAATTAAATTTGCTATTTTCATATATTACATAATATGATAATATATGAAAGGATTTAATACTTGAAAGATGAATAATAGAAGAAAACCAATATATATATATATATATATATATATATATATATATATATATATATATATATATATATATATATATATAAAAGTGAATATTGGTTAGAGATTTATATATTAGATTTGAGAATAAGCTTAATGTAAGCTTGTGAGATATGCCTAGTGTGGCAAAGTGATGGAATAAACATTCATTTAATAATTTAATGAATGAATAATTGAAGGAGTTAATTTGTGTGTGTCATGAATTGTAGTAGTTGGTGGGAGTTAGCCACCAACTCTTCTTTGCCCCTTGTTTAATGACCATAGGAGGGTAACTAGTGAAGTTAAATCAAAGGGAGATTTAATGGGAAACATTAAAATAAATGATGAGTTATTAAATAATTGATATTAATTATAATTATGATAATTAGGAAAAATGTTGGATTGAGAATATCCAACTATTTTATAAATAGCTCAATTAAAATATTATGTGGACTAATGTATATGGAGTATATGATGTGAGTACATAAATAATCCCTAATTTTACTTGGTGTAGTAGCATTAACACATTAAAATTTCATTTTGGGAATTAAAGGAACCAAACTAAGCAATATTTTTGGGATTTAAACTGTGTCCCAAAATCAGTGCCACTTTATTTCAACTGCCGTATGAATAGGCCATTGGCATATCCTATTTCTTCTTCATTAAGTTGTAGAGTTGATGATGGCTAATTATGGAGTTGGTGACCAACTCTTGAGCATCCCATGGCTTCTTCTATATTCTCCTAGTTTAATTCAGTGTGCAAAGCCCAAATTTAGGTAATGAATCCTCTATAAATGGCAGCCTTATATCCTCAAATTCTAGTTGCTAAATTGTCTGATAAGTATGAACTAAAGAGTGAGTTGCTAAAATTGAGTGAACAATCTGAAGTTAAGATCGAGGAGTATCATTTTTTCTTCAAAGAAGGTAATGTCCTTATGCATGTATTGATTTCAAGTTTGATAAATTCTTAGAATTCTCATGAATTATTTGTTAATTAGTGGTAAATTGAATGTCATGGTATTATCAAAGTTGTATGTTTGTTATGATGTTAACGTATTGTTCTGAGAATGCTAAGTGAAAGTGTAATGGTTGTTTGGGCTGGAATCTGCAGAAGTAGAGGCCAAGTCTGGGTTGGTGCCGAAGTGGCGCAGCCGCGCCACCTCCCAGTATAATCCCAGCGCAACCGCGTCGTAAACAAGTATGTAAAGGGGCCTAACATTTGATTTTAAGTTGCTTTGCAAGGATGAGTTGCATTGGCATGGTTTATAATGATTTTTAAAATGGAAACCTTGAAGTTTTGAAAAGAAAACCATGACAAACCTTATATCCTTTAAGTTCTATCTTTTCAAGCATGTATGCTAGGGTATTTTATGCTCCTAGACATGACGAATATGATCACCATCTAGCTAAGCATGATATAGACTTTTCAAGCATGGGTTAAAATGAGATTTCAAGTGTTAAACTATTCAACCTAGGTTGTCTACATGTGAGCATGCATATATAGCCTAGTAAATGTACAAATGAGTATAGGATGTGATTCAAAGTTACCTTGTATATTATTTGGGTTTAGCATGAGTTTTAAAAGAAAACATGAAGTTTTGAAAATGAAACTTGACGAACTTTGTGTATTTTAAGTTCCGACTTTGGGAACATGTGAATGTGGCCTAGTTGTACGCATGAATGGGTAAGGAAGGTGATCCCAATATATATTGCATATAAAAGATTGTCAAGCTTTGTTTAGTATGTGTTTTAAGGGAAGATTTTAAAAGTTTTAGAAACTATCTTAATGGGCATTGTATTAAATGCATTATAACCTTATGAACAAGCATGATAGTACTTGGTATGCCTTTAAGCATGATTGCTATGTACATCCAATTAATTAAGTATGAAAGTTATTCAAGCATGTTTAAGGAAAAGACTATACTAATTGTGTGTAAAGAGTTGATACACAAAGGCATGCGTATTAAGGATTGTTTAGTATCGTTATGTGACTTAATGGTTAACATAGCAAGTCTTTTGTTTAATAAACCTATTTAGATTTGATTAAAGAGTTTTAAAAGGAAGTTGTATGAGTTTTATATCAAATTATATTTTGGATACATTAGAAGATGTTCAATTTGGTCGATAGTCTATTGAACATTATAATCTTAGTTGAGCAAAGGCATGCAAAAGAAACTAAAAGTTTTAGAAGTTAACATCAACGTTAACAAAGTGTGGGAAACCAAATTTGCTTTAAACCATATCTTTATGTGTTAATACTGTGTTAAAAAATATTAAGGTGTTAGCAAGAGAATTAGATTTTGAAAATGTCAGTTCTGGTTTTGGTAGGGAGTAGCGCGGCCGCGCCACTCCCAAGCTTATACTTAGCGCGACCGCGCCGTGCTGCAGAGCAGTCAAGAGCAGTTTGTTAACTGTCTCGAATTTAGAGCATGTCTATGTATATACTTTAAAAACTATAAAAGATGAAGTAAGATTGTTTCGAAAGAATAAGCAAGAGAGTATAATGAGCTAACAACATTGCTATCCTAAGCGTATATTGAAGAAGTGAAATGAAACAATGAAATTTTTTATTACATTGAGAATGTATAAAATGTATAACTGATGGGTATGAATCTATGATTATATAACTGTGTAGGAACACACGCAATGTAGATAAACTTTAAGCAGTTAAGTCGTAATTGATAAACTACTAATCAAGCAAGTCTTTCAATTCCTATTTGATATATGAATGCAATAACTGTTAGTTGAGCTATATTATGCTATGAGAATGTTGTATATATATATATATATATATATATATATATATATATATATATATATATATATGAAATGCATATGAGATATGTATAAAATGTGAAAGTTGATTCTTGATGATATGTTTGTGAAGTAAACCTATATGCCTATTATATGAGAAGTAACATGCGTAGTAAATATTAATTGATTATGAATGCATGAACTGAGTGTGTTATTATATGCTATGTGCTACATGAAAACTGTTAGAATTGCTGGGCTGTCGAGCTCACCCTTACGAATAATCACTTTTGTAGGTTAAGGAGTTACGGTAAAGATTACATGCTACTTGATTAATAAAGATCAATAGTATCGAAGGAGGTTGATTTATTTATTTAAATATATGCTCTTGAACCATGATTAGGTTCTAGGAGATGTACATGATAGTAGTTTAGGATGTGTAATACATGTTAAGTTGTACTATGTTATACATAGAGGAATTCAGATCGAGATGTAAATTTTTTTTTACAGTAATTCGAATAGAATGAATCATAACATAATTTGATTCAAGGATATGTAATTGATTCAAGTTAAGATATCAATAAAAGATTTATTTTCAAAGGAGATTGAAAAAGTTTAAATTATTCCGCATATTTTTATAGCATCGAATATGATGTAAGACAGGGATGGTAAATGACCAAGATTTGAAACTTATAAAAGTTTGGTTATACAGATCCTGGAAATGGAAAGAATTTATATTTTAAATTGTAATTAGCAAAGTTATATTCATTAAGTTATGAATAAAATATATAAATAGTTTGACGATAGTAGTATCGTGGCAGACCGGATCTAGGGTTCGAAGGGACCCGAATTTGGGGGCGTCAGAGGTTGGTATCAGAGCTTTAGGTTATAAACTTTAGGTAAGTATACCTTAGGCTATAACCTGAGAGAGAGAGAAAGATAAAAATTAATATATATAAGTGAAGATTCAAAGAAGAATCTTGAAGTATCTAGGAGATTGAGAATTCATGAGTTTCCCAACTCCATTAATAAAAATGTGAAGATGGTGTCTATAAGATAAAGATGACAAAGATAATAAGAATGAACTCGAGTGGAGTTTAGTTAATAATAGGGAAAGAACCCTAAGGTAAATTGATGATCACGATGTGATCAAAATGAGCTATGAAGTGATAAATTGTCTGTAATGGCTAAGTGTGTATAGCTTGATGCTATAAGAGAATGTACTATGAAATGGTACGATATGAACTCATGAGGAGTTGTATATGATGAGATACGAAGAATTTGTATCGAGCAAAGAGCAAGTTAAGAGTGAGATAGAGTAAAGTGGGATTTCAGTTGAGGAATCATGTGAGAGCTGAGTTGTACAAACCTTTGTATGGGCGGAGGCTTTGTGCTCACGCTCGGTTCCTCACAATGATAATCAATGGAATGTCGATGCCGCGCTATCGATATGCTTATGGTGAGAAAGTGATTCTTTTCTCATATCATATTAGATAGATAGAGACTATTAAGATTAAGATAAAGAATATTAAGATTAGGCGCGAGTTCTTCAAACTCATGCATATGGTAAGTTTGTGACTCATAATCATATGATATGTTTTGAACCCCTCATCAAATGGACGCCTATGGTCTGACTAGGATAAGTTCTTAAACTCATATGATTATGGCAAGTTCCTGGATTTCCAAAGTGTGGTAAGTTTGATGAACTATATCGGGTATATATAAGCTATGAAGTTAGAAATTTTGGTATAGTGAGCATTGATGGTGTTGAAGATTGGTAGAATGAAGCAATGTAGTAAAGATTGAAGTTGATAGAGAAACATGGATTTTCTAAATTCTCTAGCTCTGCTAGATTTTCAAAATTTATTGACTTCGTGCTAATGTTTGCACTTCTATTTTCTTGAAAAACATTGGATCTTGTGATTGAACCAATGATGTTGAAAAATAATACCGTTATTTTTATGTCTATGCTAATTGTTTCGGCTAAGACAAAAATGATTTGAAAATTTTTAAAATGTATTTCTAACCATGTGTATCATTTGATATGGTGTAAAAATGGTAAACGATGGAGTCATCAATGCAGTCGAACCTAGTGTTGGTTGTGATCGAAAGATCGTCAGCCCACTATGACATGATGTAATATGACAAAGTCACAAAATGACAGAATCCTCAACGTACTACTAATCTAGTATGGTATCATGACGTCATAAAAGAATTTTTGGTTTTCTTTTAAATTATGAAGAATGTCAATTATGTTGGCCAAATTATTTCGATTGATGTTCGAATTGTTGATAAAAGTCTAAGCTATTTGATTTGGCTAGACGAATGTTAAAAAATATTTGTGAAATTCTAGCATTCTTGAGTATTTATGCCAAACCAGGTTGCTCTGGTGCGAATTCAGGTGTTGAAAAAATTGAGGTGAACAACCCTATAAGGGGACATGTTTTTGGGGATAATGATTCCGAGCGTAACGCATGTAGTCGTTACAAAACACTACGTTGCGGCCCAACGTAGTGGTACAATAGGCTAGCCACCTAGTGTACGCGTGGAGGGTGTTTTTCAGTCGTTGTGATTGATTAACACTCTGATTTGCAGTGTAAAGGATTGTGTTGAAGCACTAGTTCATGGTCTTGTGTGACCCCTCAGAATAAATTGGAATCTGAGTTATTCATACTACTTTCCAATTATTAAAAAATTGTGGAAGACTCTTATTCTTCTGTATGATGAATGTAGTGAGTAGAATGTTTCGTAGAAAGGAGAATGTGGTAGAATGCAAGTGAGCAAGTTATAATAAAATTTTTGAAAAGAGAATGGATAACATTATTCAAAAGAATATGTAATATTCATAATAGCACCGAGTAGAGGAGGTTTCGGTGATTCTGAGGACGGAATCCTTATAAGGGGGAGAGGATGTAAGAACCCGAATTTTTAAAAAATATTAAAATAAAAATTTAGTAGATAAAATTCTTAAAGCATGAGATGGGTTCGAATAAGAATATATATATATATATATATATATATATATATATATATATATATTTATGCGTTATGAGGTATGTGGTATTGTGTTACATAGAATAATGTGAACTATGTAATAAGTGACGTTGTGTTTAATAAATATATATCAATATTATATATTGGATATAAATTGTAGAGATGAATTAATAAGAAGATGGATAGAAATTTATTTATCGATATTAAATAATTTATGTGAAATTATTTTATAATAGTAAGTTGGTGAGATTAAATATGTTTGATAATCACTAATTTCTTGAGTATATGTATGAGTATGTATCAAGTCTAAGGCAGTGCAACCGTACCCTTTAATGGTGGATGTATAGGAACTGGGCTAAATAATTCCTTTAGAGAGTGGAGGTGTATATGAACTAGTAACTGATCTAACTCGCTGTGAAAACAGTGTAGACGAGACAGAAACTAATTTGTTAGTTGTTTGTGGGAAACCACTCAGTGTACTATATTGAATACCATTAAAGACTTGATGTGTGCTAGGTTTGGACTTGTATATATGTACGTTGTTGACGAGAGAATAAAGTCGATATATCTTTTGATAAATATTGGTTAGAGATTTATTGACTAATGTGGGAATATGGTTAAATGTATAGATTAAAGAAAGAAGAGTTGAACTTGAAGTTTAATATCTAAGTTATTGAAGAATGTAGTCATTAGAGATTGATTTTGGTTAGTATAATAAGATAGCATGTAGGGAGCATGTTAAGTTCTGTTTCGTTTGAAGCATAGCATGTCTGCGTCCTAACTTGAGGTGGCGCGGCCGCGCCACTCTCAAACCTAAGACCAGCGCGGCCAGGCCGACCTGTAGACAGTTCATGATGAGTTTGTAATCTGAACTTTAGGAATTGTGTATTATTAACTAATATGTTATAATAAGGATCATAATTGGCGTTCCAACTGTCCATCAATGGATTGAGATAACGAATCATGAATCGAATGAGAATTTAATTATGGAAATTAATATTGGTTAATTAAGTTATATTATTTAATATTATAATATAATGCTAAAGCCTTGTGTGGTAGTAAATTGAATGAAACGAGTAATTCATTTAAGTAAAATGGTGAATTAATGTATGTACGTTACATGAAGAAAATGAAATGATTATGTTAATTAAATTTGCTATTTTCATATATTACATAATATGATAATATGTGAAAGGATTTAATACTTGAAAGATGAATAATAGAAGAAAACTAATATATATATATATATATATATATATATATATATATATATATATATATATATATATATATATATATATATATATATTAGATTAATATTTGAGAATAAGCTTAATGTAAGCTTGTGAGATATGCCTAGTGTGGCTAAGTGATGGAATAAGCATTCATTTAATAATTTAATGAATGAATAATTGAAGGAGTTAATTTTTATGTGTCATGAATTGTAGTAGTTGGTGGGAGTTAGCCATCAACTCTTCTTTGCCCCTTGTTTAATGACCAGAGGAGGGTAATAGATTGACTATGAATAGAGACCATTAATTAGTGCTAGTATATAAGTTATGAGAACATATAATGTAATGATATTACATTATGACCATATTATAAGATGTAATGTTAAGAATAATATTATTTTGTGAGATTGTATTATTATAAGCTTGTGTGGCATAACTAGTGAAGTTAAATCAAAGGGAGATTTAATGGGAAGCATTAAAATAAATGATGAGTTATTAAATAATTGATATTAATTATCATTATGATAATTAGGAAAAATGATGGATTGAGAATATCCAACTATTTTATAATTAGCCCAATTAAAATATTATGTGGACTAATGTACATGGAGTATATGATGTGAGTACATAAATAATCCCTAATTTTACTTGGTGTAGTAGCATTAACACATTAAAATTTTATTTTGGGAATTAAAGGAACCAAACTAAGCTCTATTGTTGGGATTTAAACTATGTCCCAAAATCAGTGTCACTATTTCAACTGTCGTATGAATAGGCCATTGGCATATCCTATTTCTTCTTCATTAAGTTGTAGAGTTGATGATGGCTGATTGTCGAGTTGGTGACCAACCCTTGAGCATCCCATGGCTTTTTCTGTATTCTCCTAATTTAATTCAGTGTGCAAAGCCCAAATTTGGATAATGAATCCTTTATAAATGGCATCCTCATCCCCTCAAATTCTAGTTGCTAAATTGTCTGATAAGTATGAACTAGAGAGTGAGTTGTTGAAATTGGGTGAACAATCTGAAGTTAAGATCGAGGAGTATCATTTTAGCTTCAAAGAAGGTAATGTCCTTATGTATGTATTGATTTCAAGTTTGATAAATTCTTAGAATTCTCATGAATTAATTGTTAATTAGTGGTAAATTTAATGTCATGGTATTATCAGAGTTGTATGTTCGTTATGATGTTAACGTATTGTTCTGAGAATGCTAAGTGAAAGTGTAATGGTTGTTTGGGCTGGAATCTGCAGAAGCAGAGGCCAAGTATGGGTTGGTACCGAAGTGGCGCGGCCGCGCCACTTTCCAGTATAATCCCAGTGCGGCCGCGCCGTATGTCTGTCATGAAATCCAAGTTCTGTTTTTATGAGCATGTTAGTTTGACTTAAACAAGTATGTAAAGGGACCTAACATTTGATTTTAATTTTCTTTGCAAGGATGAGTTACATTGGCTTAGTTTATAATGATTTTTAAAATGGAAACCTTGAAGTTTTGAAAAGAAAACCATGACAAACCTTATATCCTTTAAGTTCTGACTCTTCAAGCATGTATGCTAGGGTATTTTATGCTTCTAGACATGACGGATATGATCACCATCTAGCTAAGCATGATATAGACTTTTCAAGCATGGGTTAAAATGAGATTTCAAGTGTTAAACTATTCAACCTAGGTTGTCTACATTTGAGCATGCATATATAGCCTAGTAAATGTACAAATGAGTATAGGATGTGATTCAAAGTTACCTTGTATATTAATTGGGTTTAGCATGAGTTTTAAAAGAAAACATGAAGTTTTGAAAATGAAACTTGACGAACTTTGTGTATTTTAAGTTCCGACTTTGGGAACATGTGAATGTGGCCTAGTTGTGTGCATGAATGGGTAAGGAAGGTGATCCCAATATATATGTCATATAAAAGGTTGTCAAGCTTGGCTTAGTATGTGTTTTAAGGGAAGATTTAAAAGTTTTAGAAACTATCTTGATGAGCATTGTATTAAATGCATTATAACGTTATGAACAAGCATGATAGTACTTGTTATGCCTTTAAGCAGGATTGCTATGTACATAAAATTAATTAAGTATGAAAGTTATTCAAGCATGTTTAAGGAAAACACTATACTAATTGTGTGTAAATGAGTTGATACACAAAGGCATGCGTATTAAGGATTGTTTAGTATCGTTATGTGACTTAATGGTTAACAAAGCGAGTCTTTTGTTGAATAAACCTATTTAGACTTGATTAAAGAGTTTTAAAAGGAAGTTGTATGAGTTTTATATCAAATTCTGTTTTGGATACATTAGAAGATGTTCAATTTGGTTGATAGCCTATTGAACATAATAACCTTAGTTGAGCAAAGGAATGCAAAAGAAACTAAAAGTTTTAGAAGTTAACATCAACGTTAACAAAGTGTGGGAAACCAAATTTGCTTTAAACCATATCTTTATGTGTTAATACTGTGTTCAAAAATATTAAGGTGTTAGCAAGAGAACTAGATTTTGAAATGTCAGTTCTGGTTTTGGCAGGGAGTAGCGCGGTCGCGCCACTCCCAAGCTTATACTCAGCGCGGCCGCGCCGTGCTGCAGAGCAGTCAAGAGTAGTTTGTTAACTGTCTCGAATTTAGAGCATGTCTATGTATATACTTTAAAAACTTTAAAAGATGAAGTAAGATTGTTTCGAAAGAATAAGCAAGAGAGTATAATGAGCTAGCAACATTGCTATCCTAAGCGTATATTGAAGAAGTGAAATGAAACAATGTAAATTTTTATTACATTGAGAATGTTTGAAATGTATAACTGATGGGTATGAATCCATGATTATATAACTGTGCAGGAATACACGCAATGCAGATAAGCTTTAAGTAGTTAAGTCGTAATTGATAAACTACGAATCAAGCAAGTCTTTCAATTCCTATTTGATATATGAATGCAATAGCTGTTAGTTGAGCTATATTATGCTATGAGAATGTTGATATATATATATATATATATATATATATATATATATATATATATGAAATGCATATGAGATATGTATAAAATGTGAAAGTTGATTCTTGATGATATGTTTGTGAAGTAAACCTATATGCCTGTTATATAAGAAGTAACATGCATAGTAAATATTAATTGATTGTGAATGCATGAACTGAGTGTGTTATTATATGCTATGTGCTGCATGAAAACTGTTAGAATTGCTGGGCTGTCGAGCTCACCCTTATGAATAACCACTTTTGTAGGCTAATGACTTACGGTAAAGATTACATGCTACTTGATTAATAGAGATCAATAGTATCAAAGGAGGTTGATTTATTTATTTAAATATATGCTCTTGAACCATGATTAGGTTCTAGGAGATGTACATGATAGTAGTTTAGGATGTGTAATACATGTTAAGTTGTACTATGTTATACATAGAGGAATTCAGATCGAGATGTAAAATTTTTTTTACAGTAATTCAAATAGAATGAATCATAACATAATTTGATTCAAGGATATGTAATTGATTCAAGTTAAGATATCAATAAAAGATTTATTTTCAAAGGAGATTGAAAAAGTTTAAATTATTCCGCATATTTTTATAGCATTGAATATGATGTAAGACAGGGATGGTAAATGACCAAGATTTGAAACTTATAAAAGTTTGGGGTCATTATACAGATCATGGAAATGGAAAGAATTTATATTCTAAATTGTAATTAGCAAAGTTATATTCATTAAGTTATGAATAAAATATATAAATAGTTTGACGATAGTAGTATCATTGCGGACTGGATCCGGGGTTCGAAGGGACCCGAATTTAGGGGCATCACAACATCACTACTTTATCGTATTAAAATTGAATTTTTATACAGAAATTCAAACCCTTTCTATATAGATGCGAACGAGGCATAACACTACTTTCAAATAATTGCACATTGATCCACACACACACACATTTATATAACAGTTTAAATGAAAAGTGGCAGTCACCGTGGCAACACGGATGTCGGGGGGTGCCTAACATCTTCCCTCGGCACAACCAAGTACCCGGACTCTAACGAATCTCGGTTTCACAGACCCGTTAAACAGTGTCACATCACTCGGTCAATGTACAAATCTTTTCTCGGTTGTGTTGGTACGACCATTTAAAATACCAACTCGCGACTCTTACAGTCCAATCGTCGACATATACATGTCGAACCTTTTCACAACTTATTTTTTCGAACAAATCTCACCTAACATGAGAACACCAAAAGACAAGAACAGAAAAGGGACAAAATAAAAATCCCGACGTCGACAGGTGGCGACTCTGCTGGGGACTCCAGTAAGAGGGCTTAAGCCGTTATTTATAAAATTTTCAAAACTTTTATTTGTTTGTGTGTGATGTTGCATTTACATTTGAATAAATGTGTACTAATGCATTTACTTACTGCACTTAGTGCTTCGCACCATATCTGCCTGTGATATTAGTGCTTCGCACATGTCATCATTTCCATATGGTGAGACGTGATGTATATGAATGTATGTTGTGTGGTCCCTCCAACAGGAGGCTATCCTATCGGTGTTTGATTACTGGACTCGTAGGGAGACTAATTCCAACGAGGCTCAGGAAAGGCACCACCTAAATTTGCTCCAGTTGAAAGACCGGATTAACTTCTCGTCAAGTAAATTACGATGATTTGGGAACCTTCATGCCAAAAAACCACGAGAGTAACCTAAGATATGTCAGCCTCTGATTAACCAAACGCGGAAGGAAGTCTCTTCATACCTTCCCATTTCAATTACTTGTAATTTCATTTCCATGTCAATCTCAATGTAATGGAAAATATAAAGGAATATGTGTACATACATTCCCTTTCATATCAAAACTTGCCATGTTATCTGGTCAACTGACATCCGTTTCGTAGGATAATACTCCTAAACGGACCCATTAAGTAGCATGTAATATTCCTACATTCACTAAGACTAAACTACCACTTCTTTTTATAGGGAAGCAATTGGTCTTGGTTTCCGTTCAAAGTCCAAAAAAGGCATTAAGCTCGAAGTCAGGCATGGCTACAAGTGCCCCACCTAATCCTACTCCTGTCTTTTGAGAGGAGTTCAAAGGATTAAGGAATCAGATAGCAGAATTGGCTGTCTTTCTAAAAGAACAAAGTAAAAATACTATGGGCCAGACAATGCCTACTCAACCAGAGTCATTCACACCAGGGGGGCAATCAGGGTATTGGCAAAAAGATGGAAACCCAGATACCTGAACCTCATTCCAATAAAGGAACCAACAAAACCCCTGAAATCACAAAACTCAGGGATGATCGAGAAACTGGGGGTATAAGAAAGAAAGTCCAACAAATGGAGGAAACCATCCGATCAATCAAAGGGACTGTAAACTATTGAAATGTCATCTATTCAGATCTTTGCATATACCCAGGGGCTCGATATCCTGACAAATTTAAAATCCCAGAGTTTGAAAAATACAATGGGGCAGGCGATCCTTATACTTACCTAAAAGTGTACATTGGCGAACTAGGGTCTTATGCTGAAGATGAAAGCCTTAGAATGTAACTTTTTCAAAAGAGTCTCAGTGGAGATGCTAAAGTCTGGTATTCCCAACTTGACAATGCCAAAATCCACAACTGGGAAGAATTGGCCCACGCCTTTCTAAATCAGTACAGTTTTCAGTCACAAATGGCACCGGATTGATACCAAGTGACTAAAGTCAAAAATCAAAGTACTGAGTCTTTCCGAGAATATACCCAAAGGTGGAGACATCTGGCAGCCCAAGTCATTCCATCAGTGACAGAAACTGAAATGGTGATGACTTTCATAGACATTCAAGAGGCGCCTTACTATGAGAGAATCATAGAAGGCATATGAAAGACATTCTCGAAACTGATTAAACACGGTGAAATGGCAGAGATGGGCTTGAAGGCAGGAAAGATTAAAGACTTCACTGCCTTGGAAGCAGTAGCCAAATATATACAGACTGAAAAGTATGCGAGCGATCCCAAGGGGGTACCCGATAAAGGCGATGAAGATGTATCCCTTGTTGTACAGGGGCAAGCTAGGAGACCAAACTACAGGCTCCCTATTTGGAAAAAACAAGACAATCTGTCATCTCAACAACAGGCTGCATTCAACCAATGCCAGGATAGAAAAAGAAAATTGGGAAGAACGGAAAATCGGGTGTTCACTCCACTAGGAGATTCCCTTGAAAATGTCTTGACGATATTAATAGATCACAAGAAAATTACCGAACTTGCTCCATCCCTGGAATCAGGGAGCAAAAGATACAATTCGAGCCAGAGATGTGCCTACCACTCAGGGTCTCTAGGACACGATACACAAGATTGTTGGTCCTTAAAGCATAAGATTCAAAATCTGATCGAAAGTGGCAGTGTTGTGGTCCAACAACCCGATCAAAAAAAATATCAACATCAACCCTCCGTTGCAGCATGATACGGAGGAAGTAAACATGATCGGGTCAGGAAGCGCTGAAATGTATCCAAATCGTAAGTACATACGAAGGGTGGAGAAATTACCCCAAAGGCACATAACAAATGTCCTAGAGTGGGAAAACTCGGAGGAGGGTATGCTAGTAATGCAAAAATTAGAGACGATCCAGAATCAAGTAAATCTGTTGGCTAAGCTGATAGTGCACCAACATCAGGAAATGAGGCAGTTTTTCACTCAACTATCAAAAAGCCAAGAGAAAAAGGAGGTTAACCATAATATAAGCCCATATATCTCTATGATGAGCCAGCTAAATGAAGAATATCAAATCAGGCTGAAAGTAAAAGAAAAGGGGGATGATAAAATTGCTACAAGATCTCGCCAGCGGAAAAATTGCTCAGGGGAATGCGATTTCCCAAAGAAAAAAGATTAAACAACCTCCCAAAAAGCCCAAAAATTCACCCCTCTGAGCAAATCAAATGAAGAAATGCTACACTTTCTGATAAGCGAAGGAAGGATTACTGAGTTGTTGCCTCCTATAAATTCCAAGACAAAGAGTTATGATTCCACCAAGATATGTCTCTATCATTCTAACTCACTTGGACATACGACTGAGGAATGCTGATCTTTGCGACATAAAATCCAGGATCTCATTGAAAATGAAGAGCTGAAGATAGAACTCCTCATGACCAGAATAAGCGAGGAGGAAATAAAAAGCTTAAGCTATTCACTCGAGACAGACAGTTCAGAGGAGTTGAAGGCTATGAGCACCAATTCTTGCAGAACACAAGGTGGACTAATCCTAATGCAAGAATGATAGGAGAGACTAGGGAATCCCTAAAGAAGATTCCTCCGCCAACATCAAACATCATGTGGTCCAAAGATAGCAACCACGTTCCTGATTTTATAACCTTGGATGATGCAGAGGAAATACTAATCCTTTCCAAAGAAGAAAAAGCCAAAATGAAAGTTCCTTGCGAGAAATCCAACAACAGTTCGAGGGAGATTTCATGGTCGAATCATCTCAAACCCATGAAAAAGGCAAAGGAACAGATGAAGAAAAAGGTGGTGAGATTGTCGGGGGAGCTAACCCATTGAAGAATTCAAAGTTCATCCCTTTTTGCGATGGGTCCAAATCAAGCGTCCCTGAGGAATGTATTGAATCAGGAAGCAATCAAGTTATGGCCATAAGTGAAGATATTCAGAACCAAGAGGTAACCTCTATTGCGAGCCTTGAAGGCAACATAGCTACTGACAACTGGACTATCATGCCTTAGCTAGCCAAGAAGATGTAGATCCATAGGATACAGTTGTGAGTTCCAGAAGATGTTGGGACGATATCACTTTCTTCGCAGTGTGCCTTTTATTTTCCATGCATGTTAAAAAATAAAATAAAAAAAAAACAAAAACAAAAACAAAAAAACAAAGACAAAGACAAAAAGAAAAAAAAAACAAAAACAAAAACAAAAACAAAAACAAAAACAAAAGAAAACAAAAACAAGTATTCAACATAAAATAACAACTTAGAATCTATGAACGAAAATAAAATATTCTACGACGATCTTATTTACCTCTTAGAAAACTTCGATCATACTTAGCTTGGCTTTTTCTTTCCTTCTCTCAACTAACAAGTATTCTCACTTGTGATTCTCACTCTTCTCTTGCTCTAGCTTTCTGAATTGGTGAGGATTAATAAAGGATGAGGTTTTTAATTTATAGACCACCAAAGCCTTGCCAAATATCCTACCAAGCTTAGGTGGTGTTTGATAAAACTGAGTGTTAAGACCTGAACAGTTTAGACGTCTGAATAATATAGAGCATCGGAATAGAATTGTATCTGAATGAAAAAATGTTGTTTGATAATTTTTTTTTCAAAATGTCTGAATAACAATATTTTACCATTTTAACCCTCTGAACAAAAAAATATAAAAATAAAATAAAAAAGAATTACTATTTTTCTCTCTCTTCATTATCACCATCCTTATATTTCGTTCAATCCATCATATTGTTTTGAATATCAAAAGGCAAAATTACTTGGCCCCTTCATTAGGCAAAAAAAATTAATTGTGTACAAAAAGGAAATTAATTTTGTGTACAAAAAGGAAATTAATCTGGTATGCCATATGAATCCTATAAGTCACTTGACTTTTGCAAGGATGGAGTTTTCATCCTCATTATTTGCAAGACCATTTTAGAGTGGTTCAGTACTTGTTTTTTTTTGTTTATCATGTAACTATAATTTCAAGTTTCAATTTGAACTTTTTAAAGATGATAGATTAGTTAGCACATTTCTAACAACTCTTTCTGTTTTTGTGTTTGTTAAGGTGAAGGACTTGCATCGTCACAAGATTGATCATATCACCATTCCATCCAAGCATGGTGGTGTGCTTCGACGTGTAGAAGATGTAAGCCCAACATTTGGTCTGATGACTCTGATTTCATCTCTTAGCCTTTTTATCCAATTTCGTTTATGTGATCTCTATGATATGATTCGTAATTTCGTACTTCATGAAGGATACAAAAGGAAATTAATAATATTGAAGACGATATTTTTGTCCAAAAAAAATATAAGCTCATTCAGATGTTCCTCCAAATGGTTAAGCTTTAATTTTGTGTCTAACCGATTAAGAGGCATTAAGAGGCAAATTTGTTTTTACCAAACATATTTTGCCTCTGTCCAAATCAGAGACACTCCAATTAAGAGGCATTAACAGCTAATCAAACACACCCTTAGCCTCCAAGTCTTGTTTAACCAATACAAATCAACCAAGTGCCTTGGAGTTAAGTGGCACCACACAGGCACACATGGCCAAACACCTACCGCCCCGTGAGTCACCATGTGAGCCATCATGGTTAGTCACAAGCTTAGACACCAATACATTTGAAATGCTAACATTCCTTAACCCTAATTAGCTTTGCTCAACTTAATGTTAATCTTGCTTACATATTTATGGAACTTACTTATTTGTAAGTAATCCTTACTTAATTGGTTTAATTGATTATTAGTAACCTCACTTAGCAACCCATGGCTAGCAAGAGACCACATCTCACCATTACTATCTTGATAACACATAGTAAGAAGCCAAGTCCAACATGACAACTCAAAATACAAGACAAGCAAAAATACTTACATAATATGTAAGTATGCAAGTGTCCAAAAATGGCCCTCCTCTTCCTCTCATAACCGGTCCTCCTCTATTGGTTTCTCCAATTTGGTTTACTCCAAAATTAGTTTACTTTCCTAGTTCAATTGCTAAATAATTTAGTTGGTCGTACTCGTTGACTTTTATTTTCCAACTTTAACTTTTCGTATTTGTGAAAAATGATTTTGTATTTATACGTCGTATAAATACTTAGATATAATGTCCTGTCGTATAATTGAATAATGTTTTGCTAGATATGTTTTACATGCATTTTCTATACTTATACATATAATTAAATCACACACATTCAATCACATAACACATAGTTTAGGTCACTAAATTAACATTTATTAATCACATAAGATTATATTTACAAGCCTTATAAAAGATTCAGAATATTACAGACTCAATAATAGAAGACGACACTCTAGATTCCACAACTTAATCTTAGAAGTCGACCCTTAAGGTTACTTACATTTCTCGACTTGACTCTAAGAGACAATATCCTAGATTTTACGATTCATATATGCACGACACACACACATTTCACATTTCTCAATGCAGTTCATTTTAAGGAAAACATTAGGAAAGCGATAACTGTGTCTTCACGGAAGTCGGGAGATGCTTAACCCCTTTTTCTCGCTTAAACAAACTCCCAAACTCTATAAATCTCGGTTACGGATCAATTTTTTGGAGTCATATAATGGGTATCTCGATTATTAAAAATTAAAAATCAGAATGAGTTAGTACATCCATTTAAATCTTTACTAACTAATGAATCTGTCTAATTGGCTCCCATTAAAATCAAAATTTCAAACCCCGTCGACATTTATGTCAGTTTTTTCCAAATTCACTCTTAGAATTAATAAATCTCAATTAAAATTAAAATAAAAATAATAAAAAAGAGGAAAAAATTTCAGCGTCGACAATGATAAATAATTTAAAAGTTATAAGTGTACTACTAATTAAAATCTTGTTATTTCATAATCATCAATAATCAATATAATGACAATTTTACCATTTTTAGTATAAAAAATTATAGCCTAAATATAGATTAATACCCTGAATTTTAAGTTTTATTTCATAATCATCAATAATCAATATAATTATTTTTTTATACCAAAAATGTTTAAAATGCCATTAAATTTACTTTAACAAATTACTAATGGTCTTATATTTACCCTTTTTAGTAAAAAAAAATTAATTAAATAAATATTAAAATGAGACTCAATAATACATAAATGTATATTTTAGTAACATGTCAATAAGAAACAACTACTAAAAATTAACTTATTGTTCATTTCGGAAAAAAAAAAATCATACTGGACATTCATTTTTTCCCAAGCCGATTAACGTATGGATTTTCAAGAAAATTTGAATGGTAAAAATTTAGTAATTTTTAGCGGTAAAAATACTATTATTATGATTCCTAATAATGGAACCATAAACCCTAATATCATTGAAATATCAAGAAAAGCATCAAATAACACACATTCATCGATCCCTTTCATTCATTTATCAAATTACCATAAATTAATTCCACCAATTACAGCTAGCATATACTAGGTCTAGGGTAGATGCAAATTAATTAAGCCAAATCAAAAACACTACCCTCTCTACTGCTTAGTGCAATCAGTTGGCCTGAATGAAACCCTCTTGTTAACCAGATCATATCCAATCAAAAAGTCCATCTGTGACAAGTTCCCAAAAATGGCCAACTCATCCGATGGGTTAATCACTAGGCAGTAAACACCATTTTCCACCTCTAAAAACGTGCTTGAAGGTTTCAAATTCAAGTCCGCTCCTCTAAAATGAAACGTAATCGTAGGCAAAAGAAGCTCAAATCCCTCCACATACTTATAACAAAGGTTAAAAATTCCTTGTGGATCAGCTATTGAAATAGCAGAAACCGCATTACCAACTTCTTGTATAAATTTTCCGTAGAATTCACTAGGAAGAAACGTTATGGTTGTGCCAGAGTCTATGATAATGTTACCCTCCTGTTCCTCAGCAGCCTTCAAATCACCACCCGAATTAGAATTTGTCTTAAATTTCAAATTTGAGTCCCCAACACTAACACTATCCAAGGTTAAGTAGTAGTAAGTAATTGGATCTTTATCAACTAAAGGAGTGGAAACAACCCCAGGGCCGGATACAATAGCATTACTCCCAAAACTAATTGTACTAGAAACTTTTGAACCTTTACTAATCGGTATCAAACAATACGAAAATTTCCCATCAATTTTTGCACTTAGTTGATTAACAATTGAAAGCGGACCGCCTCCTAGTCCAACTATGCCTGATGTTAATTCATTAAAATTTCCACCGTCATCGTGTCCACACCCAAAACCAACGCCTGGGAATGAAACCGGCTGTTTGGAGGATGATCCAAAGGTGAATGTGTCGACGACAAGATCACCGTTACTATATGACTTGTCACCATAACTCGCTCTGTACTTGCAATAATTATTGCTACAACTCGAGGATTCGAAATCTTGGCAAAGCTTAGAAAGGCATGGCAAGTTTTTATAAGTGGAAGAGTTTGGGGGACTGAACAAGGGGAAATTTTGCTTGAAGCAATTCCTGCAAGGCTGACATTGTGTCCAAGTTATGTCACTGCCGGTGTCGGCAATGGCCACAACGGTAACGGGGGGAGTTCCGATGGAGATGTTCATGAGGTATTCTCCCGGAGTTGAGGTTACTGGTGCTTGGATTGTGCCTGAGGAACGAGATATTGCGCGGCGGAAAGCATTGTGAAGATTGTCAAAATGGGTGTTTGATGGGTTGTAGAATGGAGATAGGGGGGAATCGCGGTGTATAAGATCAATGCTGAATCCGAGTGCGTTAGCTTCTTGTAGGGGAGAAATGTAAAGAGAAATAAAAAGGAAAAAGAGACTGAAATTAAGTTCCATGGCTAAAATTTTGAAGGGGATTAGGGAATATGGGAAGGTGAGAAGAAGGTTTGAGGTATGGTAAGTTTATATAGGGAAAAGGGAATATGGAAGGTTAAATTTTGAGGATTTTGTGCATTTAAATTGTATCAAAATAGTGCAGAGAATATGGGAATGACTTTGATTAACGCATGATGTTTGGCAAGTGTTTGAATTTTTAAAATCAAATCTATTCACAGGTGGAAATTAATTAATTGGGTTAGATGTACGAAAATATACTTTGCATGCATGAAGAAGATAATAGTCATTTAATAGTAGTACAACGAAAATATTTCTCCATATATAAGTCCATGATTTTTTGAATCTAAGAAATTAACTAAGCAACGTAAGTAGCTACTAAAAGAAAGAAACTTTATATGTAGCGCCAGTATAAATATCATTTTCTATTCTACAAAAAGAAAAAATGAAAAAATAAAATAAAATAAATTTCTGTTTTTCCTTTTTATACTTGATCCGTCCTTAAAAGAATGTCTTTAAATACAATAAAGTTTTTCTATCAAAAGATCTAAAATTATATAAATTTATAATAAATAAGTTAAAAGGACTAGTTCACCCTCAAAAGTAGGTTCCACTAGTTTAAAAAACAATTGATATATATATTGTTTCTGAATGTTTAGGTCAATTTTTTGAAACAGTGTACTTATGTGGAAACAATTGATATACGGAATGAATCTCAAGACCTCATACATCTAAAGCTTTATGAGTAGCTTTTTTACCATTGAATCATGAGGGTCTTGATATTTGAAACTTATTTTATTCTCTTTCTACGACTTTAATTTTCTTAATATGCTTAAAAAATATACTTTAATTATTATTTTAAGAACGGAAGGAGTAACAAATTGGTAAAATTTTAAATTTAAATTGAATTTAAACTATTTAGTTATTATCTTAAATTATCAAAAAGGTAGTACTATAATTAAAAAATTTATTGTCTTCAAACATATATGAATCAGATCAATTTTAAAATTTCACAAGCTAACTTTAAAAATCCAATAATTCTTTTCGTGGAATAAAGAAAATAATTTATTTTTTTTAAATACGGCTAAAGGTTATCATTAGGCATGAGCTAAAATCAGATACTCATAAAGGTAGGAGATATTCTAAGCCTCTAGGTCTCAGTGCATAGATAGTCATCCACTTATTTTTAGTTAAAATACATAAATCTAAACTACTTGAATAATATACAAATTTAATTAGCAATTTTAGAATTAAAAATCTTATTAATAAGCTAGTTTTGAAAGCGTAAACATTAATCTTCCTTCTAATTGATTTATGGTATTTAAATTATAAATATTTACCTCCAAAAGTGGAAAATGATTGTAGAGTTACTTTAGACAAAAAAAAATCTATGTAGACATGAAAATTAGACATGAGTGTATTTGAATTTCACTTAATTGTAATTTGACCCCTAATGGTGGGTAAAAATATAAATAGGTGAAGTTCAAATATACTCATGTCCAATTTTCATATTCACCTAGAAGAGCTCATTTTTTTAAAACATTGATTTTGTGATCAAAATGTCAGATACGTTTATTTCAAATCATAATGTGAAAATTTATATTTTGTTGATTTGTTAATCTGTTAAAAATAGATTAAATTACCATATTCAACTTGGAAGATTCAGGAACTAAAAAGAGATTACGTTACACCGAAGGTGAAGGCAGTGGCGAAGCTAAATGTTTCACTGTGGGGTCAATTGATCCCACTGGAAAAAATAATTATTTTATAATGTAAGGTAAATTTTAAAAATTTTAATTAGTATAAATTGACCCAACTAAAATTTTATAAATTTTCTACTATACGGGGTCAAATTGAAAATTTATAACTTTGTCAATCAAATTTATACCACATATGACTCGTATCCTCTCAATATATGTATATCTCTCTATTAGATTTTAAACTAAATAATAATCTAATTTATATTATTTTTAAAAATAATTAATTAATTATGAACAATTGTAATTAAAAAAGTCTATTATGAGTCAATATAGTGCATATATATCATATATTATTACTTATTGCATTGTCATTGTATTATAGTATGTGTGTGTGTGTGTGTGTGTATATATATATGTGTGTGTGTGTGTGTGTGTGTGTGACCAAAAAGTACAAAAGTATTAAAAAAATTGGCTAGGGAGCACTGTCCCCGAACCCCCACCAAATTATTTATAGTTTAGTAATAATTTTAACCCCACTAAATATTATTTCTGGCTTCGTCACTGGGTGAAGGTAAATTATGATACTTCAATAAAGGGAACGAATGTTGAAAAAATGTCAGGTAAATTCTCTGTTAATTGTGCGGAAGCCCTTGTTGTTCGTCAGGCAATGAGATTTACTATAGAGTTTGGCCTCACCAACATTGTGATAGAAAGTGATAGTAGTAGTGTTATCTGTAGACTACTTAATCCTCGGTCAGATGAGACTTATTAAGTACTCCCTCCATTCTTATATAAATGACGTTTTGAAAGAAAAAATTTATTTTAAATTATCTGTCGTTTACAACTTTCTAGGAGAATAAATTATTTACTTTTCTATATTACCCTTACCTTCTCTCATTGTCCCAATAAATTCTCACCCTTATTATTAATAGTTTTCAACTTCCCATAAATGGGTAGTTATGGAATTTCACACGGATTTTAATTATTAAATGACTTTTTTAATCTTTGTATAAAAACTTTAAACGACACTTATTTAGGAACGGAGGGAGACTATCTTAGATGATTGTCTATCATTACGAGTGAATTTTATTGTGTTATCATTTAGTCATGTCCGGCGTCAGGTGAATAGGGTACCACGTGGATTAGCTAATTTTGCTCAATCTGATGTCCTTTCTTTTTTAATGTTTTGCTTAGATTCACTCTAGTATTTCTCCTTTGAGTGTACAAGACATTCAAATTTGAAAAAAATTAAGGAGTGTTTATTTAATGGGATTTAATACATGGCAACCGGTTGCCAGATGCAGATCTACTTAAGGGGTAGTATAGACAACTGCCCCTACTGTATTTTTTTTATATGTATAGGGGTAGGGTAAAAATATAAATTAATAACTTTAAGGGGATATATTAATAGAATTGTTAAATTTGGAGGGGGAGGGGGAGGGGGAGGGGGAGGGGGGGGGAGGGGGGGCAAAAAAAATTTCATAATCCAATTCTAAATACAAGTACAAAAATATTCTTAGTTTTAAAGCTTGGTGAAATCTTAGAAGTACTTTTTGTATAGTTTTTGGTTTTGAATGTTCATTAGCGTGTGAATTGTGAAGGATTGTTTGATTTAAGTTTAAATTTTTTTGTTATTAATTTGGTTGACTGTGGTTACTGTTTGTTTGGTCTGATTAGGTTTTTGTTTTTCGGTTGTTTGATCTTCAATTGAAAATAAAATTATTTTGGTTGAGTAGTTTCTGTCTTTTATTGTTAAAGTTAACAATGATTTTGCCTTATTTTATAATGGAAAATAAAAAATAGAAAATGACTATGAGCCTTTAGCATCCCCTTATTTCTAGTTGTTATAATTATTTTATTTTTCTACATCTAACTAATGGACCGTGTATAATTTTTGGTGTTCTGAGTATAAATTTTGGTTGAATTGTTTTTCTTATTGCAAGTAAAAATTATTTGAAACTTATAAAAAGATACCAAAACTACTTTATACTTTGAAATTAATTCATGATTTTGTTCGACTGTAGAAAACAAATTTGGTTTGAGGCTTTGAGCATTTGGAGAATAATTTAAATTGAAACAAGTAATCAAAATAAGTTTCTAAATTGTATCTAAATATTTTTTATTTGAAATTCTTTTTTTAGTTTGGAAGATGAATATTCATTGCAATTTGTAAACATTATTATGATTGCTTAATATTATGATTAGTTCAAGTTTTCATTATTTAATCGTAACAAAAAAATTAATTAAAATCCGCCCCTGCTGAAAAAAATTCCTGAATCCACCCCTGCCATAAGAAATCATAACAAAAGTAGGTTGCTGGAATAGTGACCATGGCAACTGCCATGGTCACTATTCCAGCAACCCACTTTTTAGCCGTTGATCAATTAATTAGAAGGCTTAGATTGAAAATAAATTCACCCCAGCCGGTACAACATGTTATGCCCAAATAACAACTTTTGGTGGCTTTTATTTTAATATAACGGCCCTACATGGTACTAAAATGTCAATTGGGTCCCACTTTGTCAAATTTTATTAAAAATGGAATGTTTTTTAAATACACGGGCCACTACATGTTTTAGCGGCTTTGCACACCTGAAACTCCACAAAGTCAAAATTTTGGTCCCACTTTGTCAGATTTTATAACAAAAGATGAATTTTTATTTTTTAATACACCAACCGCTACATGTTGTAGCGGCTTGGCATTTTATTTTTGTTTTCATGCGTGCCTCCTCGAGAATGAGCTTCTTCGGAATCATCATTTTCAAAAAAGTTGCTGACATGGCTGACACAGATAGACATGACGACTTGTTGAAATTTGAACCAAGTTGACCGCTACATGTTGTAGCGGTTGCTTTCCTTTTCTCCTTATTTAACACTCCCTATTCTCTATGATTTTCACCATTTACTTTCACCTTCAAAACGGTTTCTAGCCCATAAACTATCACACAACCAAACCAAGAAAATAAAGAACATAAAGAAGACAAAAAGAAGACGACGGTAAGAGAGCAAAACAACAACAATTTGTAGCGGCTGAATTTCAAATTAGAAATATTTGTAAGAATTTTTTATTTTTATATATTATTATTATTATTATTATTATTATTATTGTTCTTATTATTATTATTATTATTATTATTATTATTATTATTATTATTATTGTTGTTCTTAATATTATTATTATTACTGTCATTATTATTATTATTATTATTGTTGTTGTTGTTGTTGTTGTTGTTGTTGTTGTTGTTGTTAATATTAATATTTATATTATTGTTATTATTTTTAATTATAATAATAACAATATTAATATTAGTTATTATTGTCCTTATTATGAATGTTATTATTTTGAATAATAATAGTAATTATATTAATATTAATATTTATTTTCCTTATCACTATTATTACTGTCATTATTAATAACAATATTTGTGTTATTATTATTATTAGTATTGTTGTTGTTGTTAATATTAATATTAATATTAATATTATTGTTATTATTTTTAATAATAATAGTAATAATATTAATATTAGTTATTATTGTCATTATTATTATTACTGTCATGAAGAAATATTTATAAGAATTTTATACTTTTATGTAATATTATTATTGTCATTATTTTTGTAATTATTATTATTAGTGTTAATATTAATAATGGATTAATGTTGTAATTTTAGGTTAAAAAAAATGGACAGTTGAGATTATGAGTCAATTGACCAAAGTGTTCTCTACGATCAACAAAATTATGTCTCGGATGACATATTTAAAGGAAAATATAGGGAAAATCTAAGTTCAAGTCAATATACCGAACAAAAATACAATCAATGAAACTTGACAAAAGCCCAAAAAACACTTCTAGATATATGTGGGTTTGATATTTTTAAATTTCCAAGGGTTGTCCACCAAACTAACCTTGGTATGATATCTGCCCTGGTGGAGAGATGGAGGCTGGACTCCAATACCTTACATTTAAATTGTGGAGAGGTAGCTATAACGTTAGAGAATGTTCACTTTATTTTGGGATTGCCAGTGGTGGGCAAACCCTTAACTTGTCCCCTATTTGACACGTCATTTACTTATTTTAGAGATTATTTTGGAGATGAATTAGCTGATGAATATGTTACCTCAAAAAAATGAAGTGCAATTTCATTAGTGTGGTTGCACGAACATTTTAATAATTTTCCTGAGAAAGCAAGTAAAGATGTCATAGGTAGACACTCAAAGGACTACATATTGTGGTTGTGTGGGGCAATATTATTCCTAACTAGGAATAAGAATAGTGTGCACCCAAGATATATTTCTTTTATTGCCAACATTGAAGAATGTGTCACGTACTCTTGGAGGCGGCATTGTTAGGATATTTGTATAGGGCGTTATACACAACTAGTAGGAAAGGAGTTAAACATATCAATGGGTGTTTCAAATTTGGGCCTATGAGCGTGTAAATATTGGACGGCCAAACCCTTAGCCACAATCAAACTTATGGTTACCTAGGGCCTTAACATGGGCATATTTTGAAACCCACTGTTACCCTGGTAGACGAGAGAATCTCCATCACCATTTGTCATTTTATCGGGGGAGTTAGATGTTGAGTCTGCATGGAATGTGGTTTGGCGACCTTACATGAGGTGGGATGATAAACTCATTGGATTTAATTTTGAAGGGAGGTTGTTTGGATCTGGTAGGGTTCCATTGATCCACTTTGATATTATGGAATTACATATGCCGGACCGTGTGATGAGATAGTTTGGGTTCTTGCAAGGCATACCATCCCATGCAAAAAATCACGAGAGCCTTAGAAAAGAGAGAAAATTTAAATTTGAGGTTGAGGATTGCATAACCTTAAGAGGGGAGTACATTTTACTTTGGGAGGCATACATGGATCATCTCAAATGACAACAATATGAAATTTCTGATTATGTGAACTTAGATGATTACATGTACTAGTATGGAAAAATAACACTTGGAAAAATTCATTGACCTCGACAGGAAAGGGATCTAGACAGTTCTTATGAGTCTCGCGCCGTTTATAGCCAACATTACCTAGTTAATTTGGTACACAATTATCAGTTGGTTTATTTTTTTGATATTGTAGTATATATTATAATCTACATTTATTAATATTATTTATTGTTACTAATATTTGTTTGTGTTCTTCTTATATGATAGGTTGTGAGTGCAAAATCATTACTTGACAAGTGTTTTGCATTTGATCGGATGTCTCCCAAGGATGTAGTACATAAAAAAAATTGGGATTACTAGTACAGTTTATACAACTTTGCAGTATGAGGGCAAAAAATAACTCAGCAGGGGGTGTGACGAACGAGATTTTGTTAATTAATTTTTAATATTTATTGAATTAAATAAATATTTTTCAATGATTTAATTATTAGATTAAATAATTAATCGATGCAATTGTGGTAGATTAATTTAAATTATATGTGTTACATTTATTAAATTAATGTAGAGAATAATTATTATTCAAATATGTAATTATGTGAGCTTATTGTATTAAAAGAAATATTTAATTAAGCATGATGTTATTTAATTAATTTAATTATTAATTAGAAAGTTAATAATTTGACATTATTAATTAATGAGAAAATTAAATATATGACTATGTGAATTTATGAGAAGTTATTATATTTTATTGAAATTAAATAAGATATTTGAATTGGGCGTGACATGATTTAAACTATATTATAAAGCTTTTATTAAATTAAATGACTTTGAATCAATTAAGGGTTGCCAAACAAGGCCCTAGTAGTGGTTGGATGCAGTTACCCATGACTGAAATAACTGACCACTTCTGCGTCAGTTCTTCTCTTTTAATTCAGACGTCTTCTTTTTATTATTATTATTTTAAGTCTAGAAAACATAACAGAGAGAATTCAGAGAGAAAAGTTAAGAATTTTGAGTGTGTGATTGAAGAAGAGTTTGAGAAGAGTTTCAATTCATCTCCTACATTACACTCTACGCTCTGGGTAATTTCTCCAAACCCAATTTCTAATTCACGTCATTGGTTTTTATAAAACTGGCTTTCATATATTTTGTAAAATCTCTGTAATTGAAAAAGGGTTTGATTATGAGTTTATATATGGGTTAAGATATATCAAATCGTATTTGATTATATATATATTATGTGAATTATCATGTCATCAGTTTCATAATACTATGAATTGCTATTTCAAAAATTTACAGAGTATGGGTTTTGGCCATATGGCCTTATACGTGATATTTCATGTATTGAACGTATATTATCCCTAAATTTTACATTCGTATGTTGTTATGCATGTTGAAACGAAGAGACAAAAGTTTAAATAAACGGATTCGGTGTTATAACTAATCCGTAGTGATAATTTTCATGTTTTATTTTCAAAACCTTCAAGAACATCAAGAACAGTGGAAGTAAATGTGTTGATTTTGCAAATTATGTATTGTAACTTGTTAAAATCATGTTAGATGGGTTAAGTAATGGTTATATATGTATTATAATGATTGGGTAAGTCTAAATTTGTGTAAAAATAACTAATTGGAAGTTATGGCCATATTCATGTATAATTTTACGTGTGATTGATTTTTGGCCTAATTTGGCCTTGTTATGTTCGCGAACTGCAGAACTGCAGAAACTACAAAAAATGAACCTGGGTAACCCTGCCCCCAGCGGGCGTTACCAAACTACATTACCCCGCCCCGGTGGTAAAAAAATAAAAAAAATAATAAATAATAATAATAATAATAATAATAATAATAATAAATAAATAAATAAATATTTGATGAAAATTATTATTAAAATATTTATAAAATAAATTAAATATTTTAATTGAGATATTTATGGAATAAAATAAATATTCGATGAAAATTATTATTTAAATATTTATAAAATAAATTAAATATATTAATTGAGATATTTATGGAATAAAATAAATATTCGATGAAAATGATTATTAAAATATTTATAAAATAAACTAAATATATTAATTGAGATATTTATGGAATAAAATAAATATTCGATGAAAATTATTATTAAAATATTTATAAAATAAATTAAATATTTTAATTGAGATATTTATGGAATAAAATAAATATTCGATGGAAATTATTATGAAATAATTTATTCGAGTATAATAATGGTAAGAGAATGAAAATATTCTAATTTAATTAAGTAATTAAATTTGAAGGATAATGATTTGTTAAATAAAGTAGAGTTTATATTAAATAATTAAGTGAAAATGTAACTAATGAATGTCGTGAATACATATGGTATGTGTGTAGGATTTGTGTTGAACGGAAGTAGTAATCATTTAGCCAACGCACGAGGCAAGTTTCCTAACCCTACTTGTCATTATTGTTCAAGTTTATTATTTACCTCGAGTAAATTATCATTATTATTATTCAAGTTCAAATGTTATATTAAAGATTGATTATCTTTTCAAATCATGATTCAGTTATACAATAATTGTTCTATTATATACTTCCTGAGATTATTATTCAATTTGAATATCATTATTATTGAACCTTATTAGACTAGCGAACTCTTATTGATTCGACTAGTCCATAGTTGATGAGCGTTCTAAATTTCAGAACCCTTGATGAATTATCCAAACCAAACTTCCTTTGGTGCGGACTCGAATGTCAAACTGAGATGAACAACCCTGCAAAGGAATTTACTTATGCGTTAGCGTTAAGATATTGTGCACAATATGGTACTAAGGGCTGATCCCCCTAAGTACGAGAAGAAAGGTCCATAGTCTTATGACTGTTAAAGGTTTCAAGTATAACCCTTGATAACCTAGGACATAGTTCCAGGTCTTATGACCCTCAGAATTCTTTTGATTCTTGTTATTCATTCTTGATTCAAAAGTTGAGCTTTCATTCAGATGTTTTTGATTTACTCGCATGTTATTATACTGTTATTTCATTATTATACTTGTGGGCAATAGTGCTCACTCTTGCTTAATAATAACATTGCAGTTAAGAACGAAAGAACCGATGAACCTTCCGCTAGTAAAGGCAAGGGCAAAGTTAGCAAGTGATGAAGACTTGTTATTTTTATTAGATGATGTATTTATGTTTAAGACTTGAGTTAATGATGTTATTTAAGACTTATTTATTTATTATTCCGCACAGATGTTTAAGGTTAGTTTAACTTGGGATTGTATTATTATTATTTGGATGTTGTAACCCTTAAGGGGAAGATTTTCATTCTATCTATTGCATGGTTTGCATTTATTATGGGTAGATAGATAGATGATATTTGTACAGTGAACACCAGATCCCGTGGAATCGAAGTACCTGGATTTGGGGGTGTCACAAGTTGGTATTAGAGCTGTAGGTTATGAACCTTAGGTGGGGGAACAACCTTAGGTAGTAGCCTTATAGAAAGAAGATAGTGATGGAAAACTCTTATCGAGTTATAAGAAATGAATTTATATAATTCATTGAAGATAATAAAAGACCTTATGTGTTTATGTGTTAAAGTATGCGTTAGATGATACGACTTAGTAATTAAAACTTAAAATTTTGTTGTCAGGATGTCGAATGTTGGAGAAGCTAGTCAAGCTGGGGAGGAAGAACCCCGTGTACCTATAGTACCGACAGAGGAGGAGCCCCGAGACATTCATGTCGTTAGGGAGTAGCTGGTACAGAGGGAGTCATCTCCATTGATCACCGTTGTTGGTCAGGAGCATGAGCCCGAGACTGATCCTGAGGAAGATCATGAGGAGGAATTTGTTGAGGAAGAGGAAGAGGAAGAAGAGGAGTTACCACGGTACACCGTTGATGCTGAGATGTATGACACGTTATACGACTGTAACGTGGAGTTAAGAGACGAGGTCCAGGATTTGACTAAGCGAGCGATTATTCAGCATATTACTCTAGAACAGAAGGAGATGGAGATTTCGACTCTTCACTCTAGACTGGCAAATGTAGAATTGGATTTGGTCCATGAGAAGGGTCAAATTGAAGATAAAATCGAGGAGATAGAGAAGCTGAAGAAGGAACTGAAGGAAACCTCCGAAAGGCTGAACATAGCAGAAGAGGGATGGGTAAGAGAATCACGTCGAGCTGATCGTGCAGAAGATGATAGTCGTGCAAAGAAGGCAAAGCTTGAAGAGACATACTCTACACTTAATCATGCAATGGATGAGGCCCAAGATCAAGTTTTGAGGTACCCCATCCAGTTCGAAGGACTTCCATCGTATATGCTGGATCGCAGGACGATGTCTCGTATCAAGGATGAGGAACGTGGCAAGGCTATTCAGCACCTTGACAGACAGTGATAGAATTTGTTTAATTATGTGAAAGACTTAATTAGTTTTTATATGTAAATTCTGACGTGTTTATGAACGAAAGAATATTTGAATGTTTTTAACTCCTGTGGATTCTTTATTCCCGGATAGTTGATGTAAATAGCAGTTATGCTATCGTTTAATGTTAAAACTTTGATTTGAATGCAAATATATCAAGTTGTTTGAGATGATGTGTTAAGTGATATGTTAAATTGTTGAGTAATGCCTTAACTATTTAGAGAAATAAATAAAGTTCTAATAAAGCGTTTATTTAACAGAAAAATACAGCCAAGGAGAAGACAACAATGTCAACCGGCTCAGGAAGAGTCAACCAATAATAACAATTATGCCAACGCTAATCCCGTGCAGCAGTTGGTGAACTTACTGACTGGAGCTATGAATAACCAACCTCAAGCTCCACCAAACACAACGTTTAAGGACTTCAAGGTGGTGGGACCGCCAGAGTTCAAAGGTTCCATGAACCCAATCGAGGCTCAAACATGGGTTATGGAAATGGAGAAGGTTTTCGACATTACTAGGGTTAGAGAAGACCAGAAGACCGCTTTTGCAACGTTTATGTTGAAGTCTGAGGCTAGCTACTGGTGGCAAGCAAACAAAGTGCGAGGAGGTGAAGGTGTAATTACGTGGGAGAGATTTAAAGAGATATTTTTCGAAATGTATTTCCCAATTAGTTCACAGAACCAGATGGAGGTCCAATTTCTAGAGTTGAAGCAGGGAAATATGAACGTGCCTGACTATGCGGCTAAATTCAACGAGTTGGCAAGGTTTGCCCCGTATCAAGTTCACACGGATGAGAGGAAGGCGAGACGGTTTGAGTAAGGACTAAAGCCTTGGGTGTACAACAAGGTATCAATGTTTTAGCTAAACACGTTTGCTGGAGTACTGGAAAAGGCCATCCTCGCTGAAGGAGGAAACGATGCGGTGACCAAGTACAATCAAGATCAAAAGAAGAAGAAGAGTGAAGGTGAAATTAATAACAAGGTCAGTGGAAGTGGCATAGGAGGTGGAAATTTCAATCAGAAGAAAAGATGGAATGACAACTCATCATCGGGGAATCAGCAAGGTAATTAGAAGAAAATAATTGAAGCATGCCTGACTTGCGGGAAAGCCCATCTGGGAGTTTGTATGAAAGGAAAAAGAGTGTGCTACAATTGTGGTCAGGAAGGCTACATAGCACCAAACTGTCGAAACCCAAAGAAGGGTGCTTATTTTACTTACGGTTCGAAGGACGATCTGACAAGAGACTGTCCCAAGAAGGGATCAGGAGGGTCAGGATCAGGAGGAAACCGGGGAAATAATAGTGGAAATGCCTTAACCATCACCGGACCAACCGCAACAAACTGACCGACCGTCCGAACTTTTAATATAACGGTGCAGGATGCAATCCAGTCTCGTGATGTGGTGTCAGGTATCATTCCGATCAATGAAATTAATGCTTATGTTTTATTTGATTCGGGTGCTACTTGTTCCTTTATATCTGAAGACTTTGCTAATAGTTTAGATTTGCTTATGGATGAGTTGGAATATCCCATGAATATAGAAATTGCGAATAGAGAGATAATTCCTGTTAAGTACGTGTTTAAGAACTGTAGGGTGGATATTAATGGTAATATCATGAACGTAGATCTTATCCCTATTCGACTTGGGAAATTTGACGTTATTTTGAGAATGGACTGGTTATTCAATTACGGGGCTGTAATTGATTGCCAAAAGAAGCGTATTAACCTTATGACTCCATCAAAGGTTGTATTTTATGGTAGCAAGTCGCCTAGACAAGCGAGTTGTCTGACGATGATGCAGGCCAGGAAGTTATTAAGACAAGGCTGTGTAGGATACTTAGCTTACATAGTCGACAGTCGAAAAGAGAATCCGAAGGTAGAAGAAATACCGATTGTGAGGGACTTTGTCGACGTATTTCCAGACGATTTTCCAGGACTTCCACCAGATAGAGAGGTAGATTTCGTGATCGATTTGGCGCCAGGAACTGCTCCAATATCGAAGGCACCATACCGAATGGCACCAGTAGAGATGAATGAATTAATGGTATAACTACAAGAATTGTTGGACAAGAAGTACATTCAACTGAGCGTAACGCCATGGGGAGCGCCGGTGTTATTCATGAAAAAGAAGGACGGATCGATGCGGCTCTGCATTAACTACAGAGAACTGAATAAGGTCACGATTAAGAACAGATATCCATTACCGAGAATCGACGACTTGTTTGATTAATTGAAAGGAGCAAGATATTTTTCCAAGATAGACTTGAGAAGCGGTTATCATCAATTGAAGGTGAGGCCAGAGGATGTATTGAAGACAGCGTTCAGAACGCGATATGGTCACTACGAATTTTTAGTAATGTCTTTTGGTCTTACGAATGTTCCTGCATCATTTATGGGACTAATGAATGGTGTGTTCAAGCCATTTTTGGACAAGTTCGTAGTGGTATTTATAGATGACATTTTGGTCTATTCGAAAACCAAGGAAGAACACGAAGAGCATTTGAGATTAACGTTGGAAGTGTTGAGAAGGGAAAAGTTGTATGCCAAGTTTTCAAAATGCGAATTTTGGATTGAACGAGTGCAATTTCTTGCGCACGTGATCAATAAAAATGGAATTTCGGTAGATCCATCAAAAGTCGAAGCCGTGATTTACTGGGATCAGCTGAAAACACCGTCGGAAGTAAGAAGTTTTCTTGGATTGGCAGGATATTATAAAAGATTCATTCAAGACTTTTTCAAGATCGCAACTCCGCTAACGAATTTAACTCGAAAAGCTGTGAAATTTGTTTGGACGGATAAGTGTGAGGAAAGTTTTCAGGAATTGAAAGAGGTTGAGTACGGCACCTGTGTTATCTCTTCCGGATGATACAGAAAATTTTGTTGTTTATAGTGATGCGTCACATAAAAGACTTGGCTGTGTACTGATGCAAAATGGTAAAGTCATTGCGTATGCATCACGACAATTGAAGGATTATGAGAAGGGATATCCGACCTATGACTTGGAATTAGCTACAGTTGTTTTTGCTTTGAAAATTTGGAGGCACTATCTCTACGAGGAGAAGTGTGAAATATATACGGACCATAAGAGTCTGAAATATATTTTCACGCAGAAGGACTTGAATATGCGTCAAAGAAGGTGGTTGGAGTTAATTAAGGACTACGACTGTGAGATTTTATACCATCCGGGTAAGACGAATGTCGTTGTCGATACCTTAAGTAGAAAGGGTCGGGAGAAGTTGATGATGTTAACTGCTCTGGACGAGCTAATTGCAGAAATGGAGAAACTAGAATTGGAAGTAAAGTATCCTATGGAGATTGATGAGAAAATATTTCAGATGTAATCTGGTATAACCCTACTGGATAAAGTTAAGGAGGCTCAGCTTCAGGACAAAAAATGTAAAAAGGTGACAAAGAAGATATCTAAAGGAACCGAACCAAGATTTAGGATAGATAAGGAAGGAATACTGAGATTTGAGAGTAGAATTTGGGTACTTCCAGTTCAAGAGATTAAGGAAGATATTTTAAGCGAGGCTCATAGTTCACGATATTCGATTCACCCTGGTAGTACCAAGATGTACCAAGATCGTAGACAACATTTCTGGTGGCCGAATTTGAAGCGTGATGTTGCAGAATGTGTTGCCAAGTGTCTGACCTGTCAGAAAGTGAAAGCGGAACATCAGAGACCGAGTGGATTGCTACAACCGTTAGAGATCCTAGAGTGGAAATGGGAACATATTACAATGGACTTCGTGGTTGGCCTTCCGACTACTCAGAAAGGCTACGACACAGTATGGGTTATCGTTGACCGACTGAAGAAATCTGTACACTTCCTTCTGATCAAAATAAAATTCAACTTTGATCAGTTGGCGAGGCTATACATAAAAGAGATTCTTTCGAGGCACGGAGTTTCGGTATCAATTGTTTCAGATAGGGATCCGCGCTTCACATCAAATTTCTGGAAACGTCTTCAGGAATGCATGGGTACGCAATTGCGAATGAGTACAACTTACCACCCTCAAACAGACGGACAGAGTGAGAGAACGATTCAGACATTAGAAGATATGCTAAGAGCCTGTGTGATGAACTTTAAAGGAAATTGGGATGATCACCTACCATTAGTAGAGTTCGGCTACAACAACAGTTACCACGCTAGTATAGGCATGCCGCCTTACGAAGCGTTATACGGCAGAAAGTGCAGAACTCCGCTTTACTGGGATGAAGTTGGTGAAAGACAATTGCTAGGGCCAGAATTTGTACAGTAGACGGCAGAAATAGTCAAAGTGATCCGAGCACGATTGGTAGCGGCTCAAGATCGACAGAAGAAATACGATGATCCACATCGTAAAACTATCGAGTTTGAATCAGGTAGTTATGTTTTCTTGAAGGACTCTCCCTGGAAAGGGAAGATCAGGTTCAGAAAGAAAGGGAAATTGAGCCCAAGATTCATTGGACCATTTGAAGTACTGAGAAGAATCGGAGAAGTTACGTATGAGGTAGCCTTACCTCCAGCACTCGAGAATGTCCACAACGTCTTCCATGTTTCTATATTACGACCATACAAAGCCGATTACAAGCATGTAATTGAATACGAAACCCTGCATTTTGAGAAAGACTTATCTTACGAAGAAATTCCTGTCCAAATTGTCGACCGAAAAGAACAAGCTCTCAGAAATAAAGTTATACCTTCTGTTAAGGTAATTTGGAGGAACCACAACGCTGAAGAAGCTACGTGGGAACTCAAAGAGAATATGATGAAGAATTACCCTAATTTATTTACTTAATTATTTGTAAGCGATTCTGGGGACAGAATCTTTGTAAGGAGGGGAGAATGTAACAGGTCAAAATTATTGAGTCGTGATTCTGGGGACAGAATCCTTTTAAGGGGGGAAAGATGTGACGAACGAGATTTTGTAAATTAATTTTTAATATTTATTGAATTAAATAAATATTTTTCGATGATTTAATTATTAGATTAAATAATTAATTGATGCAATTGTGGTAGATTAATTTAAATTATATGTGTTACATTTATTAAATTAATGTAGAGAATAATTATTATTCAAATATGTAATTATGTGAGCTTATTGTATTAAAAAAAATATTTAATTAAGCATGATGTTATTTAATTAATTTAATTATTAATTAGAAAGTTAATAATTTGATATTATTAATTAATGAAAAAATTAAATATATGACTATGTGAATTTATGAGAAGTTATTATATATTATTTAAATTAAATAAGATATTTGAATTGGGTGTGGCATGATTTAAACTATATTATAAAGCTTTTATTAAATTAAATGACTTTGAATCAATTAAGGGTTGCTAAACAAGGCCCTAGTAGTGGTTGGATGCAGTTACCCATGACTAGAATAACTGACCACTTCTGCGTCAGTTCTTCTCTTTTAATTCAGACGTCTTCTTTTTATTATTATTATTCTAAGTCTACAAAACATAACAGAGAGAATTCAGAGAGAAAAGTTAAGAATTTTGAGTGTGTGATTGAAGAAGAGTTTGAGAAGAGTTTCAATTCATCTCCTACATTACACTCTACGCTCTGGGTAATTTCTCCAAACCCAATTTCTAATTCACGTCATTGGTTTTTATAAAACTGGCTTTCATATATTTTGTAAAATCTCTGTAATTGAAAAAGGGTTTGATTATGAGTTTATATATGGGTTAAGATATATCAAATCGTATTTGATTATATATATATTATGTGAATTATCATGTCATCAGTTTCATAATACTATGAATTGCTATTTCAAAAATTTACAGAGTATGGGTTTTGGCCATATGGCCTTATACGTGATATTTCATGTATTGAACGTATATTATCCCTAAATTTTACATTCGTATGTTGTTATGCATGTTGAAACGAAGAGACAAAAGTTTAAATAAACGGATTCGGTGTTATAACTAATCCGTAGTGATAATTTTCATGTTTTATTTTCAAAACCTTCAAGAACATCAAGAACAGTGGAAGTAAATGTGTTGATTTTGCAAATTATGTGTTGTAACTTGTTAAAATCATGCTAGATGGGTTAAGTAATGATTATATATGTATTACAATGATTGGGTAAGTCTAAATTCGTGTAAAAATAACTAATTGGAAGTTATGACCATATTCATGTATAATTTTACGTGTGATTGATTTTTGGCCTAATTTGACCTTGTTATGTTCGCGAACTGCAGAAACTGCAGAAAATGAGCATGGGTAACCCCGCCCCCAGCGGGCGTTACCAAACTACATTACCCCGCCCCGGCGGTAAAAAAAATAAAAAAAAAATAAAAAAAAAAATAATAATAATAATAAATAAATATTCGATGAAAATTATTATTAAAATATTTATAAAATAAATTAAATATTTTAATCGAGATATTTATGGAATAAAATAAATATTCGATGAAAATTATTATTTAAATATTTATAAAATAAATTAAATATTTTAATTGAGATATTTATGGAATAAAATAAATATTCGATGAAAATTATTATTAAAATATTTATAAAATAAACTAAATATTTTAATTGAGATATTTATGGAATAAAATAAATATTCGATGGAAATTATTATGAAATAATTTATTCGAGTGTAATAATAGTAAGAGAATGAAAATATTCTAATTTAATTAAGTAATTAAATTAGAAGGGTAATGATTTGTTAAATAAAGTAGAGTTTATATTAAATAATTAAGTGAAAATGTAACTAATGAATGTCGTGAATACATATGGTATGTGTGTAGGATTTATGGTGAACGGAAGTAGTAATCGTTTAGCATATGCACGAGGCAAGTTTACTAACCCTACTTGTCATTATTGTTCAACTTTATTATTTACCTCGAGTAAATTATCATTATTATTATTATTCAAGTTCAAATGTTATATTAAAGATTGATTATCTTTTCAAAGCATGATTCAGTTATACAATAATTGTTCTATTGTATACTTCTTGAGATTATTATTCAATTTGAATATCATTATTATTGAACCTTATTAGACTAGCGAACTCTTATTGATTCGACTAGTCCATAGTTGATGAGCGTTCTAAATTTCAAAACCCTTGATGAATTATCCAAACCAAACTTCCTTTGGTGCGGACTCGAATGTCAAACTGAGATAAACAACCCTGCAAAGGAATTTACTTATGTGTTAGCGTTAAGATATTGTGCACAGTATTGTATTAAGGGCTGATCCCCCTAAGTACGAGAAGAAAGGTCCATAGTCTTATGACTGTTAAAGGTTTCAAGTATAACCCTTGATAACCTAGGATATAGTTCCAGGTCTTATGACCCTCAGAATTCTTTTGATTCTTGTTATTCATTCTTGATTCAAAAGTTGAGCTTTCATTCAGATGTTTTTGATTTACTCGCATGTTATTATACTGTTATTTCATTATTATACTTGTGGGCAATAGTGCTCACTCTTGCTTAATAATAACATTGCAGTTAAGAACGAAAGAACCGATGAACTTTCCACTAGTAAAGGCAAGGGCAAAGTTAGCAAGTGATGAAGACTTGTTATTTTTATTAGATGATGTATTTATGTTTAAGACTTGAGTTAATGATGTTATTTAAAACTTATTTATTTATGATTCCGCACAAATGTTTAAGGTTAGTTTAACCTGGGATTGTATTATTATTATTTGGATGTTGTAACCCTTAAGGGGAAGATTTTCATTCTATCTATTGCATGGTTTGCATTTATTATGGGTAGATAGATAGATGATATTTGTACAGTGAACACCAGATCTCGTGGAATCGAAGTACCCGGATTTCGGGGTGTCACAGGGGGGCTAGCTGAATTTGGATTCCAATCCCATTTCTCACAATTCAACAAAGAGCTTGGGAAGCAAATAAATTATCCAGTACAATAGAGCTACATACCCACCGCACATGCCTATGAGGAGAGCTCTATTCCCACAACCTAAGCCCGTGTAGAGTATTACATTCCAACCACACAAGCCTTTGAGGAGTGTTATAGTCCATCCACCCAAGCGTATGAGGAGTGTTACTTTCCAACCACCCAAGACTTTGGGTGTGTTTTTGACTACATAGGATCTAGTGAACTTAAGGTACTTAAATCTATAATATTAATAAATATTACAACAAATAGTACTATAAATATTAACATTTATTAATATTAATTTAAAGATTATTCATATCAGGTACAAACAGTGGGAGCGCATGTCTTTTATGGATGGAAAGGATGTCCAACCAAAAAATTGAGGGAGTACAAGGTGATGTTTATAAATGAACATTTTTTTGGAAAGGTGGCGATGGATCCAAATTTATTTCCTGTGGTACATCCGCGACAGTGGTATACATTAGGCCATGATGTATTCAAGTCCTTAGAGCCTGGTCAATGGCTTTTTGAGCATGTCATGAACGCGTATATGATGTTACTACGAGATACATAGGAGTACTACAGGTTGTGGAGAATAAGAAGGTGGTCCCAATTTTCTTTAATGGAGTCATTTTTCATGCATCTTGGACAGCGCTATTTGCCCCCCACTGAAATAAATGGTGTGGTTAGTTTTTGTCAACTGTATGTGCAACCATATGTGGACCCACCGCTACACGAATGCAACTTTATCTTCATGTCGGTGTGTAGTAATCATAAAAATATTATGTTTTGTTGGTATTCTCGGTTAACGAATGGGTTGTTAGCATCTTTGACCCGTTCTACAATGATACCAATCATATGAAGTTACGGGACATGTACAAAGGATTCGTTAACATTGCGGTGCGTGTAGTATTTATTGTTTCACTTTTATAAATGTAAAATATATTACTCGTTATTAACCAACTACTTTGTACTTGAAGGTCCAATTAATACTAGTGTGTTTGTAAATTGGTAATCCGATGCGTGGTGGCCCAGGGGTAATCCCCGTGTGCTAGTAGTAAAGACCCGACCGATGCAGCATAACTACAAGAAAAATTAGTTTTAATCGTGTAAATTTGGTTTAATCTAGATTAGTTAGCCAAACTGTATATCAAGGAAATCGCTTCTCGACATTGATTGCCAATTTTAATCATGTTGGAAAGGGATCCACTACAAGAAAAAGTGTTATCTCCGACGGAATTAAGTTCGACCGAATGAATTTTGTTGACTTTAATCTAAGTCTGACTGAATATCACGTCGATATTAAGTTCGTCGACTTTATTCTATCCTCGACGGACATTCGTCGGAATTAAGCCCTCTCCTTGGCGCCAAGCTTTCCCGCCAGCGTGAGTATTAAAGTCGACGGAATGTGTTACACTCAACGGAATAGTTTATCGAAATTAGTTTAAAGTTGAAGAAAATAAACTTGACTGAAATCTGTCGAAAATAATCTTTAAAACCTAGTCAGATCGTTTTCTCAAGCCACCTCGTTCTCTCACTCTCTTGTCTCTCACTAATTCTCTCATCTCACTCCGTCCACCACCTCCGGCCACATTCCAATCACCACCTCTGTCCCACCTTACGATGACAACCCACCTCCTTAGCATCCCCACCTAAAATCACAGTTGATTGGGTAATTTTAAACATACTATTCAAGGTAAGTTCAAGTAATTTGTGTATTTAGATTCAATATTGTTTTGAAATTGGTCTAATTAGTTAATTATATTTACTGAAATTTGTTATGAATTTGCTAAATTGGGTTGATTGTGGGATTGGGTCTGAAATTGTGATTTGGGTATATCTTTGAATTAGGGATTTATTGTTTTGATTTTGTTTGAATATCTGATTTGGTAAACCAATTACAATGATTTGATTCTTGCCTTATAATCTGATTTGGTTCAATAAGTTTATTTATTTCAAAAATATGATATGATTGGTTCAGTTGTACTGAATTTAGTTAAATTTGTCCATTTTCTACCTTTGTTGCCTTGTCCATTTTCTGCATTTTTTACCTTATGGATTCTACTACTATTATACATATATTATTGTCACCAATTGTCGACTTATGGATTGCAGTAAGGTGTATTTAGAATTGGGTGTAGACTTAGTTTCTTACCTACTAATAAAATTTTATGAAATTAACTAAGTAGCATTAACATAGTTTTACACAACTAAATAAAAAAATAATATGATATAATATAATATAGTACAAAATAAATAAATTAAAATAAATTACAATAAATTTATTTTAATTTTTTATAATAAGATATAAATAAAATAAAATAAATAAAAATATATTAATTTAATTTAATATAACTAATTAAATTAAATAATAATATATATTAAAAAATTAAATAAAAAATAATTTAATTTAATTTAACTAAATTAAATTAAATAATATAATATAATATAAAAATAAATTAAATTAAAATAAACTAATTAAATTAAATATTATAAGATATAAATAAAATAAATTAATTTAAAAAATAAATTGCATAATATAATATAAGACAAAATAAATAAAATAAAATAAAAAATAATACAATAAAATAAAAAATAATACAATAAAATAAATAAATGAATATAAATCAATTAAATAAATTAAATTAAGATAAATATTTTAATATAATATAATTCAAAAAAATAAATAGTATGAAATAAAATAAATTAAAGTATTTAGTTAAATTGAATTAAAATAAATATTATAAGATTTAAATAAAATAAATTGATTAATATAATATAATATAAGACAAAATAAATAAATAAAGTAATACAATAAAATAAAATAAAGTAATTAATTAACATAAATCAATTAAATTAAGATAAATATTATAATATAATATAATTCAAATAAATAAATAGTAGGAGATTATTTTATCAATTAATTAAATAGTATAATATAAAATACTTGAGCATGTAGTATTAATAGGAGTTTAGAAACCCGTTTGACATTCACTCATTAGGAGCGAATGTCGAATAGTCCACAGTTTGGGACTGTTACTGGATCTTATGTCTCTCACTTAGGTCGGTGCCAATTCACAGGGTACGTTTTTATACACTTTTGAGGATTTTTCAGCTAGTGTCTTTACATGTTCTCCGAGTGCATACTTAGACTAAGTTATCTTGGTCTATTTTATGTACTTGGAGACCATGGTGAGTTGCTGCTGAAATTTTTTTAAAATAAAAGAAACGTGCTCAAGATTGACATTGGTGATTTAACGCCCCCAAATTCAGACCATCTCATGCTACAGAAATATCAGAATAGATTACATTTATTTAATATAATTATTCATGTCCCAAGGTTTCGTAACTTAAACATCTCTTACATACCTTAACTTACTTAAACAAAGTTTAGACATAATTAATACATAACACAATATATTTTAACATAATCATAATATTTCTAGACAAATATGAACTACTCCGTAGCGTTGCCCTTGCCATTATCAATGCTTGAGGGTCCACCTTGCTCTGCCTTAACTGAAATGTTTTTAGGGAAGCAAGAATGAGCAACAAGTTTGCCCAGTAAGTAATATCGCATAAAGGGTGATCATATATATAGTTCAATCTTCAAGGGTATGCCAGTGAATAATAGTTCAAGAATTATCAACAATTCACAATACAGGTCGCTATGGACTAAAAGATATCAATGCTTAACCATTTATAGATTTCAGAGTAAAGAATACTGAGCAGTAACTAAGGACTATGAACTTCTACCAGAATTAACAGTATTATACTGAAAATCCAACAAAACGAGTATAACATGTGATCAGCCTAAAGTACCCTATGTTATGCATATCGTTTAATCGTACTCAACTGTGACGCCCCCCAAAATTAGGTATACATCACCCATCTTGGGTCGTTAGATGTAAAGTACAGAATACAAATACAACTTACTAATACAACTGTCGTGTACAATACGACAAAACATAAACTGTGAGTTTGAATACAAATATTATCTTCTAGAGAGTATTCATACTCAAAAGAAGTCCTCATTACATTTATTAACACACTATTACATAGAATAGTGAGGACTACTAACTAATACTATCATTCGAACCATCACTCCTTTTTCCGACTTGCCTCAGCTACGTTCTCATTTCCTGAAGAGAACAGTGAAAGAAAGGGTGAGCTCAACTAGCCCAGTAAGAAATATTATGACTAAGATAATGCAGAATAAATTATCATTAGCCTTCAACAATGTTAAACTGATAAAATATAATAGACATCAAGTTTAACTGCAGCGGAACAAGCAATCCATTAAAAGAGTCAAGTAGAAGATAAACTCTACTATCTTTTATGATTTAAAAGATTTTCCAACACTGTGATCGCTGAGACTCAGCTTAATAAAATAATCCACATCATCGAATCATCCCTGCACTACGGCCAAGGATATTCGTGTATTCATTAATGGTCATGATCATGCCAACAACTGTCCATCAATGCACTACGGGCCAATGAGGACTTTTACCACATCATTCGTAACATTACGGTCATGATTACGCCGAATAATCCCTGGTCATAATCATACCAAGTCCATCTATGCACTACAGGCCACAGATGACTTTCAACAGAATATAAACATGAGGATGATGACAATGATATAAGAATTCAATAAAACAAGTTCAAGAATTAATTTATCCAAGAATTAACAACGTCCAAATTGTCAACATGATATTACTTTGTGGAGTAAAATTCAAGAATGATCAGGAGAATATTTTCATGAATAGATACTAGATGAAGCGCAAATGTCAAGGATATTCCATAAATTTCATGGAGTATAGAAGTCAAAACTTAACCAACTGAGTATAATAAAGAATAGAATAACAAAAGAAATCACCATGCATGCGATAGACCGCACAGACAGGTTATTCCAACAGAATAATAAATAATGGAACCAGGTCCGGCGTAAACGCACAGACAAGATATTTCGACAGAATAATAAATAATGGAACCAGGTCCGGCGTAAACGCACAGACAGGATATTCCGACAGAATAATAATAAAAACGGAACCAGGTCCGGTGTAAAACACACAGACAGGATGTTCCAACAGAATAATAATAAAAACGGAACCAGGTCCGGTGTAAAACACGCAGACAGGATGTTCCAACAGAATAATAATAAAAACGGAACCAGGTCCGGTGTAAAACACACAGACAGGATGTTCCAACAGAATAATAGAAGAATGTCACCAAGTATAGGGTAGACCGCGTATACAGGTTATTCCAACAGAATAATAATAAATGGAGTAACAACAGTTCTCTTCATGAATAAGAAAGAATAACACCCCTTACCATAAAAGAACTGGATATAAGAGTAGTGAAGTAGCAGAAAACTTTTCTTCTATCTCTATATAGTCTCTCTCTATAGTTTCTCTCTCTAGAGTTCAGTGAATTCGTAAGAAAATAATGAAGGAATGATCTTCTATTTATAGGAAAATGGAATGCATAGTAACTAATCCATGAACGGTCCAGATTGATTACTTTAATCTGACGGTCCATATTTAAAGAAAAATCTTTTAAATAAAATATAATATATTCTATTTATAGAATAACTTTAATAAAGTATTATGTTTTATATAAAAAGATGTTTATGTTTTATTACGTTAATAATACGAATAAAACAAAACGTCATTATCGCTAAATAATTCATATTATTAACTGACAATAATGGAATCAAACTGAGTGACTTCTCACATAAACATTAATAATTAATACCGTGTGCTACTATGCAACCACACGTATTACTGTACTTTTACTACCGAGTAGTTCAACAGTATCAACGGTAAAACTTCCGCCGTTATTTTCATAAAGTATTTTTGTCGTTTTCTCAATCCGACAATAATTCCATTGTGGGGTCCACCAATAATTGTACCGTCGTACGGATATTCCCCGACAAAAAGAATATTCTCCGACCAATCGAATATAATATGACAACTTGCATACTTTGCAAAATTTATAAATACTACCCATAACTATTATATCAAATCCACACAATAATAAAAAAATATTATTTTGAGAAAAATTAAATATTTATTCATAAAATTTGGGGTTTCACAATCTCCCCTCCTTATGGAATTTCGCCCTCGAAATTTACGTACGTACTTGGTATGCCGAACATCGAAATTTACGTACGTACTTGGTATGCCGAACATGTGAGGATACCTTGACTTCACTTCAAATTCTAACTCTTGAGGTATAACCTTTAAGCATCGAATATGATCCTTCTTATCCAAGATGTTAACACGTATCTCCTCATACGTTAAATCTTTCACTATTTCGTCCGGTTCTAAATTAATAATGCGGTTCGGGTCGTCCACATATTTACGTAACATCGATACGAAAAAAAAAATTGTTCTGAACACGCAACATACTTGGCGGTAAAACGAGTCTATAGGCCACAGTTCCTACTTTATCGAGGATTTCAAATGGGCCAATTAAATCGAGAGTTGAGATTTTCTCTCTTCGTCGATTCTTGCTTCTAGAATAATGCCCTCTTGAACCTTCTTATTCACATTTATCAGCTCTTAGTATGTAGCTTGAGCGGCTTTAACTTTATCTATTAAAGTCGATTTTAATCGTATATTCGTTATCTTCACGTGGGTTCGAATATTCGCACTTGTAACCGTATACGATCTTCTACACAATGCGTCAGCTACCACGTTCACTTTTCCACGATGTTATTGAATGGTACGATCGTAATCTTCAACAGCTCGAGCCAACGTCTTTGGCGCATAATACGTTCGTTTTAGTTGAAGAAATATTTGAGGGTTTAAGAAATGGGTTTTGTACTGGGGTCAATACAAAATTCAATTTTACGCTCTGGGGTAGGCTAAGAAGTCTTCAAGAATACGTCAAGAAATTTATTAACAATAGAAATATCGTTCAAAACTGTGACCCTCATCCAAGACTTGGATAACACGTCACATTGATACCTATCAACTTGCCATCGTCATTTACAACGTCTCCTACGGAAAATCTAGCTTCGGTGCATTCCACACCAGGAAGTCAACAGCGAAAGGAACGGGGATTTTTACTTATGGCTTGATATGACAATGATTGACTTTAGTGGTTTGGTTACTTTGAATTTGCATAACAGGTTGGTTAGGAGTATGAAAGCTAACAACCTTACGAGAAGCATGATGAGTAGTGAACCAATCGTTTAAAAAAAATCACATCAAAGGCAAGTATTTTCAAAGAGATAAGATCGACAGGTAACGTGAAAGTGTTGATTTGAACAAGATTTATAAATAGTAGAGGTAACGAAGGTTTCTCCCAACTGAGTTTAAACAGACATATCAAAGTCTAAGTTCTCCGGAGTTAACTTCAAACATTTAACACAACTAGGTGAAATAAAAGAGTGAGTAGAACCGGTATTTAACACGGTATAGACTTCGCAAGAGTTTATGACTAACATACCCGTGATAATTTTATTCAGGTTCCTCGTCACGAAAAAAAAATACTCTCTCTTAAACTACTGGCTTTGGCTTTTCTGGGACGGTCTTTGGAGCCTCCATCCTATCTGAACTTGTCTTCGGTGAACGACAAAATCGGGCTAAGTGACATTCTCTTCCACAATTATAGCATGCTTTGGATGGCATCGCGCAGTTTGGACTGATGTGCCCCTCCCCTCCGCATTTGAAACATATGATAGGTGGTCGTTCTCCTTCCTTAACAACGGGTGCTGGTGCTGACGTCTTTCCATCATTGTTGAATCTCCTCTTCTTGAAATGACCATTCTTATTGTTTTGGCCTTGATTACCACCGAAGTGGTTACCATTTCTGGCCAGTTGATTCCCTTCACGCTTGTTGTCATCGCTTCGATGACTGCTCTCACTGGTATTATCATTTTGCCGACTGCCCTCTTTTGGTTGCGTTGACTCGTTATCGCGCTCCACTAACTGAGCCCTATTCACAACATCTGAATACAAACACAGTTTATGAGAAATAAGATGTTGACGTATCTCAGGTTTCAAACCTCTTAAAAACATCCGCGTCATTCTCTCTTCATTATCCACCAAGTGGGATGCAAATCGGGACAACTCGGTAAACTTGGCTTCGTACTGCGACACGGTCATGTTATTTTGTTCCAACTTGATAAATTCCACCTCCTTCATGTGACGAATACTTTCGGGAAAGTACTTGTCATTGAACAGTTCTTGGAACTTCTCCCAAGACATCTTGAATTCGTCAGGCTGGGTACGTTTTACAGATTCCCACCAGTAATCTGCCTCTTCACGCAACATAAAAGTGGCAAAGGGAACTTTTTGCTCCTCGGAGCATCCCAAGACATCAAATATCTTGGTGATCTGCTTTAACCACGTCTCCGCCTTAAGTGGTTCTGGCTTTCCCAAAAACTCCGGTGGTCCTAGCTCCTTGAATTGCTTAGCGGTGACCAACCGTGGGTTGTCATTGTTTCCTCCTTCATTTTGGATAGGAGCCGCTCTCGCCCGTTGTTGCATGAATTGCTCCTTGAACTGCTTAGCGGTGACCGTCCGAGAGTTATTTTGTTGTTGCGTGAATTGCATAAAGTCTTTGACCATCCCATCATTCACCATTTCATCGGTGTTATTATTTTCATGAGGATTATTGTCCTCTGGTTGCACATTACCCTGAGCATTGATCGTTGGTGATTCAATGGTCTCATGTGCTTCATTGTTTATCTCAACATTTTCGGATGCCATTTGCAAATACTGCAACAAAACAAAGGTTAATTAACATATAACATATTATCCATATACTTTGACCGACCAATTAAATACCAAATAAACTTAGGTAGGTCATACTAGCGAAGGAATTCCCCGTCTCTCCCCTCCTAGTTCTATTCTCACATCCTAGCCAGGGATCATATCCCTAAGCTCTGATACCAACTGTGACGGGCCCCAAAATTAGGTATACATCACCCATCTTGGGTCGTTAGATGTAAAGTACAGAATACAAATACAACTTACTAATACAACTGTCGTGTACAATACGAAAAAACATAAACTGTGAGTTTGAATACAAATATTATCTTCTAGAGAGTATTCATACTCAAAAGGAGTCCTCATTACATTTATTAACACACTATTATATAGAATAGTGAGGACTACTAACTAATACTATCATTCGAACCATCACTCCGTTTTTCGACTTGCCCCAGCTACGTTCTCATTTCCTGAAGAGAACAGTGAAAGAAAGGGTGAGCTCAACTAGCCCAGTAAGAAATATTATGACTAAGATAATGCAGAATAAATTATCATTAGCCTTCAACAATGTTAAACTGATAAAATATAATAGACATCAAGTTTAACTGCAGCGGAACAAGCAATCCATTAAAAGAGTCAAGTAGAAGATAAACTCTACTATCTTTTATGATTTAAAAGATTTTCCAACACTGTGATCGCTGAGACTCAGCTTAATAAAATAATCCACATCATCGAATCATCCCTGCACTACGGCCAAGGATATTCGTGTATTCATTAATGGTCATGATCATGCCAACAACTGTCCATCAATGCACTACGGGCCAATGAGGACTTTTACCACATCATTCGTAACATTACGATCATAATTACGCCGAATAATCCCTGGTCATAATCATACCAAGTCCATCTATGCACTACAGGCCACAGATGACTTTCAACAGAATATAAACATGAGGATGATGACAATGATATAAGAATTCAATAAAACAAGTTCAAGAATTAATTTATCCAAGAATTAACAATGTCCAAATTGTCAACATGATATTACTTTGTGGAGTAAAATTCAAGAATGATCAGGAGAATATTTTCATGAATAGATACTAGATGAAGCGCAAATGTCAAGGATATTCCATAAATTTCATGGAGTATAGAAGTCAAAACTTAACCAACTGAGTATAATAAAGAATAGAATAACAAAAGAAATCACCATGCATGCGATAGACCGCACAGACAGGTTATTCCAACAGAATAATAAATAATGGAACCAGGTCCGGCGTAAACGCACAGACAGGATATTCCGACAGAATAATAAATAATGGAAACGGCGTAAATGCACAGACAGGATATTCCGACAGTGTGTAAAACACACAGACAGGATGTTCCAACAGAATAATAATAAAAACGGAACCAGGTCCGGTGTAAAACACGCAGACAGGATGTTCCAACAGAATAATAATAAAAACGGAACCAGGTCCGGTGTAAAACACACAGACAGGATGTTCCAACAGAATAATAGAAGAATGTCACCAAGTATAGGGTAGACCGCGTATACAGGTTATTCCAACAGAATAATAATAAATGGAGTAACAACAGTTCTCTTCATGAATAAGAAAGAATAACACCCCTTACCATAAAAGAACTGGATATAAGAGTAGTGAAGTAGCAGAAAACTTTTTTTCTATCTCTATATAGTCTCTCTCTATAGTTTCTCTCTCTAGAGTTCAGTGAATTCGTAAGAAAATAATGAAGGAATGATCGTCTATTTATAGGAAAATGGAATGCATAGTAACTAATCCATGAACGGTCCAGATTGATTACTTTAATCTGACGGTCCATATTTAAAGAAAAATATTTTAAATAAAATATAATATATTCTATTTATAGAATAACTTTAATAAAGTATTCTGTTTTATATAAAAAGATGTTTCTGTTTTATTACGTTAATAATACGAATAAAACAAAACGTCATTATCGCTAAATAATTCATATTATTAACTGACAATAATGGAATCAAACTGAGTGACTTCTCACATAAACATTAATAATTAATACCGTGTGCTACTATGCAACCACACGTATTACTGTACTTTTACTACCGAGTAGTTCAACAGTATCAACGGTAAAACTTCCGCCGTTATTTTCATAAAGTATTTTTGTCGTTTTCTCAATCCGACAATAATTCCATTGTGGGGTCCACCAATAATTGTACCGTCGTACGGATATTCCCCGACAAAAAGAATATTCTCCGACCAATCGAATATAATATGACAACTTGCATACTTTGTAAAATTTATAAATACTACCCATAACTATTATATCAAATCCACACAATAATAAAAAAAAATTTATTTCGAGAAAAATTAAATTTTTATTCATAAAATCTGGGGTTTCACACAAGTGCACACGTCGGTCTCCCAAAAATTTAGTTTTCCCTTCAAATAAGGTTGTTCATCTCAGTCAATACAAGATTCCGCACCAATCAAATGGTTTGGATCGCTTTCAAATTATGATTTAGGTCTAGCCAAATCAATTGGCATAGACTGCTCTTTAAATGTATATACGAACAATTATAAGTTCAATACTTCAATCAAACTTCAAGAATATAACAACACTATTCTATCTATGAAGTATTATGACATAAGCTACGAATCATACGATTAGATACTTGCACAATAACCAAGGTTGTGTAAGTTAGAAACTTGCATCATCATAGATTCCTTGTATAAAGTAAATGCATAGGTTAGGATACATGCTCAATATAAAATAGAGTTTGGATATTTGCAAAATCATGGATTTCTCACATAAAGTAAATGCATAGTTTAAGATACTTGCCTTTCGTGTAATTACCAACTTATAGCTTACTAGCACCCAACGAACTATATTATCCTATTTATGTATACACATTAGCTATACAAGTTCAATATATACACCTATTATCTTAATTTGCTATGATACACAAGTGTAATTCATCGATACTAATCATATATTGTTAGTCTTCTCTTAGTCGTATGATCTCATATGTATGTCATCATATCACACAAAAATCAGTTTCTAATACACTATGACATTAAAGAACATAGTTTGAAATTACCTTTTTTTGACTTAAAGTTATAAACACTTATTCAACATAGGGTTCTATCATTATCATGCTTCTTGACACATTGGATAATGTACTGGTCATGTAATACAGGTTAAGGTAACAATATAGGCATCCATCGACCCTCAAATTGCCAACATAAAACAAACTTCACTACAGGGTGGCGTGGCCGCGCTGGATTTTAACTAGGGAGTGGCGCGACAGCGATGCTCATTGTTCAAACCAGAATGGTTAAACAGAAGCTTGGCCAGCCTTGCGCACCCATATACATTTATGATGACACTTGCAGAATCACACATGACATGATGTCTCTTCTATATCTTTTTCTTTACATGATTCAATATCAAATCCACAAAATCAAGACTTTAGGTGTTGATTTAACAAAGTCTTTCATGTTTAGTCGTTAAACTCATATAACGAGATCCATAAGTCTCTATAAATCATGCTTACATTAGATTAGTCATGTATTTCAAGTTATGAAGTTCTACACCATTTAGATTTGTCCTAATCCATGCTCAACTATTTTACATTGCATATGACTAGCTAGGCATTCCTGTCACTCATGTCTATAGGCATAACACACCCTAATATGATGGTCAAATTTTAGAATACTTATAACATAGACCTCTTAAGGTTTCTTTTGAAACTAACCAAACATGCAAAGATACTTCACTTACTATACATCATACTTTCATATATACATAACTAGACCACATAAGCATGATCACGAGCTCTCAACTCAAAGTTTATCAAATTTGTATTCAAAACTTTAAGTTTCCATTAGTAGGTCATCAAAACTTATTCAAGCATGCAAGGTAAGTCCACATATTCTATGTCATGCTTTCATGTTCATGTATATATGTAATCAGATCATGATAGCATGTTTTCAAGTTCGGGATTTAAAGTATTCATGGCTCATTTACACATAGCTAGTATAGTATTTTTCTTACAATTTCCTTTTAAACCATGCTTGAATATTCTATACTATCTACAAAAATATAAACTAACATATTGGTCACATGTCAAGGCATATCAGAACTTAATATGTTGATGCTTAAGGTCCGAATATGTATTGTACAATGTTTATCAAAACTAGTTTCCAAATCTTTAAGCTTTCTTTGAATACACATACCAAACCAAGCTAATATATGACTTACTATATACAAAGCGGGTTAAATACACTTTTCCTCACTCTACTAGGAGTCGATTTACAAATGCATCACTGAAGTGAATTTTTTTACAATTAACTCATTGAACTACAATTTATTTACAATCCGTTACATTTTCTGTTAAATAAGTTGACTTTTAACAGAATTAAGGCACGTGATTGGGATGTGGTGTCCATGTCATGTGTTTGTCAAGTTGACTTACCACGTGGAAAATAAAATTAAAAAAAAACTAAATATTCAAAACATCTCAAGTCTCAACCTTTCTCTATCCTTCGTCTCTCTCTCATCCTTGTCTCTATCCTTCACATCTTAGCCCCAAATCATCATCATCATCACACCAAAATCGACAGCAACAACACCAATTTCCATTTTCTTTCTACTAATTTCTTCTTACGACACTCCATCCCATCAATTCTTTCCATTTTGTTAGTGCTCTTAGATTTTGACTTCTATATCTCAACAACCAAGCTCCACACAACCACCATCACTTCCGACGACAACGACAGCAACAGCGAAGGCTGCAAATTCCCTATTACAAGATCTTAAAGTCGAAAGGGAAAACATTTTTGTCGAGAAGATGTGAGAAAATTGGTTAAGTCAATTAAGAATCCAACAATGAAAAGGGGTAGATCTGCAATGAAAGATCTCAATTTGTGATGATGAAGAAGACCCAAATCTCAGACCATTGCTTACTCACTCTTCTCCCACCATCAAACCCTTCAGTTTCCCCAAATAGATGCCTCCATGATTGAATATCCCAACCCTAAATATTCGAGCATGTGTTCTGGGTTTGTCAATACTTTTTCCGGATGATTTCTGAAACATAAGAAAAATGTTTCTCTCTCATCCGATGAACAACCGACAGATCCAAAGAAACCCTTTCTAGAGCATCTCCGACGAACTCAATGCAATTCGAAAATGGATGAATAAAATGTGATCGGAGATTCGGAGTTGCGAAATAGATCGATCGGAGTCAATTGGGGATGATTGAAAGCATCAAGATCTGGATATACTATATATTTTTATTAAATTAAAAAAAGTAATAAATATGTTTGAATTTTCTTTGTTGATCTGTGTGTGCTGCTAGCTAGATCTGTGCTAGCTGATCTGTGTGTGCTGTAATAAATATGTTTCAATATATTTTTTTCTTTGAATAAATATATTTCTTTGATGATCGGAGTCGATATGTTTGAATCTTCCTTTTTACACACATACTCTTTTAAAAATATAAAATAAAAAATAAAAAAAATATTCAAAAATATAAAATATATAAAATATTTTACATTTTTACATTATATATTTTATATAAAATAAAATAAGTTATATTTTATATAAAATTTTATATTTATATTTTATATTTTTATATAAAATTTTTACATTTTTATATTTTTTATATAAAAAATATAAATAAAATTGTCTTCAAAAATATATCTTTTAATTTTGTAGAGAATTAAGTTTTTCTAGGGAGTAATTTTAAGAAACAGTAATTAATAAAATAGTAGTATATAATAATACAACAATTTTAATTGTATATTTACTCCATGTAAGTATATACCGCCACGTATTTTAATTATATATTGCCACGTATTGCCACGTCAGTTTTTTGTTAAATAGTTAACGAACATAGACGATTTTATCATTTTTTGTAAATAATGTGTAGTTTAATGAGTTGACTGTAAAAAAATTCAGTTCAGTGATGTATTTGTAAATCGAGGTCCAGTAGAATGAGGAAAAGTGTATTTAACCCTATACAAAGCAACCTTATTCCATATGTTAAGGTTATTTATATGCATAATCAAGCCAACCTAACATGCTCAGGATAACACAAAGTAACCAAATCAATATCTAGGACATACAGCCCGCGTAGTGTAATACTATAGAAGTGGAGCGGTCGCGCCACTTCGTCTAAAGGAAAAAAATGGCTCTGCTTCTGCAGAGCCTCAACACAAGCATTGCCAATCTTCTTCTGCTGCAAATCAGAATAATTCTAATACTTCTAAACATGCATGCAAACTTAGACAACACACTATCATGCCAATTCATACTAATTGACAGAGAATTCAAGCAATTCTAAAAATTTGACAAAACTCAAAATCAAGAACAAAAATAGAATTTATACCTCTTAAAGCTTAAATGGATTCCCTCAATGCACTGATTATACTCCCTCAATTCTCAGCAGCTCACACTCTTAACTTATATGTATTAGACAATTTATCTAGCAACTTGAAATGAAGGAATGTGGCTGCTATATATAGAGAATTCATAACCCATACAAAGCCATAACCCAAGAAATTAAACAATGGGATAGAAGAAGAATTCATTAGATTGAGAGAGTTTGGTGAAAAGGTTTCACCAGCTCCACCTTCCCCACTTCTCAGTTCATCATCATAGCTAACTCCTAGTAGCTTGAGTTCACGCAAGAATGGAATAGGCTACTGTTTGGGTACTATTTGGTCACTAAATATGGGATACAATTTTAAAACTCAGCAATTTAGTTATAAAATGCTTAGTTTGTTCTCTTGGATTTCCAAAATGTGATTTTAATGTGTTAATGTTATTACATAATGGTAAGTTAGGGATTATTTATGTACCCGCATCATATAATCCATGTACATTAGTCTAGTCTAATTAATATTTATAACATGTATAAACTTAATTTAATTGATCACTAATAATTCAATATCTCCTTAAAACTTTATTATTCCAATTAGATCCACTTATTGAAATAATTTGTAATTCTTTGATATAGTACATCTTTAGTGTTCCCACATATACATGTTGTAACATAAACATTATTTATGTCACTTATAATTCCTCCCATTTTACTATATAGTTTTATATATTATACAATCACACTAAAGTGTCACACTACACTTCCTTTTTAATGTAGGTACTATATATTATCACATATCTTGCACACATTAATTAAATGAGTGAATATAATTCTAATTATGTGAATTATTTTGCTTATTATTATTCTATTATTCACAATAATAATTACTTAATAATATAATATTATTTAATTATACGCTTCTTAATTTATTCATTCCTTAATTAAATTAAACCATTTAAATTTCCATTCTCATGTCACACAAGGTATTTCACAAATCTCATCACAAACTCTACATTTTTCTCAATTCTTATAAATTCAATTTGAATTAACTGAATTACTCATCTCACTACACATCAATATTTATATTCAAATAAATATTCATTTTCTTATTAATATCATTATTAATATTATTCACAAAATTCATGGTTCTTACAGGTGAGGAGATGCATCCAGGAACGGGATAGAAGCCTAACCCATGTAGACTGGAGATATATATTAGGTAAAGTAAACTCATGCATGGACCACATTCATGATTATTCTTATTATAATTGGGTATTTTTTTCAGTTAAAGATGTCAGCCGACCGGAGTTAGAATTGGTACAAGGTTACATAAATAAATGGGGATAATCCCTTCGCATCTTATCTTCTATTTCCCACGTGGCCTCCTCGACATCGTGGTTTTGCCAAAGTACTTTTACAGAAGATATAATTTTATTTCTTAATGTCTGCTCTTTCCTATCTAATAGCTGGACATGAATTTCTTCATATGCCAGATTCTTTTCCACTTGAATGGGCTCGTAAGAAATCACGTGTTTGTAGTCAAGCTTGTATGGACACAGCACAGAGATGTGAAACACGTTACGGATGTGCTCTAACTCAGGTGGTAATGCAAATTTGTATGCCACTTCGCCCACTCGCTTCAATATCTCAAATGGTCCAATTAACCTCAGACTCAATTTTCCCTTCTTGCCGAATCGTATTTTTCCCTTCCAGGGAGATACTTTTAAGAAAGCGTGATTTCTGACTTCAAAGTGACGTAGCAAAACTGTGTATTTCTTTTGGCAATCTTGTGTAGCTATTAGTCTGGCTCTTTTCACTATCACTACGTCGGCTGTTTATTGAACTAATTCCGGTCCCAAAATTTTTCGTTCCCCGACTTCATCCCAACACAACGGTGTTCTACATTTTCTCCCGTAAATAGATTCGTACGGTGGCATGCCTATACTATAATGATAACTATTGTTATATGCAAATTCCACTAGGGGTAGGTGATCGTCCCAACTTCCTTTGAAGTCCATCACGCAAGTCCTAAGCATGTTGTCCAACATTTGTATCGTTCACTCATTTTGTCCATCTATCTGCGAATGATAAGCAGTCAGCTGTGTTCCCATCCTTTCTTGTAAGCTTTTCCAAAATTTTAACGTAAAGCGTGGATCTTGATCAGAGACAATCGACACCGACACTCCATGTCGTGAAATAATTTCCTTTACATACAGGCTTGTTAACTGATTCAAACTATATCGGATTTTGATTGGTAGAAAATGAGCCCTCTTTGTTAATCGATCTATAATAACCCAAATGGCATCGAAACCTTTCTACTTGACTGGAAGTCCCACCACGAAGTCCATGGTAATGTGTTCCCATTTCCACTCTAGTATTTCCAACGGTTGAAGTAGACCACTCGGCCTCTGGTGCTCTGCTTTGACCAGTTGACAAGCAAGACATTTACTAACGTATTCCGTAATTTCTCGTTTTAGATTGGGCCACCAAAAATGTTGCCTCAAATCTCGATACATCTTTGTGCCTCCTAGATGAACGTAATACGTCGTATTGTGTGCCTCGTGCAAAATTTCTTTCCTCAACTCGGTTATCGCTAGCACCCACACTATCCCTTCGAATCTCACAATACCGTCTCTATCCATTTTAAATCTCTCTTCTTCATTTTCTGTGATCCTCTTCCCGATTTTCTTGCACTCTTCATCCTTATCTTGTGATTCCATTACCCTGTCCAACAAGGTTAGACGAGCTTCCACTGCAAACAATTTTTCTTCAGACCTCCCCGGTCCCTTTACCTCGAACTCCAATTTCTCTATTTCCCTTATTAACTCCTCCTGAGTTGTTAGTTGAAACAACTTCTCCCTTCCTTTCCTACTTAGCGCATCTGCTACTATGTTTTGATAAAGAATATCGCAGTCATAATTCTTGATTAATTCTAACCACCTTCTCCGGTGCATGTTCAACTCCTTCTGTGTGAAGATATATTTTAGACTCTTGTGGTCCGTGTATATCTCACATTTCTCTCCGTACAAATAATATCTCCAAATCTTTAATGCAAAAACTACTGCCGCTAACTCTAAGTTGTGAGTAGGGTATCATTTTTTGTAATCCTTTAATTGTCGCGACGCGTACGCAATGACCTTGCCATGCTACATTAGCACACAGCCAAGTCCTGTGTGTGATGCATCACTGTACACCACAAATCCTCCCGTATCATCTGGTAATGATAATACATGCGCTTCGCTTAATCTCTTTTTCAGCACTTGAAACCTTTCTTCGGACTTGTCCGTCCACACGAACTTCACCGTCTTCCTCGTTAGGCTGGTCAACGGGGTTGCTATCTTAGAAAAATCCTGGATAAATCTTTGATAGTACCCAACTAACCCTAAGAAAATTCTGACTTCAGTTGGCGTCTTTGGCTACTCCCAATTACTCACTACTTCTACCTTTGCAGGGTCTACTGAAATTCCATCTTTATCCACCACATGTCCTAAGAATTGAACCTTCTTCATCCAAAATTCACACTTGGAAAACTTTGCATACAACTTCTCCTTCCTTAGTGCCTCGAAAACCATCTTCAGATGTTCGGCGTGTTCTTCTTTCGTCTTTAAGTTGATCAAGATATCGTCGATGAAAACTACTATGAATTTATCTAAGAATGGCTTGAAGACTCGGTTAATCAAGTCCATAAATGCTGTCGGAGCATTTGTCAACCCGAATGACATCACCAGAAATTTAAAATGTCCGTAACGAGTTCGGAATGCCATCTTTGATATGTCCTCCTCTCGTACCTTCAATTGGTGATAACACATCTGTAGATCTGTCTTCGAGAAACACTTCACTCCATTCAGTTGATCGAAAAGGTCATCTATCCTTGGTAACGGATATCTATTCTTAATTGTTATTCTATTCAATTCTCGATAATCGATATAGAGCCTCATCGATCCGTCCTTCTTCTTTACAAACAACATTGGTGCTCCCCAAGGAGATACAGTCAGTCGAATGTAACCCTTATCTAACAATTCCTGCAACTGTATTATCAATTCCTTCATTTCTACTAGCGCCATAAGATATGGAGTTTTTGAAATCGGTACAGTTCCCGGTGCTAAGTCTATTACGAATTTAATTTCTCTGTCTGGCAGAAGACCAGGCAGATCGTCCGAAAATACATCTTAAAATTCTCTCACGATGGATATATCCTTAATTTCTACTCCCTTTTTCCGAATATCAACAATATAAGCTAAATAACCTATACATCCTTTCCTTAACAATTTCTTGGCCTGCATCATCGTATGGTAACACGACTGCTTAAGCGATGAGCTACCATAAAACACTACCTTAGACTTATTCGCAGTTTGAAGGTTTACACTTTTATTCTGACAATCAATTATCGCTGCATGGTTATATAACCAATCCATTCCCAATATTACGTCAAACTCTCCCAATCTTATCGGGATTAAGTCTATGCTTAGTTCATGATTTCTAATGTCTGCGCGACAATTTCGGTAAACATATTCTTCAAGGATTACTTTCTTATTTGCAACTTCTATGTTCAAGAGATTCCCTAATTGTCCTCGATGTAAATTTAGTCGACTAGCAAATTCCTCATATACAAAAGAACAAGTGGCACCCGAATTAAATAATATATAGGGATTTATATCATTGATCGGGATGATACCTGACACCACGTCCTTCGCAGCTACTGCGTTCTGGATAATCATGTTAAATGTTCTAGCAGTTGGACGGTTGGATGGCGTCGGTCCGCAAATCATCAGTTTGTTGCTTCCCCCTTGCTGGTCGCTTCCTCCGCCGCTTCCTTTCTTTGGGCAATCTTTAATCAGGTGGTCTGCCGAGCCACATGCGTAACAAACTTTAAGCTTCATAGGCTTCAGGAAGTTGGGCGAACTGTGTCCCTCCTAGCCACAGTTGTAGTAGATACTACGCCCCTTCCAGCACTCACCTTGGTGATTCTTCCCACACTTTGGGCATCCCTCTGCCCTCTTCTTAAACTCTCCATAAAACTTTCCCACTTGATTGTTGTGATTTTTGTTGTTGTTGTTGTGATTCTCCCACTTCCTCTTTCCTAGATTACTTTCCCCGCTGTTGCTTCCTCCACGACTATCTCCTCCTGTGTTCTTACCTTTCTTCTCTTTGTTGTACAAACTCAAAGCTTCACTATCTCCCTCGGCAATAATGGCCTTCTCCAACAATGTCACAAATTATTCATTCTGAAGAACTGACACCTTATTGAATAACCAAGGCTTCAGTCCTTGTTCAAAATGCCTAGCTTTCCTCTCTTCATCTCCTATTTGGTGTTCTGCAAATCGGGCTAGTTCATTGAACTTAGCCGCGTATTGCGCCACCGTCATATCTCCTTGCTTAAGTTCTAAGAATTATACCTCCATCATATTCTTCATGCTCTTTGGGAAGTAATTCTCGAAGAACAAGGTCTTAAATCTCTCCCATGCTACTATCCCTTCTCCTGCTCTTTGCTAATTCGCCTCCCACCAGTAGTTCGCCTCGCCTCTCATCATATAGGTGGAAAACACCGTCTTTTGGTCTTCACCCACACGAGTGATGTTGAAAGCCTTCTCCATTTCTTTGATCCACGTCTGAGCCACACTCGGATCAGTAGTACCCATGAATTCCGGAGGTCCTACACTCCTAAAGTCTTTAAAGTTCATAACTGGTACTGCCTAGGGATTGGGTAGTACTGGTTCATTTCTTCCCCTAAGATTTCCCCCTAACAAATCTACTAGTCTTTGTATAGGGTCTACTTGTCCTTTCTCATCATTGACCGACTCTTCAGGTGCGGCTAGTCTACGTCTTGGCGGTATTTTTCTGCATCACAAAATTTTCATTTTTATTATCTAATTATATTACTTAAACATTTTTCAAATGAAAAAGGAATAAAATTTTATAACGCATTTCTAGAATAAGATCATTTATATTCATTTGCCAAATCATTACATCACTTGATTATCCTTATCATACTTCTATAAATGACATAACATATCCCGTAATATCACAAAAGAAGGGGACAACCACTAATATACTACCCCACTAACATTTTTCAAAAGTTTGGGGGTTTACATAACTATCCCATAATTTATAAAAGATTGGGATTACAACAATAAATCATAAATGACTACTAACTACTACTACTATACTACTAATACCTAGACCTCAATCTATCACCCCGTGCTCCACAGCGCTCTGGTACTCCTTCGGAGTGATGTGCGCCACCAAATCTCGGCTTATGGTGTGCCGGGTCTGTCCCTGTTCCGCTGGGTAATGATATACCCCATCAATCAATCTCTCCATGGCCGTGCGCAAAGCATAGCCCATCTTGTTCATCTTCCTCATCTTGCATCTCACCTCATCTTCTAAATCATTAGCTCTATAATTGGCTTCCTCTTACTTTTCCTCAAAGTGAATCCTCTCCATCACTTCCATCTCCAGCTGTGTACGGAGAGCCTCCATCTCAGCCTTCTCGCTAAGCTCCCTCTATTCAGAATCCTCTAGCTTACCTGCCAACTCCATATTCCTAGCTATCGAACAGTGAAAAAGAGTGCCCATCTGTACTCTTGCCTCCTTGTGATATGCAAGTTCTACTTCCAACTCCTGCATCTTCAGTTGCCTCTTAAGAGCCTCAGCCTCTAACTCCTCGACTCTACATCCTAAGTCCAAAATCTGCTCCTCATACTCACCCAGCATCTGATCCTTAAATGTAGTCTCATCAGGATCTTCTATGGGTTCATCCAACATGGGTTCCTCCTCTAGATCTGTCTCTACGGGAAATGGCTCTATCTCCTCCTCCTCGTCATCATCATCGATAGGGGCCACTGCCGAAATAGGCTCGGCTATCAATGGTGCCTCATATACCACGTGTATGTCACGTAGCTCCTCCTCTATAACTCTACTAGGTCCTCCCAAGTCTGTTATCCTACAACCACCAAAATAAGACAAAACAAACAACAACTCCATTAGAATGTTAAATAAGCATAAGTTCATTGTATAGAATGAAATTTTATTCCATAACACACTAAGTCTCTTCCTAGGAAAACTCTACATGAGTTTCATCCCTCTCTATCTTCCAAGTTCTCCTAAGTTATAATCTAAGGACTCTCCCTCCTAAGGTTTATAACTACAGCTCTGATACCAACCTGTGACGTCCCCAAATTCAGACCACTCACGTCTCGAATTCGGTGTATCACGTACTACAAATCTAATGACTAAATAATATCTCATGCGACACAAATTTCAAAATAGATTACATTAATTTAATATAATCATTCATGTCCCAAGGTTTCGTAACTTAAACATCTATTACGTACCTTAACATACTTAAACAAAGTTTAGACATAATTAATACATAAAACAATATATTTTAACATAATCATAATATTTCTAGAAAAATATAAACTAATTCGTAGCTTTGCACTTGCCCTTATATGTGCCTGAGGGTCCGCCTTGCTCTGCCTTAACTGAAATATTTTTAGGGAAGCAAGAATGAGCAAAAAGTTTGCCCAACAAGTAATATCGCATAAAGGGTGATCATATATAGAGTTCAATCTTCAAGGGTATGACAATGAATAATAGTTCAAGAATTATCAACAATTCGCAATACAGGTCGCTATGGACTGAAAGATATCAATGCTTAACCATTTCTAGATTTCAGAGTAAAGAATACTGAGCAGTAACTAAGGACTATGAACTTCTACAAGAATTAACAGTATTATACTGAAAATTCAACAAAACGAGTATAATAGGTGATCAGCCTAAAGTACCTTACGTTATGCATATCGTGTAATCGTACTCAAGTGCGCACGTCGGTCTCCCGACAATTTAGTTTCCCCTTCAAAGAAGGTTATTCATCTAAGTCATTACAAGATTCCGCACCAATCAAACGGTTTGGATCACTTTCAAATTATGATTTAGGTCTAGCCGAATCAATTGGCATAGACCGCTCTTTAAATGTATATACGAACAATTATAAGTTCAATACTTGAATCAAAGTTAAAGAATATAACAACATTATTCTATCTATGAAGTATTATGACATAAGCTACGAATCAAAAGATTTAGATACTTGCACAATAACCAAGGTTGTGTAAGTTAGAAACTTGCATCATCATAGATTCCTTGCATAAAGTAAATGCATAGGTTAAGATACATGCACAATATAAAATAGAGTTCGGATACTTGTAAAATAATGGATTTCTCGCATAAGGTAAATGCATAGGTTAAGATACTTGTCTTTCGCGTCGATTACCAACTTATAGCTTACTAGCACCTAACGAACTATATTATCCTATATTCCTATATATGTATACACATTAGTTATACAAGTTTAATTTGTACACCTATTATCTTAATTTGCTATGATACCCAAGTGTAATTCATTGATACTAATCGTATATTGTTAGTCTTCTCTTAGTCGTATGATTTCATATGTATGTCATCATATCACACAAAAATCAGTTTCTAATACACTATGACATTACAGAACATAGTTTGTAATTACCTTTTTTTTGACTTAAAGTTATAAACACTTATTCAACGTAGGGCTCTATCATTAGCATGCTTCTTGACACATTGGATAATGTACTGGTCATGTAATACAGGTTAAGGTAACAATATAGGCATGCATCAACCCTAAAATTACCAACAGAAAACAAACTTCACTGTAGGGTGGCGCGGCCGCGCTTGATTTGAACTAGGGAGTGGCGCAGCCGCGCTTCTCCTTGTTCAAACCAGAACTGTTAAACAGAAGCTTGGCCAGACTTGCACACCCATATACATTTATGATGACACTTGCAGAATCACACATGACATGATGTTTATGATTAGGTTCGGTCTCTTCTATATCTTGTTCTTTACATGATTCATTATCAAATCCATAAAATCAAGACTTTTGGTATTGATTTAACAAAGTCTTTCATGTTTAGTCATTAAACTCATACAACGAGATCCATAAGTCTCAATAAAACATGCTTACATTAGATTAGTCATATATTTCAAGTTTTGAAGTTCTACACCATTTAAACTTTTCCTAATCCATGCTCAACTATTTTACATTGCGTATGACTAGCTAGGCATTCATGTCAAACATGTCTATAGGCATAACACACCCTAACATTATGGTCAAATTTTAGAATACTTGTAACGTAGTTATTGACAACTAGTTTTCAACCTCTTAAAGTTTCTTTTGAAAATCTCATGTTAAACCAGCCAAGCATGCAAAGATACTTCACTTACTATACATCGTACTTTCATATATACATAACTAGACCACATAAGCATGATCACGAGCTCTCAACTCAAAGTTTATCAATTTTGTATTCGAAACTTTAAGTTTCCATTAGTAGGTTATCAAAACTTATTCAAACATGCAAGGTAAGTCCACATATTCTATGTCATGCTTTCATGCTTTCATGCTCATGTATATATGTAATCAGATCATGATAGTATGTTTTCAAGTTCGGGATTTAAAGTATTCATGGCTCATTTACACATAGCTTGTATAGTCTTTTTCTTACAATTTCCTTTTAAATCATGTTTGAATATTCTATATTATCTCCAACAATATAAACTAACATATTGGTCACATGTCAAGGCATATCAGAACTTATTATGTTGATGCTTAAGGTCAGAATATGTATTGCATAATGTTTATCAAAACTAGTTTCCAAATCTTTAAGCTTTCTTTGAATACGCATACCAAACCAAGCTAACATGACTTACTATATACAAAGCAACCTTATTCCGTATGTTAAAGCTATTTATATGCATAATTAAACCAACCTAACATGCTCAGGATAACACAAAGTAACCAAATCAGTATCTAGGACAGACAGCTCGCGCGGTGTAATACTATAGAAGTGGCGCGGCTGCGCCACTTCGTCCAGAGTAAAAAAATGGCTCTGCTTCTGTAGAGCCTCAACACAAGCATTGCCAATCTTCTTTTGCTGCAACTCGGACTAATTCTAATACTTCTAAACATGCATGCAAACTTAGACAACACACTATCATGCCAATTCATACTAATTGACAGAGAATTCAAGCAATTCTAAAAATTTGACAAAACTCAAAATTAAGAACAAAAACAGAATTTATACCTCTTAAAGCTTAAATGGATTCCCTCAATGCACTGATTATACTCCCTCAATTCTCAGCAACTCACACTCTCAACTTATACTTATCAGACAATTTATCTAGCAACTTGAAATGAAGGAATGTGGCTGCTATATATAGAGAATTCATTACCCATACAAAGCCATTACCCAAGAAATTAAACAATGGGATAAAAGAAGAATTCATTAGATTGATAGAGTTTGGTGAAAAGGTTTCACCAGCTCCACCTTCCCCACTTCTCAGTTCATCATCACAGCTAACTCTTAGCAGCTTGAGTTCATGCAAGAATGGAATAGGCTACTGTTTGGGTACTATTTGGTCATTAAATATGGGACACAATTTTAAAACTCAGCAATTTAGTTATAAAATGCTTAGTTTGTTCTTTTGGATTTCCAAACTGTGATTTTAATGTGTTAATGCTATTACATAATGGAAAATTAGGGATTATTTATGTACCCACATCATATAATCCATGTACATTAGTCTAGTCTAATTAATATTTATAACATGTATAGACTCAATTTAATTGGTCATTAATAATTCAATATCTCCTTAAAACTTTATTATTCCAATTAGACCCACTTATTGAAATAATTTATAATTCTTTGATATAGTATATCTTTAATGTTCCCACACATACATGTTATAACATAAACATTATTTATGTCACTTATAATTCCTCCCATTTTACTATATAGTTTATATATTATACAGTCTCACTACACTTCCTTTTTAATGTAGGTACTATATATTATCACATATCTTGCAGACATCAATTAAATGAGTGAATATAATTCTAAATATGTGAATTATTTTACTCATTATTATTCTATTATTCACAATAACAATTAATTAATAATATAATACTCCCTCCGTCCCAGGATAAAAGTTCTGGTGGTCTTTTCACGCATATTAAGAAGAGAAATGAAATGACAAAATTGCCCATAATAATGTCATTAATTATTTTCAATGTAGGTGAGAGAATGACTTTCTAGCTATTCAATTCAAAATATTTTCTTTCCATACTTATTAAATATGGAGAGAGAATTAGAATAAGAAAAGCATGCAATATTTAATACTATAGGCATAATAGGAAAAAATGTGTAAAAGTTTGGTTATTAAATGAAAGTGGACATTTAACATGGGACTACCCAAAATAGTAATAAATACTTTTATCATGGGACGGAGGGAGTATTAATTAATTATTCACTTCTTAATTTATTCATTCCTTAATTTAATTAAACCATTTAAATTTCCATTCTCATGCCACTCAAGGCATTTCATAAATCGCATCACAAACTTTACATTTTTCTCAATTCTTATAAATTCAATTTGAATTAATTGAATTACTCATCTCACACTACATCAATATTTATATTCAAATAAATAATCATTTTCTTATTAATATCATTATTAATATTATTCACAAAATTCACGGTTCTTACAGGTGAGGAGACATATCTAGGAACGGGATAGAAGCCTAACCCATGTAGAGTGGAGATATATACTAGGTAAAGTAAACTTATGCATGGACCACATTCATGATTATTCTTGTTATAATTGGGTATTTTTTTCAATTAAAGATGTCAGCCAACCGGAGTTAGATGTACCGTAGGATACGGATTGATCCGTACCGTGATGGGGTATCCAATTTTATGAATAAAGTAATAGAACATGTTGATGATCTGAATAGAAAGATTAGATGCCCGTGTCTGAAGTGTAAAAACATGATTTGGAAGACTGCCGACGAAGTTAAATTTGACTTATATTCACGTGGGTTTGTGGATGGGTATTCGGTATAGATTCATCATGGGGAATCAGCTGAGTTTAGAGAACTGACAGATAGTACTGTAGACTAACTAGTTCACAGGGATTCGCAATCAGATAACTATGATGTCTTGTAGATGTTAGTAGATGCGTATGGCCCTACCAATATTGACTGGCTTAAAAATGAGCATGCGTCAAGCAGTGCTCATCAAAAGCCACATGATTCAGTAGCTGTCTTCTACAAGATGTTATCTGAATCGGGGGTCCCATTATATCCTAGAAATGACAAGCACACCAAACTTTCTGCAGTGACGAAGCTTTTACACTTCAAAAATGAGCATGACTACAGTGAGAGAGGATTCAATGATTTGCTTGCTATTATCAGCGAGTACCTAGGAATTATACTTTGACCACAAATTACAGAAGAAGATGATTAAGGGGTTGAATATTGGGTAAGAGAAGATCGATGCTTGTGAGTAGGATTGTATGTTATACTATGGGGAGGACAAAGATAAGGTACAGTGTGATATCTGCAACTTGCCTTGGTACAAGATCACAAAACGTGGGGGGAAGGAGAAACATGTTCTAAAAAAGATATTACGGTACTTTTCTCTTGCGCTGAGGTTACGGCAGCTATTCATGTCTTCGCACACTGCTGAGCATATGAGTTGACATAGAACAAGGGATGTCGTGCCTGGTCAGCTTACTCACCCAACAGATGGAGATGAATGGAAGAATTTTGATGCTAATTTTCCATAATTTGCCGACGAATTTTGATCCATATCTTTTCTTGACTTTACTCATACAGAGGGATAAGAGCCCTACAAAAGACATCAACATGTACCTTAAACTGTTAGTTGATGAACTTAAGATGTTGTGGGAAACAGGTGTTCAAACTTTTGATAAATCTGTCAGGCATAATTTTATGATGAAGGCAGCCTTGTTGTGGACTATTACTGACTTTCTGGCACTTGGGATGATCGGTGATTGGTCAACTCATAGTAAGTTGTCATGTCCAGTTTGTATGGGGGATGTGCAAGGCACACAATTACGTCATGGGCGAAAAACTAGTTTCTTTGGAACTGTTCGAAGATTCTTGCCTATTGAGCAGAGTTATAGAAAGATGTCAACACAGTTCAACAAAAAGACAGAGAAGAAGGGGGTTGTTGGTCACTTGTCGGGTAGCGATGTATTGGGCTGACTAAATGATCTGAAATTTCCACCGCCTAGGAAGGAGCATGGTAAGTTGAGAGCAATAGGGTACGGGAAAACTCATAACTGGACACACTCACCCATTTGGTTTGAGTTAACATACTGGGTCATACTAGCATTTCGTCATTGTATAGATGTTATGCATACGAAAAAGAATGTATTCGAGAACTTGTTTTAAATCATACTAGATACGAGTGGTAAAACAAAAGACAATGATAAAGCACGTAAAGACTTGGAGGAAATGAACATCAGGCGAGAATTGTGGCTCCAACCTAACAAATCAAAACCAAAAGCTCTATTTTGTCTTACCAAATAATAGGTTGAAAACATTTGCAAGTGGCTTAAGGCATTGAAGCTCCCAGATGGATATGGTTCTAACATATCTTGTTGTACTAAGGTTGAGAAATTAAAAATTATGGGTTTAAAAGTCACGAATGTCATGTATTCATGCAAAAGTTGATGCCAATTGCATTTCGTGAGGTTTTACCGAGGAATATTAATGATGCCTTTACCGCACTTTCAAATTTCTTTTGAGATATTTGCTCAACTGTTATAAGGTACCGTGATGTGGAGCAGATGGAGAAAAATATAGTGTTGACAATGTGTAAGCTCAAAATGATCTTACCACCGGGGTTCTTTGACTCGATGGAGCATTTGCCTATTCATCTGCCATATGAACTTAAGCTTGAAAAACCGGTGCAATATCGATGGATATATCCTTGTGAGAGGTAATATCACCAACATTATGCAATATTCATCATCTTTATAATTAATTTAGCCGATACTGTCGTATTTTAGGTATATGTGTCGATTAAAGCAGAAAGTTAAAAACAAAGCTCGTGTAGAGGGTTCTATTGCTAAACGCAATACGGAGGAAGAGCTTGTCAACTTTTGCTCGTTATACTTTGACGATGTAGTCTCAACGAAGCACAACCATTTAAGTCAGAATGAGGTCATCAATCCCCAATCTCGTGCTGATGAATTGATTGTATTCACTTATCCGGCTAAACCATTTAGACATGAGACGAGGACTTACCTAACCAATAAAGATTTGAAGATTGTATCATGTATTGGTCCATTTGAAATTCTCGACCGAGTAGAAACTGTGGCCTATAAACTCGCCTTACCACCAAGTATGTCTTGTATTTATAACATTTTTCACATATCTATGTTACGTAAATGTGTGGAAGATCCAAACCACATTATTGAATTAGAACCAGACGAGATAACAGAAGATTTAACGTATGAAGATGTACCAGTTAAAATTTTGGATAAGAAGGAACATATTTTACGCTCAAAGGTTATACCTCAAGTCAAAGTTTTATGGAGAAACCATGATATTAAGGGAATGACCTGGGAGTTAGAATGTGAAATGAAAACAAGGTTTCTTCACCTCTTCGACATACTAGGTACGTACATTAATTTCAAGGACGAAATTTCATAAGAAGGGGAGGTTGTAAGACCCTAACTTTTTATGAATAAAGATTTAATTTTCTTTAAATATTATTTTGAATAATAAGGTGTTGATTTGATATAATGGTATAGTTATGGGTGATATGTAAAAATTTTGCAAAGTAAGTTGTCATAAAATATTCGTTTGGTCAGGGAATATTCTTTTTGTCGGGAATATTCGTACGACGGCACAATCATTGGTGGACCCCACATAACGGAATAACTGTCGGATATAGAAAGTGATAAAAATAACCTTTTTATACTCGTGGTTGTTGAAATATCTGGTGATACCCGATGATAAAAGTACAATAATACTCGTGGTTGCACAGTAGCACAAGGTATTGCACAGTATCTTTGATTATTGATTCTTACGTAAGAAGTCACTCAATTTTATTTAATAATTGTCACAGTAGTTATTGTATAGTACCTCATATTATTGAGTCAATTATTGTCACAGTATCATCTGCATAATATTTTATATTATTAAATTAATAATTGGGACGACACAGTTATTCATATTATTATTTACATTATTGTCAATGTCGAAAAAGTTCTATCGAGGAAAGGGGTTAGGTTATTTAATTGCACGCCAATAAGGAGGAATCCTTATCAGAAAGACCCCTCTTTCCTGAGAATGATCTAGTTGTCAATATTGTGAGTTTTAATATTAATGATGAATAATTGTTGAAAGATTAAAAATGTGTTTATTAAAGATAAGTGATTTATGGTAAATATTTATTCAATTGTTGATATAAATAGAGGAGTTTGTCATAAACTATTTATTGTAAGTTTAGCTTATTACATGGACCTTCACTTACTCATTTTTCAAAATCGCCGGTAGAAAGTTGTCTCAGTTTTGTTTTATTATTATTATAATAGAAATAAAATAGAAACCTTTTTATATAAATAGAATAGTTTTTATAATATATATAAAGTTATTTGTTTTATTAGATTATAATTAGAATATATTATATTATATATAAAGTTTTTATTTTATTAGAATATTTTATTGCACAATGATGAATAGTAAAAATCAGAAAAATCAATCGAATTCGTCCGTTTAAAACTTTCTGTTCATACGTGATTATTTTCTTAAATAGTTCCCTATCATTCTCCTATAAATAGGTTGCTTAATTAAGAAATGAAAATAACACTAGAATCAGAGAATTCTTCTTTTATAATAATTTGCGTATTTCTTTCTAGTTAAGAATACTTTGAGTGTTACTAATAGTGCAAGAATTCCTCAAGAATATGTTCGCTATACCAGTCAGATTTAGTCTCCTAATAAGGTAAGGAATATTATTTTCGTTCAATATTCGTAAGGAGTATTATTTTCTTCCATATTCTAGAGTATGTAAGTGATATTATTTCGTTTCATATTCCTAAATCTACACTTACTTTGATAAGTAATACTTCTATAATCTCTGAAATTAGTAGAATATCCTTGAGTTTTGTCATTCATCTAGTATCGTTTAGAATCAATCAAGTGAGATCAAGGATAAATATTAGATATTTATAATTCAATTTATCCAGAGTTCAAGAATGTCTAAATTTTTAACATGATAACTAATTGTGGAGTAAAATTCAAGAATGATATTCATGTATTAAAAATAATTTGGACAGAAAAAAAATCAATTTTGTTATGAATAGTACCTCGAGTGAATAGTACTCTGTGAATAGTATCTTGTGAATAGTACCCCGAATAAAAATATTAAAATTTAATAAGAAGGTTCAAACAAACATTTCAGTTTTATATCATTGTCATCATCTTCATGCTTATGTATTGGTATAATCATGACCTTTAATGTTATAGATAAAAGTTTGTGATGAAAGTCCTATTTGGCCCGTAGTGCATAGATGGACAGATGTTTGGCATGATCATGACCACTGGTGATACAAACGATTATCTTTGGCCCGTAGTGCATAGATAATTCGTTGATTAGAAATAATTATTTATTGGTGTTACATAGATAAAATATTGATGATAGAGTTTTAAATCATAGAAGATAGTAGACATCATGCTTTACTTAACTCTTTTAATAGATTGATATTTCCGTTACAGTTGTTGATCTAAAATTTGTTGTCTATTGTATTCTATCAGATTTTTCCCTATTGAGGACTAAGGATAATTTGTTCTACATTATCTTAGTCATAATATTCTTTACTGGGCTAATTGAGCTCACCTTTTTCCTTTTGGTTCCATTGTTCTTCTCAGGAGGCGAGAATGTAGCTGGGACTAGTTGGAGAGTGGAGTAATGGTCCAAGATGGTTATTTTAGTAATCCTCACTATTTTGTAAAATAGTGTGATAATAATTGTAATGAGAATTTTATTTGAGTTTGGATATTTTCTACTAGATGATATTTGTATTTAAACTCACAACATATATTTTTTCGTATTTTACACGACAATTAATAGTTGTATAAATGAAGTTGTATTTAATTTCTGTTCCATGCATTTGGCGACTCATAATGGGTTGTGTAGACCTATTTTGGGGGCGTTACAGGTGAGCAATGAGCTTTCTCACAAGTTAAAGTATACAATAAAGAATATATATTACGAATAGAAGAGTCTAGCTTCTATAAAACTTCAACCATGTTCAAAAGATTTTTATATAGCTAACTAATAAATCATTTTCAATAACAAGACTTTCTTAAATTTCATGTTGAATAACATATCAAGGATGAAAGAGTAAAATTCTTTCAAAGATTCAATAATATTCAATTGATTAAGAAGTTTAGCAATACTTCAACAATATTCAATAAAGTGGGATATTTCCAGATTTTATGTTGAGTGATCACAAAATGGTTAAGAACTTCTCGAGGAATTATCAGTTCATTTTCTACTATCTTACATCATGAGTCCGTACCACAACAATATGGTTTGGATTGCTTTTAAATAAATACTATGAATTTAACATATAATATCAACATTGATCTAGCCGAAATCAATGGCTTAGATCTTCCAATTATAAATCAGTTCATAATAAATAGAATGTTTCATACTTTAACAAATATTAGTCTCGACAAAACAATTAGCTGAGACATAGCTCATAAACAGTTCAAATAATAGAACATGAATCAATTGCGCTATGTGCGAATAACAATAATCATTATGGATGTGAATAATCAACAATAATTATCCACTAACATGCTTGAAAAATAATAACTTAAGTTGAGTTAGGAAACTTGCAATAAATGCGAATATTCAATAATAATTAGTGAATGTGGAATAATCAACAATAATTATCCACTAACATGCTTTGAGAATAAATAATCAAGTTTGAGTTAAAGAAATTGCAATAAATGCGAATATTTAATAATAATAAGTGAATGTGGAATAATTAACAATAATTATCCACTAACATACTTTGAAAAATAATAACTCGAGTTGAGTTAGGGAAACTTGTCTGATCCGTTGACTACTGCTACGCAATTTAAGTTAACTTCTTTTGAATGACCTATCATTTATAATATTGACCTCTCAATTAGCATCACATATCTCACTTATAGTAGTTTATCTATATTTAATCACATAATTAAACATTAGATAACACCTTAACACTATACGTATTTACAAGCCTAAATCTGGAACACATCGAGTCTCTATAAGTGTTCAATATAGTATGTTGAGTGGTTTCCCACAAACAACCAACAAACTAGTTTCCCTTCTCGTCTACACTATTTTTTTTCTCAGCGAGTTAGATCGGTTGCTAGTTTGTATATACCTCCGCTCCCTAAAGGAATCGTTTAACCTAGATACTATACATCAGCCATTAAAGAGTACGATTGTACCACTACTATATCATATACCTTATGATTTAACACTATGTCTTTCATTTTATAAGTTCTTATAACTCGATAAACTGTTTACGAATCCAGCAAACCAAATACATCAGTTCATCAAGCCAATTTCGAACTGTATTCCCGTCCTAACATAATAAATTTCCAATTCTTCATACAATTCAATATGGTCTATTGAATGTCTAACTCAATAACTTAACTCGTCTTTTAAACTCTCATTTAATATTATTAATTATTTAATAATATTTTGTCACGCCCCCAAATCCAGGTCCCTTGAACCTCAAACCTGGTACGCCACGGTACTACCTTCATCTCCATATATATAACCTTTATTCATAAACCTGACTTTTATACCAATTAATACATTATTCACTTCTGTTCCAAAATCTGTAACCTTTACAATCGATTATTACATCTGTAGATCGTTCATGATCTAATCTATCCATCTTAAACTTTAAACAATATATTTCATGTTGATAAATTTATTGCAAGTATTTATTAACTCACAATCCAAATTAAATATGCTTCTGCGCAGTGTTCTTCAACTACAAATGTATAACATCAACATTCATATAACGTAGCTAGAAACTACGATATTAAGTGTTCTAGCCCTTAGCATTTCCAAGTATATTTACTCCAAAGAGAATACACCAATGGTTTAGTTTGTTACTATAGCACAAATGATATTCCATTAAAATTCCTCTATGTGAACCTTCATATATTCTGAAATCTTTACCGCTATGGTCATCTGTTTAATCGACCTTTATCTACAAAATTTATTTGCAATGTTGAGCACGACGGCTCAAGAAGTCCAATAGTCTACACATTTCATGCTTCATATAGCATACAAATTTCATATATTCACGCATCATAAGTTTTAGCCAATGCATCTACTTATGCTTCATATATCTCATGATATGCATTTTTTATATGCATCACACTTGTCATACAACACATATAAACTTCATGTCGTTTAACTAACATATATTTCATAAATTTCATACTTTGTACTTAGTCACATAAAATTCATAAAACCAACTAGCTCACATAAAGTAACATATTTCATTAACTACTATAAACACATGGTTAAATGCAAATTATCACATAAGAGCAAGTTATTGAAAAACTTGCCTCGAAGCGTTCCTTACGCGGTTAGGAGAATGTGTCATTCCATTGTCCTACATGATTAAATGTATATACAAACCATAATTAGTTGCATAACGACGCCTATTAGTCACTTATGTTAACTCTAATTTACATTTCATTATTCTCCCTTTTTAAATCCTGATACACAATGCTTTAATCACGTTTTTAAAACATACTAAGACACTTTCTTGTCCCTTCTGTTTATTACATTAAACTTCATTTTACGTCTTATTACGTTTCCTCTTTCTTTACACTTATCACATAAACTCAAGTTCTTAAAAACTCGCACGCACCGACGTTTTATCATTTTACTTCATTCATATTCATAACGTTCTTCAAATAATAACTCAAAGCATCTATAAGCATTTATTTAATTAAGTAATTAATCGTCACCTCGTGACTTAATCTGGTAATTGTCCTTTTGACTTATACCTCAAAATATACATCTCTTCTCATTATTTTTATAATATTCGCATAAAAATATAAGATTAAGTTTTTCATCGTCTTATAAGTCACTAGTCGACCTACTCTAGTCTATTAAACTGCTTCAACGATTCCCAACTCGTTAGTTTATAATTATTTTCATTTCGATGAAAGCCTAATACCCTCATTAAGCCATCTTAACCATTTTATCATTCATCTTAAACTCTTGTCTAATATTATTAATTATTTAATAATATTTTATTCCTTTACTAATACTATTAATCATTTAATAATATTTTATTTCTTTACTAATATTATTAATCATTTAATAATATCTTATTTCTTTACTAATATTATTAATCATTTAATAATATTTTATTCATTTATAAACTTTTTAAGTTAATTGTTTATCTCTTACTATTTAATTCATTTAACAAACATATCAAACCCTTCATATAACATTTTATCAAAAAATGACCAAATTACCCTTATATGTCTTAATATAACATACTAATGATTATTAGTCACTAAAATCATATTAACAAATTTTAGGACTTAATATAATCTAATTTTCTCAATTATTCTTAACTTAATCATAATCATGAAAAATACCAAATCATCTTATTATTTTTTTCATCTTTTTGCCACACATATACATACATTCCATACACAAAAATAATATTTTTGGAATTTTTCAAAAGTCCGTTTTTAGTTCGTAACTTAGGAAAATTATCTATATCATGATCAAATCCAAAAATTCCCAACTCTAGGCAGAATCTTACACGTAGTAACATGAACTTCCAGTTTAAATTTCGTAGCCATCAGAGTTATATAACTCCAGTTATAGCTGTTTTCGTCAGAAAAACCCAAAAATTGAAATGGCCATAACTCGATCGATTTAAGTCAGAATAAGCTCATCTTTGGACAAGAGCTACTTTATATCATATATTTTTATGTCCCAAAAGGTAGGAATTTATTTCAATAATTAAATGGCCGAAAATTCCCCTGTAAAGTTTTGGACAGATTGTTTTTTGGTATTTCCAGATTTTGCCTACTTTGCTAAAAATTGTCCATATGGAAAGTTACAAGGAAATTTTCAGTGATTCCACTTGTAGATGCTAGAAGACTCATAGATCTAACTTTAGAACTTGACCACACTCAAAAATTTGAAATAGAATGAGAGATATGATTGTTTGAATTTCATGTTTCATTTTCTCAAAAATCAGTTTTTCTAACCTTTATGTTTTGTAAGAAAACTTCCATGATCTCTTGATTATTCAAACATTAACCAACATAAACCATCATAATACATACTAATACTCCTTATACTCAAGGATCTACCATGATCCATGATTAATTTCATCAAACCCTCACCATAACCGAGCAAAACATAATCTAAACCAAGAAATTATAAAGCTAGGTTAAAGAACTTTTAAACCTTCTATGCTTGGATGATGGATGATCTTCCTTGGTAGTTTGGCTTGCTAGATCTTCTCCTTCTTAGCCTCTTCCAAGCCGTGGTCTCCCCCTTCCACTCCCTCTCAAGCTCTTAAGTTTTTCTTTAAGGTTTTAGGTGAAAGTTATGGAGAAACCCATGGTTTTTCTTCCTCTTCTTTCTTTTTCCTCTCTCCTCTTTTTCCTTTCTATCCATTGCTTCCCGCTCTCTCTCTTCTTTCCTTCTTATGGTCGGGTATATGAGTGAGGGAATGTAGAGTGTTTCTTTTATTTCTTTTTCCTTTATTTAGCTAAGTAAAGTAACATTTAGAGAGAGAGAGAGAGAGAGTAGCTACGAGTTGGTACGATTAGGTGAGAGTTGGTGGGAGTGGTTGGGGAGTAGGTGGGCTACCCATGTGCTGGAAATTCAGCTGATTTTGGTGTTGTGGGTCCCACTTTTATTTCCTTATTTTGTGTATTTAATCCCGTTTTTGACTTTCGGACCCGAAAATCAAATTTTCGAGTTTATAGTCGATTCTTACTAAATTCGACTCTCCCAACGTCATCAACACATCCGTTCCTTCAAATTCATCTCCGAATTTTAAGTTCGACTTTTCTCCATAAAAGTCAACTGTTGGCTTTGACCAAAATGTCAACCCCAACACATTTTGTGTTTACAGTCTATTCTTACTAATTTTGACGTTCCGGATTCAAATATTCAATAATATTTTAATCATTTATTAAATCAATAAATAATTTATTTTAATTGTTTATACTTTACTAATTAATTCCTTTAATCATTTTAAAATGTCATATACATAATATAATGTACTATCATTAATCCTATGAGACATTTAATTGATCTTAGGTTAATTATTTAATTAATTAATAATGTTTTTCTTAGGTGATAAAAACTTATTAGATCCTTAAACAATTTATTATAATTATTTACTTAATGGGTTATTTAAATTCTCTTCATTTATTAACTCTATCTTCATTTAATTACTATTTAATATTAGTTAAATAGTAATTAATTAATTACCTTTAGTTATTATTTAATAATAAATAATAGCTAATTACATCTACTTATAATTTAATGTTAATTAAATAATGAATAATTAAATTGTTAATATTATTTTTCGTTAATTATTAATTATTAATTAATATAATTAAATAATAATTATTTATTTATTTATCCTTGAATAATAAATAATTAATTCACTTCATAAATATTTAATTATTCTTTCTTATTAATTTAAGAATAACAAATTATTATTTGTTCCTATTTGTTATTTAATATTAATTAAATAATAAATAATTATTTTATAAATTTGATGTCTATGTAAGTAAGTAATTTCATTATTATTACTTAATCTTACTTAAACATTCTTTAATATTAATTAAATAATAATTAATCAATGGTTTAACTCTATTTATTATTTAATCTTAATTAAATAATCAATAGTTAGTTTATTAACACTAACTCTACTTAATTATCACTTAAATAATAATTAAATAATTAATTACATTTAAATTATATGTAATTAGTTTAATAATCATTTGGTGGCATTAATTATTATTAATTAGTAAGTTTTAAATGAGTTTAAACCATTAATTACTTAATAATTACATAAATGTCCAGAAAAATTTTGAATTAAATATTTTAATATTCTTCAGAATCTTAGAAAATTTTAGGTCTCGGACCCACCACCAGAACCGGCCGAAACGTGGGTGAATCGGACACCGGAAGGTTCCGTCGGTTCACCGGATTTGCTGAGCCGATCAAATTCTTTAAAATTTTCAACTTTTTAGCTTTTGTTTTCAGTTTTGGGGTCCTTCACTAAAACCTTCATAAAACGAAATCTACAACTTTGCTTTAGGTCCAGTCGATCTCGTTGGATTCGTATCTTTCCAAACTACAATTTTCATTTATCAAACTCCAGATTTGAATATGTTTTGGTCACAGAAATTAGCCCGGAAGTGGCTGGTCAGCGACATGATCCAATAATTGGTGTGTTTTTCTAATAAATCCATATCTTGCTCATTTTTCAACATTTTTACATGATTCCAAAGAGGTTTTTCCCTTAACTCATAGATCTAGCATACCAAGAATTAAAATCACAAGAACCCTTTGTAGATTTCAAAATGACAAGCATAGATCACCCTTTTTAAAATAAATTTTCAGGAAAAACTCCTTTAGCTTTCGTTTTCCAAAATTTCCAACATAAACTCATATGAATCATCAAGTTAAATACATTATATACAAGATCTAACCTTCTCATAAGGTTCTAGTCATTTAAAACATAATACTCCAAGGATCTAACATAAAACTTCATATAGAATACAAAATTAGGGATTTTTAATACTTACTTTGTTTTGTGGGCTACCTTAATTTCTAACTCTTCCAAGGTAGGAGATAAGTTTAGGGTGCATGAAATATTGCTTCTCTTCTCTCCTCCTTGCCGTGACCCCCTTTCTCTCTCTCTCATTCTCTTTTTCTTTTAACTTAGCAACTTGGAAGATAAAATGAAATGAAACTAAGAGAAGTGATATGTTCTCTTTTTTTTATTATGTATATACATTATAAGTATACTTTCAATCCTTTCTCTCTCACTCATCATCACCAATACCAACCCATATTGCTTGCAAGTTTAAACATAAGTGTTGGCTTGGTTCATGGTTTGACACTTAGAGTATTTGGTGAGAGTTAGTAAACTTACTTTCAAACAAAATTAAAATCACCACTCCTCCCCTTTTTAACCTCTAACAGCTGACCCTATGCCCCTTCTTTTCTCTCTTTTTAGATTTATTTTTCTTGCAAAATTATGCTTAAACAAATGACCAAAATGCCCCTCTTCAAGTGGGCTAAGATTGGGCCATTCCTTTAATTCTTTTTGGGCTTCAAATTAATTTTTTTGGGCCATGTAATTAGCATAGTCCCATAATTTTAATTCTATCTTACCATAATCATTTAATTAGGGTTTCCATTACACACATTTGTAATTCAAGTCCTTACTCATTTACATTTAATTTCGTAACCCAATTAGACTTGCTTTACTTAGGTTATAAAATTAATTAATTGAGATATATAAAATAAATTTCTTAGAGTTAGTATATATATTATTTATACTATCACTCTTCTATATTATAACCCTTAAGTTATTTAAGTCACATTCCTAATATATATATATATATATATATATATATATATATATATATATATATATATATTATGTTACAAAACTTTATTCTTAACTCTATTTTTATACAAAATAAATGTTTGCACATTATATAATGTATATTTATTTAATCACGTACACAATCCACATAAGCTTTAACATATTCTATTAGTTCATTAACTTAATTAGCCCTAATTGGCTTGATAAGTTATTACCACTCATATAATCATTATATAAAATTCATATCTATAATTAATCACTTAAAGATTATAAATCTTTTTAATTTAATAATCAAGGTTAACATGCAAGCTATGTTAATTTTCAATATAACTTATCTTACAATTCTTTAATCAAATTGATTAAGTATTCATCTTAGTTAACTTAAAATAATTAAATTAACTATCTTGCTTAATTCACAAATTCACTGATATGATTCAAGTACTTTAAAAAAATCGTAAAATTTACATATATAATCATATAAAATTATTGGTCCTTACTGTGACGCCCCCAAAATAGTTCCATACGACTCATTCTAAGTCGCCAAATACATGGTACAAAACTCAAAAACAAACTTCATTTATACAACTATTAACTGTCGTGTAAAATAAGACAAAATGTAAACTGTGAGTTTCAATACAAATATTGTCTCGTAGACAATATCCAAACTCAAAATAAGTCCTCATTGTAATTATTATCACACTATTTTATAGAATAGTGAGGACTACTAAAACCACCATCTTGGACCATCACTCCATTCCCTGACTAGTCCCAGCTATATTCTAATTTCCTGAAGAGAATAATGAAAGAAAAGGGCGAGCTCAACTAGCCCAGCAAAGAATATTATAACTAAAGATAATATAGAATAAATTATCCTTAGTCTTCAACAGTGTAAAATATGATAGAATACAATAGACAACAAGTTTAGATTAACAACAGTAGCAAAACAATCAATCCATTAGAAGAGTCAAGTAGAGCATGATGTCTACTATCTTCTATGATTTAAAAGTTCATCATCAATATTTTATCTCTGTAAAACAACTCAATAAATATTTCACATCAACGAATTATCCATGCACTACGGGCCAAGGATATCCGTTAGTATCACCAGTGGTCATGATCATGCCAAACAACTGTCCATCTATGCACTACGGTCCAAAGAGGACTTTCACCACATCATTTATCTGTAACATTACAGGTCATGATTATACCAATACACAATTCCTGGTCATAATCATACCAATCAACAGTCCATCTATGCACTACGGGCCAAAGATGACTTTCACCACAATATAAGTGTGAGGATGATAACAATGATAAAAAAAATCAATCAAGTGAGATCAATGATTAATATTAAAGATTTATAATTCAATTTATCCAGAGTTTAAGAATGTCCAAATTGTCAACATGATAATTAATTGTGGAGTAAAATTTAAGAATGATATTCATGTATCAAAAATAATTTGGACAGAAAAGAAACTAATTTTGTCGTGAATAATACCCGAGTAAATAGTAAGTATCCCGTGAATAGTACCCGACATGAAAAGATTAAAATTTAATAAGAAAGTTCAAAAAAACATTTTAGTGAAACGATACTAGATGAAACGCAAAATTTAAGGATATTCTACTAATTTCAGGGAGTATAGAAGCAATACTTACCAAAATAAATGTAAATTTAGGAATATGAAACGAAATAATATTACTTACATACTACAGAGTATGAAAGAAAATAATATTTTTTACGAATATTGAACAAAAATAATTCCTTAGTAGGAGAGTAATTCCGACTGGTATAGCGAAAATATTCTTAAAAAAAACTTGCACTATTTGCTACACTCAAAGTATCCTTATGCTCAAAAGAAATACGCACAATATTATAGAAGAAGAATTCTCTGATTCTGGTGTGATTTTCATTTCTTAACTAAGGATCATATTTATAGGAGAATGGCCAGACACTATTTGAATATAATCATGGACACACAGTAAGGAAATCACGGGGCGAAGAATTCGACGGATTCGCGCGATTTTCTGATTTTTAGTATTCATTACTGTGCAATAAAATATTCTAATTAAACAAAAACTTTATATAAAATATAATATATTCTATTTATAATCGAATAAAACGAATAACTTTATATATAATATAAAAAGTATTCTATTTTATATAAAATATTTTCTGTTTTATTACTATTATAATAATAATAAAACAAAACTGAGATAACTTTCTACCGATAATTTTGAAAAATGAGTAAGTGGGGATCCATGTAATAAGCCAACTTATAATAAATACTTCATGAAAAACCCATCTATTAATATCAAAAATTGAATAAATATTTATAACAAATCACTTATCTTCAATAAATACATTTTTAATCTTTCAACAATTATTTATCATTAATATTATAACTCACAATATTGACAACCAGATCAATACCAAGAAAGAGAGGGCTTTCCGATAAAGACTTCTCCTTATTAGCGCGCAATTAAATAACCTAACCCATTTCCTCGACAGAACTTTCTAGACATTGTCAATAATACAAATAATAATATGAATAACTATGTAGTCTCAATTATTGATTTAATAATATAAAATATTTTACAGATGATACTGTGACAATAATTGAATCAATAATATGTGATACTATGCAACAACTAATGTGGCAATTATTAAATGAACTGAGTGACTTCTTAAGTAAGTATCAATAATCAGAGATACTGTACCATACAGTATGCTACTGTGCAACCACGCGTATTACTGTACTTGTATCACCGGGTATTTCAAAAGTTAACAGTAAAAGTTTTGTCATTATTTTTATAAAAAGGTTATTTCTATCACTTTCTATATCTGATTGTTATTCCATTGAGTGGGGTCCACCAATGATTGTGCCTCGTACGAATATTTCCCGACCAAACGAATATTTTATAACAAATTATTTACTTTACAAAATTTGCACATATCACCCATAACTATACCATTATATCAAATCATACCTTATTATTCAAAATAATATTTAGAGAAAATTAAATCTTTATTCATAAAAAGTTGGGGTCTAACAACCTCCCCTTCTTATGAAATTTCGTCCTCGAAATTAATGTGCGTACCTGGTATGTTGAAGAGGTGAAGATACCTTGTTTTTATTTCAGATTCTAACTCCCAGGTCATTTCCTCAATATCGTGGTTTCACCATAAAACTTTGACTTGAGGTATAACCTTTGAGCGTAGAATATACTCCTTCTTATCCAAGATTTTCACTAGTACCTCTTCATACGTTAAATCTTCTGCTATCTCATCTGGTTCTAATTCAATAATATGGTTTGAGTATTCCACATATTTACGTAACATAGATATGTAAAAAATGTTATAAACACGAGATATACTTGGTGTTAAGGCGAGTTTATAGGCCACAGTTCCTACTTGGTCGAGAATTTCAAATGGACCAATGAATCGAGGGTTGAGTTTTTCTCTCTTTCCAAATCTCGTAACTCCTTTCTATGGAGCAACACGTAATAATACATGATCTCCAACATTGAATTCCACGTCCCTTCGATGAAGATCATCATAACTCTTTTGTCGATCCTGTGAGGTTTGTATACGTTGTCGGATCATTTAAATCTTTTCCGTAGTCATACGTACCAATTCTAGTCCCAACAACGTTGCTTCACCCAGCTCGTCCCAGCATACTGGAGAACGACACTTTCGTCCATACAAAGACTATCTCTCTCTTCATATTACTCAACCAAAATGTATGTCGAATATCATGATATATTTTGGTACTCCCAGGATGGATTGTAAACGATGTGTTGTGTGCCTCCATCATGATTTTATACTTCAAATCAGAGTTGTTAGGAACACAAAGTTTGGAATTGACTCGAAGTATTCCTTCTTTATCGATTCTTACTTCTGGAATAACACCTTCTTGTACCTTTTTCTTCATATTCATCAGCTCCGGATCTGTAGCTTGAGCAGCTTTAACTTTATCGATTAAAGTCGGTTTTACTCGTATATTTAACATCATCACGTAGGTCCTTGAAATCTTTAACTCTATCGCCATCCTTTGTAAGTCATACACAATGGGCCTTTGTGTTGACGATATAGCACTCGTACCCTCATATGATCTTCTAATCAACGCGTCAGCTACCATATTCACTTTTTCAGGATGGTATTGAATGGTATGATCGTAATCTTTCAACAGCTCAAGCCAACGTCGTTACCGCATGTTAAGTTCCTTTTGGGTAAAGAAATATTTGAGGCTTTTATGATCTATATAGATCTCCACTTTCTCCCTATACATATAATGTCTCCAGAGCGCAAAAACGACTGCTGCCAACTCTAGATAATGAGTAGGATAATTCCTCTTATATTCTTTGAGTTGTTGTGATGTATAGGCTATGACTTTCCCATGTTGCATGAGAACACATCCTAAACCTCTGCCTGAAGCATCGCTTTAGATGACAAATCCCTCCGAACCTGATGGTATTGTCAGAACAGGTGCTGAAATGAGTCTCCTCTTGAGTTCTTGGAAAATCTACTCACATTCTTATCTCCATCCGAATTTTGTATCTTTTGAAGTCAGCTGAGTTAATGGAGTGGCGATTCGAGAAAATTCTTCCACGAATCTCTGATAATAACCAACTAAGGCCAAAAAGTTACGTACTTCGGTTACTGACTTAGGTTGCTCCCAACTTTGTATTGCTTTAAAATTTGTCAGGTCAACTGATATTCCATGTGTGACGTCCCCAAAATTAGGTATACATCACCCATCTTGGGTCGTCAGATACATAGTACAGAATACAAATACAACTTAATAATACAACTGTCGTGTACAATACGACAAAATATAAACTGTAAGTTTGAATACAAATATTATCTTCTAGAGAGTATTCATACTCAAAAGGAGTCCTCATTACATTTATTAACACACCATTACATAGAATAGTGAGGACTACTAACTAATACTATCATTCGGACCATCACTCCGTTCCCCGACTTGCCCCAGCTACGTTCTCATTTCCTGAAGAGAACAGTGAAAGAAAGGGTGAGCTCAACTAGCCCAGTAAGAAATATTACGACTAAGATAATGCAGAATAAATTATCATTAGCCTTCAACAATGTTAAACTGATAAAATATAATAGACATCAAGTTTAACTGTAGCGGAACAAGCAATCCATTAAGAGAGTCAAGTAGAAAATAAACTCTACTATCTTTTATGATTTAAAAGATTTTCCAACACTGTGATCGCTGAGACTCAGCTTAATAAAATAATCCACATCATCGAATCACCCCTGCACTACGGCCAAGGATATTCGTATATTCATTAATGGTCATGATCATGCCAACAACTGTCCATCAATGCACTACGGGCCAATGAGGACTTTTACCACATCATTCATAACATTACGTTCATGATTACACCGAATAATCCCTGGTCATAATCGTACCAAGTCCATCTATGCACTACAGGCCACAGATGACTTTCAACAGAATATACACATGAGGATGATGACAATGATATAAGAATTCAATAAAACAAGTTCAAGAATTAATTTATCCAATAATTAACAACGTCCAAATTGTCAACATGATACTACTTTGTGGAGTAAAATTCAAGAATGATCAGGAGAATATTTTCATGAATAGATACTAGATGAAGCGCAAATGTCAAGGATATTCCACAAATTTCATGGAGTATAGAAGTCAAAACTTAACCAACTGAGTATAATAAAGAATGGAATAACAAAAGAAATCACCATGCATGCGATAGACCGCACAGACAGGTTATTCCAACAGAATAATAAATAATGGAACCAGGTCCGGCGTAAACGCACAGACAGGATATTCCGACAGAATAATAAATAATGGAACCAGGTCCGGCGTAAACGTACAGACAGGATATTCCGACAGAATAATAAATAATGGAACCAGGTCCGGTGTAAAACACACAGACAGGATGTTCCAACAGAATAATAATAAAAACAGAACCAGGTCCGGTGTAAAACATACAGACAGGATGTTCCAACAGAATAATAATAAAAACGGAACCAGGTCCGGTGTAAAACACACAGACAGGATGTTCCAACAGAATAATAATAAAAACGGAACCAGGTCCGGTGTAAAACACACAGACAGGATGTTTCAACAGAATAACAGAAGAATGTCACCAAGTATAGGGTAGACCGCATATACTGGTTATTCCAACAGAATAATAAAGAATGGAATAACAGAAGTTCTCTTCATGAATATAAAAGAAATAATATTCCCTACCGTTTTGAAGACGAGCTGAAATAAGGAAGTAGTTAAGTAGCAGAATACTCTTCTTCTCTCTCTCTATAGTTTCTCTCTATAGTTTCTCTCTCTAGAGTTCAGTGAATTCGTAAGAAATAATGAAGGAATGAGCTGCTATTTATAGAAAAATAGAATGCATAGTAACTAATCCATGAACGGTCCAGATTGATTACTTTAATCTGACGGTCCATATTTAAAGAAAAATCTTTTAAATAAAATATAATATATTCTATTTATAGAATAACTTTAATAAAGTATTCTATTTTATATAAAAAGATGTTTCTGTTTTATTACGTTAATAATACGAATAAAACAAAACGTCATTATCGCTAAATAATTCATATTATTAACTGACAATAATTGAATCAAACTGAGTGACTTCTCACATAAGCATTAATAATCAATACCGTGTGCTACTATGCAACCACACGTATTACTGTACTTTTACTACCGAGTAGTTCAACGGTAACAATGGTAAAATTTTCGCCGTTATTTTTAATAAAATATTTTTGTCGTTTTTTCAATCCGACAATAATTCTGTTGTGGGGTCCACCAATGATTATGTCGTTGTACGAATATTCCCTGTTAAAACGAATATTCCCCGACCAATCGAATATTATATAACAACTTGCGTACTTTGCAAAATTTATAAATATTATCCACAACTATAACATTATATCAAATTAACTCCATAATATTCAAAAATGATATTTATAGAAAATTCATCTTTATTTATAAAAGTTGGGGTCTTACAACCTCCCCTTCTTATGAAATTTCGCCCTCGAAATTAGGGTACGTACCTGGTATGTCGAAGAGGTAAGGATACCTTGATTTTATTTCAGATTCTAACTCCCAAGTCATTTCCTCAACATCGTGATTTCTCCACAAAACTTTGACTTGAGGTATAACCTTGGAGCGTAGAATATGTTCCTTCTTATCCAAGATTTGAACAGGAACTTCTTCATACGTCAAATCTTCCGCTATTTCGTCCAGTTCTAACTCAATAATGTGGTTCGGGTCTTCCACATATTTGCGTAACATGGATATGTGAAAAACGTTATGAACACGAGACATACTTGGCGGTAAAGCGAGTCTATAAGCCACAGTTCCTACTCGATCGAGGATTAAAAATGGACCGATGAATCGAGGATTGAGCTTTCCTCTCTTTCTAAATCTCGTAACTCCTTTCCATGGAGCAACACGTAAGAACACATGATCTCCTACATCAAATTCCACGTCCTTTCGATGAAGATCAGCATAACTCTTTTGTCGATCTTGTGAGGTTTTTATACGTTGTCGGATCGTTTGAATCTTTTCTGTAGTCATACGTACCAACTCCGGTCCCAACAACGTTGCTTCACCCACCTCATCCCAGCATACTGGAGAACGACATTTTCTTCCATACAATGCTTCGAATGGAGCCATGCCAATACTTGCTTGATAACTGTTGTTGTAGGAAAACTCCACCAATGGTAAGAACTTGTCCCAACTTCCCTTGAAGTCAAAGACACAGAGTCTTAATAAATCTTCTAGAGTTTGAATAGTCCTCTCTGATTGTCCGTCCGTCTGAGGATGATATGCCGAACTAAATCGTAAATCTGTGCCCATAGCTTTTTGTAAACTAACCCAAAATCGTGAAGTGAATCTTGAGTCTCGATCAGAAACTATGGATACTGGCATACCATGCAGTCTTACAATCTCGTTTATGTACATACGAGCAAGACGTTCAAGTGTATAAGTTTCTCGTATCGGTAAGAAATGAGCAGACTTGGTCAATCTATCAACAATGACCCAAATCGCATCTATACCTTGAGAAACCTTAGGAAGACCGGTAACGAAATCCATGGTAATGTGCTCCCACTTCCATTCTGGAATTTCAAGTGGTTGCAATGGACCTTTTGGTACTTGATGCTCCGCTTTGACTCGTTGACAAGTTAGACACCTTGAGATAAACAGCGCTATCTCTCTCTTCATATTGCTCCACCAAAATGTATGACGAAGATCATGATACATTTTGGTACTTCCAGGATGGATTGCAAACGTTGTGTTGTGCGCCTCCATCATGATTTCATACTTTAAATCAGGGTTGTTAGGAACACAAAGTCTGGAGTTGACTCGAAGTATTCCTTCTTCATCGATTCTTGCTTCCGGCATAGCACCTTCTTGCACTTTCTTCCTCATACGCATCAGCTCCAGGTCTGTAGCTTGAGCAGCTTTAACTTTATCGATTAAAGTCGGTTCTACTCGTATATTCGCCATCATCACATGGGTCCCTGGAGTCTTTAACTCTATCTCCATCCTTTGCAAATCACACAAAATGGGTCTTTGTGTTGACAATATCGCACTCGTACTTGCATATGATCTTCTACTCAATGCGTCAGCTACCACGTTCGCTTTTCCAGGATGATATTGAATGGTATGATCATAATCTTTCACTAGTTCAAGCCAACGTCGTTGTCGCATGTTGAGTTCCTTTTGAGTGAAGAAATATTTAAGGCTTTTATGATCCGTAAAGATCTCCACCTTCTCCCCGTACAAGTAATGCCTCCAAATTTTAAGTGCAAAGACAACAGCTGCCAACTCTAGATCATGAGTAGGATAATTCCTCTCATATTTCTTGAGTTGTCTTGATGCATAGGCTATGACTTTTCCATGTTGCATGAGAACGCATCCCAACCCTTTGCTCGAAGCATCACTGTAGATGACAAATCCCTTCGAGCCAGATGGTATTGTTAGAACAGGTGCTGAAATGAGTCTCCTCTTGAGTTCTTGAAAACTCTACTCACATTCTTTGCTCCAACCGAACTTTGTATCTTTCCGAGTCAGCTGAGTTAACGGAGTAGCGATTCGAGAAAATCCTTCCACGAATCTCCGATAATAACCAGCTAGACCGAGAAAGCTACGTACTTCGGTTACTGATTTAGGTTGTTCCCAACTTTGAATAGCTTCAATCTTTACCGGGTCAACAGATATTCCACGACTTGATACTACGTGCCCAAAGAATGCTACCTCTTCTAGCCAGAACTCGCATTTCTTCAACTTGGCATAAAGTTTGTATTCACGAAGCTTTTGGAGTACCAACCTCAAGTGTTGCTCATGATCTTCACGGCTTTTGGAATAAACAAGGATGTCATCGATAAAGACGACCACAAAGTGATCCAAATATTCCTTGAATACCCTGTTCATCATATCCATGAAGGCAGCAGGAGCATTAGTCAATCCAAAAGACATAACTAAGAATTCATAATGCCCATACCGAGTTCTGAAGGCAGTCTTTGGAATATCCTCAGTTCTAACCTTCAGCTGATGATATCCAGAACGAAGATCGATCTTTGAAAAGAATTGTGCTCCTTGCAACTGGTCAAACAGGTCATCAATACGTGGCAATGGGTACCTATTTTTGATGGTGACATGATTCAACTCCCGATAATCAATACAAAGTCGCATACTCCCATCTTTCTTCTTCACGAACAGAACAGGAGCACCCCAAGGAGAAGTACTAGGACGAATAAAACCAATGTCTAACAATTCCTGCAGTTGAGTCTTTAACTCCTGAAGTTCAATAGGAGCCATTCGATATGGGGCTTTGGAAATGGGTTTTGTACCGGGTTCAAGGTCGATACAAAATTAATTTCACGCTCTGGGGGTAGGCCAGGAAGTTCTTCAGGGAATACGTCAGGGAATTTATTAACAATAGAAATATCATTCAAAACTGACGTATTTTTGTTTAGATCTGTGACATGAGCTAAGAAAGCTTGACATCCGTTTTTCAATAAACGAATAGCTTTATGGCTTGAGATGACAGCGATTGATTTTAATGGTTTGGTTGCTTGAATTCGCATAATAGGTCGATTAGGAATATAAAAGCTAACAACCTTACGAAAACAATCAATTTTTGCATGATGAGTAGTTAACCAATCAATCCCTAGAATCACGTCAAATGCAAGTATTTTTAATGAAATAAGATCGACAGGAAATGTGTGGGTACCAACTTGAACCAAACAAGACTTATAAATCATGGATGTAATGAAGGTTTCTCCCAATGGAGTTTCAACAGCTAAGTCAAAGTCTAATTTTTCCGGAATCAAATTTAATCGATGAGCGCAAGTAGGAGAAATAAAAGAATGGGTAGAACCGGTATCAAATAAAGTATAGACTTCGTTAGAGTTTATGATAAGCTTACCCGTGATGACCTCATTCGGGTTTCTTGCTCTCTGGGAGTTCACAACAAACGCTCTCCCTTGCACAACCGGTTTTGACTTTTCTGGGACGGCCTTTGGTGCCTCCATCCTAGCTGAATTTGTCTTCGGTAAACGACAAAATCGGGCTAAATGACCTTCTCTTCCACAATTATAACATGCTTTGGACGGCATCGCGCAGTTTGGACTGATGTGCCCCTCCCCTCCGCATTTGAAACATATGATAGGTGGTCGTTCTCCTTCCTTAACGACAGGTGCTGGTGCTGATGTCTTTCCATCATTGTTGAATCTCCTCTTCTTGAAATGCACATTCTTATTGTTTTGGCCCTGATTACCACCGAAGTGGTTACCATTTCTGGCCTGTTGATTCCCTCCACGCTTGTTGTCACCGCTTCGATGACTGCTCTCACTGGTATTATCATTTTGCCGGCTGCTCTCTTTTGGTTGCGTTGTCTCGTTATCGCGCTCCACCAACTGAGCCCTATTTACAACATCTGAATACAAACACAGTTTATGAGAAACAAGATGTTGACGTATCTCCGGCTTCAAACCTCTTAAAAACATCCGCGTCATTCTTTCTTCATTATCCACCAGGTGGGACGCAAACCGGGATAACTCCGCAAATTTTGCCTCGTACTGCGACACGGTCATATTATTCTGCTCCAATTTGATGAACTCCACCTCCTTCATGTGACGAATACTCTCGGGAAAGTATTTGTCGTTAAACAGCTCTTGGAACTTCTCCCAAGATATCTTCAGTACGGCAGGTTGAGTACGCTTTATCGATTCCCACCAGTAATCTACCTCTCCTCGCAACATAAAGGCGGCAAAGGGAACCTTTTGCTCCTCGGAGCAACCCAAGACATCAAATATCTTGGTGATCTGCTTTATCCATGTTTCAGCTACAAGTGGTTTGGGTTCTCCCTTAAACTCCGGTGGTCCCAGCTCCTTAAACTGTTTAGCGGTGACCGCCAGAGAGTTTCCAGTATTTTCACCTATGTTGTGGACAGGAGCCGCTTTCACCTGTTGTTGCATGAATTGCATAAAGCCTCTGAACATTTGATCATTCATCATTTGGTCAGTGTTGTTGTTTGCATGAGGATTGTCACCTTCCTGATGCACATTATCCTGATTATTGATATGTGGTGAATCAACAGTCGCCTGTGCTCCATTGCTATTCTCAACATTCTCAGATGCCATTTTCAGATACTGCCACAAAATAAAAATTAATTGATATGTCATATTTTATCCTTATATTATGACCGACCAATGAAATACCATGCAAATAAACTTAGGTAGGTCATACTAGCGAAGGAATTCCCCGTCTCTCCCCTCCTAGTTCTATTCTCACATCTTAGCCAGGGATCATATCCCTAAGCTCTGATACCAACTGTGACGTCCCCAAAATTAGGTATACATCACCCATCTTGGGTCGTCAGATACATAGTACAGAATACAAATACAACTTAATAATACAACTGTCGTGTACAATACGACAAAATATAAACTGTGAGTTTGAATACAAATATTATCTTCTAGAGAGTATTCATACTCAAAAGGAGTCCTCATTACATTTATTAACACACCATTACATAGAATAGTGAGGACTACTAACTAATACTATCATTCGGACCATCACTCCGTTCCCCGACTTATCCCAGCTACGTTCTCATTTCCTGAAGAGAACAGTGAAAGAAAGGGTGAGCTCAACTAGCCCAGTAAGAAATATTACGACTAAGATAATGCAGAATAAATTATCATTAGCCTTCAACAATGTTAAACTGATAAAATATAATAGACATCAAGTTTAACTGTAGCGGAACAAGCAATCCATTAAGAGAGTCAAGTAGAAAATAAACTCTACTATCTTTTATGATTTAAAAGATTTTCCAACACTGTGATCGCTGAGACTCAGCTTAATAAAATAATCCACATCATTGAATCACCCCTGCACTACGGCCAAGGATATTCGTATATTCATTAATGGTCATGATCATGCCAACAACTGTCCATCAATGCACTACGGGCCAATGAGGACTTTTACCACATCATTCGTAACATTACGGTCATGATTACACTGAATAATCCCTGGTCATAATCATACCAAGTCCATCTATGCACTACAGGCCACAGATGACTTTCAACAGAATATACACATGAGGATGATGACAATGATATAAGAATTCAATAAAACAAGTTCAAGAATTAATTTATCCAAGAATTAACAACGTCCAAATTGTCAACATGATACTACTTTGTGGAGTAAAATTCAAGAATGATCAGGAGAATATTTTCATGAATAGATACTAGATGAAGCGCAAATGTCAAGGATATTCTACAAATTTCATGGAGTATAGAAGTCAAAACTTAACCAACTGAGTATAATAAAGAATGGAATAACAAAAGAAATCACCATGCATGCGATAGACCGCACAGACAGGTTATTCCAACAGAATAATAAATAATGGAACCAGGTCCGGCGTAAACGCACAGACAGGATATTCCGACAGAATAATAAATAATGGAACCAGGTCCGGCGTAAACGCACAGACAGGATATTCCGACAGAATAATAAATAATGGAACCAGGTCCGGTGTAAAACACACAGACAGGATGTTCCAACAGAATAATAATAAAAACGAAACCAGGTCCGGTGTAAAACACACAGACAGGATGTTCCAACAGAATAATAATAAAAACGGAACCAGGTCCGGTGTAAAACACACAGACAGGATGTTCCAACAGAATAACAGAAGAATGTCACCAAGTATAGGACAGACCGCATATACTGGTTATTCCAACAGAATAATAAAGAATGGAGTAACAGAAGTTCTCTTCATGAATATAAAAGAAATAATATTCCCTACCGTTTTGAAGACGAGCTGAAATAAGGAAGTAGTTAAGTAGCAGAATACTCTTCTTCTCTCTCTCTATAGTTTCTCTCTCTAGAGTTCAGTGAATTCGTAAGAAATAATGAAGGAATGAGCTGCTATTTATAGAAAAATAGAATGCATAGTAACTAATCCATGAACGGTCCAGATTGATTACTTTAATCTGACGGTCCATATTTAAAGAAAAATCTTTTAAATAAAATATAATATATTCTATTTATAGAATAACTTTAATAAAGTATTCTATTTTATATAAAAAGATGTTTCTGTTTTATTACGTTAATAATACGAATAAAACAAAACGTCATTATCGCTAAATAATTCATATTATTAACAGACAATAATTGAATCAAACTGAGTGACTTCTCACATAAGCATTAATAATCAATACCGTGCGCTACTATGCAACCACACGTATTACTGTACTTTTACTACCGAGTAGTTCAACAGTAACAATGATAAAATTTCCGCCGTTATTTTTAATAAAATATTTTTGTCGTTTTTTCAATCCGACAATAATTCCGTTGTGGGGTCCACCAATGATTGTGTCGTTGTACGAATATTCCCTGTTAAAACGAATATTCCCCAACCAATCGAATATTATATAACAACTTGCGTACTTTGCAAAATTTATAAATATTACCCACAACTATAACATTATATCAAATTAACTCCATAATATTCAAAAATGATATTTATAGAAAATTCATCTTTATTTATAAAAGTTGGGGTCTTACACCATGCTTCAATATCATGTGCCCAAGGAATACTACTTCCTCAAGCCAGAACTCGCATTTCTTCAATTTAGCGTATAGCTTGTTTTCACGTAGTTTTTGGAGTATCAGCCTCAAGTGTTGCTCATGATCTTCATGGCTTTTGGAGTATATGAGGATGTCATCAATAAAGACAACCACAAAATGATCCAAATATTCCTTGAATACTCAGTTCATCATATCCATGAAGGCAGCAGGAGCATTAGTCAATCCAAAAGACGTGACTAGAAATTCGTAATGCCCGTACCGAGTTATGAAAGCAGTCTTTGGAATGTCATAAGTTTTAATCTTTAACTGATGATATCCGGAACGAAGATCGATCTTTGAAAAGAATTTATCACCTTGCAACTGGTCAAACAAGTCATCAATGCGAGACAACGGGTACTTATTTTTTATGGTGACATGATTCAACTTCTCATAGTCAATTCAAAGTCGCATACTCCCATATTTCTTCTTTACTAATAAAATAAGAGCACCCCAAGGAGATGTACTAAGACGAATGAAACTTATGTCTAACAGTTCTCGCAGTTAGATTTTTAACTCCTGAAGTTCAATAGGAGCCATTCGATACGGGGTTTTGGAAATGGATTTTGTACCAGGTTCAAGGTCAATAAAAAATTCGATTTCAGGCTCTGGGGGTAGGCCAGGAAGTTCTTCGAGGAATATGTCAGGAAATTTATTAACAAAAGAAATATCATTCAAATCTGACGTATTTTTATTTAAATCCATGACATGGTCTAAGAAAGCTTGACATCCGTTTTTCAATAAACGAATGGCTTTATGGTTTGATATGACAGTGATTGACTTTAGTGGTTGGGTTGCTTGAATTCGCATAATAGGTTGGTTCACAATATGAAAGCTAACAACCTTATGAAAATAATCAATTTTAGCATGATGAGTAGTTAACCAATCAATCCTTAAAATCACATCAAATGCAAGTATTTTCAAAGAGATGAGATCAACAGGTAATGTGAAAGTGTCAATTTGAATCAAATAAGATTTATAAATAGTGGATGTAATGAAGGTTTCTCCCAATGGAGTCTCAACAAATAAGTCAAAGTCAAATTTCTCTGGAGTTGAATTTAAACATTGACCACAAGCAGATGAAATAAAAGAATGGGTAGAACCGGTATCTAATAAGGTATAGACTTCGTAAGAGTTTATGATTAGCTTACCCGTGATAACTTTGTTCGGGTTCTTCGCTTTTTGGGAGGTCACGACAAACGCTCTCCCTTGAACTACCGGCTTTGACTTGTCTGGGACAGCCTTTGGTGTCACCATCCCAGCTGGACTTGACTTAGCTGCACGACAAAATCGAGCTAGGTATCCTTCTTTTCCGTAATTGAAACATAATTTGGGTTACTGCGTACAGTTTGGACTGATGTATCCTTCCTCTCCGCATCTGTAGTATACGACCGGTGATCATTCTCCTTCCTTAGAAACGGGTGCTGGTGCTGCTATCTTTCCATCAATGTTAAATCTTCTCTTTTTAAAATTTCCAGTTGACTCATTTCTTCTATTATCTTGGTCAGGATTACCACCGAAGTGGTTACCATTTCTGGCATAATAATTTCCTCCTCGTTTGTTATCACTGCTTCGATGACTGTTGTCACTGGTATGACCATTATCATTTTATCGGCTATTATCTTTTGGTTGGGCTGACTCATTATGTCGCTCTAATAACTGAGCCCTATTCACAACATTTGAATACAAACTCAGTTTGTGAGAAATGAAGTATTGACAAATTTTGGGTTTCAAACCTCTCAGAAACATTCGTTTCATTCGCTCCTCATTATCAACCAAATAGGATGCAAACCGAGATAACTCGGCAAACTTAGCCTCGTATTGTGATACGGTCATATTGTTCTGCTCTAGGTTGATGAATTCCACTTCCTTTATGTGACGAATACTATCTAGAAAATACTTGTCATTGAATAATTCCTAAAAATTCTCCCAAGACATATTTAGTGCGGAAAGATGAGTATGTTTTACAGATTCCCACCAGTAATTTGCCTCTCCTCTTAACATAAAGGTGGCGAAGGGAACTTTTTGCTCCTCTGAGCATCTCAGGGTATCAAATATCTTGGTGATCTGCTTAATCCACGCCTCTGCCTTAAGTGGCGCTGGCTTTCTCAAAAACTCTGCATTTTAAACAGGAATCTCTCTCGTTTAGTGTTGCATGAATTGTAGAAAGCTCCTAAACACCCCATCGTTAATCATTTGGTCGGTGTTGTTGCTTACATGAGGATTATTGCCTTCCTGAAGCACATTATCTTAGTTATTGATTGGCGGTATCTCAACAGTCTCATGTGCTCCATTGCTTATCTCAAAATTTTCTGACGCCATAAAAAAATAAGGGTTAATTGACATGACACATATTATCCCTATATTCTGACCGACCAATTAAATAACAAATAAGCGTAGGTATGACACACTAGCGAATGATGTACTCGTCTCTCCCCTCCTAGTTCTAACCTCAGATCTTCGCCATGGATTATATCCCTAAGCTTTGATACCAACTATAACGCCCCCAAAATAGGTCCATACAACCCATTCTGAGTTGCAAAATACATGGTACAGAACTCAAATACAAACTTCATATATACAACTATTAACTGTCGTGTAAAATACGACAAAACGTAAACTGTGAGTTTCAATACAAATATTGTTTCGTAGACAATATCCAAACTCAAAATAAGTCCTCATTATAATTATTGTCACACTATTTTATAGAATAGTGAGGACTACTAATGCCACCATATTGGACCATCACTCCATTCACCGACTAGTCCCAGCTATATTCTCATTTTCTGAAGAGAACAATGAAAGAAAAGGGTGAGCTCAACAAGGTCAGTAAAAAATATTATAACTAAGATAATGTAAAATAAATTATCCGTAGTTTTCAACAATGTAAAATCTGATAGAATACAATAGATAATAAGTTTAGATTAACAACAGCAGCGGAACAAGCAATCCATTAGAAGAGTCAAGTAAGGCATGATGTCTACTATCTTCTGTGATTTAAAAGTTCATCATTAATATTTTATCTCTGTAACACAACTCAATAAATATTTCACATCAATGGATTAACCATGCACTACGGGCTAAGGATATTCGTTAGTATCATAAGTGGTCACGATCAAGTCAAACAACTGTCCATCTATGCACTATGGGCCAAAGAGGACTTTCACCACATCATTTGTCTGTAACATTACAGGTCATGATTATACTAATACACAATTCCTGGTTATAATCATACCAATCAACAGTCCATCTATGCACTACGAGCCAAAGATGACTTTCACCATAATATAAGCATGAGGATGATGACAATGATATAAGAAATCAGTCAAGTGAGATCAATGATAAATATTAAAGATTTATAATTCAATTTATCCAGAGTTTAAGAATGTCTAAATTGTCAATATGATAATTAATTGTGGAGTAAAATTCAAGAATGATATTCATGTATCAAAAATAATTTAGACAGAAAAGAAACTAATTTTGTCGTGAATAGTACCCCGGTGAATAGTACCTGAGTGAATAGTACCCCCACATGAAAAGATTAAAATTTAATAAGAAAGTTCAGAAAAATATTTCAGTGAAACGATACTAGATGAAACGCAAAATTCAAGGAGATTCTACTAATTTCAAGGAGTATAGAAGTAATACTTATCAAAATAAGTGTAGATTTAGGAATATGAAACGAAATAATATTACTTACATACTACAGAGTTTGGAAGAAAATAATATTTCTTTCGAATATTGAACGAAAATAATATCCCTTACCTTAGTAGGAGAGTAATTTCGACTGGTATAGCAGAGATATTCTTGAAGAAAACTTGCACTATTTGCTACACTCAAAGTATCCTTATGCTCAAAAGAAATATACACAATATTATAGAAGAAGAATTCTCTGATTCTGGTATGATTTTTATTTCTTAACTAAGCATCCTATTTATAGGAGAATGGTTAGGCACTATTTGAATATAATCACGGACGCACAGTAAGGAATTCACGGGCGAAGAATTCGACTGATTCACGCGATTTTTTGATTTTTACTATTCATTACTGTGCAATAAAATATTCTAATAAAACAAAAACTTTATATAAAATATAATATATTCTATTTATAATCTAATAAAATGAATAACTTTATATATAATATAAAAAGTATTCTATTTTATTACTATTATAATAATAATAAAACAAAATTGAGATAACTTTTTACCGGCGATTTTGAAAAATGAGTAAGTGGGGGTCCATGTAATAAGCCAACTTATAACAAATACTTCATGAAAAACTCCTCTATTTATATAAAAAAAATTGAATAAATATTTATCACAAATCACTTATCTTCAATAAACACATTTTTAATCTTTCAGCAATTATTCATCATTAATATTATAATTGACAATATTGACAACCAGATCATTCCCAGGAAAGAGGGGGCTTTCCGATAAGGACTTCTCCTTATTGGCGCGCAATTAAACAAACTAACCCCTTTACTCGACAGAACTTTCTCGATATTGTCAATGATACAAATAATAATATGAATAAATGTGTCGTCTTAATTATTGATTTAATAATATAAAATATTGTGCAGATGATAATGTGACAATAATTAAATCAATAATATGGGATACTATGCAGCAACTACTGTGACAATTATTAACTGAACTGAGTGACTTCTTAAGTAAGCATCAATAATCAGAGATACTGTACAATACCGTGTGCTACTGTGCAACCACGCGTATTACTGTACTTTTATTACCGGGTATTTCAACAGTTAACGATAAAAGTTTTGCCGTTATTTTTATAAAAAGGTTATTTATGTCTCTTTCTAAATCTGACAGTTATTACGTTGTGTGGGGACCACCAATGATTGTATCGTCATACGGATATTCCCCGACCAAACGAATATTTTATAACAACTTGCTTACTTTACAAAATTTACACATATCACCCATAACTATACCATTATATCAAATCATACATTATTATTCAAAATAATATTTAGAGAAAATTAAATCTTTATTCATAAAAAGTTGGGGTCTTACACTTACAGTAACAATATTATAAAGAATGAACAAAAGTTGTATGAATAATGAGATAAAAGAATACGCATTCGAGGTTTAACATTTAATTTGTTAAGATTCCAATAATGTCCAAATTGTCAACGTGATGACCAAAATGTCGAGTCAAATTCAAGAATGATATTCAAGATTCATATTTCAAAAATAACGATTAACATTCAAAAAGAAGATTCAGGTAAATAAAAAGTTCAAGTGAAATGATACTAGATGAAGTGCAAACCTCCAAGTAATTTCTAATTTTTTCAGGAATTATAGAAGCAATACTTACCATTGTAAGTTTAGATTTAGGAGTATGAAAGAAAATGATATCTCTTACAAATATGAAAGAAATGATATCACTTTACGAATATGAAAGAAATGATATCACTTACCTTAGTAAGAGACTAGATCTGACTGGTATAAAGGAGATTATCTTGAGGAAATCTTGCACAACTAACTACACTTAAAGTATCATTATACTCAAAAGAAAAACGCACAATATTATAGAAGAAAAATTTTATGATTCTGGTGTGAGTTTCATACCTCAACTAAATAACCTATTTATAGGAGAATGCATAGCACACCACATTTGACAAACGTGCATGCTTCGCCCACTGATTTCTAAAGTTTCCATCTGATTTTTTTTTATTCAAAAAAATATTCTAATAAAATAGATAACTTTATATATAATATAATATATTCTAATGAAATAATTAACTTTGTAAAAAAAAATTGTTTGATATAAAAAGTTTTATGTTTTATTATTATTATAATAATAAAATAAATACTGAAAAGAAAACTTTGTCGACAGCCACTACACCAAAAATGGCATCTAGTGACGAACAAATCCTTCACAAGACATAATATATCACTCACAAGACATCTATTGCGAAGAAATATTTCTTTCACATCATTGCTCGCATACGACCTCCTTGCGATTGAGCATCCTTCGCTAAGTAGTAACTAAATATTTTTTGTGAAGGATATATTATAAATAAATTTTTCTTCACAAATTATATTTGGTAATGGAATATACTTATTTAGCGAAAGATTTGTTTCCTTCATGAATAATATTTTAAGAATGACTATTTGAAATTAGTGAATAACTTTATTCCCTCACAAATAATATATTTTGAATAACAAATTTATTTAATGAGAGAATATTTTTCTTCACTAATTATAAATTGAGAATCTTTCTTCAATTTAGTGAGAGAAAAATTCCTTCATTAATGACTAACTAATTAACTAGAAAAGATTTAGTGATGGAAATAATCCTTCGTTAATGTCCATTTCTCAAGTAAAATCCTTCACAAATTATAAATTTGTAAATAATCAAAATTTATTGCAAATTATAATTAATTTTTAAATCAATGATTTCATATTTATTATTATTTTATTATTATTATTATTAATTGATATAATAAATATTAAATTTAATATTTTAAGTTAATATAAATGTCATACTTGTTTCAAACTAATTGATAACTTATGCATAAAGAGCCAATAATTAAAACTAATACTCCATATATAAATAGGTAATGCTCAAGTCACGATAAGTACAAAATTTGTTATTGTATCTTGATCTCCCAAGGATCATAGTACTTACAATATTTAATAACTAACATAAGAAAACTGAAAAAATAACAACGAACTAAAATGAATGAAGTGTACATCATGTTAGGTCCACTTCATTATCATTTTCTTCAAGGAAATCAAGGTTGGGCCTGTAAACTTCATGCTGCAAAAGAAACACCAATATTCAATTTCAATAAGACGAGGAATATGAAAAAATGAACTTGGTGAACTTAAAATAATAGTGAGATAAAGATTAATGAAGGAAAAAGACAAAAATATAGCTATTAGTAAATACCTCAACTGATTCATAGTTGGTAAATGTTTGAAGGAAGTTGGTAGACTCTGTCTCTACCAATTTAGTTATATGCTCGTTAATATCTACCAACGAACGGTTGTGGTGTACTATCATCAGTAGAAGCATCGTTCATAGACTCTATACCCAATCAACGGAGGACAATCTTATCAATTATACTCTCCAATACCTTAATATCAATAGATTGTTGCGGTGAGGAACCTATACTCGGAGGAACCATAGGAGGATAAGCCAGCAAATCTCGTGCATGATATCTTGAAAAACCAAGTATCTAATTTTTTTTAGTCCCTCCAGTTACCTCACTACTCCAAATGGCTATCTCTAGTGTACCGTCTTCTACAAGTTATAAAAATGCATGATATATTAGTTAAAAAATTGTTTACATATGTAAGGTAAATTAAAAAAAATCACGTCATAGCCGACGGGACCATTGTCGACAGGCGCCACACAGCCGTCGCTACCCATTTACAAGCCCTACGTTACATTGAACCACTCTACTTTCCCCTTTCTTTCGAGTATGTTGATTTAGCACCTTATATGGTTTTAAATCTGCAATATATTTAGTATAACATGTAATATTTTTTACTATATCAATTATGTAAATATATATATATATATATATATATATATATATATATATATATATATATATATTTGAAAATGTTTTTATGCCATCGTATTTGGGAGTTAGTATACAGATGAATATGTATGAATCCACATTAGTTAATGATGAAATAGCCATCAATTAGAAATTGAAACTGTTAATATTGGCTGGCTAAATTGAAAATCTCTAGCAAATGCAGTAACATAAAATGCTTCCAGCATTGTCAAAGAATTCATAAGAGATTCAATCATTCCCAGGTCCCGCATCTCTAAACAAGTAAACAACAAACTCATTCTTGTGGAGTTAGGACTAAAACCTGGTTGATCCAATTGCTCTGCCAATGAACCTCTACGTAATCGAGTTCTATCATGTTGCACAGCTTTTAAAAATCTCCATGGCACAAGTGGCGATTCTAAAAAAACTCATATCAGTAAGATTTTTTGAGTAAGGTATATATACATCTTGTCATATAAAAAATTCTTATACTACTACTCTACATGATATAAATTAACTACAGCAAATTAATTGGATTTCAAAATCTATCATAGTTATGAAAGAAAATACTATCATAATGTACCCATTCATATATGAGCATAAAAAAAAAGAGCATTAGAAACATATCTATTCATCCACAACAAAAAAATAACTGAGAAGAGCTAGAGAAACTAAATAACCTCCTTCATTGCTTTTGAAATTCTTCATTCACTTAACTCTGATTTTAAATTATTCATGTCTTTAATTGTTGCCCTATCTGAACCTAGCTATAATTTATTTTGCTACCCATTCTCGTCCCCCTAATCCATTAAGCCGAGGCACTCTGTACCCATTTATAGTATAATGCAACATAAAGTATATAATACAGTATGATATTCTATATAAACATACATTTAAATAATTTATGATTTATTTAGAGCTTCTCTATTAACTATTAAGAGTTCACAAGTTAGAGATTTAGCATTGTATATGTGCACATTATATGACAAATTATAAATTATAAAATTGTACCTACTAAAGGAGTAACATATATGTAAGTTGTAACGGGTGACCTAAAGGTAAATTCCACTACCCATCCCAAACCATATATGGTTTTACAATGTGGTTGCTGTTAGGTTTTGTCGCTTCGTGTACCTGAAACTGTCATCCCTTTGTAACAAGTATGTTGTACTTCATCACTAATTTTCACTAATTTATAGCATCTAGAATATTTGCAGCATATACATTCTACAATTATGGGCAATCAATAATACTAAAACCCAAGCATATCCACTTCAGTTTAAAATGTATAGGGTAAACTATAATGTATTTGTTGCTGCTGAGTCAAGCAAATTCATTTCTACTCAGACTTTCGATTTTCCTTCTGATATGTTCACATCTTATATTTTTTATTCAGGATAGTCCATGCTTATTCATTTGGGACAGTTGCTTTATTGTTTTGAAAACTATTTGATGGTTTCATTGCAGGTAATTGAAGCTGTACTAAAGGTGTTAGATCTGACTAAAGATATAAAATATGATGCTTGCTTATTAATTAGAGAGGATAATTATAGAGATTGAAAGAAGAGTTTTAGCAAGTCGCTGCCATTCTCCTGAGGCCAATGACCAGGACGACTGTACCAATCACATTCATTGTGATTCTGATGTCAATTGTGTTGCTGATTTGTGTTAAAACTTGAAACTGAACTCATAAATTACAAATCGAGCTATAGTATCACAAATACAAATTAATTGGTCAATACTACATATACAAATTAACTGGTCAATACTAGAACTGAAAATTCTGACCATATAATCTACATAAATTCTTAAAGTTCAAGCCATTCCACATAACATAAAAAAGTAAAGAGTATATTAACTCAGAAAGAGTGCAGACCATTATGCAGTAGATCATCATCATCCTTTTGTCCTTCTGCATCCCTAATTTGGCAAGTTTGAGTTAATTTTTCTGCAAAAGGTTTAATTTTGGATGTGTCAATCAATTCATCATTCTTGGAGGTCAAGGTAAAAAATCGCTCCAACGCATCCTTCGCTTTCTCCCTGGCCATAATAACTTCTTTAGCTCTTCGTTCGGCTTAAACCCACTGTGACGCCCCCAAAATAGATATACACAACCCATTCTGAGTCGCCAAATACATGGTACATAATTTTAATACAACTTCATTTATACAATACGATAAAAACGTAGCTGAGAATTTTAACACAAATATTGTCTCAGACAATATCCAAACTCAAATAGAGTCCTCATTACAAGTATTATCACATTATTTTATAGAATAGTTAGGACTACTACAACCATCATCACGGATCGTCACTCCATTCTCCGATTAGTCTCGGCTATGTTCTCAATTCCTAAAGAAAATAATGAAAGCAAGGGGTGAGCTCAACTAGCCCAGTAAAAAATATTATGACTAAGATAATGCAGAATAAATTATCGTTAGCCTTCAATAGTGATAAACTGATAGAACATAATAGACAACAAGTCTAACTGTAGCGGAACGAACAATCCATTAGAAGAGTCAAGTAGAACATAATATCTATTATCTTCTATGATTAAAAAGTTCATCATCAATATTTTATCCCTGTAACTCAGCTCAATAAATAATCCACATCATCGAATTATCCATGCACAATGGGCCAAGGATATTCGTTAGTATCACATCCATGAATCATCCATGCACTACAGGCCAAGGATATTCGTTATTATCACCAGTGGTCATGATCATGCCAACAACTGTCCATCAATGCACTACGGGCCAATGACGACCTTTACCATATCATTTGTAACATTATAGGTCATAATTATACCGATACATAATTTATGGTCATAATCATACCAATCAACAATCCATCTATGCACTACGGGCCAAAGATGATTTTCATCACAATATAAGCATGAGGATGATGACAATGATACAAGCATCAATCAAACGAAATCAAGGATAATTATTAAAGATTTTTAATTTATCCAGAGTTTAAAAATATCCAAATTGTCAGCATGATAAATGCTTTGTGGAGTAAAATTCAAGAATAATATTCATGTATCAAAAATAATTTGAACACAAAAGAAATCAATTTTTGTTATGAATAGTACCCCAGGTGGATAGTACCTAAGTGAATAGTACTTCAGGAATAGTATCCCGTGAATAGTACCCCGGCATAATAAGATTAAAAATTATCAAGAGTGTTCAGAATAATATTTTCGTGAAAAGATACTAGATGAAGCGCAAATTTCAAGGATATTCTACTAATTTCAATGAGTATAGAAGCAATACTTATCAACATGAGTGTAGAATTAGAAATACAAAATGAAATAATATTACTTACATACTACAGAGTATGAAAGAAAATATTATTTCTTACTAGTATTGAACAAAAATAATATCCCTTACTTTAAAAGAAAAGTACTTCTAACTAGTAGGGCGGACATATTCTTGAAGAAAATTTGTACTATTTTCTACACTCAAAGCTTCCTTAAACTCTAAAGAAATACGCTCAATATTATAGAAGAAGAATTCTCTGATTCTTGTTTGATTTTCAATTCTAAACTAAGCATCCTATTTAATTATAAGAGAATGTCAGGATACTATTTAATTAAAAGAATCATGGGAGAATTTCATTCGGTTGAAAAAAGATTTGATTTTCACTTTATATATATATATATATATATATATATATATATATATATATATATATATATATATATATGAAAAAAATACTTTTACCCCACTGTGGTTGTAGTGTTTTAAGCAATTAGCCACTGTGCTTTTAAAATATTCAATTAGCCCACTGTACTTTTTAAAAACGTTCAATCAAGCAATTCTGTTTAATTTTGCTTACACACGTGGCATTGAAAAAAAAATCAAAAAATCATTATTTTTTAATGTGGCAAAAAATAATTAAAATAATAATTAAATTAAAATTAAAATAATTTTTCTATTTTCCTTCCCCTTTATTTCTTTTTTTTTCCTGTTTCATTTTTCTTTCCCTTTTGATCTCTCTGTTTCACTACAGTGGAAGTATTTCCTTTCTTCTCCGCCCGCCACCGACTGTCTTCCACCACCATTCCAACAACACCACTATTTTCTTACTCTTGTTTCTAAACCCGTCGTCGATTGTCCTCCATTGACCAGATCCGAAGAAGAACTTAATCATTTAAAAATAATTTTGGGATTAATTATTGAATCTCTATAGTTGGGCAAGATTGAGTCCTTTCATTTTTATATTGTTCTTCCATGTTTCTCTCTCGAAGAAGCAGAAAACTCTCTGTCTAAACCTTTGAGTTCTTGAAGTGTCTTTCATCATGGTCCCATGGACATCTCATCACCTATCACCAATAATTTCTCTCTCCTCTGCTTATAGACCAAAATCAAAGTTGAGCTTTGTAATTGTAAAAGTAATTTCATGAGTTTTTTCAGAAATAGTGAAATCAAGTTTTGGAGGATATATTCATGGAAATTTGAAATCAACTTTTGATTTTTGTTGAAGAATTCAATGTAATTACAGAGGTACGTTTTGGGCAGATTTTTGAAGGTTTGTTTTTATCTCTCTAAATTAGGTATTATGCGACTTTGGTGGAATGACTTTTATACTAACAATCTCTGTTGTTGTTATTATCACTAAGTATTGTTGTGCAAAAAGCTCTTCTCCAATCAGTCTCCATACTGCAATTAGAATTCGGAGAAGATATAAACTTTTTCCTAAAAGGAAGACAGATCCGCATTTGTTCAGACCCAGATCTGCTTGATTTTTTACTTTCTTTTCTGGAATGAATACATGTTGTAATAGATCTCATTGATACAAAAATTTTGATACACAAAATTTGACGCTATCCTCGATATGTACTTTCTCTCTCTTATCTTATCATTTCTTCTTCAATCTGTTTGATCGAAAAACTAGGGTTTTTAAATTTTAATTGCTGAATTTATGTGCAGTAAATCAAAGCTTTATAGATTCGATAAAGATGGAAATCAGTGGAAGGAGAGAGACGTTGGTACAGTGAAGCTTTTGAAGCATAAGGAAACTGGAAAAAATCATAAGCATAAATTATTTTTAATTTTTGTAGAAATTAATATAATGTTGTAATAGATCTCATTGATACAAAAATTTTAATATATTATTTGTATTATTTGGAATTAATTTTTTAAATAAAAATAATTATTAAAAGAAAGGAAAAGATAAAAAGAAAAGAAAAAATTATTAAAAAATGAATTAAAATATTTATTATAATTTTAATTATTTTTTTTACCACATAATGATTTTATTATTTTATTTTTTTGTTTGAGAAGAAAAAATTATAAAGAAAATCTATTAAAAAATGCCACGTAATTAATGATTTTTTATTTTTATTTTTGTAGAAATTAATATAATGTTGTAATAGATTTCATTGATATAAAATTTTTGATATATTATCTGTATTATTTGGAATTACTTTTTAAAATAAAAATAATTATTAAAAGAAAGGAAAAGATAAAAAGAAAAGGAAAAATTATAAAAATAAATTAAAATATTTATTTTAATTAAAAAAATGAATTATTTTTATTTTTAAAAATTTTATAAGTATTTTAAAACATAAAAATATTTTTATTTTTATTTTTAAAATAAAACATACATATTATAAATATTATAATATTACTTTTTATTAATATTATACATATTATAAATATTTAGGTAAAGAAAAAGAAAGAAACTAAAACATACAAATATTTTTAAAACCACAGTGGGCCAATTGCATATTTTTAAAGTGCAATGTCTCAATAGTATTAGTAATTTGGCTGATTGGCTTGCCACGTAGGAAATAACTTTTTTTTTAAAAGCCACGTAGGAAAATTGGCCCAATTTTTTGACGTCCGTCCAAGAAATTGGACGGAATGGTTTGATTGAACATTTTTAAAAAGTACAGTGGGCTAATTGAATATTTTAAAAACACAGTGACTAATTGCTTAAAACACTACAACTACAGTGGAGTAAATGTGTTTTTTCCCTATATATATATATATATATATATATATATATATATATATATATATATATATATATATATATATATACTAACATACTTTATAACAAAACTGGGATAACTTTTTACCGATGATTTTGAAAACTGAGTAAGTGAGGGTCCATATAATAAGCTAAATTTATAACAAATACTTCATAAAAATTCCTTCTATTTATCTCAATTCACTTGGCTTCACCAAACAAATTTTTAATAACATTCATCATTAATATTATAACTCACAATATTAACAACTAGATCATTCCCAGGAAATATGGGGCTTGTCGATAAGGATTTCAATTTATTGGCGCGCAATTAGGTGATCAAACCCCTTTTCTCGACAGAACTTTCTAGACATTGTCAATAATATAAATAATAATATGAATAACTTTGTTGTCTCAATTATTAATTTAATAATATAAAATATTGTGACAATAATTGAATCAATAATGTGAGATGCTATGCAGCCATTATTGTGGCAATAATTGAAATAAACTGAGTGACTTCTCAAGTAAGCATTAATAATCAAAGATATTGTACAATACTGTGTGCTACTGTGCAATCACGCGTACTACTGTACTTTTATCACTGAGTATTTTAACAGTTAACAGTAAAACTTTCGCAGTTATTTTTATAAAAAGATATTTCTGTCATTTTCTAATTCTGATAGTAATTTCGTTGTGGGGTCCACCAACGATTGTGCCGTCGTACGAATATTCCCTGATAAAACGAATATTTTCCGACCAAACGAATATTTTATGACAACTTGCTTACTTTGCAAAATTTGTAAATATTACCCACAACTATTACATTATAACAAATCCACACCTTAATACTCAAAATGATATTTAAAGAAAAAAAAATCTTTATTCATAAAAGTTGGGGTCTTACAACCTCCCCTTCTTATGAAATTTCGTCCTCGAAATTGGTGTACGTACTTGGTATGTCGAAGAGATGAGGATACATTGATTTTATTTCAAAATCTACCGCTTTATTCAGTGAAAACGAAGCAATCGTAACCGCAACAAGGAATTGCTTCCCTAAACTCGAATCTCCTCCATCACGGTTGTCACAGCTTTTGAATATCTTATTGGATTGGGAAATACAAAAGAAATAAAAATTAGGGTTAGAACATGAAGGACATCGAAAGGAAGGGAGACACGGAGAGGCCGGAGACGGAGGCGCAATTTGGGGTTTGGGGTTAGGGCAGGCAAAGAGTGAGATGCAATTCGGGTTTTGGCTTTGGGTTATGGCAGACTGCAAAGAGCAAGTACATAACTTCTAATTAAATTAGGGACTGTGTTTCAAAAAAGAGTTTGATTTTAACTTATAAAAACAATTAATATTGTAAATTCTTTAAAAAACAATATTGTAAATAAAACTATTTTTTCAAAAATTTAAATCTTAGGATGTCATAAATTAATTAATAACAAACTGAAATATATATATAACTCTTTTGTGGAACAAAAAAGTAATAATTTACACATTTTTGATTTATTCCACAAAAGATCCCTAATTATTATAATTTTGTTATTGTCAATTTACAATATTTTAAAATTTAAATTATTATAAATTAATATTTTGATTAATAAAACATTTAATATTATAAATCATTAAAAAAGTATTATTAAGAATAAAATTCTCTTTCAAAAAACTAATTATATTACAATTTGAGTTGTAGGATACCATAAATTAACTAAGAATAAACTCAAACTTATCTCCTTTTGCAGAATAGATGAGTAATTTTTTAGCATTTGTGGTCTATTCCACAGAAGACCTTATCTTTTTTATTAAAAAAATATATTTCATGGCCAATGTATGAAATTTTAAAGTTTAAATTATTGTAAATTTATTTACTTCTCTTAAAGAAATAGTCAATATTGTAAGTTACTTATAAAGTATTATTAAAAATAAACTTGTTACTATAAAAAATTAAATGTATTTATATTCACCACAAATTAGTAATTTTTTAGCATTTATGATCTATTCCACAAAAGAGACTAATTTTTTCCCATTTTTTCAGGTCAATGTATGAAATTTTAAAGTTTAAATTATTGTAAATTTATTTACTTTGATTAAAGAAATAGTTAATATTGTAAGTTACTTAAAAAGTATTATTAAAAATAAACGTGTTATTATAAAAAATTAAATGTATTTATATTACGATTTATATTCCCCGCAATTAATTTTAAAAAATTTATTTAGAACAAAATAGTGACCAAATTTATCTCTCACAAAAAATCTCCGAACATTAAAATATAGTGAGAAATAATTCCTTCATTAATAGTCTTTTTTCTAGCAAATTTTAATCATAAATTGGCGCCAAATATCCTTCTACTACCTCAATTTTGCGAAAGAAAAAATTTAAATTGTGAAGGATATTTCTTTTGCTAATAACTATATTATAACTACATTTATTTCCTTCAAAATTCCTTCGCTAGAAAACTCCTCATGTGAAGGAATGAATTTTTTCACAAAATTTCCTTCACTACATCCATAATTTGTTGTAGTGAGTTTTGATAAATTGGCAAATGGTGGGTCCATGAAATAATAAGTCAAACTTACAACAAACGCATCATGCTAAACCCCTCTATTTATAACATAAATTGGTGAAATATCTACCACACATTACTTATTATAATTATCATTAATCAACAACTTTTATTCTTCAATAATTATTCACAATTAATATTACAGAGTCAGAATATTGACAACCAAATCATTTCCAGAAAAGAGGGGGCATTCCGTATAAATGGCGCGCAATTAAATAACCCATTTTCTCGACAAGATTTCTAGATATTGTTAATAATGCTAACTGGTTTAATAATTTCATATCAAATAATATGAGTTACAATGTCGTATCAATTATTGATTTAATAATATAAAATACTATGCAGATGTACTGTAACAATTGTTGAATCAATAATATGAGATATTATACAGTAACTACTGTTGCAATTATTGAATTAATAATATGAAACACTGTGTGACTACTTCTGTAGCAATTATGGAATCAATGATACCGTGTGTTACTGTGAAATACCGCGTACTACTGTGAAGTGTCGCGTGTTACTGTTCTTTTACTACCGGGTATTTTAATAGTTAACAGTAAAAAATTTGTCGCCAATTTTAAAAAAAGGTTATTACTGTCACTTTTTATATCTGACAGTTATTTCATTGTGGGGCCCACCAATGATTGGATATTTCGGCGCCGTCGTACGAATATTCTCTGACAAAAAGAATATTCTTTGACAAAATGAATATTTCGCGATAGACTGCTTACTTTGTATTATTTGCACATGTCACCCATAACTATAATATTTATTAAATCAACACCTTACTATTTAGAATAACATTAAAAAATTAAATCTTATTCATAAAAAGTTGGGGTCTTACAATAACTGTTAATACTTGTTGGCAATTAAATTATCACCCTTGCTTGGAATTAAATGTTTTCAGCGAAACCTGATCGTATAGAAGGGTTTGGCAAGGACAAATGAAAGAGAAAGTTGAATGAATAATTGAAGTATGATATCTGTAATAGTTAGATGTTTTGTAATATTATCTTATTATCATGTAATGAAGTTTTTAAAGGTCTGAGAACATGGGATTGACAAGTTAGACATATTGTAAAAGCTAGTAATTACTTTTATCACAATATTAGTTTGTTGAATGGATCTCATTGGGCTATGCTTTTAGGCTTCTCATTGGGCTTACAATATCTTAAAATGCATCTTAGTTTGGGCCTCAACTAACATGCACAAAACTTCTTAATTCCTCTCTTGTGCTCTTTAAATTGACATAACACTTGGGCTTGTAAACTTGTTTAATTGCTTACATGCTAATAAATATATAACCCACATATATTTATCAATTCATATCATTTGCACAAATTAATTTCCAATAAAATTTCATTACATTAAATAAATATTCATAAACCTAATTACAAGGTTACATACTATGCCCAATTGTTACAACAACTAGTTGCCTAATGCATTAATTAGCTATATTTTATGACTCACTAACACTAACATACATAATCATAAAACCTAAACATGCATAAATTCATGAATTCTAACATAAGAATCTATGAACGAAAATAAAATATTCAACGACGATCTTATTTACCTCTTAGAATGCTAGCTTTACAACTTTGATCATACTTAACTTGGCTTTTTCATTCATTCTCTCAACTAACAAGTATTCTCACATATGATTCTCATTCTTCTCTTGCTCTAACTTTCTGAATTGGTGAGGATTAATAAAGGATGAGGGTTTCAATTTATAGACCACCAAAGCCTTGAAAAATATCCTACGTACCAAACTTAGCCTCTAAGTTTTGCTCAACCAATACAAATCAACCAAGTGCCTTGGAGTTAAGTGACACCAAACAGGCACACATGGCCAAACACCTACCCCCCCCCCCCCCCCCCCGCCCTTGTGAGTCACCATGTGAGCCATCATGGTTAGTCACAAGCTTAGTCACCAATACATTTGAAATGCTAGCATTCCTTAACCCTAATTAGTTTTGTTTAACTTAAAAGATTCAGAATAATACAGACTCAATAATAGAAGACGACACCCTAGATTTCACGACTTGATCTTAGGAGTCGACCCCTAAGGTTACTTACATTTCTCGACTTGACTCTAGGAGACAATATCCTAGATTTTACAAATCATATATGCACGACACACACACACACACACACACTTCACATTTCTCAAGGCATTTCATTTTAAGGAAAACATTAGGAAAGCGGTAATCGTGTCTTCACGGAAGTCGGGAGGTGCTTAACCTCTTTGCCTCGCTTAAGCAAACTCCTGAACTCTATGAATCTCGGTTACAGATCAATTTCTTAGAGTCACATAATGGGTTTATCTCGATTATTAAAAACTAAAAATCCGAATGAGTTAGTACATCCATTTAAATCTTTACTAACTGATGAATCTGTCTAATTGACCCTAATTAAAATCAAAATTTCAAACCCGTCGACATTTATGTCAGTTTTTTCTAAATTCACTCTTAGAATTAATAAATTTCAATTAAAACAAAAATAATAAAAAGAGAGGAAAAAAATTTGGCGTCGACAATGATAAAAAAAAAAGTAAAAGGTATAAATATACTACTAATTAAAATCTTGTTATTTCATAATCATCAGTAATCAATATAATGACAATTTTACCTTTTTTGTTATAAAAAATTATGGCCTAAATATAGATTAATATCCTGAACTTTAAGATTTATTTCATAATCATTAATAATCAATATAATTATTTTTTTTATACCAAAAACGGTAAAATTGTCATTAAATTTACTTTAACAAATTAATAATGGTTTTATATTTACCCTTTTTAGTACAAAAAAATTAATTAAATAAATGTTAAAATGAGACTCAATATTACATATATATATATATATATATATATATATATATATATTAGTCACATGTCACTGTCATGTCATTAATTTTCTGGTGTGACACTATTAATTAAATATAATAAAAAAATTAAAATTTTAATCCCCTAATTGAAAAAATTGAGAAGACAATCTATAAAGTGGAAAAAATAAAAAAGTTAAATTTTTTAATTTAAAAAAGTAAAAAGACAATTCCCCAAAAAAGAATTAGAATTCAGAATATTAATCTATATTTAGGCCTTTAACTAAAACGAACAAATAACGGGATACGTGAAGCAGTACGTGAGGCTGCCTAATGGAACGTACCAAACTCGTCTTCCAACTCAACAAATCTTCAATATTTTAATTTTATATAGTACTCCCTCCGTCCCAGGATAAAAATCTTTATTACTATTTTGGGTAGTCCCATGTTAAATGTTCACTTTCCTTTAATAACCAAACTTTTACACATATTTTTCTATTATACCCGTAGCATTAAATATTTCATACTTTTCTTATTCTAATTCTCTCTCCATATTTAATGACATTATTATGGACAATTTTATCATTTTATTCCTCTTCTTAATATGCGTGAAAAGTCCACCAGGACTTTTATCCTGGGACAGAGGGAGTAATAGATAGATATTAAATTGAATTTTATTTTATATATTAGCTAGTTATAATTAAGAAACCAGAAAATACAAAGAAAAAGGCGGGATGTTATAACTATAACAGGCTTTGATTCTTGTAGTTTAGAATAATTTGTCAACATTTTATCGTTTCAAAATTATTTTTTTTATTACCACATCATTTTGGTATCCACGATTGTGCTGAATAGTTTGTTATCCTTAGAGAATTAAGAAAGGGATAAGACTATTCTCTATCACATACCTTTATTTGTAATTTTTATCAATTTTGTAATATTAAGTTTTATAATTTTTAAATATAAGAAACAACTACTAAAAATTAACTTATTGTTCATTTCGAAAAAAAATCAAACTGGACATTCGTTTTTTTTTTCAAGCCGATTAATGTATGGATTTTTAAGAAAATTTGAATGGTAATAAGTTAGTAATTTTTAGCGGTAAAACACTAATATTATGATTCCTAATAATGGAACCATAAACCCTAATATCATTGAAATATCAAGAAAAGCATCAAATAACACACATTCATCGATCCCTTTCATTCATTTAACAAATTACCATAAATTCATTCCACCAATTACAGCTAGCATATACTAGGTCTAGGGTAGATGCAAATTAATTAAGCCAAATCGAAAACACTACCCTCTCTACTGCTTAGTGCAATCAGTTGGCCTGAACGAAACCCTCTTGTTAACCAGATCATATCCAATCAAAAAGTCCATCTGTGACAAGTTCCCAAAAATGGCCAACTCATCCGATGGGTTAATCACTAGGCAGTAAACACCATTTTCCACCTCTAAAAACGTGCTCGAAGGTTTCAAATTCAAGTCCGCTCCTCTAAAATGAAACGTAATCGTAGGCAAAAGAAGCTCAAATCCCTCCACATATTTATAACAAAGGTTAAAAATTCCTTGTGGATCAGCTACTGAAATAGCAGAAACCGCATTACCAACTTCTTGTATAAATTTGCTGTAGAATTCACTAGGAAGAAACGTTATGGTTGTGCCTGAGTCTATGATAATGTTACCCTCCTGTTCCTCAGCAGCCTTCAAATCACCACCCGAATTAGAATTTGTCTTAAATTTCAAATTTGAGTCCCCAACACTAACACTATCCAAGGTTAAGTAGTAGTAAGTAATTGGATCTTTATCAACCAAAGGAGTGGAAACAACCCCAGGGCCGGATACAATAGCATTACTCCCAAAACTAATTGTACTAGAAACTTTTGAACCTTTACTAATCGGTATCAAACAATACGAAAATTTCCCATCAATTTTTGCACTTAGTTGATTAACAATTGAAAGCGGACCGCCTCCTAGTCCAACTATGCCTGATGTTAATTCATTAAAATTTCCACCGTCATCGTGTCCACACCCAAAACCAACGCCTGGGAATGAAACCGGCTGTTTGGAGGATGATCCAAAGGTGAATGTGTCGACGGCAAGATCACCGTTACTATATGACTTGTCACCATAACTCGCTCTGTACTTGCAATAATTATTGCTACAACTCGAGGATTCGAAATCTTGGCAAAGCTTAGAAAGGCATGGCAAGTTTTTATAAGTGGAAGAGTTTTGGGGACTGAACAAGGGGAAATTTTGCTTGAAGCAATTCCTGCAAGGCTGACATTGTGTCCAAGTTATGTCACTGCCGGTGTCGGCAATGGCCACAACGGTAACGGGGGGAGTTCCGATGGAGATGTTCATGAGGTATTCTCCCGGAGTTGAGGTTACTGGTGCTTGGATTGTGCCTGAGGAACGAGATATTGCGCGGCGGAAAGCATTGTGAAGATTGTCAAAATGGGTATTTGATGGGTTGTAGAATGGAGATAGGGGGGAATCGCGGTGTATAAAATCAATGCTGAATCCGAGTGCGTTAGCTTCTTGTAGGGGAGAAATGTAAAGAGAAATAAAAAGGAAAAAGAGACTGAAATTAAGTTCCATGGCTAAAATTTTGAAGGGGATTAGAGAATATGGGAAGGTGAGAAGAAGGTTTGAGGTATGGTAAGTTTATATAGGGAAAAGGGAATATGGAAGGTTAAATTTTGAGGATTTTGTGCATTTAAATTGTATCAAAATAGTGCAGAGAATATGGGAATGACTTTGATTAACGCATGATGTTTGGCAAGTGTTTGAATTTTTAAAATCAAATCTATTCACAGGTGGAAATTAATTAATTGGGTTAGATGTACGAAAATATACTTTGCATGCATGAAGAAGATAATAGTCATTTAAGAGTAGTACAACGAAAATATTTCTCCATATATAAGTCCATGATTTTTTGAATCTAAGAAATTAACTAAACAACGTAAGTAGCTACTAAAAGAAAGAAATTTTATATGTGGCGCCAGTATAAATATCATTTTCTATTATACAAAAAGAAAAAATGAAAAATAAAATAAAATAAATTTCCGTTTTTCCTTTTTATACTTGATCCGTCCTTAAAAGAATGTCTTTAAATACAATAAAGAATGTTTTTAGACATTAGTGTATTTGAATTTCACTTAATTATAATTTGACCCCTAATCGTGGGTAAAAATATAAATAGGTGAAGTTTAAATATACCTATGTCCAATTTTCATATTCACCTAGAAGAGCTCATTTTTTTAAGACATTGATTTTGTGATCAAAATGTCACATACGTTTATTTCAAATCATAATGCGAAGATTTATATTTTGTTGATTTGTTAATCTGTTAAAAATAGATTAAATTACCCTATTCAACCTAGAAGATTCCGGAACTAAAAAGAGATTAAGTTACACCGAAGGTGAAGGCAGTGGCAAAGCTAAGTGTTTCACTGTGGGGTCAATTGATCCCACTGGAAAAAATAATTATTTTATAATGTAAGGTAAATTTTAAAATGTTTAATTAGTATAAATTGACCCAACTAAAATTTTATAAATTTTCTACTATACGGGGTCAAATTGAAAATTTATAAGTTTGTCAATCAAATTTATACCACATATGAGTCGTATCCTCTCAATATATGTATATCTCTCTATTAGATTTTAAACTAAATAATAATCTAATTTATATTATTTTTAAAAAATAATTAATTAATTATGAACAATTGTGATTAAAAAAAGTCTATTATGAGTCAATATATTGCATATATATCATATATTATTACTTATTACATTGTCATTGTATTATAGTACGTGTGTGTGTGTGTGTGTGTGTGTATATATATATATATATATATATATATATATATATATATATATATATATATATATATATATGCGTGTGTGTGTGTGTGTGTATGCTTGTGTGTGTGTGTTTGACCAAAAAGTACAAAAATATTAAAAAAATTGGCTAGGGAGCACTGTCTCCGAACTCCCGCCAAATTATTTATAGCTTAGTAATAATTTTAACCCCACTAAATATTATTTCTGGCTTCGTCACTGGGTGAAGGTAAATTATGATACTTCAATAAGGGGAACGAGTGTTGAAAAAATGTCAGGTAAATTCTCTGTTAATTGTGCGGAAGCCCTTGTTGTTCGTCAGGCAATGAGATTTACTATAGAGTTTGGTCTCACCAACATTGTGATAGAAAGAGATAGTAGTAGTGTTATCTGTAGACTACTTAATCCTCGGTCAGATGATACTTATTAAGTACTCCTTTCATTCTCAAATAAGTGACGTTTTGAAGAAAAAAAATTTGTTCCAAATTATCTGTCGTTTACAACTTTCTAGGAGAATAAATTATTTATTTTTTTATATTACCCTTACCTTCTCTCATTGTCCCAAGAAATTCTCACTCTTATTATTAATAGTTTTCAACTTCCCATAAAGGGGTAATGATAGAATTTCACACGAATTTTAATTATTAAATGACTTTCTTAATCCTTATATAAAAACCTTAAATGACACTTATTTAGGAACAGAGGGAGTACTATCTTAGATGATTGTCTATCATTACGAGTGAATTTTATTGTGTTATCATTTAGTCATGTCCGACGTCAGGTGAATAGGGTACCACGTGGATTAGCTAATTTTGCTCAATCTGATGTCCTTTCTTTTTTAATGTTTTGCTTAGATTCACTCTAGTATTTCTCCTTTGAGTGTACAAGACATTCAAATTTGAATAAAATTAAGGAGTGCTTATTTAATGAGATTCAATCCATGGCAACCGGTTGCCAGATGCAAATCTACTTAAGGGGCAGTATAGACAACTGCCCCTACTGGATTTTTTTTATATGTATAGGGGTAGGGTAAAAATATAAATTAATAACTTTAAGGGGATAGATTAATAGAATAGTTAAATTTGGAGGGGGAGGGGGGGCAAAAAAAATTTATAATCCAATTCTAAATACAAGTACAAAAATATTCTTAGTTTTAAAGCTTGGTGAAATCTTAGAAGTACTTTTTGTATAGTTTTTGATTTTGAATATTCATTAGCGTGTGAACTGTGAAGGATTGTTTGATTTAAGTTTAAATTATTTGTTATTGATTTGGTTGACTATGGTTACTGTTTGTTTGGTCTGATTAGGTTTTTGTTTTTGGGTTGTTTGATCTTGAATTGAAAATAAAATTATTTTGGTTGAGTAGTTTCTGTCTTTTATTGTTAAAGTTAACAATGATTTTGCCTTATTTTATAATGGGAAATAAAAAATAGAAACTGACTATGAGCCTTTAGCATCCCCTTATTTCTAGTTGTTATAATTATTTTATTTTTCTACATCTAACTAATTGACCTTGTATAATTTTTGGTGTTCTGAGTATAAATTTTGGTTGAATTGTTTTTCTTATTGCAAGTAAAAATTATTTGAAACTTATAAAAAGATACAAAAACTAGTTTATACTTTGAAATTAATTCATGATTTTGTTTGACTATAGAAAATAAATTTGGTTTGAGACTTTGAGCATTTGGAGAATAATTCAAATTGAAACAAGTAATCAAAATAAGTTTCTAAATTATATCTAAATATTTTTTATTTGAAATTCTTTTTTTAGTTTGGAAGATGAATATTCATTGCAATTTGTAAACATTATTATGATTGCTTAATATTATGATTAGTTCAAGTTTTCTTTATTTAACTATAACAAAAAAATTAATTAAAATCCGCTTCTGCTGGAAAAAAAATTTCTGAATCCACCCCTGCCATAAGAAATCATAACAAAAGTGGGTTGCTGGAATAGTGACCATGGCAACTGCCATGGTCACTATTCTAGCAACCCACTTTTTAGTCGTTGATCAATTAATTGGAAGGCTTAGATTGAAAATAAATTCACCCCAGCCGCTACAACATGTTATGCCCAAATAACAACTTCTAGTGGCTTTTATTTTAATATAACGGCCCTACATGGTACTAAAATGTCAATTGGGTCCCACTTTGTCAAATTTTATTAAAAAGGGAATGTTTTTTAAATACACGGACCACTACATGTTTTAGCGGCTTTGCACACCTGAAACTCCAGAAGTCAAAATATTGGTCCCACTTTGTCAGATTTTATAACAAAAGATGAATTTTTATTTTTTAATACACCGACCGCTACATGTTGTAGCGGCTTGGTATTTTATTTTTGTTTTCATGCGTGCCTCCTCGGGAATGAGCTTCTTGGGAATCAGCATTTTCGAAAAAGTTGCTGACATGACTGACACGGATATACATGACGACTTGTTGAAATTTGAACCAAGTTGACCGCTACATGTTGTAGCGGTTGTTTTCCTTTTCTCCTTATTTAATACTCCCTATTCTCTATGATTTTCACCATTTACTTTCACCTTCAAAACGTTTTCTAACCCATAAACTATCACACAACCAAACCAAGAAAATAAAGAACACAAAGAAGACAAAAAGAAGACGACGGGAAGAGAGCAAAACAACAACAATTTGTAGCGGTTGAATTTCAAATTAGAAATATTTGTAAGAATTTTTTATTTTTATGTATTACTATTATTATTATTATTATTATTATTGTTGTTGTTGTTGTTGTTGTTGTTGTTGTTGTTGTTGTTGTTGTTGCTGTTGTTGTTGTTATTATTATTATTATTATTATTATTATTATTATTATTATTATTATTACTATTATTATTATTATTGTTCTTAATATTATTATTATTACTGTCATTATTATTATTATTATTGTTGTTGTTGTTGCTGTTGTTGTTGTTGTTGTTGTTGTTGTTGTTAATATTAATATTTATATTATTGTTATTATTTTTAATTATAATAATAACAATATTAATATTCGTTATTATTGTCCTTATTATGATTGTTATTATTTTGAATAATAATAGTAATTATATTAATATTAATATTTATTTTCCTTATCACTATTATTGCTGTCATTATTAATAACAATATTTGTGTTATTATTATTATTAGTATTGTTGTTGTTGTTAATATTAATATTAATATTATTGTTATTATTTTTAATAATAATAGTAATAATATTAATATTTGTTATATTTGTATTATTATTATTATTGTCATGAAGAAATATTTATAAGAATTTTATACTTTTATGTAATATTATTTTTGTTGTAATTATTATTATTAGTGTTAATATTAATAATGGATTAATGTTGTAATTTTAGGTAAGAAATGGACAGTTGAGATTATGAGTCAATTGACCAAAGTGTTCTCTACGATCAACAAAATTACGTCTCGGATGACATATTTAAAGGAAAATATAGGGAAAATCTAAGTTCAAGCCAATATACCGAACAAAAATACAATCAATGAAACTTGACAAAAGCCCAAAAAACACTTCTAGATATATGTGGGTTTGATATTTTTAAATTTCCAAGGGTTGTCCACCAAACTAACCTTGGTATGTTATCTGCCCTGGTGGAGAGATGGAGGCTGGACTCTAATACCTTACATTTAAATTGTGGAGAGGTAACTATAACGTTAGAGAATGTTCACTTTATTTTGGGGTTGCCAATGGTGGGCAAACCCTTAACTTGTCCCCTATTTGACACGCCATTTACTTATTTTAGAGATTATTTTGGAGATGAATTAGCTGATGAATATGTTACCTCAAAAAAATGAAGTGCAATTTCATTAGTGTGGTTGCACGAACATTTTAATAATTGTCCTGAGAAAACAAGTAAAGATGTCATAGGTAGACACTCAAAGGACTACATATTGTGGTTGTGTGGGACAATATTATTCCCAAATAGGAATAAGAATAGTGTGCACCCAAGATATATTTCTTTTATTACCAACATTGAAGAATGTGTCACGTACTCTTGGGGGCGGCATTATTAGGATATTTGTATAGGGCGTTATACACAACTAGTAGGAAAGGAGTTAAATATATCAATGGGTGTTACAAATTTGGGCCTATGAGCGTGTAAATATTGGACGGTCAAACCCTTAGCCACAATCAAACTTATGGTTACCTAGGGCCTTAACATGAGCATATTTTGGAACCCACTGTTACCCTAGTAGACGAGAGAATCCTCATCACTATTTGTCATTTTATCGGGGGTGTTAGATGTTGAGTCTGCATGGAATGTGGTTTGGCGACCTTACATGAGGTGGGATGATAAGCTCACATGATTTAATTTTGAAGGGAGGTTGTTTGGATCTGGTAGGGTCCCATTGATCCACTTTGATATTATGGAATTACATATGCCGGACCGTGTGATGAGACAGTTTGGGTTCTTGCAAGGCATACCATCCCATGCAAAAAATCACGAGAGCCTTAAAAAAGAGAGAAAATTTAAATTTGAGGTTGAGGATTGCATAACCTTAAGAGGGGAGTACATTTTACTTTGGGAGGCATACATGGATCATCTCGAATGACAACAATATGAAATTTCTGATTATGTGAACTTAGATGATTACATGTACTGGTATGGAAAAATAATACTTGGAAAAATTCATCGACCTCGACAGGAAAGGGATCTAGACAGTTCTTATGAGTCTCGCGCCATTTATAGCCAACATCACCTAGTTAATTTGGTACACAATTAATAGTTGGTTTATTTTTTTGATATTGTAGTATATATTATAATCTACATTTATTAATATTATTTATTGTTACTAATATTTGTTTGTGTTCTTCTTATATGACAGGCTGAGAGTGCAAAATCATTACTTGACAAGTGTTTTACATTTAATCGGATGTCTCCCAAGGATGTAGTACATAAACAAAATTGGGATTACCAGTACAGTTTATACAACTTAGCAGTATGAGGGCAAAAAATAACTCAGCAGGGGGGCTAACTAAATTTGGATTCCAATCCCAATTCTCACAATTCAACAAAGAGCTAGGGAAGCAAACAAATTATCCAGTACAAGAGAGCTACATACCCACCGCACATGCCTATGAGGAGAGCTCTATTCCCACAACCTAAGCCCATGTAGAGTGTTACATTCCAACCACACAAGCCTTTGAGGAGTGTTATATTCCATCAACCCAAGCGTATGAGGAGTGTTACTTTCCAACCACCCAAGACTTTGGGGGTGTTTTTGACTACATAGGAGCTGGTGAACTTAAGGTACTTAAATCTATAATATTAATAAATATTACAACAAATAGTACTATAAATATTAACATTTATTAATATTAATTTAAAGATTTTTCATATCAGGTACAAGTAGTGGGAGCGCACGTCTTTTATGGATGGAAAGGATGTCCAACCAAAAAATTGAGGGAGTACAAGGTGATGTTTATAAATGAACATTTTTTTGGAAAGGTGGTGGTGGATCCAAATTTATTTCCTGTGGTACATCCGCGACAGTGGTATACGTTAGGCCATGATGCATTCAAGTCCTTAGAGCCTGGTCAATGGCTTTTTGAGCATGTCATGAATGCGTATATGATTGCGTATATGATGTTACTGTGAGATACAGAGGAGTACTACAGGTTGTGGAGAATTAGAAGGTGGTCCCAATTTTCTTTAATGGAGTCATTTTTCATGCATCTTGGATAGCGCTATTTGCCCCCCACTGAAATAAATGGCGTGGTTAGTTTTTGTCAACTGTATGTGCAACCATATGTGGACCCACAGTTACACGAATGCAACTTTATCTTCATGTCGGTGTGTAGTACACATAAAAACATTATGTTTTGTTAGTATTCTCGGTTAACGAATGGGTTGTTAGCATCTTTGACCCGTTCTATAATGATACCAATCATATGAAGTTACGGGACATGTACAAAGGATTCGTTAACGTTGTGGTGCGTGTAGTATTTATTGTTTCACTTTTATAAATGTAAAATATATTACTCGTTATTAACCAACTACTTTGTACTTAAAGGTCCAATTAATACTAGTGTGTTTGTAAATTGGTAATCCGATGCATGAATGGCCCAGGGGTAATCCCCGCGTGCTAGTAGTAAAGACCCGACCGATGCAGCAAAACTACAAGAAAAAATAGTTTTAATCTTGTAAATTTGGTTTAATCTAGATTAGTTAGCCAAACTGTATATCAAGGAAATCGTTTCTCGACATTGATTGCCAATTTCAATTGTGTTGGAAAGGGATCCACTACAAGAAAAGTGTTATCTCCGACGGAATTAAGTTCGACCGAGTGAATTCCGTTGACTTTAATCTAAGTCTGACTGAATATTACGTCGATATTAAGTTCGTCGACTTTATTCTAATCCTCGACGGACATTCGTCAGAATTAATCGCTCTCCTTGGCGCCAAGCTTTCCCGCCAGCGCGAGTATTAAAGTCGACGGAATGTGTTACACTCAACAGAATAGTTTGTCGAAATTAGTTTAAAGTTGAAGAAAATAAATTTGACTGAATTCTGTCGAAAATAATCTTTAAAACCTAGTCAGATCGTTTTCTCAAGCCACCTCGTTCTCTCACTCTCTTGTCTCTCACTAATTATCTCATCTCACTCCGTCCACCACCTCCGGCCACATTCCGACCACCACCTCCACTCCACCTTACGATGACAACTGTAAGACCCCAATTTTTATAAATAAAGATGAATTTTCTATAAATATCATTTTTGAATATTATGAAGTTAATTTGATATAATGTTATAGTTGTGGGTAATATTTATAAATTTTGCAAAGTAAGTAAGTTGTTATAAAATATTCGTTTGGTCGGGGAATATTCTTTTTGTCGGGGAATATTCGTACGACGGCACAATCATTGGTGGACCCCACAACGGAATTATTGTCGGATTGAGAAAACGACAAAATTATCTTTCTATAAAAATAACAGCTGAGGTATTACGTTAAAACCGTTAAAACTGTTGAACTACTCGGTAGTAAAAGTACAGTAATACGCGTGGTTGCATAGTAGCACACGGTATTGATTATTGATGATTACGTGAGAAGTCACTCAGCTATACTCAATTATTGCTACAGTAATTGCTGCATCATATCTCTTAAATTATTGTCATAGTATCATTTGTATAATATGTTATATTATTAAATCAATAATTGAGACGTTGTGGTAAGTTTGGTTATTTTATGGGGGGCCATATGTCATCATCTAAGAGTCTCTTCGTCAATAGTAATTACCGTCGTCAATAGTAATTACCGTCGTCAATAGTATTTACCTTGGTCAATAGTAATTACCTTCGTCAATAGTATTTACCTTGGTCAATAGTAATTACCTTCGTCAATAGTATTTACCTTGGTCAATAGTAATTACCTTCGTCAATAGTAGTTGTCCCTTCAATATTACCAAGAGTCATTTGACCCTTCGTTAAGACCAAGAGTCATTTGACCCTTCGTTAAGACCAAGAGCCACCCTCAGTTTTTCTATAAATAGAGGCCTAGGGCTTCATTATTTTTCACGAATTCATTCAAGCTATAGAGAGAGAAAGTATAGAGAGAATAAGAGAGAGAGAGACTAAAAGTATTCTGCTACATCACTTTTCCAATATCCAGTTCTTTTAAGGTAGGGAATATTATTTCTTTTATATTCATGAAGAGAACTTCTGTTATTCCATTTGTTATTATTCTGTTGGAATAACCAGTATACGCGGTCTACCCTATACTTGGTGATATTCTTCTATTATTCTGTTGGAACATCCTGTCTGTGTGTTTTACACCGGACCTGGTTCCGTTTTATTATTATTCTGTTGGAATATCCTGTCTGTGTGTTTTACACCGGACCTGGTTCCATTATTTATTATTCTGTCGGAATATCCTGTCTGTGCGTTTACGCCGGACCTGGTTCCATTATTTATTATTCTGTTGGAATAACCTGTCTGTGCGGTCTATCGCATGCATGGTGATTTCTTTTGTTATTCCATTCTTTATTGTACTCAGTTGGTTAAGTTTTGACTTCTATACTCCATGAAAGTTGTGGAATATCCTTGATAGTTGCGTTTCATCCAGTATCTTTTCAAGAAAATATTCTTCTAAGCATTCTTGAATTTTACTCCACAATGCAGTATCATGTTGACAATTTGGACGTTGTTAATTCCTGGATAAATTAATTCTTGAACTTGTTTTATTGAATTCTTATATCATTGTCATCATCCTCATGTTTATAAAATGTTGAAAGTCATCTGTGGCCTGTATTGCATAGATGGACTTGGTATGATTATGACCAGGGATTATTCGGTATAATCATGACCGTAATGTTACAAATGATGTGGTAAAAGTCCTCATTGGCCCGTAGTGCATTGATGGACAGTTGTTGGCATGATCATGACCATTAATGAATACACGAATATCCTTGGCCGTAGTGCAGGGGTGATTCGATGATGTGGATTATTTTATTAAGCTGAGTCTCAGCGATCACAGTGTTGAAAAACTTTTTAAATCATAAAAGATAGTAGAGTTTATTTTCTATTTGACTCTTTTAATGGATTACTTGTTCCGCTACAGTTAAACTTGATGTTTATTATATTTTATCAGTTTAACATTGTTGAAGGCTAATGATAATTTATTCTGCATTATCTTAGTCATAATATTTCTTACTGGGCTAGTTGAGCTCACCCTTTCTTTCACTGTTCTCTTCAGGAAATGAGAACGTAGCTGGGACAAGTCGGGGTACGGAGTGATGGTCCGAATAATAGTATTAGTTAGTAGTCCTCACTATTCTATGTAATGGTGTGTTAATAAATGTAATGAGGACTCCTTTTGAGTATGAATACTCTCTAGAAGATAATATTTGTATTCAAACTCACAGTTTATGTTTTGTCGTATTGTACACGACAGATGTATTAATCAGTTGTATTTGTATTCTGTACTATGTATCTGACGACCCAAGATGGGTGATGTATACCTAATTTTGGGGGCGTCACAGTTGGTATCAGAGCTTAGGGATATGATCCCTGGCTAAGATGTGAGAATAGAACTAGGAGGGGAGAGACGGGGAATTCCTTCGCTAGTATGGCATACCTAAGTTTATTTGCATGATATTTAATTGGTCGGTCATAATATAAGGATAATATATGACATATCAATTAATTTTTATTTTGTGGCAGTATCTGAAAATGGCATCCGAGAATGTTGAGAATAGCAATGGAGCACAGACGACTGTTGATTCACCACACATCAATAATCATGATAATGTGCATCAGGAAGGTGTCAATCCTCATGCAAACAACAACACTGACCAAATGATGAATGATCAAATGTTCAGAGGCTTTATGCAATTCATGCAACAACAGGTGAAAGCGGCTCCTGTCCACAACGTAGGTGGAAATACTGGAAACTCTCAGGCGGTCACCGCTAAACAGTTTAAGGAGCTGGGACCACCGGAGTTTAAGGGAGAACCCAAACCACTTGTAGCTGAAACATGGATAAAGCAGATCACCAAGATATTTGATGTCTTGGGTTGCTCCGAGGAGCAAAAGGTTCCCTTTGCCGCCTTTATGTTGCGAGGAGAGGCAGATTACTGGTGGGAATCGATAAAGCGTACTCAACCTGCCGCACTGAAGATGTCCTGGGAGAAGTTCCAAGAGCTGTTTAACGACAAATACTTTCCCGAGAGTATTCGTCACATGAAGGAGGTGGAGTTCATCAAATTGGAGCAGAATAATATGACCGTGTCGCAGTACGAGGCAAAATTTGCGGAGTTATCCCGGTTTGCGTCCCACCTGGTGGATAATGAAGAAAGAATGACGCGGATGTTTTTAAGAGGTTTGAAGCCGGAGATACGTCAACATCTTGTTTCTCATAAACTGTGTTTGTATTCAGATGTTGTAAATAGGGCTCAGTTGGTGGAGCGCGATAACGAGACAACGCAACCAAAAGAGAGCAGCCGGCAAAATGATAATACCAGTGAGAGCAGTCATCGAAGCGGTGACAACAAGCGTGGAGGGAATCAACAGGCCAGAAATGGTAACCACTTCGGTGGTAATCAGGGCCAAAACAATAAGAATGGACATTTCAAGAAGAGGAGATTCAACAATGATGGAAAGAGGTCAGCACCAGCACCTGTCGTTAAGGAAGGAGAACGACCACCTATCATATGTTTCAAATGCGGAGGGGAGGGGCACATCAGTCCAAACTGTGCGATGCCGTCCAAAGCATGTTATAATTGTGGAAGAGAAGGTCATTTAGCCCGATTTTGTCGTTTACCGAAGACAAATTCAGCTAGAATGGAGGCACCAAAGGCCGTCCCAGAAAAGTCAAAACCGGTTGTGCAAGGGAGAGCGTTTGTTGTGACCTCCCAGAACGCAAGGAACCCGAATGAGGTCATCACGGGTAAGCTTATCATAAACTCTAACGAAGTCTATTCTTTTATTTCTCCTACTTGCGCTCATCGATTAAATTTGATTCCGGAGAAATTAGACCTTGACTTAGCAGTTGAAACTCCATTGGGAGAAACCTTCATTACATCCACGGTTTATAAGTCTTGTTTGGTTCAAGTTGGTACCCACACATTACCTGTCGATCTTATTTCATTAAAAATACTTGCATTTGACGTGATTCTAGGGATTGATTGGTTAACTACTCATCATGCAAAAATTGATTGTTTTCGTAAGGTTGTTAGCTTTCATATTCCTAATCGACCTATTATGCGAATTCAAGCAACCAAACCATTAAAATCAATCGCTGTCATCTCAAGCCATAAAGCTATTCGTTTATTAAAAACGGATGTCAAGCTTTCTTAGCTCATGTCACAGATCTAAACAAAAATACGTCAGTTTTGAATGATATTTCTATTGTTAATAAATTCCCTGACGTATTCCCTGAAGAACTTCCTGGCCTACCCCCAGAGCGTGAAATTGAATTTTGTATCGACCTTGAACCTGGTACAAAACCCATTTCCAAAGCCCCATATCGAATGGCTCCTATTGAACTTCAGGAGTTAAAGACCCAACTGCAGGAATTGTTAGACATTGGTTTTATTCGTCCTAGTACTTCTCCTTGGGGTGCTCCTGTTCTATTCGTGAAGAAGAAAGATGGAAGTATGCGACTTTGTATTGATTATCGGGAGTTGAATCATGTCACCATCAAAAACAGGTACCCATTGCCACGTATTGATGACCTGTTTGACCAGTTGCAAGGAGCACAATTCTTTTCAAAGATCGATCTTCGTTCTGGATATCATCAGCTGAAGGTTAGAACTGAGGATATTCCAAAGACGGCTTTTAGAACTCGGTACGGGCATTATGAATTCCTAGTCATGTCCTTTGGATTGACTAATGCTCCTGCTGCCTTCATGGATATGATGAACCGGGTATTCAAGGAATATTTGGATCATTTTGTGGTCGTCTTTATCGATGACATCCTTGTTTATTCCAAAAGCCGTGAAGATCATGAGCAACACTTGAGGCTGGTACTCCAAAAGCTTCGTGAATACAAACTTTATGCCAAGTTGAAGAAATGCGAGTTCTGGCTGGAAGAGGTAGCATTCCTTGGGCACGTAGTATCAAGTCGTGGAATATCTGTTGACCCGGCAAAGATTGAAGCTATTCAAAGCTGGGAGCAACCTAAATCAGTGACCGAGGTACGTAGCTTTCTTGGTTTAGCTGGTTATTATCGAAGATTCGTGGAAGGATTTTCTCGAATCGCTACTCCATTAACTCAGCTGACTCGGAAAGATACAAAGTTTGGTTGGAGCGAAGAATGTGAGCAGAGTTTTCAAGAACTCAAGAGGAGACTCATTTCAGCACCTGTTCTAACAATACCATCTGGCTCGGAGGGATTTGTCATCTACAGTGATGCTTCGAGCAAAGGGTTGGGATGCGTTCTCATGCAACATGGAAAAGTCATAGCCTATGCATCAAGACAACTCAAGGAATATGAGAGGAATTATCCTACTCATGATCTAGAGTTGGCAGCTGTTGTCTTTGCACTTAAAATTTGGAGGCATTACTTGTATGGGGAGAAAGTGGAGATCTTTACGGATCATAAAAGCCTCAAATATTTCTTCACTCAAAAGGAACTCAACATGCGACAACGACGTTGGCTTGAACTGTTGAAAGATTATGATCATACCATTCAATACCATCCTGGAAAAGCGAACGTGGTAGCTGACGCATTGAGTAGAAGATCATATGCGGGTACAAGTGCAATATTAACAACGCAAAGGCCCATTTTGTGTGACTTGCAAAGGATGGAGATAGAGTTGAAGACTCCAGGAACCCATGTGATGATGGCGAATATACGAGTAGAACCGACTTTAATCGATAAAGTTAAAGCTGCTCAAGCTACAGACCTGGAGCTGATGCGTATGAGGAAGAAAGTGCAAGAAGGTGTTATGCCGGAAGCAAGAATCGATGAGGAAGGAATACTTCGAGTCAACTCCAGACTTTGTGTTCCTAACAACCCTGATTTAAAGTATGAAATCATGATGGAGGCGCACAACACACCGTTTGCAATCCATCCTGGAAGTACCAAAATGTATCATGATCTTCGTCATACATTTTGGTGGAGCAATATGAAGAGAGAGATAGCGTTGTTTATCTCAAGGTGTCTAACTTGTCAACGAGTCAAAGCGGAGCATCAAGTACCAAAAGGTCCATTGCAACCACTTGAAATTCCAGAATGGAAGTGGGAGCACATTACCATGGATTTCGTTACCGGTCTTCCCAGGATTTCTCAAGGTATTGATGCGATTTGGGTCATTGTTGATAGATTGACCAAGTCTGCTCATTTCTTACCGATACGAGAAACTTATACACTTGAACGTCTTGCTCGTATGTACATAAACGAGATTGTAAGACTGCATGGTATGCCAGTATCCATAATTTCTGATCGAGACCCAAGATTCACTTCACGATTTTGGGTTAGTTTACAAAAAGCTATGGGCACGGAGTTACGATTTAGTTCAGCATATCATCCTCAGACGGACGGACAATCAGAGAGGACTATTCAAACTCTTGAAGATCTATTAAGACTCTGTGTCTTTGACTTCAAGGGAAGTTGGGACAAGTTCTTACCATTGGTGGAGTTTTCCTACAACAACAGTTATCAAGCAAGTATTGGCATGGCTCCATTCGAAGCATTGTATGGAAGAAAATGTCGTTCTCCAGTATGCTGGGATGAGGTGGGCGAAGCAACGTTGTTGGGACCGGAGTTGGTACGTATGACTACAGAAAAGATTCAAACGATCCGACAACGTATAAAAACCTCACAAGATCGACAAAAGAGTTATGCTGATCTTCATCGAAAGGACGTGGAATTTGATGTAGGAGATCATGTGTTCTTACGTGTTGCTCCATGGAAAGGTGTTACGAGATTTGGAAAGAGAGGAAAGCTAAATCCTCGATTCATCGGTCCATTTTTAATCCTCGATCGAGTAGGAACTGTGGCTTATAGACTCGCTTTACCGCCAAGTATGTCTCGTGTTCATAACGTTTTCCACATATCCATGTTACGCAAATATGTGGAAGACCCGAACCACATTATTGAGTTAGAACCGGACGAAATAGCGGAGGATTTGACGTATGAAGAAGTTCCTGTTCAAATCTTGGATAAGAAGGAACATATTCTACGCTCCAAGGTTATACCTCAAGTCAAAGTTTTGTGGAGAAATCACGATGTTGAGGAAATGACTTGGGAGCTAGAATCAGAAATGAAATCAAGGTATCCTTACCTCTTCGACATACCAGGTACGTACCCTAATTTCGAGGGCGAAATTTCATAAGAAGGGGAGGTTGTAAGACCCCAATTTTTATAAATAAAGATGAATTTTCTATAAATATCATTTTTGAATATTATGAAGTTAATTTGATATAATGTTATAGTTGTGGGTAATATTTATAAATTTTGCAAAGTAAGTAAGTTGTTATAAAATATTCGTTTGGTCGGGGAATATTCTTTTTGTCGGGGAATATTCGTACGACGGCACAATCATTGGTGGACCCCACAACGGAATTATTGTCGGATTGAGAAAACGACAAAATTATCTTTCTATAAAAATAACAGCTGAGGTATTACGTTAAAACCGTTAAAACTGTTGAACTACTCGGTAGTAAAAGTACAGTAATACGCGTGGTTGCATAGTAGCACACGGTATTGATTATTGATGATTACGTGAGAAGTCACTCAGCTATACTCAATTATTGCTACAGTAATTGCTGCATCATATCTCTTAAATTATTGTCATAGTATCATCTGTATAATATGTTATATTATTAAATCAATAATTGAGACGTTGTGGTAAGTTTGGTTATTTTATGGGGGGCCATATGTCATCATCTAAGAGTCTCTTCGTCAATAGTAATTACCGTCGTCAATAGTAATTACCGTCGTCAATAGTATTTACCTTGGTCAATAGTAATTACCTTCGTCAATAGTATTTACCTTGGTCAATAGTAATTACCTTCGTCAATAGTATTTACCTTGGTCAATAGTAATTACCTTCGTCAATAGTAGTTGTCCCTTCAATATTACCAAGAGTCATTTGACCCTTCGTTAAGACCAAGAGTCATTTGACCCTTCGTTAAGACCAAGAGCCACCCTCAGTTTTTCTATAAATAGAGGCCTAGGGCTTCATTATTTTTCACGAATTCATTCAAGCTATAGAGAGAGAAAGTATAGAGAGAATAAGAGAGAGAGAGACTAAAAGTATTCTGCTACATCACTTTTCCAATATCCAGTTCTTTTAAGGTAGGGAATATTATTTCTTTTATATTCATAAAGAGAACTTCTGTTATTCCATTTGTTATTATTCTGTTGGAATAACCAGTATACGCGGTCTACCCTATACTTGGTGACATTCTTCTATTATTCTGTTGGAACATCCTGTCTGTGTGTTTTACACCGGACCTGGTTCCGTTTTATTATTATTCTGTTGGAATATCCTGTCTGTGTGTTTTACACCGGACCTGGTTCCATTATTTATTATTCTGTCGGAATATCCTGTCTGTGCGTTTACGCCGGACCTGGTTCCATTATTTATTATTCTGTTGGAATAACCTGTCTGTGCGGTCTATCGCATGCATGGTGATTTCTTTTGTTATTCCATTCTTTATTGTACTCAGTTGGTTAAGTTTTGACTTCTATACTCCATGAAAGTTGTGGAATATCCTTGATAGTTGCGTTTCATCCAGTATCTTTTCAAGAAAATATTCTTCTAAGCATTCTTGAATTTTACTCCACAATGCAGTATCATGTTGACAATTTGGACGTTGTTAATTCCTGGATAAATTAATTCTTGAACTTGTTTTATTGAATTCTTATATCATTGTCATCATCCTCATGTTTATAAAATGTTGAAAGTCATCTGTGGCCTGTATTGCATAGATGGACTTGGTATGATTATGACCAGGGATTATTCGGTATAATCATGACCGTAATGTTACAAATGATGTGGTAAAAGTCCTCATTGGCCCGTAGTGCATTGATGGACAGTTGTTGGCATGATCATGACCATTAATGAATACACGAATATCCTTGGCCGTAGTGCAGGGGTGATTCGATGATGTGGATTATTTTATTAAGCTGAGTCTCAGCGATCACAGTGTTGAAAAACTTTTTAAATCATAAAAGATAGTAGAGTTTATTTTCTATTTGACTCTTTTAATGGATTGCTTGTTCCGCTACAGTTAAACTTGATGTTTATTATATTTTATCAGTTTAACATTGTTGAAGGCTAATGATAATTTATTCTGCATTATCTTAGTCATAATATTTCTTACTGGGCAAGTTGAGCTCACCCTTTCTTTCACTGTTCTCTTCAGGAAATGAGAACGTAGCTGGGACAAGTCGGGGTACGGAGTGATGGTCCGAATGATAGTATTAGTTAGTAGTCCTCACTATTCTATGTAATGGTGTGTTAATAAATGTAATGAGGACTCCTTTTGAGTATGAATACTCTCTAGAAGATAATATTTGTATTCAAACTCACAGTTTATGTTTTGTCGTATTGTACACGACAGATGTATTAATCAGTTGTATTTGTATTCTGTACTATGTATCTGACGACCCAAGATGGGTGATGTATACCTAATTTTGGGGGCGTCACAACAACCCACCTCCTTGGCATCCCCGCCAAAAATCACAGTTGATTGGGTTATTTTAAACATATTATTCAAGGTAAGTTCAAGTAATTTGTGTATTTAGATTGAATATTGTTTTGAAATTGGTCTAATTAGTTAATTATATTTACTAAAATTTGTTATGAATTTGCTAAATTGGGTTGATTTTGGGATTGGGTCTGAAATTGTGATTTGGGTCTATCTTTGAATTAGGGATTTATTATTTTGATTTTGTTTGAATATCTGATTTGGTAAACCAATTACAATGATTTGATTCTTGCCTTATAATCTGATTTGGTTCAATAAGTTTATTTATTTCAAAAATATGATGTGGTTGGTTCAGTTGTACTGAATTTAGTTAAATTTGTCCATTGTCTACCTTTGTTGCCTTGTCCATTTTCTGCATTTTTTACCTTATGGATTCTACTACTGTTATACATATATTATTGTCATCAATTGTCGACTTATGGATTGCAGTAAGGTGTATTTAGAATTGGGTGTAGACTTAGTTTCTTACCTACTAATAAAATTTTATGAAATTAACTAAGTAGCATTAACATAGTTTTGCACAACTAAATAAAAAAATAATATGATATAATATAATATAGTACAAAATAAATAAATTAAAATAAATTACAATAAATTTATTTTAATTTTATATAATAAGATATAAATAAAATAAAATAAATAAAAATATATTAATTTAATTTAATATAACTAATTAAATTAAATAATAATATATATTAAAAAATAAAATAAAAAATAATTTAATTTAATTTAACTAAATTAAATTAAATAATATAATATAATATAAAAATAAATTAAATTAAAATAAACTAATTAAATTAAATATTATAAGATATAAATAAAATAAAATAATTTTAAAAATAAATTGCATAATATAATATAAGACAAAATAAATAAAATAAAATAAAAAATATTACAATAAAATAAATAAATAAATGAACATAAATCAATTAAATAAATTAAATTAAGATAAATATTTTAATATAATATAATTCAAAAAAATAAATAGTATGAAATAAAATAAATTAAAGTATTTAGATAAATTGAATTAAAATAAAATAATTAAAATAAATATTATAAGATTTAAATAAAATAAATTACTTAATATAATATAATATAAGACAAAATAAATAAAAAAAATAATACAATAAAATAAAATAAAGTAATTAATTAACATAAATCAATTAAATTAAGATAAATATTATAATATAATATAATTCAAATAAATAAATAGTAGGAGATTATCTTATCAATTAATTAAATAGTATAATATAAAATACTTGAGCATGTAGTATTAATAGGAGTTTAGAAACCCGTTTGACATTCACTCATTAGGAGCGAATGTCGAATAGTCCCCAGTTTGGGACTGTTACTGGATCTTATGTCTCTCACTTAGGTCGGTGCCAATTCACAGGGTACGTTTTTATAAACTTTTGAGGATTTTTCAGCTAGTGTCTTTACATGTTCTCCGAGTGCATACTTAGACTAAGTTATCTTGGTCTATTTCGTGTACATGGAGACCATGGTGAGGTGCTGCTGAAATTTTTTTTTAATAAAAGAAACGTGCTCAAGATTGGCATTGGTGATTTAACGCCCCCAAATTCAGACCATTCATGTCTCGAATTCGGTGTATCACTTACTACAAATCTAATGACTAAATAACATCTAATGCTACAGAAATATCAGAATAGATTACATTTATTTAATATAATCATTCATGTCCCAAGGTTTCGTAACTTAAACATCACTTACATACCTTAACTTACTTAAACAAAGTTTAGACATAATTAATACATAACACAATATATTTTAACATAATCATAATATTTCTAGACAAATATGAACTAATCTGTAGCTTTGCCCTTGCCCTTATTAGTGCATGAGGGTCCGCCTTGCTCTGCCTTAACTAAAATATTTTTAGGGAAGCAAGAATGAGCAAAAAGTTTGCCCAACAAATAATATCGCATAAAGGGTGATCATATATAGAGTTCAATCTTCAAGGGTATAACAATGAATAATAGTTCATGAATTATCAACAATTCGCAATACAAGTCGCTATGGACTAAAAGATATCAATGCTTAACCATTTATATATTTTAGAGTAAAGAATACTGAGCAGTAACTAAGGACTATGAACTTCTACCAGAATTAACAGTATTATACTGAAAATCCAACAAAACGAGTATAACATGTGATCAGCCTAAAGTACCGTACGTTATGCATATCGTTTAATCGTACTCAAGTGCACACGTCGGTCTCCCAAACATTTAGTTTCCCCTTCAAAGAAGGTTTTTCATCTCAGTCAATACAAGATTCCACACCAATCAAATGGTTTGGATCGCTTTCAAATTATGATTTAGGTCTAGCCAAATCAATTGGCATAGACCGCTCTTTAAATGTATATACGAACAATTATAAGTTCAATACTTGAATCAAAGTTCAAGAATATAACAACACAATTCTATCTATGAAGTATTATAACATAAGCTACGAATCATAAGATTTAGATACTTGCACAATAACCAAGGTTGTGTAAGTTAGAAACTTGCATCATCATAGATTCCTTGCATAAAGTAAATGCATAGGTTAGGATACATGCTCAATATAAAATAGAGTTCGAATACTTGCAAAATCATGGATTTCTCACATAAAGTAAATGCATAGGTTAAGATACTTGCCTTTCGCGTAATTACCAACTTATAGCTAACTAGCACCCAACGAACTATATTATCCTATTTATGTATACATATTAGCTATACAAGTTCAGTATGTACACCTATTATCTTGATTTGCTATGATACACAAGTGTAATTCATCTATACTAATCATATATTGTTAGTCTTCTCTTAGTCGTATGATCTCATATGTATGTTATCATATCACACAAAAATCAATTTCTAATACACTATGACATTAAAGAACATAGTTTGAAATTACCTTTTTTGACTTAAAGTTATAAACACTTATTCAACATAGGGTTCTATCATTATCATGCTTCTTGACACATTGGATAATGTACTGGTCATGTAATACAGGTTAAGGTAACAATATAGGCATGCATCAACCCTCAAATTACCAATAGAAAACAAACTTCACTGCAGGGTGGTGTGGCTGCGCTGGATTTTAACTAGGTAGTGGCGCGACAGCGCTGCTCCTTGTTCAAACCAGAATGGTTAAACAGAAGCTTGGCCAGCCTTGCGCACCCATATACATTTATGATGACACTTGCAGAATCACACATGACATGATGTCTCTACTATATCTTGTTCTTTACATGATTCAATATCAAATCCACAAAATCAAGACTTTAGGTGTTGATTTAACAAAGTCTTTCATGTTTAGTCATTAAACTCATATAACGAGATCCATAAGTCTCAATAAATCATGCTTACATTAGATTAGTCATGTATTTCAAGTTATGAAGTTCTACACCATTTAGATTTGTCCTAATCCATGCTTAACTATTTTACATTGCGTATGACTAGCTAGGCATTCATGTCACTCATGTCTATAGGCATAACACACCCTAACATTATGGTCAAATTTTAGAATACTTATAACATAGACGTCTTAAGGTTTCTTTTGAAACCAACCAAACATGCAAAGATACTTCACTTACTATACATCAAACTTTCATATATACATAACTAGACCACATAAGCATGATCTAGAGCTCTCAATTCAAAGTTTATCAAATTTGTATTCAAAACTTTAAGTTTCCATTAGTAGGTCATCAAAACTTATTTAAGCATGCAAGGTAAGTCCACATATTCTATGTCATGCTTTCATGTTCATGTATATATGTACTCAATTCATGATAGCATGTTTTCAAGTTCGGGATTTAAAGTATTCATGGCTAATTTACACATAGCTAGTATATTATTTTTCTTACAATTTCCTTTTAAATCATGCTTGAATATTCTATACTATCTACAAAAATATAAACTAAGATATTGGTCACATGTCAAGGCATATCAAAACTTAATAAGTTGATGCTTAAGGTCAGAATATGTATTGTACAATGTTTATCAAAACTAGTTTCCAAATCTTTAAGCTTTCTTTGAATACACATACCAAACCAAGCTAATATAACTTACTATATACAAAGCAACCTTATTCCATATGTTAAGGTTATTTATATGCATAATCAAGCCAACCTAACATGCTCAGGATAACACAAAGTAACCAAATCAGTATCTAGGACAGACAGCCCGCGTAGTGTAATACTATAGAAGTGGAGCGGCCGCGCCACTTCGTCTAGAGGAAAAAAATGGCTCTGCTTCTGCAGAGCCTCAACACAAGCATTGCCAATCTTCTTCTGCTGCAACTCAGAATAATTCTAATACTTTTAAACATGCATGCAAACTTAGACAACACACTATCATGCCAATTCATACTAATTGACAGAGAATTCAAGCAATTCTAAAAACTTGACAAAACTCAAAATTAAGAACAAAAACAGAATTTATACCTCTGGAAGCTTAAATGGATTCCCTCAATGCACTGATTATACTCCGTCAATTCTCAGCAACTCACACTCTCAACTTACACTTATCAGACAATTTATCTAGCAACTTGAAATGAAGGAATGTGGCTGCTATATATAGAGAATTCATTACCCATACAAAGCCATTACCCAAGAAATTAAACAATGGGATAGAAGAAGAATTCATTAGATTGAGAGAGTTTGGTGAAAAGGTCACCAGCTCCACCTTCCCCACTTCTCAGTTCATCATCACAGCTAACTCCTAGCAGCTTGAGTTCACGCAAGAATGGAATAGGCTACTGTTTGGGTACTATTTGGTCACTAAATATGGGATACGGTTTTAAAACTCAGCAATTTAGTTATAAAATGCTTAGTTTGTTCTCTTGGATTTCCAAAATGTGATTTTAATGTGTTAATGTTATTACATAATGAAAAGTTGGGGATTATTTATGTACCCGCATCATATAATCCATGTACATTAGTCTAGTCTAATTAATATTTATAACATGTATGAACTCAATTTAATTGATCACTAATAATTCAATATCTCCTTAAAACATTATTATTCCAATTAGATCCACTTATTGAAATAATTTTTAATTCTTTGATATAGTACATCTTTAATGTTCCCACACATACATGTTGTAACATAAACATTATTTATGTCACTTATAATTCCTCCCATTTTACTATATAGTTTTATATATTATACAATCACACTAAAGTGTCACACTACACTTCCTTTTTAATGTAGGTACTATATATTATCACATATCTTGCACACATTAATTAAATGAGTGAATATAATTCTAAGTATGTGAATTATTTTGCTTATTATTATTCTATTATTCACAATAACAATTACTTAATAATATAATATTAATTAATTATTCGCTTCTTAATTTATTCATTCCTTAATTAAATTAAACCATTTAAATTTTCATTCTCATGCCACACAAGGCATTTCACAAATCTCATCACAAACTCTACATTTTTCTCAATTCTTATAAATTCAATTTGAATTAATTGAATTACTCATCTCACAACACATGGTTCATTGAATTACTCTATATTCATTTTCTTATTAATATCATTATTAATATTATTCACAAAATTCATGGTTCTTACAGGTGAGGAGACGCATCCAGGAACGGGATAGAAGCCTAACCCATGTAGAGTGGAGATATATACTAGGTAAAGTAAACTCATGCATAGACCACATTCATGATTATTCTTGTTATAATTGGGTATTTTTTTCAATTAAAGATGTCAGCCGCCGAAGTTAGAATTGGTACAAGGTTACATAAATAAATGAGGATAATCCCTTCGCATCTTATCTTCTATTTGCCACGTGGCCTCCTCGACATCGTGGTTTTGCCAAAGTACTTTTACAGAAGATATAATTTTATTTCTTAATGTCTGCTCTTTCCTATCTAATAGCTGGACAGGAATTTCTTCATACGCCAGATTCTTCTCCACTTGAATGGGCTCGTAAGAAATCACGCGTTTGTAGTCAAGCATGTACGGACACAACACGGAGATGTGAAACACGTTATGGATGTGCTCTAACTCAGGTGGTAATGCAACTTTATACGCCACTTCGCCCACTCGCTTCAATATCTCAAATGGTCCAATGAACCTCGGACTCAATTTTCCCTTCTTGCCGAATCGTATTTTTTCCTTCCAGTGAGATACTTTTAAGAAAACGTGATTTCTGACTTCAAAGTCGCGGTCCTAACGTTGCAAATCTGCATATTTCTTATGGCGATCTTATGCAACTATTAGTCTGGCTCTTTTCACTATCAATACGTCGGCTGTTTATTGAACTAATTCTGGTCCTAACATTTTTCATTCCCCGACTTCATCCCAACACAACGGTGTTCTACATTTTCTCCCGTAAATAGCTTCGTACGGTGGCATGCCTATACTATCATGATAACTATTGTTATATGCAAATTCAACTAGGGGTAGGTGATCGTCCCAACTTCCTTTGAAGTCCATCACGCAAGTCCTAAGCATGTCGTCCAACATTTGTATCGTTCACTCACTTTGTCCGTTTATCTGCGAGTGATAAGCAGTCAGCTGTGTTCCCATCCTTTCTTGTAAGCTTTTCCAGAATTTTGACATAAAGCGCGGATCTTGATCGGAGACAATCGACACCGACACTCCATGTCGTGAAACAATTTCCTTTACATACAGGCTTGTTAACTGATTCAAACTATATCAGATTTTGATTGGTAGAAAATGAGCCCTCTTTGTTAATCGATCTATAATAACCCAAATGGCATCGAAACCTTTCTGCTTGACTGGAAGTCCCACCACGAAGTCCATGGTATTGTGATCCCCTTTCCACTCTAGTATTTCCAACGGTTGAAGTAGACCACTCGGCCTCTGGTGCTCTGCTTTGACCCGTTGACAAGCAAGACATTTACTAACGTATTTCACAATTTCTCGTTTTAGATTGGGCCACCAAAAATGTTACCTCAAATCTCGATACATCTTTGTGCCTCCTAGATGAACGGAATACGTCGTATTGTGTGCCTCGTCCAAAATTTCTTTCCTCAACTCGGTTATCGCTGGCACCCACACTCTCCCTTCGAATCTCAAAATACCATCTCTATCCATTTTGAATCTCTCTTCTTCATTTTCTGTGATCCTCTTCCCGATTTTCTTGCACTCTTTATCCTTATCTTGTGATTCCATTACTCTGTCCAACAAGGTTGGACGAGCTTCCACTGTAAATAATTTTTCTTCAGACCTCCCCGGTCCCTTTACCTCGAACTCCAATTTCTCCATTTCCCTTATTAACTCCTCCTGAGTTGTTAGTTGAAATAACTTCTCCCTTCCTTTCCTGCTTAGCGCATCTGCTACTACGTTTTCCTTTCCCGGTGATAAAGAATATCGCAGTCATAATTCTTGATTAATTCTAACCACCTTCTCTGGCGCATGTTCAACTCCTTCTGTGTGAAGATATATTTTAGACTCTTGTGGTCCGTGTATATCTCACATTTCTCTCCGTACAAATAATGTCTCCAAATCTTTAATGCAAAAACTACTGCCGCTAACTCTAAGTCGTGAGTAGGGTATTGTTTTTTGTAATCCTTTAATTGTCGCGATGCGTACGCAATGACCTTACCATCCTACATTAGCACACAGCCAAATCCTCCCGTATCATCTGGTAATGATAATACAGGCGCTTCGCTTAATCTCTTTTTCAGCACTTAAAAACTTTCTTCGCACTTGTCCGTCCACACGAACTTCACCGTTTTCCTCGTTAGGCTGGTTAACGGGGTTGCTATCTTAGAAAAATCCAGGATAAATATTCGATAGTACCCAACTAACCCTAAGAAAATTCTGACTTCAGTTGGCGTCTTTGGATACTCCCAATTACTCACTGCTTCTACCTTTGCGGGGTCTACTGAAATTCCATCTTTATCCACCACATGTCCTAATAATTGAACCTTCTTCATCCAAAATTCACACTTGGAAAACTTTGCATACAACTTCTCCTTCCTTAGTGCCTCAAAAACCATCTTCAGATGTTCGGCGTGTTCTTCTTTCGTCTTTAAGTAGATCAAGATATCATCGATGAAAACTACTATGAATTTATCTAAGAATGGCTTGAAGACTCGGTTAATCAAGTCCATAAATGCTGTTGGAGCATTTGTCAACCCGAATGACATCACTAGAAATTTGAAATGTCCGTAACGAGTTCGGAATGCCATCTTTGATATGTCCTCCTCTCGTACCTTCAATTGGTGATAACCCATCTGTAGATCTGTCTTCGAGAAACACTTCGCTCCCTTCAGTTGATTGAAAAGGTCGTCTATCCTTGGTGACGGATATCTATTCTTAATTGTTACTCTATTTAATTCTCGATAATTGATACAGAGCATCATCGATCCGTCCTTCTTCTTTACAAACAACACTGGTGCTCCCCAAGGAGACACAGTCAGTCGAATGTAACCCTTATCTAGCAATTCCTGCAACTGTATTATCAATTCCTTCATTTCTACTGGCGCCATAAGATATGGAGTATTTGAAATCGGTACCGTTCCCGGTGCTAAGTCTATTACAAATTCGATTTCTTTGTCTGGCAGAAGACCAGGCAGATCGTCCGGAAATACATCTTGAAATTCTCTCACGATGGATATATCCTTAATTTCTACTCCCTTTTTCTGAGTATCAACAATGTAAGTTAAATAACCTATATATCCTTTCCTTAACAATTTCTTGGCCTGCATCATCGTAAGGTAACACGACTGCTTAAGCGATGAGCTACCATAAAACACTACCTTAGACTTATTCGCAGTTTGAAGGTTTACACTTTTATTCTGACAATCAATTATTACCGCATGGTTATACAACCAATTCATTCCCCATATTACGTCAAACTCTCTCAATCTTATCGGGATTAAGTCTATGCTTAGTTCATGATTTCTAATGTTTGCGCAACAATTTCAGTAAACATATTCTATATGGATTACTTTCTTATTTGCAACTTCTATGTTCAAGGGATTCCCTAATCGTCCTCGATGTAAATTTAGTCGACTAGCAAATTCCTCATATACAAAATAACAAGTGGCACCCGAATTAAATAATATATAGGCATTTATATCATTCATCGGGATGATACCTGACACCACGTCCTTCGCAGCTACTGCGTCCTGGACAATCATGTTAAATGTTCTAGCATTTGGATGGTTGGATGGCGTTGGTCCGCAAATCATCAGTTTGTTGCTTCCCCCTTGTGGTCGCTTCCTCCGCCGCTTCCTTTCTTTGGGCAGTCTTTAATCAGGTGGTCTGCTGAGCCACATGCGTAACAAACTTTAAGCTTCTTGGGCTTCAGGAAGTTGGGCGAACTGTGTCCCTCCAAGCCACAGTTGTAGTAGATACTACGCCCCTTCCAGCACTCACCTTGGTGATTCTTCCCACACTTTGGGCATCCCTCTGCCCTCTTCTTAAACTTTCCACGAAACTTCCCCACTTGATTGTTGTGATTTTTGTTGTTGTTGTTGTTGTGATTCTCCCACTTCCTCTTTCCTAGATTACTTCCCCCGCTGTTGCTTCCTCCACGGCTATCTCCTCCCGTGTTTTTACCTTTCTTCTCTTTGTTGTACAAACTCAAAGCTTCACTATCTCCCTCTACAATAATGGCCTTCTCCAGCAATGTCACAAATGAATCATTCTGAAGAACTGACACCTTATTGAATAACCAAGGCTTCAGTCCTTGTTCAAAATGCCTAGCTTTCCTCTCTTCATCTCCTATTTGGTGTTCTACAAACCGGGCTAGTTCATTGAACTTAGCCGCGTATTGTGCCACCATCATATCTCCTTTCTTAAGTTCTAAGAATTATACCTCCATCATATTCTTCATGCTCTTCGGGAAGTAATTCTCGAAGAACAAGGTCTTAAATCTCTCCCATGCTACTATCCCTTCTCATGCTCTTTGCTGATTCGCCTCCCACCAGTAGTTCGCCTCGCCTCTCATCATGTAGGTGGAAAACACCGTCTTTTGGTTTTCACGCTCACGAGTGATGTTGAAAGCCTTCTCCATTTCTTTGATCCACGTCTGAGCCACTCTCGGATCGGTAGTACCCATGAATTTCGGAGGTCCTACACTCCTAAAGTCTTTACAGTTCGTAACTGGTACTGCTTAGGGATTGGGTAGTACTGGTTCGTTTCTTCCCCTAAGATATCCCCCTAACAAATCTACTAGCCTTTGTATAGGGTCTAGTTGTCCTTTCTCATCATTGACCGACTCTTCAGGTGCGGCTAGTCTACATCTTGCTGGTATTTTTCTGCATCACAAAATTTTCATTTTTATTATCTAATTATATTACTTAAACATTTTTCAAATGAAAAAGGAATAAAATTTTATAACGCATTTCTGGAATAAGATCATTTATATTCATATGCCAAATCATTACATCAAATGATTATCCCAAGCATACTTCTATAAATGACACAACATATCCCATAATATCACAAAAGACGGGGACAATCACTAATATACTACCCCACTAACATTTTTCAAAAGTTTGGGGGTTTACATAACTATCCCATAATTCATAAAAGATTGGGATTACAACAATAAATCATAAATGACTACTAACTACTACTACTATACTACTAACACCTAGACCTCAATCTATCATCTCGTGCTCCACAACGCTCTGGTACTCCTTCGGAGTGATGTGCGCCACCAAATCTTGGCTTATGGTGTGTCGGGTCTGTCCCTGTTCGACTGGGTAATGATATACCCCATCAATCAATCTCTCCATGGTCGTGCACAAAGCATAGCCCATCTTGTTCATCTTCCTCATCTTGCATCTCACCTCATCTTCTAAATCATTAGCTCTATAATTGGCTTCCTCTTACTTTTCCTCAAAGTGAATCCTCTCCATCACTTCCATCTCCAGCTGTGTATGGAGAGCCTCCTTCTCAGCCTTCTCGCTAAGCTCCCTCTATTCAGACTCCTCTAGCTTACCTGCCAACTCCACATTCCTAGCTATCGAACAGTGAAAAAGAGTGCCCATCTGTACTCTTTCCTCCTTGCGATATGCAAGTTCTACTTCCAACTCATGCATCTTCAGTTGCCTCTCAAGAGCCTCAGCCTCTAACTCCTCGACTCTACATCCTAAGTCCAAAATCTGCTCCTCATACTCACCCAACATCTGATCCTCAAATGTAGTCTCATCAGGATCTTCTATGGCTTCATCCTCCATGGGTTCCTCCTCTAGATCTGTCTCTACGGGAAATGGCTCCATCTCCTCCTCCTCATCATCATCATCGATAGGGGCCACTGCCGAAATAGGCTCGGCTATCAATGGTGCCTCATATACCACGTGTATGTCACGTGGCTCCTCCTCTATAACTCTACTGGGTCCTCCCAAGTCTGTTATCCTACAACCACCAACATAAGACAAAACAAACAACAACTCCATTAGAATGTTAAATAAATATAAGTTCATTGTATAGAATGAAATTTTATTCCATAACACACTAAGTCTCTTCCTAGGAAAACTCTACATGAGTTTCATCCCTCTCTATCTTCCAAGTTCCCCTAAGTTATAATCTAAGGACTCTCCCTCCTAAGGTTTATAACTACAGCTCTGCTACCAACCTGTGACGCACCCAAATTCAGACCACTCACGTCTCGAATTCGGTGTATCACGTACTACAAATCTAATGACTAAATAATATCTCATGCGAGGCAAATATCAGAATAGATTACATTAATTTAATATAATCATTCATGTCCCAAGGTTTCGTAACTTAAACATCTCTTACATACCTTAACATACTTAAACAAAGTTTAGACATAATTAATACATAAAACAATATATTTTAACATAATCATAATATTTCTAGAAAAATATGAACTAATCCGTAGCTTTGCCCTTGGCCTTATCAGTGCCTGAGGGTCCGCCTTGCTCTGCCTTAACTGAAATATTTTTAGGAAAGCAAGAATGAGCAAAAAGTTTGCCCATCAAGTAATATCGCATAAAGGGTGATCATATATAGAGTTCAATCTTTAAGGGTATGACAATGAATGATAGTTCAAGAATTATCAACAATTCACAATACAGGTCGCTATGGACTGAAAGATATCAATGCTTAACCATTTCTAGATTTCAGAGTAAAGAATACTGAGCAATAACTAAGGACTATGAACTTCTACAAGAATTAACAGTATTATACTGAAAATCCAACAAAATGAGTATAACAGGTGATCAGCCTAAAGTACCCTACGTTATACATATCGTTTAATCGAACTCAAGTGCGCGCATCGATCTCCCGACAATTTACTTTCCCCTTCAAAGAAGGTTATTCATCTAAGTCATTACAAGATTTCGCACCAATCAAATGGTTTGGATCACTTTCAAATTATGATTTAGGTCTAGCCGAATCAATTGGCATAGACCGCTCTTTAAATGTATATACGAATACGAACAATTATAAGTTCAATACTTGAATTAAATTTAAAGAATATAACAACATTATTCTATCTATGAAGTATTATGACATAAGCTACGAATCAAAAGATTTAGATACTTGCACAATAACCAAGGTTGTGTAAGTTAGAAACTTGCATCATCATAGATTCCTTGCATAAAGTAAATGCATAGGTTAAGATATATACTCAATATAAAATAGAGTTCGGATACTTGTAAAATCATGAATTTTTCGCATAAAGTAAATGCATAGGTTAAGATACTTGTCTTTCGCGTCGATTACCAACTTATAGCTTACTAACACCCAACAAACTATATTATCCTATATTCCTATATATGTATACATATTAGTTATACAATTTCAATTTGTACACCTATTATCTTAATTTGCTATGATACACAAGTGTAATTCATCGATACTAATCGTATATTGTTAGTCTTCTCTTAGTCGTATGATTTCATATGTATGTCATCATATCACACAAAAATCAGTTTCTAATACACTATGACATTAAAGAACATAGTTTGTAATCACCTTTTTTTTGACTTAAAGTTATAAACACTTATTCAACGTAGGGTTCTATTATTAGCATGCTTCTTGACACATTGGATAATGTACTGGTCATGTAATACAGGTTAAGGTAACAATATAGGCATGCATCAACCCATACATTACCAACAGAAAACAAACTTCACTGCAGGGTGGCGCGACCGCGCTGGATTTGAACTAGGGAGTGGCGCAGCCGCGCTGCTCCTTGTTCAAACCAGAACTGTTAAATAGAAGCTTGGCCAGACTTGCGCACCCATATACATTTATGATGAAACTTGCAGAATCACACATGACATGATGTTTATGATTAGGTTCGGTCTCTTCTATATCTTGTTCTTTACATGATTCATTATCAAATCCATAAAATCAAGACTTTAGGTGTTGATTTAACGAAGTCTTTCATGTTTAGTCGTTAAACTCATACAACGAGATCCATAACTATCAATAAAACATGCTTACATTAGATTAGTCATATATTTCAAGTTTTGAAGTTCTACACCATTTAAACTTGTCCTAATCCATGCTCAACTATTTTACATTGCCTATGACTAGCTAGGCATTCATGTCAATCATGTCTATAGGCATAACACACCCTAACATGATGGTCAAATTTTAGAATACTTGTAGCGTAGTTATTGACAACTAGTTTTCAACCTCTTAAAGTTTCTTTTGAAAATGTCATGTTAAACCAGTCAAGCATGCAAAGATACTTCATTTACTATACATCGTACTTTCATATATACATAACTAGACCACATAAGCATGATCACGAGCTCTCAACTCAAAGTTTATCAAATTTATATTTGAAACTTTAAGTTTCCATTAGTAGGTTATCAAAACTTATTCAAGCATGCAAGGTAAGTCCATATATTCTATGTCATGCTTTCATGCTCATGTATATATGTAATCAGATCATGATAGTATGTTTTCAAGTTCGAGATTTAAAGTATTCATGGCTCATTTACACATAGCTTGTATAGTCTTTTTCTTACAATTTCCTTTTAAATCATGTTTAAATATTCTATACTATCTCCAACAATATAAACTAACATATTGGTCACATGTCAAGGCATATCAGAACTTATTATGTTGATGCTTAAGGTCAGAATATGTATTGCATAATGTTTATCAAAACTAGTTTCCAAATCTTTAAGCTTTCTTTGAATATGCATACCAAACCAAGCTAACATGACTTACTATATACAAAGCAACCTTATTCCATATGTTAAAGCTATTTATATGCATAATTAAACCAACCTAACATGCTCATGATAACACAAAGTAACCAAATTAGTATCTAGGAAAGACAGCTCGCGCGGTGTAATACTATAGAAGTGGCGCGGCTGTGCCACTTCGTCCAGAGGAAAAAAAATGGCTCTGCTTCTGCAGAGCCTCAACACAAGCATTGCCAATCTTCTTCTGCTGCAACTCAGAATAATTCTAATACTTCTAAACATGCATGCAAACTTAGAAAACACACTATCATGCCAATTCATACTAATTAACAGAGAATTCAAGCAATTCTAAAAATTTGACAAAACTCAAAATTAAGAACAAAAACAGAATTTATACCTTTTAAAGCTTAAATGGATTCCCTCAATGCACTGATTATACTCCCTCAATTCTCAGCAACTCACACTCTCAACTTATACTTATCAGACAATTTATCTAGCAACTTGAAATGAAGGAATGTGGTTGCTATATATAGAGAATTCATTACCCATACAAAGCCATTACCCAAGAAATTAAACAATGGGATGAAAGAAGAATTCATTAGATTGATAGAGTTTGGTGAAAAGGTTTCACCAGCTCCACCTTCCCCACTTCTCAGTTCATCATCACAGCTAACTCCTAGCAGCTTGAGTTCATGCAAGAATGGAATAGACTACTGTTTGGGTACTATTTGGTCACTAAATATGGGACACAATTTTAAAACTCAGCAATTTAGTTATAAAATGCTTAGTTTGTTCTCTTGGATTTCCAAAATATGATTTTAATGTGTTAATGCTATTACATAATGGAAAGTTAGGGATTATTTATGTACCCACATCATATAATCCATGTACATTATTCTAGTCTAATTAATATTTATAACATGTATAGACTCAATTTAATTGGTCATTAATAATTCAATATCTCCTTAAAACTTTATTATTCCAATTTGACCCACTTATTGAAATAATTTATAATTCTTTGATATAGTACATCTTTAATGTTCCCACACATACATGTTATAACATAAACATTATTTATGTCACTTATAATTCCTCCCATTTTACTAAATAGTTTATATATTATACAGTCTCACTACACTTCCTTTTTAATGTAGGTACTATATATTATCACATATCTTGCACATATCAATTAAATGAGTGAATATAATTCTAATTATGTGAATTATTTTACTCATTATTATTCTATTATTCACAATAACAATTAATTAATAATATAATACTCCCTCCGTCCTAGGATAAAAGTCCTGGTGAATTTTTCACGCATATTAAGAAGAGGAATGAAATGATAAAATTACCCATAATAATATGTCATTAATTATTTTCAATGTAAGTGAGAGAATGACTTTTTAGTTATTTAATTCAAAATATTCTCTTTCCATACTTATTAAATATGGAGAGAGAATTAGAATAAGAAAAGTATGCAATATTTAATACTATGGACATAATAGGAAAAAATGTGTAAAAGTTTGGTTATTAAAGGAAAGTGGACATTTAACATGGGACTACCCAAAATAGTAATAAAGACTTTTATCATGAGACGGAGGGAGTATTAATTAATTATTCACTTCTTAATTTATTCATTTCTTAATTTAATTAAACCATTTAAATTTCCATTCTCATGCCACTCAAGGCATTTCATAAATCTCATCACAAACTCTACATTTTTCTCAATTCTTATAAATTCAATTTGAATTAATTGAATTACTCATCTCACACTACATCAATATTTATATTCAAATAAATATTTATTTTCTTATTAATATAATTATTAATATTATTCACAAAATTCACGATTCTTACAGGTGAGGAGACGCATCCAGGAACGGGATAGAAGCCTAACCCATGTAGAGTGGAGATATATACTAGGTAAAGTAAACTCATGCATAGACCACATTCATGATTATTCTTGTTATAATTGGGTATTTTTTTCAATTAAAGATGTCAGCCGACCGGAGTTAGATGTACCGTATGATACGGATTGATGGGAGGGGATTAGTTGATCTGTACCGTAATGGGGTATCCAATTTTATGAATAAAGAAATAGAACATGTTGATGATCTGAACAGAAAGATTAGATGCCCGTGTCTGAAGTGTAAAAACATGATTTGGAAGACTGCCGACAAAGTTAAATTTGACTTATATTCACGTGGGTTTGTGGATGGGTATTCGGTATAGATTCATCATGGGGAATCAGCTGAGTTTAGAGAACTGACAGATAGTACTGTAGACCAACTAGTTCACAGGGATTCGTAATCAAATAACTATGATGTCTTGTAGATGTTAGTAGATGCGTATGGCATGCATCAAGTAGTGCTCATCAAAAGCCACATGATTCAGCAGCTGTCTTCTACAAGATGTTATCTGAATCGGGGGTCCCATTGTATCCTAGAAATGACAAGCACTCCAAACTTTCTGCAGTGACGAAGCTTTTACACTTCAAGAATGAGCATGGCTGCAGTGAGAGAGGATTCAATGATTTGGTTGCTATTATCAGCGAGTTCTTACCTTGGAATAATACTTTGCCCACAAATTACTATGAAGTGAAGAAGATGATTAAGGGGTTGAATCTTGGGTAAGAGAAGATCGATGCTTGTGAGTAGGATTGTATGTTATACTATGGGGAGGACAAAGATAAGGTGCAGTGTGATATCTGCAACTTGCCTCGGTACAAGATTTACAAAACGTTAGGGGAAGGAGAAACATGTTCCAAAGAAGATATTACGGTACTTTTCTCTTGCGCTGAGGTTGCAGCAGCTATTCATGTCTTCGCTCACTTTTGAGTTGACATAGAACAAGGGATGTCGTGCTTGGTCAGCTTACTCACCCAACAGATGGAGATGAATGGAAGAATTTTGATGCTAATTTTCCATAATTTGCCGACGAATTTAGGAATATCAGGCTTGGCATGGCTTAAGATGAATTTTGTCCATTTAATAATTTTAGTTTGCCATACTGTGTTTGACCAGTGATTATAGTAGCTTACAATCTTCCACCGTCAATGTGCATGAGGGATCCGTATCTTTTCTTAACTTTACTCATACCGGGGGATAAGAGTCCTACAAAAGACATCAACATGTACCTTAAACTGTTAGTCGATGAACTTAAGATGTTGTGGGAAACAGGTGTTCAAACTTTTGATAAATCTGTCAAGCATAATTTTGTGATGAAGGCAGTCTTGTTGTGGACTATCACTGACTTTCCAGCAGTTGGGATGATCGGTGGTTGGTCAACTCATGGTAAGCTGTCATGTCCAGTTTGTATGGGGGATGTGCAAGGCACACAACTACGTCATGGGCGAAAAACTAGTTTCTTTGGAACTGTTCGAAGATTCTTGCCTATTGAGCAGAGTTATAGAAAGATGTCTACACAGTTCAACAGAAAGACAGAGAAGAAGGGGGTTGTTGGTCACTTGCCGGGTAGCGATGTATTGGGCTGACTAAATGATCTGAAATTTCCACCGCCTGGGAAGGAGCATAGTAAGTTGAGAGCAATAGGGTATGGGAAAACTCATAACTGGACACACTCACCCATTTGATTTGAGTTAACATACTGGGTCACACTAGCATTTCATCATTGTATAGATGCTATGCATACGAAAAAGAATGTATTCGAGAACTTGTTTTAAATCATACTAGATACGAGTGGTAAAACGTAAAGACTTGGAGGAAATGAACATCAAGCGGGAATTGTGGCTCCGACCTAACAAATCAAAACCAAAAGCTCTATTTTGTCTTACCAAACAATAGGTTGAAAACATTTACAAGTGGCTTAAGGCATTGAAGCTCCCAGATAGATATGGTTCTAACATATCTCGTTGTACTAAGGTTGAGAAATTAAAAATTATGGGTTCAAAAGTCACGAATGTCATGTATTCATGTAAAAGTTGATGCCAATTGCATTTCGTGAGGTTTTACCGAGGAATATTAATGATGCCTTTACCGCACTTTCAAATTTCTTTCGGGATATTTACTCACCTATTATAAGGTACCGTGATGTGGAGCAGATGGAGAAAAATATAGTGTTGACAATGTGTAAGCTCGAAATGATCTTACCACCGAGGTTCTTTGACTCGATGGAGCATTTGCCTATTCATATGCCATATGAACTTAAGCTTAGAAAATCGGTGCAATATCGATGGATATATCCTTTTGAGAGGTAATATCACCAACATTATGTAATATTCATCATCTTTATAATTAATTTAGCCGATACTGTCGTATTTGAGGTATATGTGTCGATTAAAGCAGAAAGTTAAAAACAAAGCTCGTGTAGAGGGTTCTATTGCTGAACGCAACACGGAGGAAGAGCTTGTCAACTTTTGCTCGTTATACTTTGACGATGTAGTCTCAACGAAGCACAACCATTTAAGTCAGAATGAGGTCGTCGATCCCCAATCTCGTGCTGATGAATTGATTGTATTCACTTATCCGGCTAAACCATTTGGACATGAGACGAGGACTTACCTAACCGATAAAGATTTGAAGATTGTATCATGTATTTGTCCATTTAAAATTCTCGACCGAGTAGGAACTGTGGCCTATAAACTCGCCTTACCACCAAGTATGTCTTGTATTCATAACGTTTTTCACATATCTATGTTATGTAAATATGTGGAATACCCAAACCACATTATTGAATTAGAACCAGACGAGATAACAGAAGATTTAATGTATGAAGAGGTACCAGTTAAAATCTTGGATAAGAAGGAACATATTTTTTGCTCAAAAGTTATACCTCAAGTCAAAGTTTTATGGAGAAACCATGATATTGAGAAAATGACCTAGGAGTTAGAATGTGAAATGAAAACAAGGTATCTTCACCTCTTCGACATACTAGGTACGTACATCAATTTTGAGGACGAAATTTCATAAGAAGGGGAGGTTATAAGACCCCAACTTTTTATGAATAAAGATTTAATTTTCTTTAAATATTATTTTGAATAATAAGGTGTTGATTTGATATAATGGTATAGTTATGGGTGATATGTGAAAATTTTGCAAAGTAAGCAAGTTGTCACAAAATATTCGTTTGGTCGGGAAATATTCTTTTTGTCGGGAATATTCGTACGACGGCACAATCATTGGTGGACCCCACATAACGAAATAACTGTCGGATATAGAAAGCGACAAAAATAACCTTTTTATACTCGTGGTTGTTGAAATACCCGGTGATACCCGATGATAAAAGTACAACAATACTCGTGGTTGCACAGTAGCACAAGGTATTGCACAGTATCTTTGATTATTGATTCTTACGTAAGAAGTCACTCAATTTTATTTAATAATTGTCACAGTAGTTGTTGTATAGTACATCATATTATTGAGTCAATTATTGTCACAGTATCATTTGCACAATATTTTATATTATTAAATCAATAATTGGGACGACACAGTTATTCATATTATTATTTGCATTATTGACAATGTCTAAAAAGTTCTATCAAGGAAAGGGGTTAGGTTATTTAATTGCACGCCAATAAGGAGGAATCCTTATCGGAAAGACCCCTCTTTCCTGAGAATGATCTAGTTGTCAATATTGTGAGTTTTAATATTAATGATGAATAATTGTTGAAAGATTAAAAATGTGTTTATTAAATATAAGTGATTTGTGGTAAATATTTATTTAATTGTTGATATAAATAGAGGAGTTTGTCATAAAGTATTTGTTGTAAGTTTAGCTTATTACATGGACCTCCACTTACTCATTTTTTAAAATCACCGGTAGAAAGTTGTCTCAGTTTTGTTTTATTATTATTATAATAGTAATAAAATAGAAACCTTTTTATATAAAATAGAATAGTTTTTATAATATATATAAAGTTATTTGTTTTATTAGATTATAATTAGAATATATTATATTATATATAAAGTTTTTATTTTATTACAATATTTTATTGCACAATGATGAATAGTAAAATTCAAAAAAATCAGCCGAATTCGTCCGTTTAAAACTTTCTGTTCATACGTGATTATTTTCTTAAATAGTTCCCTATCATTCTCCTATAAATAGGTTGCTTAGTTAAGAAATGAAAATCACACCAGAATCAGAGAATTCTTCTTTTATAATATTTTGCGTATTTCTTTCAAGTTAAGAATACTTTGAGTGTTACTAATAGTACAAGAATTCCTCAAGAATATCTTCGCTATATCAGTCAGATTTAGTCTCCTAATAAGGTAAAGAATATTATTTTCGTTCAATATTCGTAAGGAGTATTATTTTCTTCCATATTCTATAGTATGTAAGAGATATTATTTCGTTTCATATTCCTAAATCTACACTTACTTTGATAAGTAATGCTTCTATAATCCCTGAAATTAGTAGAATGTCCTTGAGTCTTGCGCTTCATCTAGTATCGTTTAGAATCAATCAAGTGAGATCAAGGATAAATATTAGATATTTATAATTCAATTTATCCAGAGTTCAAGAATGTCCAAATTGTTAACATGATAACTAATTATGGAGTAAAATTCAAGAATGATATTCATGCATCAAAAATAATTTGGACAGAAAAGAAACCAATTTTGTCGTTAATAGTACTCTGTGAATAGTATCCTATGAATAGTACTCCGAATGAAAATATTAAAATTTAATAAGAAGGTTCAGACAAATATTTCAGTTTTATATCATTGTCATCATCTTCATGCTTATATTGTGTTGAAAGTCATCTTTAGCCCGTAGTGCAAAGATGGGCTGATGATGGGTATGATTATGACCAGGAATTATGTATTGGTATAATCATGACCTTTAATGTTACAGATAAAAGTTTGTGATGAAAGTCCTATTTGACCCGTAGTGTATAGATGGACAGATGTTTGGCATGATCATGACCACTGGTGATACAAACGATTATCTTTGGCCCGTAGAGCATAGATAATTCGTTGATTAGAAATAATTATTTATTGGTGTTACAGGGATAAAATATTGATGATAGAGTTTTAAATCATAGAAGATAGTAAACACCATGCTTTACTTAACTCTTTTAATAAATTGCTATTTCCGTTACAGTTGCTGATCTAAAATTTATTGTCTATTGTATTCTATCAGATTTTTCCCTATTGAGGACTAAGGATAATTTGTTCTACATTATCTTAGTCATAATATTCTTTACTTGGCTAATGGAGCTCACCTTTTTCCTTTTGGTTCCATTGTTCTTCTCAGGAGGCGAGAATGTAGTTGGGACTAGTTGGAGAGTGGAGTAATGGTCCAAGATGGTTATTTTAGTAATCCTCACTATTTTGTAAAATAGTGTGACAATAATTGTAATGAAAATTTTATTTGAGTTTGGATATTTTCTACTAGATGATATTTGTATTTAAACTCACAACATATGTTTTTTTCGTATTTTACACGACAATTAATAGTTGTATAAATGAAGTTGTATTTGATTTTTGTACCATGCATTTGGCGACTCATAATGGGTTGTGTGGACCTATTTTGGGGGTGTTACAGGTGAGCAATAAGCTTTCTCACAAGTTAAAGTATATAATAAAGAATATATATTATGAATAGAAGAGTCTAGCTTCTATAAAACTTCAACCATGTTCAAAAGATTTTTATATAGCTAAATAATAAATCATTTTCAATAACAAGACTTTCTTAAATTTCATGCTGAATAACATATCAAGGATGAAAGAGTAAAATTCTTTCATAGATTCAGTAATATTCAATTGATTAAGAAGTTTAGCAATACTTCAACAATATTCAATAAAGTGGGATATTTCCAGATTTTATGTTGAGTGATCACAAAATGATTAAGAACTTCTCGAGGAATTATCAGTTCATTTACTGATCTAATACCTCGAAAGTATTAGGTAACCATAAAGATTAAATCATATTTCCCTGCAAGTACATAAGGTGATCAACCTCATTGTACCCGATATTATGCATAATACTTACATGTGTCACGTGTGTCGTTTTCCAACAATAAAGTTTCCCTTTTATTGGGTTGTTCATCTCAATCTTACATCATGAGTCCGTACCACAACAATATGGTTTGGATTGCTTTCAAATAAATACTATGAATTTAACATATAATATCAACATTGATCTAACCGAAATCAATGGCTTAGATCTTCCAATTATAAATCAGTTCATAATAAATAGAATGTTTCATACTTTAACAAATATTAGTCTCGACAAAACAATTAGCTCAGACATAGCTCATAAACAGTTCAAATAATAGAACATGAATCAATTGCGCTATGTGCGAATAACAATAATCATTATGGATGTGAATAATCAACAATAATTATTCCCTAACATGCTTGAAAAATAATAACTTAAGTTGAGTTAGGAAACTTGCAATAAATGCGAATATTCAATAATAATTAGTGAATGTGGAATAATCAACAATAATTATCCACTAACATGCTTTGAGAATAAATAATCAAGTTTGAGTTAAAGAAATTGCAATAAATGCGAATATTTAATAATAATAAGTGAATGTGGAATAATTAACAATAATTATCCACTAACATACTTTGAAAAATAATAACTCGAGTTGAGTTAGGAAAACTTGTCTGATCCGTTGACTACTGCTACGCAATTTAAGTTAACTTCTTTTGAATGACCTATCATTTATAAGATTGACCTCTCAATTAGCATCACATATCTCACTTATAGTAGTTTAACTAACATGTAATCACATAATTAAACATTAGATAATACCTTAACACTATACGTATTCACAAGCCTAAATCTGGAACACATCGAGTCTCTATCAGTGTTCAATATAGTATGTTGAGTGGTTTCCCACAAACAACCAACAAACTAGTTTCCCTTCTTGTCTACACTATTTTTTTTCGCAGCGAGTTAGATCGGTTGCTAGTTTGTATATACCTTCGCTCCCTGAAGGAATCGTTTAACCTAGATACTATACATCAGCCATTAAAGAGTACGATTGTACCACTACTATATCATATACCTTATGATTTAACACTATGTCTTTCATTTTATAAGTTCTTTTTATAACTCGATAAACTGTTTACGAATCCAGCAAACCAAATACATCAGTTCAACAAGCCAAATTCGAACTGTATTCCCTTCCTAACATATTAAATTTCCAATTCCTCATACAATTCAATATGGTCTATTGAATGTCTAACTCAATAACTTAACTCCTCTTTTAAACTCTCATTTAATATTATTAATTATTTAATAATATTTTGTCACGCCCTCAAATCCAGGTCCCTTGAACCTCGAACCTGGTATGCCACGGTACTACCTTCATCTCCATATATACAACCTTTATTCATAAATTAATGAACACAACCTGACTTTTATATCAATTAATACATTATTCACTTCTGTTCCAGAATCTGTAACCTTTACAATCGATTATTACATCTGTAGATCGTTCATGATCTAATTTATCCATCTTAAACTTTAAACAATATATTTCATGTTGATAAATTTATTGCGAGTATTTATTAACTCACAATCCAAATTAAATATGCTTCTGCGCAATGTTCTTCAACTACAAATGTATAACATCAACATTCATATAACATAGCTAGAAACTACGATATTAAGTGTTCTAGCCCTTAGCATTTCCAAGTATATTTACTCCAAAGAGAATACACCAATGGTTTAGTTTGTTACTATAGCACAAACGAAATTCCATTAAAATTCCTCTATGTGAACCTTCATATATTCTGAAATCTTTGACGCTATGGTCATCTGTTTAATCGACCTTTATCTACAAAATTTATTTGCAATGTTGAGCACGACGGCCCAAGAAGTCCAACAGTCTACACATTTCATGCTTCACATATCATACAGATTTCATATATTCACGCATCATAAGTTTTAGCCAATGCATCTACTTATGCTTCATATATCTCATGATATGCATTTTTTATATGCATCACACTTGTCATACAACACATATAAACTTCATGTCATATAACTAACATATATTTCATAAATTTCATACTTTGCACTTAGTCACATAAAATTCATATAACCAACTAGCTCACATAAAGTAACATATTTCATTAACTACTATAAACACATGGTTAAATGCAAATTATCACATAAGAGCAAGTTATTGAAAAACTTGCCTCGAAGCGTTCCTTATGCGGTTAGGAGAATTTGTCATTCCATTGTCCTATATGATTAAATGTATATACGAACCATAATTAGTTGCTTAACGACGCTTATTAGTCACTTATGTTAACTCTAATTTACATTTCATTATTCTCCCTTTTTAAATCCTGATACACAATGCTTTAATCACGTTTTTAAAACATACTAAGACACTTTCTTGTCCCTTCTGTTTATTACATTAAACTTTATTTTACGTCTTATTACGTTTCCTCTTTCTTTACACTTATCACATAAACTCAAGTTCTTAAAAACTCGCACGCACCGACGTTTTATCATTTTACTTCATTCATATTCATAACGTTCTTCAAATAATAACTCAAAGCATCTATAAACATTTATTTAATTAAGTAATTAATCGTCACCTCGTGACTTAATCTGGTAATTGTCCTCTTGACTTATACCTCAAAATATACATCCCTTCACATTATTTTTATAATATTCACATAAAAATATAAGATTAAGCTTTTCATCATCTTATAAGTCACTAGTCGACCTACTCTAGTCTATTAAACTGCTTCAACGATTCCCAACTCGTTAGTTTATAATTATTTTCATTTCGATGAAAGCCTAATACCCTCATTAAGCCTTCTTAACCATTTTACCATTCATCTTAAACTCTTGTCTAATATTATTAATCATTTAATAATATTTTATTCTTTTACTAATACTATTAATTATTTAATAATATTTTATTTCTTTACTAATATTATTAATCATTTAATAATATCTTATTTCTTTACTAATATTATTAATCATTTAATAATATTTTATTCATTTATAAACTTTTTAAGTTAATTGTTTATCTCTTACTATTTAATTCATTTAACAAACATATCAAACCCTTCATATAACATTTTATCAAAAAATGACCAAATTACCCTTATGTCTTAATATAACATACTAATGATTATTAGTCACTAAAATCATATTAACAAATTTTAGAACTTAATATAATCTAATTTTTCAATTATTCTTAACTTAATCATAATCATGAAAAATACCAAATCATCTTATTATTTTTTTTATCTTTTTGCCACACATATATACATACATTCCATACACAAAAATAATATTTTTGGAATTTTTCAAAAGTCCGTTTTTAGTTTGTAACTTAGGAAAATTATCTATATCATGATCAACTCCAAAAATTCCCAACTCTTGGCAGAATCTTACACGTAGTAACATGAACTTCCAGTTTAAATTTCGTGGCCATTAGAGTTATATAACTCCAGTTATAGATGTTTTCGTCAAAAAAACCCAAAAATTAAAATGGTCATAACTCGATCGATTTAAGTCAGAATAAGCTCATCTTTGGACAAGAGCTACTTTATATCATATATTTTCATGTCCCAAAAGGTAGGAATTTATTTCAATAATTAAATGGCTGAAAATTGCCCTCTAAAGTTTTGGACAGATTGTTTTTCAAATTAATTTTTTTGGGCCATGTAATTAGCATAGTCCCATAATTTTAATTCTATCTTACCATAATCATTTAATTAGGGTTTCTATTACACACATTTGAAATTCAAGTCCTTACTCATGTACATTTAATTTCGTAACCCAATTAGACTTGCATACACAAAAATAATATTTTTGGAATTTTTCAAAAGTCCGTTTTTAGTTCGTAACTTTGGAAAATTATCTATATTATGATCAACTCCAAAAATTCCCAACTCTTGGCAGAATCTTACACGTAGTAACATGAACTTCCAGTTTAAATTTCGTGGCCATCAGAGTTATATAACTCCAGTTATAGTTGTTTTTATCAGAAAAATCCAAAAATTGAAATGGCCATAACTCGATCGATTTAAGTCAGAATAAGCTCATCTTTGGACAAGAGTTACTTTATATCATATATTTTCATGTCCCAAAAGCTAGGCATTTATTTCAATAATTAAATGGCCGAAAATTCCCCTGTAAAGTTTTGGACATATTGTTTTTTGGTATTTCTAGATTTTGTCTACTTTGCTAAAAACTGTCCATATAAAAAGCTACAAGGAATTTTTCAGTGATTCCACTTTGAGATGTTATAAGACTCATAGATCTAACTCTAAAACTTGACCACACTCAAAAATTTGAAATAGAATGAGAGATATGATTGTTTGAATTTCATGTTTCATTTTCTCAAAAATCAGTTTTTCTAACCTTTATGTTTTGTAAGAAAACTTCCATGATCTCTTGATTATTCAAACATTAACCAACATAAACCATCATAATACATACTAATACTCCTTATACTCAAGGATCTACCATGATCCATGATTAATTTCATCAAACCCTCACCATAACTGAGCAAAACATAATCTAAACCAAGAAATTATAAAGCTAGGTTAAAGAACTTTTAAACCTTCTATGCTTGGATGATGGATGATCTTCCTTGGTAGTTTGGCTTGCTAGATCTTCTCCTTCTTAGCCTCTTCCAGGCCTTGGTCTCCCCCTTCCACTCCCTCTCAAGCTCTTAAGTTTTTCTCTAAGGTTTTGGGTGAAAGTTGTGGAGAAACCCATGGTTTTTCTTCCTCTTCTTTCTTTTTCCTCTCTCCTCTTTTTCCTTTCTATCCATTGCTTCCCTCTCTCTCTTCTTTTCCTTCTTATGGTCGGGTATGTGAGTGAAGGAATGTAGAGTGTTTCTTTTATTTCTTTTTCCTTTATTTAGCTAAGTAAAGTAACTTTTAAGAGAGAGAGAGAGAGTAGCTACGAGTTGGTACGATTAGGTGAGAGTTGGTGGGAGTGGTTGGGGAGTAGGTGGGCTGCCCATGTGCTGAAAATTCAGCTGATTTTGGTGTTGTGGGTCCCGTTTTTATTTCCTCATTTTGTGTATTTAATCCCGTTTTTGACTTTCGAACTCGAAAAATCAAATTTTCGAGTTTATAGTCGATTCTTACTAAATTCGACACTCCCAACGTCATCAACACATCCCCGTTCCTTCAAATTCATCTTCGAATTTTAAGTTCGACTTTTCTCCATAAAAGTCAACTGTTGGCTTTGACCAAAATGTCAACCCCAACACATTTTGTGTTTACAGTCTATTCTTACTAATTTTGACGTTCTGGATTCAAATATTCAATAATATTTTAATCATTTATTAAATCAATAAATAATTTATTTTAACTATTTATACTTTACTAATTAATTCCTTTAATCATTTTAAAATGCTATATACATAATATAATGTACTATCATTAATCCTATGAGACATTTAATTGATCTTAGGTTAATGATTTAATTAATTAATAATATTTTTCTTAGGTGATAAAAACTTAATAGATCCTTAAACAATTTATTATAATTGTTTACTTAATGAGTAATTTAAATTCTCTTCATTTATTAACTCTATCTTCATTTAATTACTATTTAATATTAGTTAAATAGTAATTAATTAATTACCTTTAGTTATTATTTAATAATAAATAATAGCTAATTACATCTACTTATTATTTAATGTTAATTAAATAATGAATAATTAAATTGTTAATATTATTTTTCTTTAATTATTAATTAATATAATTAAATAATAATTATTTATTTATTTATCCTTGAATAATAAATAATTAATTTACTTCATAAATATTTAATTTTTCTTTCTTATTAATTTAAGAATAATTAATTATTATTTGTTCCTATTTGTTATTTAATATTAATTAAATAATAAATAATTATTTTATAAATTTGATGTCTATGTAAGTAAGTAATTACATTATTATTACTTAATCTTACTTAAACATTATTTAATATTAATTAAATAATAATTAATCAATGGTTTAACTCTATTTATTATTTAATCTTAATTAAATAACCAATAGTTAGTTTATTAACACTAACTCTACTTAATTATCACTTAAATAATAATTAAATAATTAATTACATTTAAATTATATGTAATTAGTTTAATAATCATTTGGTGGCATTAATTATTATTAATTAGTAAGTTTTAAATGATTTAAATGAGTTTAAACCATTAATTACTTAATAATTACATAACTGCCCAGAAAAATTCTGAATTAAATATTTTAATATTCTTCACAATCTTAGAAAATTTTGGGTCCAGAATCCACCACCAGAACCGGCCGAAACGTGGGTGAATCGAACGCCGGAAGGTTCCGTCGGTTCACCGGATTTGCTGAACCGATCAAATTCTTTAAAATTTTCAACTTTTTAGCTTTTGTTTTCAGTTTTGGGGTCCTTCACTAAAACCTTCATAAAACGAAATCTACAACTTCGATTTAGGTCCAGTCGATCTCGTTGGATTCGTATCTTTCCAAACTATAGTTTTCATTTATCAAACTCCAGATTTGAATCTGTTTTGGTCATAGAAATTAGCCCGGAAATGGCTGGTCAGCGACATGATCCAACAATTAGTGTGTTTTTGTAATAAATCCACATCTTGCTCATTTTTCAACATTTTTGCATGATTCCAAAGAGGTTTTTCCCTTAACTCATAGATCTAGCATACCAAGAATTAAAATCACAAGAACCCTTTGTAGATTTCAAAATGACAAGCATAGATCACCCTTTTTAAAATAAATTTTCAGGAAAAACTCGTTTAACTTTCTTTTTCCAAAATTTCCAACATAAACTCATATGAATCATCAAGTTAAACACATTATATACAAGATCTAACCTTCTCATAAGGTTCTAGTCATTTAAAATATAATACTCCAAGGATCTAACATAAAACTTCATATAGAATACAAAGTTAGAGATTTTTAATACTTACTTTGTTTTGTGGGCTACCTTAATTTCTAACTCTTCCAAGGTAGGAGATAAGTTTAGGGTGCATGAAATCTTGCTTCTCTTCTCTCCTCCTTGCCATGACCCCCTTTCTCTTTCTCATTCTCTTTTTCTTTTAACTTAGCAACTTGGAAGATAAAATGAAATGAAACTAAGAGAAGTGATATGTTCTCTTTTTTTTTATTATGTATATACATTATAAATATACTTTCAATCCTTTCTCTCTCACTCATCATCACCAATACCAACCCATGTTGCTTGCAAGTTTAAACGTAAGTGTTGGCTTGGTTCATGGCTTGACACCTAGAGTATTTGGTGAGAGTTAGTAAACTTACTTTCAAACAAAATTAAAATCACCACTCCTCCCCTTTTTAACCTCTAACAGCCAACCCTATGCCCCTTTTTTCTCTCATTTTAGATTTATTTTTCTTGCAAAATTATGCTTAAACAAATGACCAAAATGCCCCTCTTCAAGTGGGCTAAGATTGGGCCGTTCCTTTAATTCTTTTGGGCTTCAAATTAATTTTTTTGGGCCATTTAATTAGCATAGTCCCATAATTTTAATTCTATCTTATCATAATCATTTAATTAGGGTTTCCATTACACACGTTTGTAATTCAAGTTCTTACTCATGTACATTTAATTTCATAACCCAATTAGACTTGCTTTACTTAGGTTATAAAATTAATTAATTGAGATATATAAAATAAATTTCTTAGGGTTAGTATATATATTATTTATACCATCATATTTCTATATTATAACCCTTAAGTTATTTAAGTCACATTCCTATATATATATATATATATATATATATATATATATATATATATATATATATATACAAAACTTTATTCTTAACTCTCTTTTTATACAAAATAAATGTATACACATTATATAATGTATATTTATTTAATCACGTACATAATCCACATAAGCTTTAACATATTCCATTAGTTCATTAACTTAATTAGCCCTAATTGGCTTGATAAGTTATTACCACTCATATAATCACTATATAAAATTCATATCAATAATTAATCACTTAAAGATTATAAATCTTTTTAATTTAATAATCAAGGTTAACATGCAAGCTATGTTAATTTTTAACATAACTTATCTTACTATTCCTTAATCAAATTGATTAAGTATTCATCTTAGTTAACTTAAAATAATTAAATTAACTATCTTGCTTAATTCACAAATTCACTGATATGATTCAAGTACTTTAAAAAAAATCGTAAAATTTACATATAAAATCATCTAAAATTATCGGTCCTTACTGTGACACCCCCAAAATAGTTCCATACAACTCATTCTAAGTCGCCAAATACATGGTACAAAGCTCAAAAACAAACTTTATTTATACAACTATTAACTGTCGTGTAAAATAAGACAAAACAAATATTGTCTCGTAGACAATATCCAAACTCAAAATAAGTCCTCATTACAATTATTATCACATTATTTTATAGAATAGTGAAGACTACTAAAACCACCATCTTGGACCATCACTCCATTCCTCGACTAGTCCCAGCTATATTCTAATTTCCTGAAGAGAACAATGAAAGAAAAGGGTGAGCTCAACTAGCCCAGTAAAGAATATTATAACTAAGATAATATAGAATAAATTATCCTTAGTCTTCAACAGTGTAAAATATGATATAATACAATAGACAACAAGTTTAGCAGTGTAGAAGAGCATGCTGTCTACTATCTTCTATGATTTAAAAGTTTATCATCAATATTTTATCTCTGTAAAATAACTCAATAAATATTTCACATCAACGAATTATTCATGCACTACGGGCCAAGGATATCCGTTAGTATCACCAGTGATCATGATCATGCCAAACAACTGTCCATCTATGCACTACGGGTCAAAGAGGACTTTCACCACATCATTTGTCTGTAACATTACAGGTCATGATTATACCAATACACAATTGCTAGTCATAATCATACCAATCAATAGTCCATCTATGCACTACGGGCCAAAGATGACTTTCACCACAATATAAGTATGAGAATGATAACAATGCTAAAAGAAATCAATCATGTGAGATCAATGATTAATATTTAAGATTTATAATTCAATTTATCCAGAGTTAAGAATGTCCAAATTGTCAACATGATAATTAATTGTGGAGTAAAATTTAAGAATGATATTCATGTATCAAAAATAATTTAGACAGAAAAGAAACTAATTTTTTCGTGAATAGTACTACGGGTGAATAATACTCGAGTGAATAGTAAGTATCCCGTGAATAGTACCCGACATGAAAAGATTAAAATTTAATAAGAAAGTTCAGAAAAATATTTTAGTGAAAGGATACTAGATGAAACATAAAATTCAAGGATATTCTACTAATTTCAAGAAGTATAGAAGCAATACTTACCAAAATAAGTGTAGATTTAGGAATATGAAATAAAATAATATTACTTACATACTACAGAGTATGGAAGAAACTAATATTTTTTACGAATATTGAACAAAAATAATATCCCTTTCCTTAGTAGGAGAGTAATTCCGACTGGTATAGCGGAAATATTCTTAAAAAAAACTTGCACTATTTGCTACACTCAAAGTATCCTTATACTTAAAAGAAAAACGCACAATATTATAGAAGAAGAATTCTCTTATTCTGGTGTGATTTTCATTTCTTAACTAAGGATCATATTTATAGGAGAATGACCAGGCACTATTTGAATATAATTACGGACACACAGTAAGGAATTCACGGGCGAAGAATTCGACGAATTCGCGTGATTTTTTGATTTTTACTATTTATTACTGTGCAATAAAATATTCTAATTAAACAAAAACTTTATATAAAATATAATATATTCTATTTATAATCTAACAAAACGAATAACTTTATATATAATATAAAAAGTATTCTATTTTATATAAATTATTTTCTGTTTTATTACTATTATAATAATAATAAAACAAAACTGAGATAACTTTCTACCGGCAATTTTAAAAAATGAATAAATGGGGGTCCATGTAATAAGCCAACTTACAATAAATACTTCATGAAAAACTCATCTATTTATATTCAAAATTGAATAAATATTTATAACAAATCACTTATCTTCAATAAACACATTTTTAATCTTTCAACAATTATTTATCATTAATATTTTAACTCACAATATTGACAACCAGATCAATACTAGGAAAGAGAGGGCTTTCCGATAAGGACTTCTCCTTATTTGTGCGCAATTAAATAACCTAACCCATTTCCTCGATAGAACTTTCTAGACATTGTCAATAATATAAATAATAATATGAATAACTATGTAGTCTCAATTATTGATTTAATAATATAAAATATTTTACAGATGATACTGTAACAATAATTGAATCAATAATATGTGATACTATGCAGCAACTACTGTGGCAATTATTAAATGAACTGAGTGACTTCTTAAGTAAGTATCAATAATCAGAGATACTGTACCATACAGTATGCTACCGTGCAACCATGCGTATTACTGTACTTGTATCACCGGGTATTTCAAAAGTTAACAGTAAAAGTTTTGCCATTATTTTTATAAAAAGGTTATTTCTATCACTTTCTATATCTGATAGTTATTCTGTTGTGTGGGGTCCACAAATGATTGTGCCTCGTACGGATATTCCCCGACCAAACGAATATTTTATAATAACTTGTTTACTTTGCAAAATTTGCACATATCACCCATAACTATACCATTATATCAAATCATACCTTATTATTCAAAATAATATTTAGAGAAAATTAAATCTGTATTTATAAAAAGTTGGGGTCTAACAACCTCCCCTTCTTATGAAATTTCATCCTCGAAATTGATGTATGTACTTGGTATGTTGAAGAGGTGAAGATACCTTATTTTTATTTCAGATTCTAACTCCCAGGTCATTTCCTCAATATCGTGGTTTCTCCATAAAACTTTAACTTGAGGTATAACCTTTGAGCGTAGAATATACTCCTTCTTATCCAAGATTTTCACTATTACCTCTTCATACGTTAAATCTTCTGCTATCTCATCTAGTTCTAATTCAATAATGTGGTTTGGGTATTCCACATATTTACGTAACATAGATATGTGAAAAATGTTATAAACACGAGACATACTTGGTGTTAAGGCGAGTTTATAGGCCACAGTTCCTACTCGATCGAGAATTTCAAATGGACCAATGAATCGAGGGTTGAGCTTTTCTCTCTTTCCAAACCTCGTAACTCCTTTCCATGGAGCAACACGTAACAATACATGATCTCCAACATTGAATTTCACGTCCCTTCGATGAAAATCATCATAACTCTTTTGTCGATCCTATGAGGTTTGTATACATTGTCGGATTATTTGAATCTTTTCCGTAGTCATACGTACCAATTCTGGTTCCAACAACGTTGCTTCACCCACCTCGTCCCAGCATACTGAAGAACGACACTTTCGTCCATACAACGCCTCGAATTGAGTCATTCCTATACTTGTTTGATAACTGTTGTTGTAGGAAAATTTCACTAATAGAAAGTACTTGTCCCAACTTCCTTTAAAGTATAGTACACATAGTATTAATAGTTCTTCAAGAGTTTGAATAGTCCTCTCCGACTGCCCGTCCGTCTGAGGATGATATGCCGAACTGAATCGTAAATTCGTACCCATAGCTTTTTACAAACTGACCCAAAATCGTGAAGTGAATCTTGGGTCTCGATCAAAAACTATGGATACTGGCATACCATGCAGTCTTACAATTTTATTTATGTATATATGAGCAAGACGTTCAACTTAATAAGTTTCTCGTATATGTAAGAAATGAGCAGACTTGGTTAATCTATCAACAATGACCCAAATTGCATATATGCCTTGAGAAACCTTGGGAAGACCAGTAACGAAATCTATGTTAATGTGCTTCCACTTCTATTCTGGAATTTTAAGTGGTTGCAATGGACCTTTTGGTACTTGATACTCCGCCTTGACACGTTGACAAGTTAAACACCTTGAGATAAACTTCGCTATCTCTCTCTTTATATTACTCCACCAAAATGTATGTCAAATATCACGATATATTTTGGTACTCCCAGGATAGATTGCAAACGGTGTGTTGTATGCCTCCATCATGATTTTATACTTCAAATCAGAGTTGTTAGGAGCACAAAGTCTGGAATTGACTCGAAGTATTCCTTCTTTGTCGATTCTTGCTTCTGGAATAGTACCTTCTTGTACCTTTTTTTTCATATTCATCAGCTCCAGATCTGTAGCTTGAGCAGCTTTAACTTTATCGATTAAAGTCGGTTTTACTCGTATATTTAACATTATCATGTAGGCCCTTGAAATCTTTAACTATATCTCCATCCTTTGTAAGTCATACAAAATGGGCCTTTGTGTTGACGATATCGCACTCGTACCCGCATATGATCTTCTACTCAACGCGTCAGCTACCATGTTCACTTTTCCAGGATGGTATTGAATGGTATGATCGTAATCTTTCAACAGCTCAAGCCAACGTCGTTGCCGCATATTGAGTTCCTTTTGGGTGAAAAAATATTGGAGGCTTTTATGATCTATATAGATCTCCATTTTCTCCCTATACAGGTAATGTCTCCAGAGCGCAAAAATGACTGCTGCCAACTCTAGATCATGAGTAGGATAAATCCTCTCATATTCTTTGAGTTGTTGTGATGTATAGGCTATGACTTTCTCATGTTGCATGAGAACATGAGAACACATCCTAAACCTCTACCTGAAGTATCGCTGTAGATGACAAATCCCTCCGAACCTGATGGTATTGTCAGAATAGGTGCTGAAATGAGTCTCCTCTTGAGTTCTTGGAAAATCTACTCACATTCTTATCTCCATCCGAATTTTGTATCTTTTCGAGTCAGCTGAGTTAATGGAGTGGCGATTCGAGAAAATCCTTCCGCGAATCTTTGATAATAACCAGCTAAGCCCAAAAAGTTACGTACTTCGGTTACTGACTTAGGTTGCTCCCAACTTTGTATTGCTTCAATCCTCGCCAGGTCAACTGATATTTCATGCTTCGATATCATGTGCCCAAGGAATACTACTTCCTCAAGCCAGAACTCACATTTCTTCAATTTAGCATATAGCTTGTTTTCACATAGCCTTTGGAGTATTAGCCTCAAGTGTTGCTCATGATCTTCATGGCTTTTGGAGTATATGAGGATGTCATCAATAAAGACAACCATAAAATGATCCAAATATTCCTTGAATACTCAGTTCATCATATCTATGAAGGCAACAGGAGCATTAGTCAATCCAAAAGATATGACTTGGAATTCGTAATGCCCGTACCGAGTTATGAAAACAGTCTTTGGAATGTCATCAATTTTAATCTTTAACTGATGATATCCGAAACGAAGATCGATCTTTGAAAAGAATTTAGCACCTTGCAATTGGTCAAACAAGTCATCAATGCGAGACAACGGGTACTTATTTTTTATGGTGACATGATTCAACTCCCGATAGTCAATTCAAAGTCGCATACTCCCATATTTCTTCTTTACGAATAAAATAGGAGCACCCCAAGGAGGTGTACTAAGACGAATGAAACTGATGTCTAACAGTTCCCGCAGTTGGGTTTTTAACTCCTGAAGTTCAATAGGAGTGTTTCGATATAGGGTTTTGGAAATGAGTTTTGTACCGGGTTCAAGGTCAATACAAAATTCGATTTCAGGCTCTGGGGGTAGGCCAGGAAGTTCTTCGAGGAATATGTCAGGAAATTTATTGACAAAAGAAATATCATTCAAATCTGACGTATTTTTATTTAAATCCATGACATGGTCTAAGAAAGCTTGACATCCGTTTTTCAATAAATGAATGGCTTTATGGCTTGATATGACAGTGATTGACTTTAGTGGTTGGGTTGTTTGAATTCGCATAATAGGTTGGTTCAGAATATGAAAGCTAACAACCTTACGAAAATAATCAATTTTAGCATGATGAGTAATTAACCAATCAATCCTTAAAATCACATCAAATGCAAGTATTTTCAAAGAGATGAGATCAACAGGTAATGTGAAAGTGTCAATTTGAATCAAACAAGATTTATAAATAGTGGATGTAATGAAGGTTTCTCCCAATGGAGTCTCAACAAATAAGTCAAAGTCTAATTTCTCTGGAGTTGAATTTAAACGTTGATCACAAGCAGGTGAAATAAAAGAATGGGTAGAACCGGTATCTAATAAGGTATAGACTTCGCAAGAGTTTATGATTAGCTTACCCGTGATAACTTTGTTCGGGTTTCTCGCTTTTTGGGAGGTCACGACAAATGCTCTCCCTTGAATTACCGTCTTTGACTTGTCTAGGACAGCCTTTGGTGTCACCATCCCAGCTGGACTTGACTTCATTGCACGATAAAATCGAGCTAGGTGTCCTTCTTTTCCGCAATTCAAACACACTTTGGGTTGCTGTGTACAGTTTGGACTGATGTATCCCTCCTCTCCGCATCTGTAGCATACGACCGGTGATCATTCTCCTTCCTTAGAAACGAGTGCTGGTGCTGCTGTCTTTCCATCAATATTGAATCTTCTCTTTTTAAAATTTTCACTTGACTCATTTCTTCTATTATCTTGGCCAGGATTACCACCGAAGTGGTTACCATTTCTAGCATGATAATTTCCTCCCCGTTTGTTATCACTACTTCGATGATTGTTGCCACTGGTATGACCATTATCATTTTGTCGGCTGTTATCTTTTGGTTGGGCTGACTCATTATCTCGCTCCAATAACTGAGCCCTATTCACAACATTTGAATACAAACACAGTTTGTGAGAAATGAGGTATTGACAAATTTCGGGTTTCAAATCTCTCAGAAACATTCGTTTCATTCACTCCTCATTATCAACCAAATGGGATGCAAACCAGAATAACTCGATAAACTTAGCCTCATATTGTGATACGGTCATATTGTTCTGCTCTAGCTTGATGAATTCCACTTTCTTTATGTGACGAATACTATCTGGAAAATACTTGTCATTGAACAATTCCTAAAAATTCTCCCAAGACATCTTTAGTGTGGAAAGATGAGTACGTTTTACAGATTCCCACCAGTAATTTGCCTCTCCTCTTAACATAAAGGTGGCAAAGGGAACTTTTTGCTCCTCTGAGCATCCCAGGACATCAAATATCTTGGTGATCTGCTTAATCCATGCCTCTGCCTTAAGTGGTTCTGGCTTTCTCAAAAACTCTGCATTTTGAATAGGAATCTCTCTCGTTTGGTGTTGCATGAATTGTAGAAAGCTCCTAAACATCCCATCGTTCATCATTTGGTCGGTGTTGTTGCTTACATAAGGATTATTACCTTCCTGATGCACATTATCCTGGTTATTGATTGGCGGTGTCTCAACGGTCTCATGTGCTCCATTGCTTATCTCAAAATTTTCTAATGCCATAAAAAAATAAGGGTTAATTGACATGCTACATATTATCCCTATATTCTGACAGACCAATTAAATAACAAATAAGCGTAGGTATGACACACTAGCGAATGATGTACTCGTCTCTCCCATCCTAGTTCTAACCTCAGATCTCCGACATGGATTATATCCCTAAGCTTTGATACCAACTATGACGCCCCCAAAATAGGTCCATACAACCCATTCTGAGTTGCCAAATACATGGTACAAAACTCAAATACAACCTTCATATATATAACTATTAACTGTCATGTAAAATACGACAAAACGTAAACTGTGAGTTTCAATACAAATATTATTTCGTAGACAATATCCAAACTCAAAATAAGTCCTCATTACAATTATTATCACACTATTTTGTAGAATAGTGAGGACTACTAAAGCCACCATATTGGACCATCACTCCATTCCCCGACTAGTCTCAGCTATATTCTCATTTATTGAAGAGAACAATGAAAGAAAAGGGTGAGCTCAACAAGGTCAGTAAAGAATATTATAACTAAAATAATGTAGAATAAATTATCCTTAGTTTTCAACAGTGTAAAATCTGATAGAATACAATAGAAAATAAGTTTAGATCAACAACAGCAGCGGAACAAGCAATCCATTAGAAGAGTCAAGTAGAGCATGATGTCTACTATCTTCTATGATTTAAAAGTTCATCATTAATATTTTATCTCTGTAACACAACTCAATAAATATTTCACATCAATGGATTATCCATGCACTACGGGTTAAGGATATTCGTTAGTATCATAAGTGGTCACGATCATGCCAAACAACTGTCCATATATGCACTACGAGCCAAAGAGGACTTTCACCACATAATAAGTCAACTTACAACAAATACTCCATGAAAAACTCCTCTATTTATATAAAAAAATTAAATAAATATTTATCACAAATCACTTATCTTCAATAAACACATTTTTAATCTTTCAACAATTATTCATCATTAATATTATAATTGACAATATTGACAACCATATCATTCACAGGAAAGAGGGGACTTTCCGATAAGGACTTCTCCTTATTGGCGCGCAATTAAACAACCTAACCCCTTTACTCGACAGAACTTTCTCGATATTGTCAATAATGCAAATAATAATATGAATAACTGTGTCGTCTCAATTATTGATTTAATAATATAAAATATTGTGCAGATGATACTGTGACAATAATTGAATCAATTATATGAGATACTATGCAGCAACTACTGTGACAATTATTAAATGAACTGAGTGACTTCTTAAGTAAGCATCAATAATCAGAGATACTGTACAATACCGTGTGCTACTATGCAACCACGCGTATTACTGTACTTTTATCACCGGGTATTTCAACAGTTAACAATAAAAGTTTTATCGTTATTTTTATAAAAAGGATATTTATGTCTCTTTCTAAATCTGACAGTTATTCCGTTGTGTGGGGACCACCAATGATTGTGTCGTCGTATAGATATTCCCCGACCAAACGAATATTTTATAACAACTTGCTTACTTTGCAAAATTTACACATATCACCCATAACTATGCCATTATATCAAATCATACCTTATTATTCAAAATAATATTTAGAGAAAATTAAACATTTATTCATAAAAAGTTGGGGTCTTACACTTACAGTAACAATATTATAAAGAATGAACAAAAGTTGTATGAATAATGAGATAAAAGAATACACATTCGAGGTTTAACATTTAATTTGTTAAGATTCCAATAATGTCCAAATTGTCAATGTGATGACCAAAATGTCAAGTCAAATTCAAGAATGATATTCAAGATTCATATTTCAAAAATAACGATTAACATTCAAAAAGAAGATTCATGTAAATAAAAAGTTCAAGTGAAATGATACTAGATGAAGCGCAAACATCCAAGTAATTTCTAATTATTTCAGGAATTATAGAAGTAATACTTACCATGGTAAGTTTAGATTTAGGAATATGAAAGAAAATGATATCCCTTACAAATATGAAAGAAATGATATCACTTTACGAATATGAAAGAAATGATATCCCTTACCTTAGTAAGAGACTAGATCTGACTGGTATAAAGGAGATTATCTTGAGAAAATCTTGCACTACTAACTACACTTAAAGTATCATTATACTTAAAAGAAAAACACACAATATTATAGAAGAAAAATTTTGTGATTCTGGTGTGAGTTTCATACCTCAACTAAACAACCTATTTATAGGAGAATGCATAGCACACCACATTTGACAAACGTGCATGCTTCGCCCACTGATTTCTAAAGTTTCATTCTGATTTTTTTTATTCAAAAAAATATTCTAATAAAATAGATAACTTTATATATAATATAATATTTTCTAATAAAATAATTAACTTTATAAAAAAAATTTGTTTAATATAAAAAGTTTTATGTTTTATTAATATTATAATAATAAAATAAATACTGAAAAGAAAACTTTGTCGACAGCCACTACAGCAAAAATGACATCTAGTGACGAACAAATCCTTCACAAGACATAATATATCACTTACAAGACATCTATTGCGAAGAAATATTTCTTTCACATCATTGCTCGCATACGACCTCCTCGCGATTGGGCATCCTTCGCTAAGTAGTAACTAAATATTTTTTGTGAAAGATATATTGTAAATAAATTTTTCTTCACAAATTATATTTGGTAATGAAATATACTTATTTAGTGAAAGATTTGTTTCCTTCATGAATAATATTTTAAGAATGACTATTTGAAATTAGTGAATAACTTTATTCCCTCACAAATAATATATTGTGAATAACAAATTTATTTAATGAGAGAATATTTTTCTTCACTAATTATAAATTGAGAATCTTTCTTCAATTTAGTGAGAGACAAATTCCTTCATTAATGACTAACTAATTAACTAGAAAAGATTTAGTGATGAAAATAATCCTTCATTAATGTCCATTTCTCAAGTAAAATCCTTCATAAATTATAAACTTGCAAATAATCAAAATTCATTGCAAATTATAATTAATTTTTAAATCAATGATTTCATATTTATTATTTTTTATTATTATTATTATTATTAATTGATATAATAAATATTAAATTTAATATTTTAAGTCAATATAAATGTCATACTTATTTCAAACTAATTGATAAACTTATGCATAAAGAGCCAATAATTAAAACTAATACTCCATATATAAATAGATAATGCTCGAGTCACGATAAGTACAGAATTTGTTATTGTATCTTGATCTCCCAAGGATCATAGTACTTACAATATTTAATAACTAACATAAGAAAACTGAAAAAATAACAACGAACTAAAAGGAATGAAGTGTACATCATGTTAGGTCCACTTCGTCATCATTTTTTTCAAGGAAATTAAGGTTGGGCCTGTAAACTTCATGCTACAAAAGAAACACCAAAATTCAATTTCAATAAAACGAGAAATAAGAAAAAATGAACTTGGTGAACTTAAATAATAGGGAGATAAAGATTAATGAAGGAAAAAGACAAAAATATAGCTATTAGTAAATACCTCAACTGATTCATAGTTGGTAAATGTTTGAAGGAAGTGGTAAACTCTGTCTCTACCAATTTAGTTATATGCTCGTTAATATCTACCAACGGACGGTTGTGGTGTACTATCATCAGTAGAAGCATCGTTCATAGACTCTATACCCAATCAACGGAGGACAATCTTATCAATTATACTCTCCAATACCTTAATATGAATAGATTGTTGCGGTGAGGAACCTATACTCGGAGGCACCATAGGAGGATAAGCCAGCAAGTCTTGTGCATGATGTCTTAAAAAACCATGTATCTAATCCAAATGGCTATCTCTAGTGTACCGTCTTCTACAAGTTATAAAAATGCATGATATATTAGTTAAAAAATTGTTTACATATGTAAGGTAAATTAAAAAAAATCATGTCATAGCCGACGGGACCATTGTCGACAGGCGCCACACAGCCGTCGCTACCCATTTACAAGCCCTACGTTACATTGAACCGCTTTACTTTCCCCTTTCTTTCGAGTATGTTGATTTAGCACCTTATATGGTTTTAAATCTGCAATATATTTAGTACTCCCTCCGTCCCAAATTAATTGCTCAGTTTTGACTTTTTTAAGTCAAATTGACTATTTTTAGAATTAATAATTAAGCATATATAAATATATTTTTAAAATTATAAAAATTGGGATTAGTAATAAATTGTATATACTTTCTTTTGGTTATAATCACTTCACCTATATTTTAGCAAAAATAGTAAAAATATTAGTTTTAAAAATGGTCAATTTGACTTTAAAAAGTCAAAACTGAGCAGTTAATTTGGGACGGAGGGAGTATAACATATTATATTTTTTACTATATCAATTATGCAAATATATATATATATATATATATATATATATATATATATATATATATATATATATATATTTGAAAATGTTTTCATGCCATCGTATTTGGGAGTTAGTATACAGATGAATATGTAGGAATCCACATTAGTTAATGATGAAATAGCCATCAATTAGAAATTTAAACTATTAATATTGGCTGGCTAAATTGAAAATCTCTAGCAAATGCAGTAACATAAGATGCTTCCAGCATTGTCAAAGAATTCATAAGAGATTCAATCATTCCCAGGTCCCGCATCTCTAAACAAGTAAACAACAAACTCATTCTTCTGGAGTTAGGACTAAAACCTGGTTGATCCAATTGCTATGTCAATGAACCTCTACGTAATCCAGTTCTATCATGTTGATCAGCTTTTAAAAATTTCCATGACACAAGTGGCGATTCTAAAAAAACTCATATCAGTAAGATTTTTTGAGTAAGGTATATATACATCTTGTCATATAAAAAATTCTTATACTACTACTCTACATGATATAAATTAACTGCAGCAAATTAATTGGATTTCAAAATCTACCATAGTTATGAAAGAAAATACTATCATAATTTACCCATTCATATATGAGCATAAATAAAAGAGCATTGGAAACATATATATTCATCCACAACAAAAAATTAACTGAGAAGAGCTAGAGAAACTTAAATAACCTCCTTCATTGCTTTTGAAATTCTTCATTCACTTAACTCTGATTTTAAATTATTCATATCTTTAATTGTTGCCCTATCTGAACCTAGCTACAATTTATTTTGCTATCCATTCTCGTCCCTCTAATCCATTAAGCCGAGGCACTTTGTACCCATTTATAGTATAATGCAACATAAAGTATATAATACAGTATAATATTCTATATAAATATACATTTAAATAATTTGTGATTTATTTAGAGCTTCTCTATTAACTATTAAGAGTTCACAAGTTTGAGATTTAGCATTGTATATGTGCACATTATATGACAAATTATAAATTATAAAATTGTACCTACTAAACGAGTAACATATATGAAAGTTGTAACGGGTTACCTAAAGGTAAATTCCACTACCCATCCGGAACCATATATGGTTTTACAATGTGGTTGCTATTAGGTTTTGTCGCTTCGTGTACTTGAAAATGTCATCCCTAGTTTAGACATCAACTATCAGTCATTAAAATATGTTCCTAGTTGGTTTTGTAACAAGTATGTTGTACTTCATCACTAATTTTCACTAATTTATAGCATCTAGAATATTTGCAGAATATACATTCTACAATTATTGGCAATCAATAATACTAAAACCCAAGCATATCCACTTCAGTTTAAAATGTATAAGGTAAACTACAATGTATCTGTTGCTGCTGAGTCAAGCAAATTCATTTCTACTCAGACTTTCGATTTTCCTTCTGATATGTTCACATCTTATATTTTTTATTCAGGATAGTTCATGCTTATGCATTTGGGACAGTTGCTTTATTGTTTTGAAAACTATTTGAAGGTTTTGTTGCAGGTAATTGAAGTTGTACTAAAGGTGTTAGATCTGACTAAAGATATAAAATATGATGGTTGCTTATTAATTAGAGAGGATAATTATAGAGATTGAAAGAAGAGTTTTAGCAAGTCATTGCCATTCTCCTGTGGCCAACGACCAGGACGACTGTACCAATCACATTCATTGTGATTCTGATGTCAATTGTGTTGCTGATTTGTGTTAAAACTTGAAACTGAACTCATAAATTACAAATCGAGCTATAGTATCACAAATATAAATTAATTGGTCAATACTACATATACAAATTAACTGGTCAATACTAGAACTGAAAATTCTGACCATATAATCTACATAAATTCTTAAAGTTCAAGCCATTCCACATAACAAAAAAAAAATAAAGAGTATATTAGCTCACAAAGAGTGCAGACCATTATGCAGTAGATCATCATCATCCTTTTGTCCTTCTGCATCCCTAATTTGGCAAGTTTGAGTTAATTTTTCTGCAAAAGGTTTAATTTTGGATGTGTCAATCAATTCATCATTCTTGGAGGTCAAGGTAAAAAATCGCTCCAACGCATCCTTCGCTTTCTCCCTGGCCATAATAACTTCTTTAGCTCTCCGTTCGGCTTAAACCACTGTGACACCCCCAAAATAGGTATACACAACCCATTCTGAGTCGCCAAATACATGGTACATAATTTAAATACAACTTCATTTATACAATACGATAAAAACGTAGCTGAGAGTTTTAACACGAATATTGTCTCAAAGACAATATCCAAACTCAAATAGAGTCCTCATTACAAGTATTATCACATTATTTTATAGAATAGTTAGGACTACTACAACCACCATCACGGATCGTCACTCCATTTCCTGACTAGTCCCGGCTATGTTCTCATTTCCTGAAGAGAATAATGAAAGCAAAGGGTGAGCTCAACTAGCCCAGTAAGAAATATTATGACTAAGATAATGCAGAATAAATTATCGTTAGCCTTCAACAGTGATAAACTGATAGAACATAATAGACAACAAGTCTAACTGCAGCGGAACGAACATTCCATTAGAAGAGTCAAGTAGAGCATAATATCTACTATCTTCTATGATTTAAAAATTCATCATCAATATTTTATCCTTGTAACCCAGCTCAAAAAATAATCCACATCATCGAATTATCCATGCACAACGGGCCAAGGATATTCGTTAGTATCACATCTGTGAATCATTCATGCACTACGGGCCAAGGATATTCGTTATTATCACCAGTGGTCATGATCATGCCAATAACTATCCATCAATGCACTACGGGCCAATGACGACCTTTACCATATCATTTGTAACACTATAGGTCATGATTATACCGATACATAATTTATGGTCATAATCATACCAATCAACAGTCCATCTATGCACTACGGACCAAAGATGACTTTTATCACAATATAAGCATGAGGATGATGACAATGATACAAGCATCAATCAAACAAAATCAAGGATAAATATTAAAGATTTTTAATTTATCCAGAGTTTAAAAATATCCAAATTGTCAACATGATAAATGCTTTGTGGAGTAAAATTCAAAAATAATATTCATGTACAAAAAGAATTTGAACAAAAAAGAAATTAATTTTTATCATGAATAGTAACCCGGGTGAATAGTACCTGAGTGAATAGTACCCCGTGAATAGTACTTCAGGAATAGTACCCCGGCATTAAAAGATTAAAAATTATCAAGAGTGTTCAGAATAATATTTTTGTAAAAAGATACTAGATGAAGCGCAAATTTTAAGGATATTCTACTAATTTCAATGAGTATAGAAGCAATACTATCAACATGAGTGTAGAATTAGGAATACGAAACGAAATAATATTACTTACATACTACATAGTATGAAAGAAAATATTATTTCTTACGAGTATTGAACAAAAATAATATCCCTTACCTTAAAGGGAAAGTACTTCTAACTGGTAGGGCGGGGATATTTTTGAAGAAAACTAGCACTGTTTTCTACACTCAAAGCTTCTTTAAACTCTAAAGAAATACACTCAATATTATAGAAGAAGAATTCTCTGATTCTTGTTTGATTTTCAATTCTAAACTAAGCATCCTATTTAATTATAAGAGAATGTCAGGATACTATTTAAGAAAAAAATATCACGGACGCTAGTGAAAAGAATCACGGGCGAATTTCGTTCGGCTGAAAAAAAATCTGATTTTCACTTTATATATATATATATATATATATATATATATATATATATATATATATATATATGTCAACATGATAAATGCTTTGTGGAGTAAAATTCAAAAATAATATTCATGTATCAAAAAGAATTTGAACAAAAAAGAAATTAATTTTTATCATGAATAGTACCCCGGGTGAATAGTACCTGAGTGAATAGTACCCCGTGAATAGTACTTCAGGAATAGTACCCCGACATTAAAAGATTAAAAATTATCAAGAGTGTTCAGAATAATATTTTTGTGAAAAGATACTAGATGAAGCGCAAATTTTAAGGATATTCTACTAATTTCAATGAGTATAGAAACAATACTTATCAACATGAGTGTAGAATTAGGAATACGAAACGAAATAATATTACTTACATACTACAGAGTATGAAAGAAAATATTATTTCTTACGAGTATTGAACAAAAATAATATCCCTTACCTTAAAGGGAAAGTACTTCTAACTGGTAGGGCGGGGATATTTTTGAAGAAAACTAGCACTGTTTTCTACACTCAAAGCTTCTTTAAACTCTAAAGAAATACGCTCAATATTATAGAAGAAGAATTCTCTGATTCTTGTTTGATTTTCAATTCTAAACTAAGCATCCTATTTAATTATAAGAGAATGTCAGGATACTATTTAAGAAAAAAATATCACGGACGCTAGTGAAAAGAATCACGGGCGAATTTCGTTCGGCTGAAAAAAAATTTGATTTTCACTTATATATATATATATATATATATATATATATATATATATATATATATATATATATATATATATGTCAACATGATAAATGTTTTGTGGAGTAAAATTCAAAAATAATATTCATGTATCAAAAAGAATTTGAACAAAAAAGAAATTAATTTTTATCATGAATAGTACCCCGGGTGAATAGTACCTGAGTGAATAGTACCCCGTGAATAGTACTTCAGGAATAGTACCCCGGCATTAAAAGATTAAAAATTATCAAGAGTGTTCAGAATAATATTTTTATGAAAAGATACTAGATGAAGCGCAAATTTTAAGGATATTCTACTAATTTCAATGAGTATAGAAGCAATACTTATCAACATGAGTGTAGAATTAGGAATACGAAACGAAATAATATTACTTACATACTACAGAGTATGAAAGAAAATATTATTTCTTACGAGTATTGAACAAAAATAATATCCCTTACCTTAAAGGGAAAGTACTTTTAACTGGTAGGGCGGGGATATTTTTGAAGAAAACTAGCACTGTTTTCTACACTCAAAGCTTCTTTAAACTCTAAAGAAATACGCTCAATATTATAGAAGAAGAATTCTCTGATTCTTGTTTGATTTTCAATTCTAAACTAAGCATCCTATTTAATTATAAGAGAATGTCAGGATACTATTTAAGAAAAAAAATATCACGGACGCTAGTGAAAAGAATCACGGGCGAATTTCGTTCGGCTGAAAAAAAATTGATTTTCACTTTATATATATATATATATATATATATATAGGGAAAAAATACTTTTACCCCACTGTGGTTGTAGTGTTTTAAGCACTTAGCCACTGTGCTTTTAAAATATTCAATTAGCCCAATTCACTTTTTAAAAACGTTCAATCAAGCAATTTCGTCTAATTTTGCTCACGGACGTCAAATAATTACACACGTGGCATTGAAAAAAAAAAAATCAAAAAATCATTATTTTCTGATGTGGCAAAAAATGATTAAAATAATAATTAAATTAAAATTAAAATGATTTTTCTATTATCCTTCCCCTTTATTTTTTTTTTGCCTGTTTCATTTTTCCTTCCCTTTTGATCTCTCTGTTTCACTACAGTGGAAGTATTTCCTTTCTTCTCCACCCGCCACCGACTATCCTCCACCACCATTCCAACAACACCACTATTTTCTTACTCTTGTTTCTAAACCCGTCTTTGATTGTCCTTCGCTGACCAGATCCAAAGAAGAACTTAATCATTTAAAAATAATTTTAGGATTATTGAATCTCTATAGTTGGGCAAGATTGAGACCTTTCATTTTTATATTGTTCTTCCATGTTTCTCTCTCGAAGAAGCAGAAAACTCTCTATCTAAACCTTTGAGTTCTTGAAGTGTCTTTCATCATGGTCCCATAGACATCTCATCACCTATCACCAATAATTTCTCTCTCCTCTGCTTATAGACCAAAATCAAAGTTGAGCTTTGTAATTGTAAAAGTAATTTCATGAGTTTTTTCAGAAATAGTGAAATCAAGTTTTGGAGGATATATTCATGGGAATTTGAAATCAACTTTTGATTTTTGTTGAAGAATTCAATGTAATTACATAGGTACGTTTTAGGCAGATTTTTGAAGGTTTATTTTTATCTCTCTAAATTAGGTATTATGCGACTTTGGTGGAACGACTTTTATACTAACAATCTCTGTTGTTGTTATTATCACTAAGGATTGTTGTGCAAAAAGCTCTTCTCCAATCAGTCTCCATACTACAATTAGAATTCGGAGAAGATATAAACTTTTTCCTAAAAGGAACACAGATCCGCATTTGTTCAGACCCAGATCTGCTTGATTTTTTACTTTCTTTTCTGAAATGAATACATGTTGTAATAGATCTCATTGATACAAAAATTTTGATACACAAAATTTGATGTTATCCTCGATCTGTACTTTCTCTCTCTTATCTTATCATTTCCTCTTCGATCTGTTTGATTGAAAAATTAGGGTTTTTAAATTTTAATTGCTGAATTTATGTGCAGTAAATCAAAGCTTTATAGATTCGATAAAGATGGAAATCAGTGGTAGGAGAGAGGCGCTGGTACAGTGAAGCTTTTGAAGCATAAGGAAACTGGAAAAAAGCATAAGCATAAGCATAAATTATTTTTAATTTTTGTACAAATTAATATAATGTTGTAATAGATCTCATTGATACAAAAATTTTGATATATTATTTGTATTATTTGGAATTATTTTTTCAAATAAAAATAATTATTAAAAGAAAGGAAAAGATAAAAAGAAAAGAAAAAATTATAAAAAATGAATTAAAATATTTATTTTAATTTATTATTATTTTAATTATTTTTTTTTACCACATAATGATTTTATTATTTTATTTTTTTGTTTGAGAAGAAAAAATTATAAAGAAAATCCATTAAAAAATGCCACGTAATTAATGATTTTTATTTTTATTTTTGTAGAAATTAATATAATGTTGTAATAGATTTCATTGATATAAAAATTTTGATATATTATTTGTATTATTTGGAATTATTTTTTAAAATAAAAATAATTATTAAAAGAAAGGGAAAGATAAAAAGAAAAGGAAAAATTATAAAAATGAATTAAAATATTTATTTTAATTAAAAAAATGAATTATTTTTATTTTTAAAAATTTATAAGTATTTTAAAACATAAAAGTATTTTTATTTTTATTTTTAAAATAAAACATACATATTATAAATATTATAATATTACTTTTTATTAATATTATACACATTATAAATATTTAGGTAAAAAAAAAAGAAAGAAACTAAAACATAAAAATATTTTTAAAACCACAGTGGGCCAATTGCATATTTTTAAAGTGTAGTGGCTCAATAGTATTAGGAATTTGGCTGACTGGCTTGCCACGTAGGAAATAACTTTTTTTTTCAAAAGTCACGTAGGAAAATTGGCCCAATGTTTTGACGTCCGTCCAAGAAATTGGACGGAATGGTTTGATTGAAATTTTTAAAAAGTACAGTGGGTTAATTGAATATTTTAAAAATACAGTGGCTAATTGCTTAAAACACTACAACCACAGTGGGATAAATGTATTTTTTCCCTACATATATATATATATATATATATATATATATATATACACACACACACACACACACACACACACACACACACACTAACATACTTTATAACAAAACTGAGATAACTTTTTACCGATGATTTTGAAAACTGAGTAAGTGAGGGTCTATATAATAAGCTAAATTTATAACAAATACTTCATAAAAATCCCTTCTATTTATCTCAATTCACTTGACTTCACCAAACACATTTTTAATAACATTCATCATTAATATTATAATTCACAATATTAACAACTAGATCATTCCCAGGAAAGAGGGGGTTTTTCTATAAGGATTTTAATTTATTGGCGCGCAATTAGGTGACCAAACCTTTTTTTCTCGACAGAACTTTCTAGACATTGTCAATAATAAAAATAATAATATGCATAACTTTGTTGTCTCAATTATTGATTTAATAATATAAAATATTATGACAATAATTGAATCAATAATGTGAGATGTTATGCAACATTACTGTGGCAATAATTGAAATAAACTGAGTGACTTCTCAAGTAAGCATTAATAATCAAAGATATTTTACAATACCGTGTGTTACTGTGCAACCACGCGTACAACTGTACTTTTATCACCGAGTATTTCAACAGTTAACAGTAAAACTTTCGCAGTTATTTTTATAAAAAGATATTTCTGTCATTTTCTAACTCCGATAGTAATTTCGTTGTGGGGTCCACCAATGATTGTGCCGTCGTACGAATATTCCCTGATAAAACGAATATTTTTCGACCAAACGAATATTTTATGACAACTTGCTTACTTTGTAAAATTTGTAAATATTACCCACAACTATAACATTATAACAAAACCACACCTTAATACTCAAAATGATATTTAAAGAAAAAAAAATTAATCTTTATTCATAAAAGTTGGAGTCTTACAACCTCCCCTTCTTATAAAATTTCGTCCTCGAAATTGGTGTACATACCTGGTATGTCGAAGAGGTGAGGATACCTTGATTTTATTTCAGAATCTACCGCTTTATTCAGTGAAAATGAAGCAATCGTAACCACAACAAGGAATTGCTTCCCTAAACTCGAATCTCCTCCATCACGGTTGTCACAGCTTTTGAATATCTTATTGGATTGGAAAATTCAAAAGAAATAAAAATTAGGGCTAGAACATGAAGGACATCGAAAGGAAGGGAGACACGGAGAGGCCGAAGACGGAGGCGCAATTTGGGGTTTTGGGTTAGGGCAGGCAAAGAGTGAGACGCAATTTGGGTTTTGGCTTTGGGTTATGGCAGACTGCAAAGAGCAAGTACATAACTTCTAATTAAATTAGAGACTCTGTTTCAAAAAAGAGTTTGATTTTAACTTATAAAAACAATTAATATTGTAAACTCTTTAAAAAACAATATTGTAAATAAAACTATTTTTTCAAAAATTTAAAAAGATTTAAATTTAAATCTTAGGATATCATAAATTAATTAATAACAAACTGAAATATATATATATATATATATATATATATATATATATATATATATATATATATATATATATATAACTCTTTTGTGGAACAAAAAAGTAATAAGTTACACATTTTTGATTTGTTCCACAAAAGAGCCCCAATTATTATAATTTTATTATTGTCAATTTACAATATTTTAAAATTTAAATTATTGTAAATTAATATTTTGATTAATAAAACATTTAATATTATAAATCATTAAAAAAGTATTATTAAGAATAAAATTCTCTTTCAAAAAACTAATTATATTACAATTTGAGTTGTAGGATACCATAAATTAACTAAGAATAAACTCAAACTTATCTCCTTTTGCAGAATAGATGAGTAATTTTTTAGCATTTGTGGTCTATTCCACAGAAGAGCCTTATCTTTTTTATTAAAAAAATATATTTCATGGCCAATGTATGAAATTTTAAAGTTTAAATTATTGTAAATTTATTTACTTCTCTTAAAGAAATAGTCGATATTGTAAGTTACTTATAAAGTATTATTAAAAATAAACTTGTTACTATAAAAAATTAAATGTATTTATATTCACCACAAATTAGTAATTTTTTAGCATTTATGATCTATTCCACAAAAGAGACTTATTTTTTCCCATTTTTTCAGGTCAATGTATGAAATTTTAAAGTTTAAATTATTGTAAATTTATTTACTTTGATTAAAGAAATAGTTAATATTGTAAGTTACTTAAAAAGTATTATTAAAAATAAACGTGTTATTATAAAAAATTAAATGTATTTATATTACGATTTATATTCCCCACAATTAATTTTAAAAAATTTATTTAGAACAAAATAGTGACCAAATTTATCTCTCACAAAAAATCTCCGAACATTAAAATATAGTGAGCAATAATTCCTTCATTAATAGTCTTTTTTCTAGCAAATTTTAATCATAAATTGGCGCCAAATATCCTTCTACTACCTCAATTTTGCGAAAGAAAAAATTTAAATTGTGAAGGATATTTCTTTTGCTAATAACTATATTATAACTACATTTATTTCCTTCAAAATTCCTTCGCTAGAAAACTCCTCATGTGAAGGAATGAATTTTTTCACAAAATTTCCTTCACTACATCCATAATTTGTTGTAGTGAGTTTTGATAAATTGGCAAATGGTGGGTCCATGAAATAATAAGTCAAACTTACAACAAACGCATCATGCTAAACCCCTCTATTTATAACATAAATTGGTGAAATATCTACCACACATTACTTATTATAATTATCATTAATCAACAACTTTTATTCTTCAATAATTATTCACAATTAATATTACAGAGTCAGAATATTGACAACCAAATCATTTCCAGAAAAGAGGGGGCATTCCGTATAAATGGCGCGCAATTAAATAACCCATTTTCTCGACAAGATTTCTAGATATTGTTAATAATGCTAACTGGTTTAATAATTTCATATCAAATAATATGAGTTACAATGTCGTATCAATTATTGATTTAATAATATAAAATACTATGCAGATGTACTGTAACAATTATTGAATCAATAATATGAGATATTATACAGTAACTACTGTTGCAATTATTGAATTAATAATATGAAACACTGTGTGACTACTTCTGTAGCAATTATGGAATCAATGATATAAAATACTGCGGTTGTTACTATAACAATTGTTGAATGAAATACTGAGTAGCTTCTGCTGTAGCAATTATTGAATCAATAACCAGAGATACTGTGCAATACCGTGTGTTACAGTGAAATACCGCGTACTACTGTGAAGTGTTGCGTGTTACTGTTCTTTTACTACCGGGTATTTTAATAGTTAACAGTAAAAAGTTTGTCGCCAATTTTAAAAAAAGGTTATTACTGTCACTTTTTATATCTGACAATTATTTCATTGTGGGGCCTACCAATGATTGGATATTTCGGCGCCGTCGTACGAATATTCTCCGACAAAAAGAATATTCTTTGACAAAATGAATATTTCGCGATAGACTGTTTACTTTGTATTATTTGCACATATCATCCATAACTATAACATTTATTAAATCAACACCTTACTATTTAGAATAACATTAAAAAAATTAAATCTTATTCATAAAAAGTTGGGGTTGTTGGCAATTAAATTATCACCCTTGCTTGGAATTAAATGTTTTCAGCGAAACCTGATCGTATAGAAGGGTTTGGCAAGGACAAATGAAAGGGGAAGTTGAATGAATAATTGAAGTATGATATCTGTAATAGTTAGATGTTTTGTAATATTATCTTATTATCATGTAATGAAGTTTTTAAAGGTATGTGAACCTAGGATTGACAAGTTAGACATATTGTAAAAGTTAGTAATTACTTTTATCACAATATTAGTTTGTTGAATGGATCTCATTGGGCTATGCTTTTAGGCTTCTCATTGGGCTTACAATATCTTAAAATGCATCTTAGTTTGGGCCTCAACTAACATGCACAAAACTTCTTAATTCCTCTCTTGTGCTCTTTAAATTGACATAACACTTGGGCTTGTAAACTTGTTTAATTGCTTACATGCTAATAAATATATAACCCACATATATTTATCAATTCATATCATTTGCACAAAATAATTTCCAATAAAATTTCATTACATTAAATAAATATTCATAAACCTAATTACAAGGTTACATACTATACCCAATTGTTACAACAACTAGTTGCCTAATGCATTAATTAGCTATATTTTATGACTCACCAACACTAACATACATAATCATAAACCTAAACATGCATAAATTCATGAATTCTAACATAAGAATCTATGAACGAAAATAAAATATTCAACGACGATCTTGTTTACCGCTTGGAATGCTAGCTTTACAACTTCGATCATACTTAACTTGGCTTTTTCATTCATTCTCTCAACTAACAAGTATTCTCACATATGATTCTCATTCTTCTCTTGCTCTAACTTTCTGAATTGGTGAGGATTAATAAAGGATGAGGGTTTCAATTTATAGACCACCAAAGCCTTGAAAAATATCCTACGTACCAAACTTAGCCTCCAAGTTTTGCTCAACCAATACAAATCAACCAAGTGCCTTGGAGTTAGGTGACACCAAACAGGTATACATGGCCAAACACCTACCCCCCCCCCTTGTGAGTCACCATGTGAGCCATCATGGTTAGTCACAAGCTTAGTCACCAATAAATTTGAAATGCTAACATTCGTTAACCCTAATTAGTTTTGTTTAACTTAAAAGATTCAGAATATTACAGATTCAATAATAGAAGACGAAACCCTAGATTTCACGACTTGATCTTAGGAGTCGACCCCTAAGGTTACTTACATTTCTCGACTTGACTCTAGGAGACAATATCCTAGATTTTATAAATCATATATGCACATCACACACACACACACACACACACACTTCACATTTCTCAAGGCATTTCATTTTAAGGAAAACATTAGGAAAGCGATAATCGTGTCTTCACGGAAGTCGGGAGGTGCTTAACCCCTTTCCCTCGCTTAAGCAAACTCCTAAACTCTATGAATCTCGGTTACGGATCAATTTCTTAGAGTCACATAATGGGTTTATCTCGATTATTAAAAACTAAAAATCCAAATGAGTTAGTACATCCATTTAAATCTTTACTAACTGATGAATCTGTCTAATTGACCATAATTAAAATCAAAATTTCAAACCCGTCGACATTTATGTCAGTTTTTTCTAAATTCACTCTTAGAATTAATAAATTTCAATTAAAACAAAAATAATAAAAAGAGAGGAAAAAAATTTGGCGTCGACAATGATAAAAAAAAGTAAAAGGTATAAATATACTACTAATTAAAATCTTGTTATTTTATAATCATCAGTAATCAATATAATGACAATTTTACCTTTTTTTGTATAAAAAATTATGGTCTAAATATAGATTAATACCCTGAACTTTAAGTTTTATTTCATAATCATTAATAATCAATATAATTAATTTTTTTATACCAAAAATGGTAAAATTGTCATTAAATTTACTTTAACAAATTAATAATGATCTTATATTTACCCTTTTTGGTACAAAAAAATTAATTAAATAAATGTTAAAATGAGACTCAATATTACATATATGTATATTTTAGTCACATGCCACTGTCATGTCATCAATTTTCTGGTGTGACACTGTTAACGCCAAGTTTCGTCTGCGCGTCCAATCACAAAATCCACGCGCTGAAACCTGCACAATAACAGATCACACAGAAGCTTGACGGCCGTGCCGCCGGGGGATAGCTCCGGTGTGAGAATAAGTACAGGCCGTTCACAAGGTTTAACAATGGAGGTTATGTGTTTAGTGCTCAAAGTAGGTCTTACCCGTTAATTGTAACCTTGACCTTGTATTTATAGAGCTCCCACCACCTTGGTATCCTCCTCCGAATTAGCATAAGACTCCTAAATATGTTAGCTACCATATTTGGGTCCAACATAATCTCCTTAAAAGGTGCAAGTGGAATCCCTTTCCACCACTACCTTTGGAATTGTCTTGTTAGCGTATGATTAGGGTTAATACCCTTAATCACGTAAACTCCTTATCACTCCAACTCTGCATGCGGGCTGCTCAAACTTTTAGGCCCAACCTATCAGCCAGACAAAAGCCAGACAAAAGCACCGGTCTGGGCCCTGTCCCAAAAGACGCGAAGGCCCGACCCCGACCTCCATGGTCACAACCGGGTCCCGGCCTATTGGACTCGGGTACCCGACCCCATCCTCCTCTATGCTACCGAACACATGAGCCCGACCTCCTTTGACCCGGCCCAAGCCTTCAGCCCAAAAGAGGGTCGGTAAAACACTCCCGAACATTGCCCCCCAGTCTCTTGTTATAAGATATTTATGACATGAGACTTGAAAGGACAAGAACTTGGGTAGTCGCGCCATAATGATGAGTTGTCTCGGGAACCCAAGCGATTTCTTCACGAAAAACGAGCTGGTACACGCTTTTTCATAACTGGGCTCCATCTACCATAAATAGCCGCCATTGGAAACAGTGCCGAATGTGCTATATAAGTCCCCCAACAACCGTCACTATCACTTTTTCGAGCCATCTACATTTTGAAAATTTTCTCTAAAGTTTTTCCGGCAAGGGCGATTTCCGGCGAGATACTCATTTCTCCAGATTTCTTCAATCAGTGCCATTTCCCCTCTAACCTATTGTCTTGTACATTTCCTCCTTTTAAACCACCACAAATGGCTGATTCCAGCGATCCTCGTCCCACAACAGTTACAGCAGCCGGCACTCCCACTCTTACTTCCGGCGACCTTCTCCAGGTCGAGCTGGAAGCTGCTCCGGTTGAAGTCTCCGTGGAGAATGCCGAAACCCGAATTCGCCAACTCTACGCTTCGGAAACCGACTACGCTGTCATCAACACCAAATCTTCCATCACCCCCTCTCAACTGTCGGACATCCAAACCCTATTTAACATCCCCAAAGAATATAAGCTTCGGGTTTCCGAGGCCAGCGAGAGGATGTACCACCGACCCGGGGGCGATTGGGTAGCCGTCCACCTGTATGCCCTAAGGTACGGGGTTCGGTTCCCACTTCACGAATTCATCTCTTCCTTCCTCTGCCTGGTAGGGATCGGGTTCTCCCAGCTGGCTCCCAACTCCTACATCCAGTTGATCAGCTTCATCGCCTTCTGCCAGGAGGCTGGCATCACCCCCGGGCTGGACTTCTTCTTCGTCCTGTTCTCGGTTGGTCGGTCAAAAGAGCCATGCCTACGCCATCTGAACCGTGTTCCTGGACGGGACACCTTCGTGAAGACCCCGTCCAGTAACAAGGGGTGGCATTCACAATGGTTCTTCATGAGGGGAACCGAGATATTGACGTATGCCGGGTTTCAAACCTCTCAGAAACATCCTCGTCATACGTTCCTCATTCTCCACCAAATGAGGTGCAAACCTGGACAACTCTGCAAACTTTGCCTCGTACTGAGATACCGTCATATTATTCTGCTCTAGTCTAATAAACTCTACCTCCTTCATATGACGAATACTTTCAGGAAAGTACTTGTCATTGAACAGTTTTTGAAATGTCTCCCAAGACATGCTGAGTGTGGTTGGATGGGTACGCTTCACAGACTCCCACCAGTAATCTGCCTCGCCACGGAACATAAAGGTGGCGAATGGAACCTTCTGTTCCTCCGTGCATCCCAAGACATCGAATATCTTGGTAATTTGCTTGACCCACGTTTCCGCCATGATCGGATCCGGCTTTCCCTTAAATTCTGGTGGTCCCAATTCTTTGAACTGTTTGGCTGTGACAAACCGTGAATTGCTATCATTTCCTCCTGTATTTTGAACACGAGTCTCCCTTGTCTGGTTTTGCATGAATTGCAAAAAACTTCTAAACATTCCATCGTTCATCATCTGCTCATTGGTGTTGTTCACAGGAGGAACATTGCCAGCCTGTTGCACGTTCTCCTCGTTGGTAAGCACCGGTGTCTCCACGGTCTCATTTACTCCACTATTAACATTCTCAGTCGACATTCTCAAATACTGCCATAAAACAAGGGTTAATTAAATAAATTAACAAATCACATAATACCCCTATATTATGACTGACCAATAAATAAGCTTAGGTAGGACACACTAGCGAATGATTCGTCTCTCCCCTCCTAGTTCTATTCCCCGATCTCCGCCAGAGATCATATCCCTAAGCTCTGATACCAACTGTGACGCCCCCAAAATAGGTATACAACACCCATTCTGAGTCGCCAAAATACATGGTACAGAAACAACTACATCTTTATTATTACAACACAAGAACTGTGAGTTTAAATACAAATATTGTCATTTAGACAATATCCACACTCAAATAAGCCCTCATTACAATTATTGATACATTATTTCACAAAAATAGTGAGGACTACTAAAGTAACTTCTAGAACCATCATTCCATACCCCGACTAGTACTCGCTACATTCTCGCCTCCTGAGAAAAATGGAACAAAAAGGAAAAGGGTGAGCTCAACTAGCCCAGTAAACAACATTATGACTAAGATAATATAGAACAAATTATCGTTAGTCTTCAACAGGGAAAAATCTAATAGAATACAATAGACAACAAGTTTTAAATCAATAACTGCAGCGGAAACAGCAAACCATTAGAAGAGTCAAGTAGAGAATGAGTTCTACTATCTTCTAAGATTTAAAAGTCCATCATCAATATTTTATCCCTGTAACAACAATCAATAACCATCTTTAATCAAATATTCATCTTTGCACTACAGGCCAAAGATATTCATTTGTATCACCAGTCGGTCATGTTCATCTCAACACCTGTTCATCTTTGCACTACGGGCCAAAGATATTCATCAGTTAATCATTCATCTTTGCACTACGGCCAAAGATATTCAGTAATATCATCATTTAGGACTGAGGATGATGAAAAATATATTAAAGAAAACGAATCCAGTGAAACAAAATAACAAATATTAAGGATTCGTATTTCGATTTATTCATGTCCAAAAGTACCTTATAATTATTCATAGTGAAGTAGAATTCAAGAATGATCAAAACATGGATACAATCAAAGCTAGTACCCAGAATAGATATTTTGGACGAAAAGAAGAAAATTTTATTTTTCGATGAATAGTAACTCGTGAATAGTAACTCGTGAATAGTAACTCATGAATAGTAACCCCGACGTGAAAAGTTCAAATTTGATAAAAATTTCCAACCAATATTTCGGCATAATGATATTGAAGAAATAATATCATTTTTGAATAAAATAACATCCCTTACCTCGTACAGACAGTACTTCTGGTCGGAATACCGGTATAAGGCTGAAAGACACTTGCTCTGATGAATAGAAACTCTCAAAGTATCTAAATACTCACAAAATACACTCAATAATCTAGAGAGAGAAAGAGAGAAAACTTGTTTCTGGTGTGATTTTCAATTCTAACTTAGCTCTCTATTTATAGGAAAATGTTAGCACGCCGAAGCAGACTTAACCTGCAACCTGATGGCTTTACCTGCTACTATTCCCACCCACCACATTTGAATAAAAATCTCAGCACATTTCTTCACCAACCAAGAGTGGGGCCCACCAATTCTAGAATTTTCTACCAAAATGATTAACTCCAAAAATTCAACAATTTCTGAACCAGTCATCTCGTAAAATTCATAATAAATCATACGTTCATTTTTAACGGTTCAAAATTTGTGGACATATACTCAACTTATATATGTATAACATATCCAAAAATTACCACGATCCAACGGTCGGATTAAAAATTATAACTCCCGCAAAATATCTCAAAAACCCTGATTTTTAATACCTCCATTCCGACAAAAATACTGATAAAAATCTCAACATTAACTCCTTCATTTTTAACCACAAAAATATATCCCTCATTTATATCCACAAAAATAAATATTTTCTTATCATATGAATCAATAATTAATTATTTACAAATAATATTACAGAATCACATTTATGACAACCAGGCCGTTCCCAGGAAAGAGGGGGCTTTCCAATAAGGATTTCTCCTTACTGGCGCGCAATTAGATGACCAAACCTCTCCTTAGACAGAACTTTCTAGACATTGCCAATAATGTTATCTAATAATATTATTCAAATAATATGAATTATTGATCTGATAATGGGAAATACTGTGTAGTGACAATTATTGAAACAACAGTAATATAAAATATCAACGCAGCAATTATTGAATCAATAAAATAAAATACTGAACAGTAATTACTGTAACCATTATTGAGTAGTGCCTTCTTACGTAAGAATCAATAATTGGTGCAATACAGTGTGCTACTGTGTAACAACGCGTATTACTGTGTTTTAACCACCGGGTATTCCAACAGTATTAACGGTAACAACTACGCCGTTATTAATAAAAAACATATACTTGTCGTTTTCTTCATCCAATCGCTTTCCGTTATGGGGCCCACAAAAGACTGCGCCGTCGTACGAATATTCCCCGACAGGAAGAATATTCCACGACCAAACGAATATTCCCCGACAACAATGAATATTTTATAACCACTTGCTTATTTAAAATATTTACGCATTTTACCCATAACTAACCTCATTAATCAATTTAACACTTACTATTTCAAAATAATAAATAGAGGGAATTTAAATTTCATTTATTAATAATTTGGGGTCTTACAACCTCCCCTCCTTATGAAATTTCGTCCTCGAAATTGACGTACGTACCTGGTGTTTCGAAAAGATGAGGATACCTCGCTTTCATTTCCGTTTCCAACTCCCAGGTCATTTCCTCAATAGCATGGTTTCTCCACAAAACTTTAACTTGTGGTATGACCTTCGTGCGTAGGACATGCTCCTTTCTATCCAAGATCTTGACAGGTACCTCTTCGTACGTTAAGTCTTCAGCTATCTCGTCCGGTTCTAACTCAATAACGTGGTCTGGGTCTTTCACATATTTACGTAACACAGATATATGAAAAACATTATGAACACGAGACATACTTGGAGGTAACGCAAGTCTATAGGCCACATTTCCTACTCGGTCAAGAATCTGAAATGGACCAATAAATCGTGGATTGAGCTTTCCTCTCTTCCCAAATCTTGTAACTCCTTTCCATGGAGCCACACGCAACAATACATGATCCCCAATGTCAAATTCCACGTCCTTCCGATGAAGATCCGCATAACTCTTTTGTCGATCCTGTGCCGTTTGTATACGTTGTCGAATCGTTTGGATCTTCTCTGTAGTCATGCGTACCAACTCTGGTCCCAACAATGTTGCTTCACCCACCTCGTCCCAGCATACTGGAGAGCGACACTTTCGTCCATATAATGCTTCAAATGGGGCCACACCTATACTTGCCTGATAACTGTTATTGTAAGAGAATTCCACCAATGGTAGGTACTTATCCCAACTCCCTTTGAAATCTAGGACACAAAGTCTTAATAGATCTTCAAGAGTTTGAATAGTCCTCTCTGATTGTCCGTCCGTTTGAGGATGGTATGCCGAACTAAATCGTAAATCTGTGCCCATAGCTTTTTGCAAGCTAACCCAAAATCTTGAAGTGAATCTTGGGTCACGATCCGAAACTATGGATACTGGCATGCCATGCAGTCTCACAATCTCATCTACGTATATACGAGCAAGACGTTCAAGGGAATAAGTCTCCCGTATCGGCAAGAAATGAGCAGACTTGGTTAATCTATCAACAATAACCCAAATAGCATTTATGCCTTGAGAAACCGTGGGAAGACCCGTAACGAAATCCATGGTAATGTGTTCCCACTTCCATTTCGGAATCTCAAGTGGTTGCAATGGACCCTTTGGTACTTGATGTTCTGCCTTTACACGTTGACAAGTTAAACACCTCGAGATAAACTTTGCAATCTCTCTCTTCATATTATTCCACCAAAATGTATGTCGTAGATCACGATACATTTTGGTACTTCCAGGATGGATTGCAAATGGTGTATTGTGTGCTTCCATCATGATCTTGTACTTCAAATCAGAATTGTTAGGAACACAGAGTCTAGAGTGAACTCGAAGTATTCCTTCTTCATCGATTCTTGCTTCTGGAATAGAACCTTCTTGCACTTTCTTCTTCATACGCATCAGCTCTATGTCCGTAGCTTGAGCAGCTTTAACTTTATCGATTAAAGTCGGTTCTACTCGTATATTTGATATCATCATGTGGGTACTTGGAGCCTTCATCTCTATCTCCATCCTTTGCAAGTCATACAAAATGGGCCTTTGTGTTAACAACATTGCACTCGTACCCGCATATGATCTTCTACTCAATGCGTCAGCTACTACGTTTGCTTTTCCAGGATGATATTGGATGGTATGATCGTAATCTTTTAACAGCTCGAGCCAACGTCGCTGCCGCATGTTGAGTTCCTTTTGGGTGAAGAAATATTTAAGGCTTTTATGATCTGTATAGATCTCCACTTTCTCCCCATACAGGTAGTGTCTCCAGATCTTCAACGCGAAAACTACTGCTGCCAACTCCAAATCATGAGTAGGATAATTCCTCTCATATTCTTTGAGTTGTCGCGAGGCATAGGCTATGACTTTCCCATGTTGCATGAGAACACATCCTAACCCTTTGCCTGAAGCATCACTGTAGATAACAAATCCATCCGAACCAGATGGTATTGTCAGAACAGGTGCCGAAATGAGTCTCCTCTTAAGCTCTTGAAAACTCTTCTCGCATTCCTCGCTCCATACGAATTTGATATCTTTCCGAGTCAGCTGAGTTAACGGGGTAGCGATTCGAGAAAACCCTTCCACGAATCTTCGATAATAACCAGCTAAGCCTAGAAAGCTACGTACTTCGGTCACCGTCTTTGGTTGCTCCCAACTTTGTATTGCTTCAATCTTCGCCGGGTCAACAGATACTCCATGTTTTGACACCACGTGCCCTAGGAAAGCTACTTCCTCAAGCCAGAACTCGCATTTCTTCAACTTGGCATATAACTTATTTTCACGCAGCCTTTGGAGTACCAGCTTCAAATGATGCTCATGATCTTCACGGCTTTTGGAATATATGAGGATGTCATCAATAAAGACAACAACGAACTGATCCAAATAATCCTTAAATACTCGGTTCATCATATCCATGAAAGCCGCAGGAGCATTAGTCAATCCAAAAGACATAACTAGGAACTCATAATGCCCGTACCGAGTTCTGAAGGCAGTCTTTGGAATATCCTCAGTTTTAACCTTCAGCTGATGATATCCAGAACGAAGATCGATCTTTGAAAAGAATTGTGCTCCTTGTAACTGGTCAAACAGGTCATCAATACGAGGTAGCGGATACCTATTCTTAATAGTGACATGGTTTAATTCCCGGTAATCAATACAAAGTCGCATACTCCCGTCTTTTTTCTTTACAAATAAAACAGGAGCACCCCAAGGAGATGTACTAGGACGAATGAAACCGATGTCCAACAACTCTTGTAGTTGGACCTTTAACTCCTGAAGTTCAATAGGAGCCATTCGATATGGGGTTTTAGAAATGGGCTTTGTACCAGGTTCAAGATCAATAAAGAATTCAATTTCTCGTTCCGGGGGTAGACCGGGAAGTTCTTCAGGAAATACGTCAGGAAAGTCAATAACAACAGGAATATTATTCAAATTTGACGTGTCTTTATTCAAATCCATAACATGGGCTAAGAAAGCTTGACATCCGTTTTTTAATAAACGAATGGCTTTATGGCTTGATATAACAGTGATTGATTTTAATGGCTTAGTTGTTTGAATTCGTACAACAGGTTGGTTAGGAATATGAAAACTAACAACCTTACGAAAACAATCAATTTTGGCATGATGAGTAGTTAGCCAATCAATCCCTAAAATCACATCAAAAGCAAGTATCTTTAAAGAGATAAGGTCAACAGGTAAGGTGATGGTACCAACTTGGATCACACAAGATTTATAAACAGTGGATGTGATGAAAGTTTCTCCTAACGGAGTCTCCACAGATAAATCAAAGTCTAACTTCTCCGGAGTCAAGTTTAAACGTTGAGCACAAGCAGGAGAGATAAAAGAATGGGTAGAACCGGTATCTAATAAGGTATAAACTTCGCATGAATTTATGATTAGCTTACCCGTGATCACCTCGTTTGGGTTCCTCGCATGTTGACCAGTCACGACAAACGCTCTTCCAGGAACCGTTGACTTTATCTTTTCTGGGACAGCTTTTTGAGTCACCATCCCCGCTGGACTTGGTTTTGCTACAGTGCAATCTCGAGCGATATGTCCTTCCTTTCCACAATTATAACATACCTTAAACTGTTGTGGGCAGTTTGGGCTGATATGTCCTTCTTTTCCGCACTTATAGCATATAACCGGTGGTCGTTCTCCTCCCTTGGAACCAATTGCTGTTGGTGCTGACGTCTTCGTATTGTCATTGTTGAATCTCCTCTTTTTAAAATCTCCTCCCGACTCGCTTCTTTATTTTCATAGCCACGATTACCACCAGAGTGGTTGCCGTTCTTGTCTGTATTTTTCTTTCTCCGCTGGTTATCATTGTTCTGATGACTGCTGTCACCGATATGATCCTGGTTGTGATCCCTCAGTTGACCGTACTCGTTATCTCGCTCTAATAATTGAGCCCTGTTGACAACATCTGAATAGAGAGAAAATTTATGAGAAATGAGATATTGACGTATGCCGGGTTTCAAACCTCTCAGAAACATCCTCGTCATACGTTCCTCATTCTCCACCAAATGAGGTGCAAACCTGGACAACTCTGCAAACTTTGCCTCGTACTGAGATACCGTCATATTATTCTGCTCTAGTCTAATAAACTCTACCTCCTTCATATGACGAATACTTTCAGGAAAGTACTTGTCATTGAACAGTTTTTGAAATGTCTCCCAAGACATGCTGAGTGCGGTTGGATGGGTACGCTTCACAGACTCCCACCAGTAATCTGCCTCGCCACGGAACATAAAGGTGGCGAATGGAACCTTCTGTTCCTCCGTGCATCCCAAGACATCGAATATCTTGGTAATTTGCTTGACCCACGTTTCCGCCATGATCGGATCCGGCTTTCCCTTAAATTCTGGTGGTCCCAATTCTTTGAACTGTTTGGCTGTGACAAACCGTGAATTGCTATCATTTCCTCCTGTATTTTGAACACGAGTCTCCCTTGTCTGGTTTTGCATGAATTGCAAAAAACTTCTAAACATTCCATCGTTCATCATCTGCTCATTGGTGTTGTTCACAGGAGGAACATTGCCAGCCTGTTGCACGTTCTCCTCGTTGGTAAGCACCGGTGTCTCCACGGTCTCATTTACTCCACTATTAACATTCTCAGTCGACATTCTCAAATACTGCCATAAAACAAGGGTTAATTAAATAAATTAACAAATCACATAATACCCCTATATTATGACTGACCAATAAATAAGCTTAGGTAGGACACACTAGCGAAGGATTCGTCTCTCCCCTCCTAGTTCTATTCCCCGATCTCCGCCAGAGATCATATCCCTAAGCTCTGATACCAACTGTGACGCCCCCAAAATAGGTATACAACACCCATTCTGAGTCGCCAAAATACATGGTACAGAAACAACTACATCTTTATTATTACAACACAAGAACTGTGAGTTTAAATACAAATATTGTCATTTAGACAATATCCACACTCAAATAAGCCCTCATTACAATTATTGATACATTATTTCACAAAAATAGTGAGGACTACTAAAGTAACTTCTAGAACCATCATTCCATACCCCGACTAGTACTCGCTACATTCTCGCCTCCTGAGAAAAATGGAACAAAAAGGAAAAGGGTGAGCTCAACTAGCCCAGTAAAGAACATTATGACTAAGATAATACAGAACAAATTATCGTTAGTCTTCAACAGGGAAAAATCTAATAGAATACAATAGACAACAAGTTTTAAATCAATAACTGCAGCGAAAACAGCAAACCATTAGAAGAGTCAAGTAGAGAATGAGTTCTACTATCTTCTAAGATTTAAAAGTCCATCATCAATATTTTATCCCTGTAACAACAATCAATAACCATCTTTAATCAAATATTCATCTTTGCACTACAAGCCAAAGATATTCATTTGTATCACCAGTCGGTCATGTTCATCTCAACACCTGTTCATCTTTGCACTACGGGCCAAAGATATTCATCAGTTAATCATTCATCTTTGCACTACGGCCAAAGATATTCAGTAATATCATCATTTAGGACTGAGGATGATGAAAAATATATTAAAGAAAACGAATCCAGTGAAACAAAATAACAAATATTAAGGATTCGTATTTCGATTTATTCATGTCCAAAAGTACCTTATAATTATTCATAGTGAAGTAGAATTCAAGAATGATCAAAACATGGATACAATCAAAGCTAGTACCCAGAATAGATATTTTGGACGAAAAGAAGAAAATTTTATTTTTCGATGAATAGTAACTCGTGAATAGTAACTCGTGAATAGTAACTCATGAATAGTAACCCCGACGTGAAAAGTTCAAATTTGATAAAAATTTCCAACCAATATTTCGGCATAATGATATTGAAGAAATAATATCATTTTTGAATAAAATAACATCCCTTACCTCGTACAGACAGTACTTCTGGTCGGAATACCGGTATAAGGCTGAAAGACACTTGCTCTGATGAATAGAAACTCTCAAAGTATCTAAATACTCACAAAATACACTCAATAATCTAGAGAGAGAAAGAGAGAAAACTTGTTTCTGGTGTGATTTTCAATTCTAACTTAGCTCTCTATTTATAGGAAAATGTTAGCACGCCGAAGCAGACTTAACCTGCAACCTGATGGCTTTACCTGCTACTATTCCCACCCACCACATTTGAATAAAAATCTCAGCACATTTCTTCACCAACCAAGAGTGGGGCCCACCAATTCTAGAATTTTCTACCAAAATGATTAACTCCAAAAATTCAACAATTTCTGAACCAGTCATCTCGTAAAATTCATAATAAATCATACGTTCATTTTTAACGGTTCAAAATTTGTGGACATATACTCAACTTATATATGTATAACATATCCAAAAATTACCACGATCCAACGGTCGGATTAAAAATTATAACTCCCGCAAAATATCTCAAAAACCCTGATTTTTAATACCTCCATTCCGACAAAAATACTGATAAAAACCTCAACATTAACTCCTTCATTTTTAACCACAAAAATATATCCCTCATTTATATCCACAAAAATAAATATTTCCTTATCATATGAATCAATAATTAATTATTTACAAATAATATTACAGAATCACATTTATGACAACCAGGCCGTTCCCAGGAAAGAGGGGGCTTTCCAATAAGGATTTCTCCTTACTGGCGCGCAATTAGATGACCAAACCTCTCCTTAGACAGAACTTTCTAGACATTGCCAATAATGTTATCTAATAATATTATTCAAATAATATGAATTATTGATCTGATAATGGGAAATACTGTGTAGTGACAATTATTGAAACAACAGTAATATAAAATATCAACGCAGCAATTACTGAATCAATAAAATAAAATACTGAACAGTAATTACTGTAACCATTATTGAGTAGTGCCTTCTTACGTAAGAATCAATAATTGGTGCAATACAGTGTGCTACTGTGTAACAACGCGTATTACTGTGTTTTAACCACCGGGTATTCCAACAGTATTAATGGTAACAACTACGCCGTTATTAATAAAAAACATATACTTGTCGTTTTCTTCATCCAATCGCTTTCCGTTATGGGGCCCACAAAAGACTGCGCCGTCGTACGAATATTCCCCGACAGGAAGAATATTCCACGACCAAACGAATATTCCCCGACAACAATGAATATTTTATAACCACTTGCTTATTAAAAATATTTACGCATTTTACCCATAATTAACCTCATTAATCAATTTAACACTTACTATTTCAAAATAATAAATAGAGGGAATTTAAATTTCATTTATTAATAATTTGGGGTCTTACATATGCCCTCCTGAAGCAGACCAGCTGGGGTTTGGGGATCGTGTCCAATGAATCCTGGCTCTATGAACACGGTTGTAAGTTGTCCTATCCGAACCCGTTTTCTTATTCTCCCAATCCTTTGCTTCGTTTTTATTAATGATCCTTTTATTTTGTGTTGTAGTGACCATCTTCAAGCCTAACAATGCTGAAGTGGCTCTGTCCCCCCCTGCCGATCCTCGTCTAGCCCATCCATCTCCCTGCCGCTGATGACTCTCCTTCAAACGAGGCTGTTCTTATTACCGAAATGTCTGTCGGTTCGTCAACCGGTCCTCTTCCCGAACCATCCAAGGCTGATGCTTCCGCGAAAAGTGTGTTGCAGATGAAGGGGGCCGACAAGATGGCTTTGCTAAAGAAGTCGAAGAAGAGAGCTTCTTCTGTTCGAGCTCCCCCCAAGGCCATCGTTGCGGCCCCGCCGAAGCCTGTTCTCAAATCAACTCCCCTACCTCCGACCATAGTAACGGTGGTCGAAGATTCGGAGGATACCGAGGACCAGCTTCTGGAATCGGCCTCAAAGAAGCAACGTTTGATCGAAGGGCCCCCCCAAGCTGGGAGGTCGTTGCCCCGATCCAAGCTTCCTCCCCGAAGTCCAAAGCTAGCTCTTCCGGAGGATCACCCACTACCTGTTGGCCGAAGAGCCCAGCTGACAAATTCTCTTTCCATTTGCTTGATCAATTCAAGCTTTCCGGTGACGATGAGCGGTTCAAGAACTTCTCGTCCGAGGAATTTCTGGTTTCATATATCCGAGCGTAGACTCAGGTATTCTCCGTGACCCTTACATATTGACTTTATTTTGTTCTTTGTTCTGTTTTGTCCGACCAATGTGTCTTTGATATTTAGGCCAACGCCATTCTCGCTCGTGCCATCACTCCACTTGCTCGATCTACTAGGAGAGAGCTTCAGCTGGGGACTGATGTGAGCATTCTCGAGGGTGAGCTTCGGGCTCGGGACGCCGAGTTGAAGAAGGAAAGAGACCTTCATGCTGACACCAGAAATAAGGTGACCCGGGCTAACCGCCGAATCGCCGAACTCGAAGACCAACATTTATTACTTCAACAAGAGTTTGTCGGTCTCGATGGTCACGCCAAAAAGCTGGTACAGGATAAGGAACTTCTGGTCGAAGAGAATAGGACCTTGGTGGAGAACCTTCAGGTCATCGAGGGGAAGTTCGCGGGGGTTCATGCTCAGCTGAGTAACTTGATCCACGAGAACAACACTTTGATGGCCGAACAGGCCATCATTAAACAGGCTGCCATCAGAGAATACGAAGAATCGCCCGCCCTGACCGATAAGATTATGACCCAGTTTGCAGAGGGTGTCGAAACTTATCGGGAGAAGGCCCGAGCGAAGCTTGTTGATGCTGGTCTGGACGCCTCGATCCTTGATTCTTCTGACGAGGAGTCCGAGGCCGAAGCCGGTGCTGGTTCCCCTTAATTTTCTCTTGAACTTGTTTATTTTTTTTTCCTTTTTTTTTCTTTTTTTTTCTAAGTTTTGTAATTCAACCTGACCAGAGAGGCCGACGGTGTATGTACCCGAAGCCTATTTGATCGGGAACTATAAAACCTTTAGAATATGAATGAAGACAAAAGATTTCTAAGTAGTTATCTCGATCAGTTTAACTTTACTTTTATCGCACAGTTAGGTCATTTCTAACTGTCTGGTTAATTTATGTCTAAAGCGTACTGTCTCGGATTTGTAACTTTTATCGATCAATTATACTTGTGGCATTTTATCAGTCAGTTAAGTTCTTTCGGACTGTCTGATCGTTTTACGCTCGAAGCTTATCTGATCGGATGTGTATCTTTGTCGATCAGTTATACTTGTGGCGTTTATTGATCAGTTAAGTTCTCTCGGACCATTTGATCGTTTTATGCTCGAAGCTTATATGATCGGTAAAGCAGTGCAAGATTAGAATGAAGTACAAACGTTTCTCTCAAGAGAAGTTTTCATTTCATTGATAAATTGCATAAATTACACCATTATCGGGAAAGAATAGGCATGTATTTACTGGTAATATCTCCTAAGTCTTCCAGCATGCCATGTATTCTTTACTTCCGACCCATCCATTGCCCGAAGCCGGTAAGTCCCTGGCTTCGGTACTTCTACTATCTCATAAGGCCCCTCCCAGTTAGGCATTAAATTTCCTGTGTTCTGGGGGTTGATGCTTCTGCCTCCCGAAGCACCAAATCTCCTACCTCGAACCTTCTCAGCTTCACCTTCTGGTTATAGTGTCGGGCTGTCTTCTGTTGATAAATGGCCAACCTCAACACCGCGGCATCACGAGCTTCATCTAGCAGGTCCAGATTTACTTTCAGACCTTCATCGTTGTAGAGCTCTTTGTACTGGCTGACCCGAAGGGTGGGGGAACCGATCTCTACTGGTATGAGTGCATCGGTTCCATAGGCTAGTCGGAAAGGTGAGTCTCCAGTGGTTGTCCTCGGGGTTGTTCGATATGCCCACAAAATACTGAATAGTTCTTCGGGCCATCGACCTTTCAACTCATCAAGTCTTCTTTTTATCCCGTTGAGTAGGGTTCGATTTGTCACTTCTACCTGACCGTTTGACTGAGGGTGAGCAACCGAAGTCTTCCGGTGTTGAATTCCTAACTATTTCAGGAAGCTTTCAAACTTTGACCCCACGAACTGTCTACCGTTATCCAAGACCACTGCCATCGAAATGCCGAACCGATAAACTACTCCTTCTTTCAAAAATTTAAGGCATTCCTGTTCGGTGATCTTCTGCAGTGGTTTGGCTTCGACCCACTTTGTCATGTAATCGATAGCCACTATTATAAAGCTGACTTGTCCCTTGATTGCTGTTCGGGGTTGATACTCTAGCGCAAACTGTGTTAGCTCCATTGCCCATGCCGCTAGCCTTCCCGAAACCTCTGGTCGATGTAGAATTTTCTTCAACGGCTGATCGGTGTATACCACCACCACCCGACCTTGGAAATAATGCCGAAGTTTTCTGCTTGCAATGATTAAAGCGTAGGCAAATTTTTCCAGGTTCGGGTATCGGAGTTCTGCGTCCCGAAGCACGTGGCTGACGTAGTATACGGGGAACTGATTTCCCCCTTTGTCCCGAACCAATGCTGCTCCTACTGCCATCGAACTCGCTGCCAGATAAAGATATAGGGGTTCCGAAGGGATCAGTTTCATCAGCAGAGGTGCCGAAGAAAGATATTGTTTGATCCCTTGGAAGGCGTCCTCGCATTCTGAAGTCCATTGGAAACTTTTCTCGTTCTTGGGCCCTTTTAAGGTGTCAAAAAATGGAAGGCACCTCTCAGCTGATTTGGAGACGAACCTTCGAAGGGCCGCGATCTGACCCGTTAGTCTCTGCACATCCTTGTATGACTTTGGGGATTTCATATCCAGGCCTGAATTTTCTCTGGGTTTGCTTCGATTCCCCTTTTGCTGACCAAATATCCTAGAAATTTTCCCGATCCCAGCCCAAACGTGCACTTGGTCGGGTTTAGCCTTACCTTGCATTTTCTGACCATCTCAAAGAAGTTCTCCAGATCTTCAAGATGATCACGGACTGACATGCTTTTGACGATCATGTCGTCTACGTAGACCTCCATGCTCCTCCCCAATTGTTTCGTGAACACCAAGTTCATTATTCGCTGATAAGTTTCCCCGACATTCAGTAGCCCGAAGGTCATTTTCCTGTATGCGTATATCGCCCGATGTGTGATAAAACTTTTCTTCGGGATGTCTTCCTTACTCATTGAAATCTGGTGGTACCCAGAGAAGGCATCCATAAAACTCAACATACCATATCCCGACGTGGCGTCGATCAGTTGATCTATGTTAGGCAAAGGGTAGAAATCCTTCGGACACGCTCCGTTCAGATCCGTGTAGTCGATACACAACCTCTATTTTCTGTTTTGCTTCTGGACCAATACCACATTGGCCAACCACTCCGGGTAATCAATCTCGAAGATAAATTCAGCCTCCAGGAGTTTGGCAATCTCTTCGTCGATGATTTTTTGTCTTTCTGGGGCGAAAATCCTTCGCTTCTGTATGACTGGTTTCTTGCCCGGGTCCACGTGCAGTCGGTGCAGAGCCACTGATTCACTTACCCAGGGCATATCGCTCGGCTTCCATGCGAAGATGTCGGCGTAGACTTGGAGTAGTTCTATCAGTCCGGTCCTGAAAGGTTCTGCTAACCCTGAACCGATTTTGATTAACTTTTCTTTCTCTCCTGGCACTAATTCTACATCTTCAGTTTCTTCGGCCGGAAGAGCAAGTGGCTCTGTGCTCCCCTCGGTGAATGGTTCGATCTCAATGGCCATTGTCTATTTCTATTTGCAGACCCCGACCCCTGAAGAAATCAAGCTGTTCCGGTAACACCTTCGGGCTATATCTAGGTCTCCTTTTACCTCCCCGATCCCGTTCGGTGTTGGAAACTTGATTTTAAAATGGGGTATCGACGTTACTGCTTGCAGGGCTGCCAAGGTAGGCCTTCCGAGGATCGCGTTGTATGCCGAGTCTATTTGGACGACAAAGAATCTGACCACTATTTCAACTTGATTGGGTGCTGTGCCAAACTTAACTGGCATTTCGATGGTGCCTGATACATACACCGGATCTCCACTAAATCCGTACAAGGGTCCTTCTCCTCCCAAATCCATCCTCTTTCCTTGTAGGTCTAACCTCTGATAGGCATGGGTATATAGGATGTCTATCGAAGACCCGTTGTCTATCATCATTCTCTTCATATCCACTACCCCGACCTGAGCCGTTATTACCAACGCACCATCATGGGGATCGATGAGATTCGTCGGGTAATCCTCGTCCGTGAATGAGATAGACGTTCCCGGATATGCCCGATCCTTTCTAGGGGTTGACCCCGTGACAAATAGCACTGCTCCCAGATGCCCACTTCTTTTTCTTCCCGATATCCGTCCAACAGAACCCCCTGAAATGACGTCAACTACACCTCGGGCTGGGGGGTTCTGTGGAGTCTGAGTATCCAGGATCTGATCTGTGGTCTCCTCTCTAGGCACCACTGCATTTCCCCGACCTGCTACATATTGTATCAGTTGTCCGTTCTGGACATTTTTCTCGATCATATCCATCAGATTAACGCATGCTTCGGTCGAGTGTCCGGTACTCTGATGGTATTCATAATACTTGTCCCGACCTCTCCTTCCGGGTTTGGTTCGCCTCGGGCATGGCTCGTAGAATGGTTGGTTTTTCATCTCCTGCAGAATTTTTGACCGATCCGCAGTGAGGGGAGTATAGACCTTGCTGACATTACGGTTGGGTAGTGGAGGTCGGTTGCTACCTGAACCTCCCCTGTTGTAGTTTTTCTTTTCTGTTCGGTCTGATCTCCTTTGGTTGTTGTCCGAACGTTGGTAGGTCAATTTTGTCCGGTCTTTCGATTTCTCGTAAGGTTGATGGTGGGGTCTGAAATTGCCCAAAGCTTCTTCTATAGCGATAAACCCTTCTGCCCGATGGAAAGCTTCGGTCAGATCTGTCGGAGGGTTGATCACCAAATCCTTCACCAGCTTTTTTGATCTCCCAATGTCCAAGCCGGTTGTAAAAAATCCCAGGGCTTGAGGGGAATTCAACTCTGCTACCGATCCCACTGCCTCCCGAAATCTTTTCACATATTGGCCTAGGGTCTCGTCGGATCCTTGTCGGACCTGCATGAGGGACGCCGTGATCTTCCCTCGTCGTCGGTTGCTTCCGAATCGAGCATGGAATTTTTCTCGAAGATCGTCCCATGATCCGATTGACCCTACTGCCAGGGTCCCCATCCATTCCCTGGCACTCTTCTTCAGGGTTGTAGCGAACATATGACATTTGGCCGCATCTGAATGCCCATAATATGACATCAGCCGGTCATACCCATCCGAGTGGTCATAGGGGTCTCCCAGTCCGTCGTACGTCTCCATCGGGGGCATCTTCTTTTTTGGGTCGGCTGTGACTTGGTTGATGTCGGGAGAGAAGGGGGATCCTAGGCATGCCGAAGATGTCCCCGTTGAGTTTTTTGCCCTCAGTAATTTTTCCAACTCGGCCACCCTTCGGACGAGGGGGTCGGATCCTTCATTCCGAGGGGACGATCGACGTCGGTCCCTCCCGTACTCAGGAGACACATCCCTCTTCGTTCGGCCCGACCTCGCTGGGTGATCTGATCTGCGTTCAGCTGAACGACTTCTCCTTCTGCAGCTGCCGTCTCGAGAGCGGCTTCTGTGCCTGCTCTTTTCCCTTCTTGCCTCTCCCCGTCGGGGTGATCGGGAGCGACTTCGATTCCCACGCCTTTTGGAACTCGCTTCTTGGTCTCCGGCCATGTTGGCCATCTGCCTCTCCAATTCCTTCTGTTGAAGCTGGAGTGCCAACATGGCATCTTTGTTCTGCTCCAGTTTCTTCTGCAGGAGGAACTCTCGTTGGTCTCGGCTACCTGCTCCTCGGTCTTGCCTTACGAGGGCTCGAGAGTGTCTCTCGTCGGCCTGACTCGCTTGATGAGGCGTGTGTTGACTCTCGTGGAAGAGCTTTCGCCGAAGATCGTGGCCCGGTATCTCTTCCACCTCCCGAACTTTAGATCCCAGGCGGTCCTTCACCGACCCCCTCACCTGCGTGGTCTGGTAGGACTGCTAGATCTTGGCCCATTCTGAGACAGCGATGTTATCCTTACTCGCCATGATCTGCTACCGAAAAAAGGTATTTGTGATTGCAAAGAAATACTAAAGCCCTCCTTCTAGCGCCAAATGTTAACGCCAAGTTTCGTCTGCGCGTCCAATCACAAAATCCACGCGCTGAAACCTGCACAATAACAGATCACACAGAAGCTTGACGGCCGTGCCGCCGGGGGATAGCTCCGGTGTGAGAATAAGTACAGGCCGTTTACAAGGTTTAACAATGGAGGTTATGTGTTTAATGCTCAAAGTAGGTCTTACCCGTTAATTGTATACTTGGCCTTGTATTTATAGAGCTCCCACCACCTTGGTATCCTCCTCCGAATTAGCATAAGACACTATTAATTAAATATAATAAAAAAAATTAAAATTTGAATCCCCTAATTGAAAAAATTGAGAAGACAATCTATAAAGTGGAAAAAATAAAAAAGTTTAATTTTTTAATTTAAAAAATTAAAAAGACAATTCCCCAAAAAAGAATTAGAATTCAGAATATTAATCTATATTTAGGCCTTTAACTAAAACGAACAAATAACGGGATATGTGAAGCAGTACGTGAGGCTGCCTAATGGAGCGTACCAAACTCGTCTTCCAACTCAACAAATCTTCAATATTTTAATTATATATAGTAATAGATAGATATTAAATTGAATTTTATTTTATATATTAGCTAGTTATAATTAAGAAACCAGAAAATACAAAGAAAAAGGCGGGATGTTATAAACTATAACATGCTTTGATTCTTGTAGTTTAGAATAATTTGTCTATATTTTATCGTTTCAAAATTATTTTTTTTATTACCACATCATCTTGGTATCCACGATTGTGCTGAATAGTTTGTTATCCTTAGAGAATTAAGAAAGGGATAAGACTATTCTCTATTACATACCTTATTTGTAATTTTTCTCAATTTTGTAATATTAAGTTTTATAATTTTTAAATATAAGAAACAACTACTAAAAATTAACTTATTGTTCATTTCGAAAAAAATTCAAACTGGACATTCGTTTTTTTCCAAGCCGATTAATGTATGGATTTTTAAGAAAATTTGAATGGTAATAAGTTAGTAATTTTTAGCGGTAAAACACTATTATTATGATTCCTAATAATGGAACCATAAACCCTAATATCATTGAAATATCAAGAAAAGCATCAAATAACACACATTCATCGATCCCTTTCATTCATTTAACAAATTACCATAAATTCATTCCACCAATTACAGCTAGCATATACTAGGTCTAGGGTAGATGCAAATTAATTAAGCCAAATCGAAAACACTACCCTCTCTACTGCTTAGTGCAATCAGTTGGCCTGAACGAAACCCTCTTGTTAACCAGATCATATCCAATCAAAAAGTCCATCTGTGACAAGTTCCCAAAAATGGCCAACTCATCCGATGGGTTAATCACTAGGCAGTAAACACCATTTTCTACCTCTAAAAACGTGCTCGAAGGTTTCAAATTCAAGTCCGCTCCTCTAAAATGAAACGTAATCGTAGGCAAAAGAAGCTCAAATCCCTCCACATATTTATAACAAAGGTTAAAAATTCCTTGTGGATCAGCTACTGAAATAGCAGAAACCGCATTACCAACTTCTTGTATAAATTTGCTGTAGAATTCACTAGGAAGAAACGTTATGGTTGTGCCTGAGTCTATGATAATGTTACCCTCCTGTTCCTCAGCAGCCTTCAAATCACCACCCGAATTAGAGTTTGTCTTAAATTTCAAATTTGAGTCCCCAACACTAACACTATCCAAGGTTAAGTAGTAGTAAGTAATTGGATCTTTATCAACCAAAGGAGTGGAAACAACCCCAGGGCCGGACACAATAGCATTACTCCCAAAACTAATTGTACTAGAAACTTTTGAACCTTTACTAATCGGTATCAAACAATACGAAAATTTCCCATCAATTTTTGCACTTAGTTGATTAACAATTGAAAGCGGACCGCCTCCTAGTCCAACTATGCCTGATGTTAATTCATTAAAATTTCCACCGTCATCGTGTCCACACCCAAAACCAACGCCTGGGAATGAAACCGGCTGTTTGGAGGATGATCCAAAGGTGAATGTGTCGACGGCAAGATCACCGTTACTATATGACATGTCACCATAACTCGCTCTGTACTTGCAATAATTATTGCTACAACTGGAGGATTCGAAATCTTGGCAAAGCTTAGAAAGGCATGGCAAGTTTTTATAAGTGGAAGAGTTTTGGGGACTGAACAAGGGGAAATTTTGCTTGAAGCAATTCCTGCAAGGCTGACATTGTGTCCAAGTTATGTCACTGCCGGTGTCGGCAATGGCCACAACGGTAACGGGGGGAGTTCCGATGGAGATGTTCATGAGGTATTCTCCCGGAGTTGAGGTTACTGGTGCTTGGATTGTGCCTGAGGAACGAGATATTGCGCGGCGGAAAGCATTGTGAAGATTGTCAAAATGGGTATTTGATGGGTTGTAGAATGGAGATAGGGGTGAATCGCGGTGTATAAGGTCAATGCTGAATCCGAGTGTGTTAGCTTCTACTAGGGGAGAAATGTAAAGAGAAATAAAAAGGAATAAGAGACTGAAATTAAGTTCCATGGCTAAAATTTTGAAGGGGATTAGAGAATATGGGAAGGTGAGAAGAAGGTTTGAGGAATGGTAAGTTTATATAGGGAAAAGGGAATATGGAAGGTTAAATTTTGAGGATTTTGTGCATTTAAATTGTATCAAAATAGTGCAGAGAATATGGGAATGACTTTGATTAATGCATGATGTTTGGCAAGTGTTTGAATTTTTAAAATCAAATCTGTTCACGGGTGGAAATTAATTAATTGGGTTAGATGTACGAAAATATACTTTGCATGCATGAAGAAGATAATAGTCATTTAAGAGTACAGTGAAAATATTTCTCCATATATAAGTCAATGATTTTTTGAATCTAAGAAATTAACTAAACAAGGTTAGTAGCTACTAAAAGAAAGAAATTTTACATGTAGCGCCAGTATAAATATCATTTTCTATTATACAAAAAGAAAAAATGAAAAATAAAATAAAATAAATTTCCGTTTTTCCTTTTTATACCTGATCCGTCCTTAAAAGAATGTCTTTAAATACAATAAAGTTTTTCTATCAAAAGATCTAAAATTATATAAATTTATAATAAATAAGTTAAAAGGACTAGTTCACCCTCAAAATAGGATCCACTAGTTTAAAAAACAATTGATATATATATTGTTTCTGAATGTTTAGGTCAATTTTTTGAAACAGTGCACTTATGTGGAAACAATTGATATACGAAATGAATCCAAGACCTCATACATCCAAATTCTTATGAGTAGCTTTTTTACCATTGAATCATGAGGGTCTTGATATTTGAAACTTATTTTATTCTCTTTCTACGACTTTAATTTTCTTAATATGCTTAAAAAATATACTTTAATTATTATTTTAAGAACGGAAGGAGTAACAAATTGGTAAAATTTTAAATTTAAATTGAATTTAAACTATTTAGTTATTATCTTAAATTATCAAAAAGTAGTACTATAATTAAAAATTTATTGTCTTCAAACATATATGAATCAGATCAATTTTAAAATTTCACAAGCTAACTTTAAAAATCCAATATTTCTTTTCGTGGAATAAAGAAAATAATTTATTTTTTTAAATACGGCTTAAAGGTTATCATTAGGCATGAGCTAAAATCAGATACTCATAAAGGTAGGAGATATTCTAAGCCTCTATGTCTCAGGTGCATAGACAGTCGTCCACTTATTTTTAGTTAAAATACATAAATCTAAACTACTTGAATAATATACAAATTTAATTAGCAATTTTAGAATTAAAAATCTTATTAATAAGCTAGTTTTGAAAGCGTAAACATTAATCTTCCTTCTAATTGATTTATGGTATTTAAATTATAAATATTTACCTCCAAAAGGGGAAAATGATTGTAGAGTTACTTTAGACAAAAAAAAATTCTATGTAGACATGAAAATTAGACATGAGTGTATTTGAATTTCACTTAATTGTAATTTGACCCCTAATGGTGGGTAAAAATATAAATAGGTGAAGTTCAAATATACCCATGTCCAATTTTCATATTCACCTAGAAGAGCTCATTTTTGTAAGACATTGATTTTGTGATCAAAATGTCAGATACGTTTATTTCAAATCATAATGCGAAGATTTATATTTTGTTGATTTGCTAATCTGTTAAAAATAGATTAAATTAATCTATTCAACCTGGAAGATTCAGGAACTAAAAAGAGATTAAGTTACACCGAAGGTGAAGGCAGTGGCGAAGCTAAGTGTTTTATTGTGGGGTCAATTGATCCCACTGGAAAAAATAATTATTTTATAATGTAAGGTAAATTTTAAAAATTTTAATTAGTATAAATTGACCCCACTAAAATTTTATAAATTTTCTACTATACGGGGTCAACTTGAAAATTTATAACTTTGTCAATCAAATTTACACCACATATGACTCGTATCCTCTCAATATATGTGTATCTCTCTATTAGATTTTAAACTAAATAATAATCTAATTTATATTATTTTTTAAAATAATTAATTAATTATGAACAATTGTGATTAAAAAAATCTATTATGAGTCAATATAGTGCATATATACCATATATTATTACTTATTACATTGTCATTGTATTATAGTATGTGTGTGTGTGTGTGCGTGTGTGTGTGTGTGCGTGTATATATATATATACGGTCCGGATCTTAAGCTCACCCCTTATTTAACTTACCTGAGCTCACCCCCTCTTTAGCGACGGACCCGGCGACGGTTCGGTCATACAACCATCGTCTATACTTTTAGCGACGCTATATATTGTCCGTCGTTAAAAGTATAGACGACGATTGTATGATCGAACCGTCGTTGGGTCCGTCGCTAAAGGAGGGTGAGATCGGGTGAGTTGGATAAGGGGTGTGCTTAAGATCCAGATTATATATATATATATATGTGTGTGTGTGTGTGTGTGTGTGTGTGTGTGTGTGGGTGTGTGTGTGTGTGACCAAAAAGTACAAAAGTATTAAAAAAAATTGGCTAGGGAGTACTGTCCCCGAACCCCCGCCAAATTATTTATAGCTTGATAATAATTTTAACCCCACTAAATATTATTTCTGGCTTCGTCACCGGATGAAGGTAAATTATGATACTTCAATAAGGGGAACGAGTGTTGAAAAAATGTCAGGTAAATTCTCTGTTAATTGTGCGGAAGCCCTTGTTGTTCGTCAGGCAATGAGATTTACTATAGAGTTTGGCCTCACCAACATTGTGACAGAAAGTGATAGAGTGTTATCTGTAGACTACTTAATCCTCGGTTAGATGAGACTTATTAAGTACTACTGTCTTAGATGATTGTCTATCATTACGAGTGAATTTTATTGTGTTATCATTTAGTCATGTCCGACGTCAGGTGAATAGGGTACCACATGCATTAGCTAATTTTGCTCAATCTGATGTCCTTTCTTTTTTAATGATTTGCTTAGATTCACTCTAGTATTTCTCCTTTGAGTGTACAAGACATTCAAATTTGAATAAAATTAAGGAGTGTTTATTTAATGGGATTCAATCCATGGCAATCGGTTGCCATATGCAGATCTACTTAAGGGGCAGTATAGACAACTGCCCCTACTGGATTTTTTTTTATATGTATAGGGGTAGGGTAAAAATATAAATTAATAAATTTAATGGGGTAGATTAATAGAATAGTTAAATTTGGAGGGGGAGGGGGGCAAAAATTTTTTATAATCCAATTCTAAATACAAGTATAAAAATATTCTTAGTTTTAAAGCTTGGTGAAATCTTAGAAGTACTTTTTGTATAGTTTTTGGTTTTGAATGTTCATTAGCGTGTGAATTGTGAAGGATTGTTTGATTCAAGTTTAAATTTTTTGTTATTGATTTGGTTGACTGTGGTTACTGTTTGTTTGGTCTGATTAGGTTTTTGTTTTTGGGTTGTTTGATCTTCAATTGAAAATAAAATTATTTTGGTTGAGTAGTTTCTGTCTTTTATTGTTAAAGTTAACAATGATTTTGTCTTATTTTATAATGGGAAATAAAAAAATAGAAAATAACTATGAGCCTTTAGCATCCCCTTATTTCTAGTTGTTATAATTATGTTACTTTTTTACATCTAACTAATGGACCTTGTATAATTTTTGGTGTTCTGAGTATAAATTTTGGTTGAATTATTTTTCTTATTGCAAGTAAAAATTATTTGAAACTTATAAAAAGATACCAAAACTAGTTTATACTTTGAAATTAATTCATGATTTTGTTTGACTATAGAAAATAAATTTGGTTTGAGGCTTTGAGCATTTGGAGAATAATTCAAATTGAAACAAGTAATCAAAATAGTTTCTAAATTGCATCTAAATAGTTTTTATTTGAAATTCTTTTTTTAGTTTGGAAGATGAATATTCATTGCAATTTGTAAACATTATTACGATTGCTTAATATTATGATTAGTTCAAGTTTTCTTTATTTAACTATAACAAAAAAATTAATTAAAATCCGCTCCTGCTGGGAAAAAAATTCCTGAAATATTTGTAAGAATTTTTTATTTTTATGTATTATTATTATTATTATTATTATTATTATTATTATTATTATTATTATTATTATTATTATTATTATTATTATTATTACTGTCATTATTATTATTGTTGTTGTTGTTGTTGTTGTAGTTGTTAATATTAATATTTATATTATTGTTATTATTTTTAATTATAATAATAACAATATTAATATTAGTTATTATTGTCCTTATTATGATTGTTATTATTTTGAATAATAATAGTAATTATATTAATATTAATATTTATTTTCCTTATCACTATTATTACTGTCATTATTAATAACAATATTTGTGTTATTATTATTATTAGTATTGTTGTTGTTGTTGTTAATATTAATATTATTGTTATTATTTTTAATAATAATAGTAATAATATTAATATTAGTTATTATTGTCATTATTATTATTATTACTGTCATGAAGAAATATTTATAAGAATTTTATACTTTTATGTAATATTATTATTGTCATTATTGTTGTAATTATTATTATTAGTGTTAATATTAATAATGGATTAATGTTGTAATTTTAGGTAAAAAAATAGACAGTTGAGATTATGAGTCAATTGACCAAAGTGTTCTCTACGATCAACAAAATTACGTCTCGGATGACATATTTAAAGGAAAATATAGGGAAAATTTAAGTTCAAGTCAATATACCAAACAAAAATACAATCAATGAAACTTGACAAAAGCCCAAAAAACACTTCTAGATATATGTGGGTTTGATATTTTTAAATTTCCAAGGGTTGTACACCAAACTAACCTTGGTATAATAACTGCCCTGGTGGAGAGATGGAGGCTGGACTCCAATACCTTACATTTAAATTGTGGAGAGGTAACAATAACGTTAGAGAATGTTCACTTTATTTTGGGGTTGCCAGTGGTGGGCAAACCCTTAACTTGTCCCCTATTTGACACGCCATTTACTTATTTTAGAAATTATTTTGGAGATGAATTAGCTGATGAATATGTTACCTAAAAAAATGAAGTGCAATTTCATTAGTGTGATTGCGCGAACATTTTAATAATTGTCCTGAGAAAGCAAGTAAAGATGTCATAGGTAGACACTCAAAGGACTACATATTGTGGTTGTGTGGGGCAATATTATTCCCAACTAGGAATAAGAATAGTGTGCACCCAAGATACATTTCTTTTATTGCCAACATTGAAGACTGTGTCACGTACTCTCGTGGGCGACATTATTAGGATATTTGTATAGGGCGTTATACACAACTAGTAGGAAAGGAGTTAAATATATCAATGGGTGTTACAAATTTGGGTCTATGAGCGTGTAAATATTGGACGGCCAAACCCTTAGCCACAATCAAACTTATGGTTACCTAGGGCCTTAACATTGGCATATTTTGGAACCCACTGTTACCCTGGTAGATGAGAGAATCCCCATCACCATTTGTCATTTTATCGGGGGAGTTAGATGTTGAGTCTGCATGGAATATGGTTTGGCAACCTTACATGAGGTGGGATGATAAACTCACTGGAATTAATTTTGAAGGAAGGTTGTTTGGATCTGGTAGGGTCCCATTGATCCACTTTGATATTATGGAATTACATATGCCGGACCGTGTGATGAGACAGTTTGGGTTCTTACAAGGCATTCCATCCCATGCAAAAAATCACGAAAGCCTTAGAAAAGAGAGAAAATTTAAATTTGAGGTTGAGCATTGCATAATCTTAAGAGGGGAGTATATTTTACTTTGGGAGGCATACATGGATCATCTCGAATGACAACAATATGAAATTTCTGATTATGTGAACTTAGATGATTACATGTACTGGTATGGAAAAATAACACTTGGAAAAATTCATCGACCCGACAGGAAAGGGATCTAGACAGTTCTTATGAGTCTCGGGCCGTTTATAGCCAACATCACCTAGTTAATTTGGTACACAATTATCAGTTGGTTTATTTTTTTGATATTGTAGTATATATTATAATCTACATTTATTAATATTATTTATTGTTACTAATATTTGTTTGTGTTCTTCTTATATGACAGGTTGAGAGTGCAAAATCATTACTTGACAAGTGTTTTGCATTTAATCGGATGTCTCCCAAGGATGTAGTACATAAACAAAATTGGGATTACCAGTACAGTTTATACAACTTAGCAGTATGAGGGCAGAAAATAACTCAGCAGGGGGCTAGCTGAATTTGGATTCCAATCCCAATTCTTACAATTCAACAAAGAGCTTGGGAAGCAAACAGATTATCCAGTACAAGAGAGCTACATACCGCACATGCCTATGAGGAGAGCTCTATTCCCACGACCTAAGCCCATGTAGAGTGTTACATTCCAACCACACAAGCCTTTGAGGAGTGTTATATTCCATCCACCCAAGCGTATGAGGAGTGTTACTTTCCAACCACCCAAGACTTTGGGGGTGTTTTTGACTACATAAGAGCTGGTGAACTTAAGGTACTTAAATCTATAATATTAATAAATATTACAACAAATAGTACTATAAATATTAACATTTATTAATATTAATTTAAAGATTATTCATATCAGGTACAAGCAATGGGAGCGCACGCCTTTTATGGATGGAAAGGATGTCCAACCAAAAAATTGAAGGAGTACAAGGTGATGTTTATAAAAGAACATCTTTTTGGAAAGGTGGTGGTGGATCCAAATTTATTTCCTGTGGTACATCCGCGACAGTGGTATACGTTAGGCCATAATGCATTCAAGTCCTTAGAGCCTGGTCAATGGCTTTTTGAGCATGTCATGAACGCGTATATGATGTTACTACGAGATAGAGAGGAGTACTACAGGTCGTGGAGAATAAGAAGGTGGTTCCAATTTTCTTTAATGGAGTCAGTTTTCATGCATCTTGGACAGTGCTATTTGCCCCCCACTGAAATAAATGGCGAGGTTAATTTTTGTCAACCGTATGTGCAACCATATGTGGACCCACTGTTACACGAATGCAACTTTATCTTCATGTCGGTGTGTAGTACACATAAAAACATTATGTTTTGTTGGTATTCTCGGTTAACGAATGGGTTGTTAGCATCTTTGACCCGTTCTACAATGATACCAATCATATGAAGTTACGGGACATGTACAAAGGATTCGTTGACGTTGTGGTGCGTGTAGTATTTATTGTTTCACTTTTATAAATGTAAAATATATTACTCGTTATTAACCAACTACTTTGTACATGAAGGTCCAATTAATACTAGTGTGTTTGTAAATTGGTAATCCGATGCGTGAGTGGCCCAGGGGTAATCCCAGTGTGCTAGTAGTAAAGACTCGACCGATGCAGCATAACTACAAGAAAAATTAGTTTTAATCGTGTAAATTTGGTTTAATCTAGATTAGTTAGCCAAACTGTATATCAAGGAAATCGTTTCTCGACATCGATTGCCAATTTCAATCGTGTCGGAAAGGGATCCACTACAAGAAAAAGTGTTATCTCCGACGGAATTAAGTTCGACCGAATGAATTCCGTTGACTTTAATCTAAGTCCAACTGAATATTACGTCGATATTAAGTTCGTCGACTTTATTTTATCCTCGACGGACATTCGTTAGAATTAAGCCCTATCCTTGGCGCCAAGCTTTACCGCCAGCGCGAGTATTAAAGTCGACGTAATGTGTTACACTCAATGAAATAGTTTGTCGAAATTAGTTTAAAGTTGAAGAAAATAAACTTGACTGAATTCTGTCGAAAATAATCTTTAAAACCTAGTCAGATCGTTTTCTCAAGCCGTCTCATTCTCCCACTCTCTTGTCTCTCACTAATTCTCTCATCTCACTCCGTCCACCACCTCTGGCCACCACCTCCGGCCACATTCCAACCACCACCTCCGCCCGACCTTACGATGACAACCCACCTCCTTGGTATCCCCACCAAAAATCACAGTTGATTGGGTTATTTTAAACATACTATTCAAGGTAAGTTCAAGTAATGTGTATTTAGATTGAATATTGTTTTGAAATTGGTCTAATTAGTTAATTATATTTACTGAAATTTGTTATGAATTTACTAAATTGGGTTGATTTTGGGATTGGGTCTGAAATTGTGATTTGGGTCTATCTTTGAATTATGGATTTATTGTTTTGATTTTGTTTGAATATCTGATTTGGTAAACCAATTACAATGATTTGATTCTTGCCTTATAATCTGATTTGGTTTAATAAGTTTATTTATTTCAAAAATATGATGTGGTTGGTTCAGTTGTATTGAATTTAGTTAAATTTGTCCATTTTCTACCTTTGTTGCCTTGTCCATTTTTTGCATTTTTTACCTTATGGATTCCACTACTGTTATACATATATTATTGTCATCAATTGTAGACTTATGGATTGCAGTAAGGTGTATTTAGAATTGGGTGTAGACTTAGTTTCTTACCTACTAATAAAATTTTATGAAATTAACTAAGTAGCATTAACATAGTTTTGCTCAACTAAATAAAAAAATAATATGATATAATATAATATAGTACAAAATAAATAAATTAAAATAAATTTATTTTAATTTTATATAATAAGATATAAATAAAATAAAATAAATAAAAATATTTTAATTTAATTTAATATAACTAATTAAATTAAATAATAATATATATTAAAAAATAAAATAAAAAATAATTTAATTTAATTTAACTAAATTAAATTAAATAATATAATATAATATAAAAATAAATTAAATTAAAATAAACTAATTAAATTAAATATTATAAGATATAAATAAAATAAATTGCATAATATAATATAAGACAAAATAAATAAAATAAAATAAAAAATAATACAATAAAATAAATAAATAAATTAACATAAATCAATTAAATAAATTAAATTAAGATAAATATTTTAATATAATATAATTCAAAAAAATAAATAGTATGAAATAAAATAAATTAAAGTATTTAGATAAATTGAATTAAAATAAAATAATTAAAATAAATATTATAAGTTTTAAATAAAATAAATTACTTGATATAATATAATATAATACAAAATAAATAAATAAAAATAATACAATAAAATAAAATAAAGTAATTAATTAACATAAATCAATTAAATTAAGATAAATATTATAATATAATATAATTCAAATAAATAAATAGTAGGAGATTATTTTATCAATTAATTAAATAGTATAATATAAAATACTTGTGCATGTAGTATTAATAGGAGTTTAGAAACTCGTTTGACATTCACTCATTAGGAGCGAATGTCGAATAGTCCCCAGTTTGGGACTGTTACTGGATCTTATGTCTCTCACTTAGGTCAGTGTCAATTCACAGGGTACGTTTTTATAAATTTTTGAGGATTTTTCAGCTGGTGTCTTTACATGTTCTCTGAGTGCATACTTAGACTAAGTTATCTTGGTCTATTTCGTGTACTTGGAGACCATGGTGAGGTGTTGCTGAAATTTTTTTAAAATAAAAGAAACGTGCTCAAGATTGGCATTGGTGATTTAACGCCCCCAAATTCAGACCACTCACGTCTCAATTCGGTGTATCACTTACTACAAATCTAATGACTAAATAACATCTCATGCTACAGAAATATCAGAATAGATTACATTTATTTAATATAATCATTCATGTCCCAAGGTTTCGTAATTTAAACATCTCATACATACCTTAACATACTTAAACAAAGTTTAGACATAATTAATACATAACACAATATATTTTAACATAATCATAATATTTCTAGACAAATATGAACTACTCCGTAGCTTTACCCTTGCCTTTATCAGTGCCTGAGGGTCCACCTTGCTCTGCCTTGACTGAAATATTTTTAGGGAAGCAAGAATGAGCAACAAGTTTGCCCAGCAAGTAATATCGCATAAAGGGTGATCATATATAGAGTTCAATCGTCAAGGGTATGACAGTGAATAATAGTTCAAGAATTATCAACAATTCGCAATACAGGTCGCTATGGACTAAAAGATTTCAATGCTTAACCATTTATAGATTTCAGAGTAAAGAATACTGAGCAGTAACTAAGGACTATGAACTTCTACCAGAGTTAACAGTATTATACTGAAAATCCAACAAAACGAGTATAACATGTGATCAGCCTAAAGTACCCTACATTATGCATATCGTTTAATCGTACTCGAGTGCGCACGTCGGTCTCCCAAAAATTTAGTTTCCCCTTCAAAGAAGGTTGTTCATCTCAGTCAATACAAGATTCCGCACCAATCAAATGGTTTGGATCGCTTTCAAATTATGATTTAGGTCTAGCCAAATCAATTAGCATAGACCGCTCTTTAAATGTATATATGAACAATTATAAGTTCAATACTTGAATCAAAGTTCAAGAATATAACAACACTATTCTATATATGAAGTATTATGACATAAGCTACGAATCATAAGATTTAGATACTTTCACAATAACCAAGGTTGTGTAAGTTAGAAACTTGCATCATCATAGATTCCTTGCATAAAATAAATGCATAGGTTAGGATACATGCTCCATATAAAATAGAGTTCGGATACTTATAAAATCATGGATTTCTCGCATAAAGTAAATGCATAGGTTAAGATACTTGCCTTTCGCATCAATTACCAACTTATAGCTTACTAGCACCCAACGAACTGTATTATTCTAATTATGTATACACATTAGCTATATAAGTTCAATATGTACACCTATTATCTTAATTTACTATGATACACAAATGTAATTCATCGATACTAATCATATATTGTTAGTCTTCTCTTAGTCGTATGATCTCATATGTATGTCATCATATCACACAAAAATCAGTTTCTAATACACTATGACATTAAAGAACGTAGTTTAAAATTACCTTTTTTTCACTTAAAGTTATAAACACTTATTCAACATAGGGTTCTATCAATATCATGCTTCTTGACACATTGGATAATGTACTGGTCATGTAATACAGGTTAAGGTAACAATATAGGCATGCATCAACCCTCAAATTACCAACAAAAAACAAACTTCACTGCAGGGTGGCATGGCTGCGCTGGATTTTAACTAGGGAGTGGCGCGACAACGTTGCTCCTTGTTCAAACCAGAATGGTTAAATAGAATCTTGGCCAGCCTTACGCACCCATATACATTTATGATGACACTTGCAGAATCACACATGACATGATGTATCTTCTATATCTTGTTCTTTACACGATTCAATATCAAATCCACAAAATCAAGACTTTAGGTGTTGATTTAACAAAGTCTTTCATGTTTAGTCGTTAAACTCATATAACGAGATCCATAAGTCTCAATAAATCATGCTTACATTAGATTAGTCATGTATTTCAAGTTATGAAGTTCTACACCATTTAGATTTGTCCTAATCCATGCTCAACTATTTTACATTGCGTATGACTAGCTAGGCATTCATGTCACTCATGTCTATAGGCATAACACACCCTAACATTATGGTCAAATTTTAGAATACTTATAACATAGACCTCTTAAGGTTTCTTTTGAAACCAACCAAACATGCAAAGATACTTCACTTACTATACATCAAACTTTCATATATACATAACTAGACCACATAAGCATGATTTAGAGCTCTCAATTCAAAGTTTATCAAATTTGTATTCAAAACTTTAAGTTTCCATTAGTAGGTCATCAAAACTTATTTAAGCATGCAAGGTAAGTCCACATATTCTATGTCATGCTTTCATGTTCATGTATATATGTACTCAAATCACGATAACATGTTTTCAAGTTCGGGATTTAAAGTATTCATGGCTAATTTACACATAGCTAGTATAGTATTTTTCTTACAATTTCCTTTTAAATCATGCTTGAATATTCTATACTATCTACAAAAATATAAACTAAGATATTGGTCATATGTCAAGGCATATCAAAACTTAATATGTTGATGCTTAAGGTCAGAATATGTATTGTACAATGTTTATCAAAACTAGTTTCCAAATCTTTAAGCTTTCTTTGAATACGCATACCAAACCAAGCTAATATGACTTACTATATACAAAGCAACCTTATTCCATATGTTAAGGTTATTTATATGCATAATCAAACCAACCTAACATGCTCAGGATAACACAAAGAAACCAAATCAGTATCTAGGATAGACAGCCCACGCGGTGTAATACTATAGAAGTGGAGCGGCCGCGCCACTTCGTCTAGAGGAAAAAAAATGGCTCTGCTTTTGCTGAGCCTCAACACAAGCATTGCCAATCTTCTTCTGCTGCAACTTAGACTAATTCTAATACTTTTAACTTAGACAACACACTATCATGCCAATTCATTCTAATTGACAGAGAATTCAAGCAATTCTAAAAATTTGACAAAACTCAAAATTAAGAACAAAAAACAGAATTTATACCTCTTGAAGCTTAAATGGATTCCCTCAATGCATTGATTATACTCCCTCAATTCTCAATAACTCACACTCTCAACTTACACTTATCAGACAATTTATCTAGCAACTTGAAAAGAAGGAATGTGGCTGCTATATATAGAGAATTCATTACCCATACAAAGCCATTACCTAAGAAATTAAACAATGGGATGGAAGAAGAATTCATTAGATTGAGAGAGTTTGGTGAAAAGGTTTCACCAGCTCCACCTTCCCCACTTCTCAGTTCATCATCACAGCTAACTCCTAGCAGCTTGAGTTCACGCAAGAATAGAATAGGCTACTGTTTGGGTACTATTTGGTCACTAAATGTGGGATACGATTTTAAAACTCAGCAATTTAGTTATAAAATGCTTAGTTTGTTCTCTTGGATTTTCAAAATGTGATTTTAATGTGTTAATGTTATTACATAATAGAAAGTTAGGGATTATTTATGTACCCGCATCATATAATCCATGTACATTAGTCTAGTCTAATTAATATTTATAACATATATGAACTCAATTTAATTGATCACTAATAATTCAATATCTCCTTAAAACTTTATTATTCCAATTAGATCCACTTATTAAAATAATTTTTAATTCTTTGATATAGTACATCTTTAATGTTCCCACACATACATGTTGTAACATAAACATTATTTATGTCACTTATAATTCCTCCCATTTTACTATATAGTTTTATATATTAAACAATCACACTAAAGTGTAACACTACACTTCCTTTTTAATGTAGGTACTATATATTATCACATATCTTGCACATATTAATTAAATGAGTGAATATAATTCTAATTATGTGAATTATTTTGCTTATTATTATTTTATTATTCACAATAACAATTACTTAATAATATAATATTAATTAATTATTCGCTTCTTAATTTATTCATTCCTTAATTAAATTAAACCATTTAAATTTCCATTCTCATGCCACACAAGGCATTTCACAAATCTCATCACAAACTCTACATTTTTCTCAATTCTTATAAATTCAATTTGAATTAATTGAATTAATTGAATTACTCATCTCACAACACATCAATATTTATATTCAAATAAATATTTATTTTCTTATTAATATCATTATTAATATTATTCACAAAATTCATGGTTCTCACATGTGAGGAGACGCATCCAGGAATGGGATAGAAGCCTAACCCATGTAGACTGGAGATATATACTAGGTAAAGTAAACTCATGCATGGACCACATTCATGATTATTCTTGTTATAATTGGGTATTTTTTTCAATTAAAGATGTCAGCCGACAGGAGTTGGAATTGGTACAAGGTTACATAAATAAATGGGGATAATCCCTTCGCATCTTATCTTCTAATTCCCACGTGGCCTCTTTGACATCGTGGTTTTGTCAAAGTACTTTTACAGAAGATATAATTTTATTTCTTAATGTCTGCTCTTTCCTATCTAATAGCTGGAAAGGAATTTTTTCATACGCCAGATTCTTCTCCACTTGAATGGGCTCGTAAGAAATCACGTGTTTGTAGTTAAGCTTGTACAGACACAACATGGAGATGTGAAACACGTTATGGATGTGCTCCAACTCAGGTGGTAATGCAACTTTGTACGCCACTTCGCCCACTCGCTTCAATATCTCAAATGGTCCAATGAACCTCGGACACAATTTTCCCTTCTTGCCGAATCGTATTTTTTCCTTCCAGGGAGATACTTTTAAGAAAACATGACTTTCGACTTCAAAGTCGTGGTCCTGACGATACAAATATGCGTATTTCTTATGGCAATCTTGTGCAGCTAAGTTTGGTTCTTATCACTATCACTACGTCGACTGTTTATTGAACTAATTCTAGTCCCAACATTTTTCGTTCCCCGACTTCATCCCCAATACAACGGTGTTCTACATTTTCTCCCGTAAATAGCTTCGTACGGTGGCATGCCTATACTCTCATGATAACTATTGTTATATGCAAATTCCACTAGGGGTAGGTGATCGTCCCAAATTCCTTTGAAGTCCATCACGCAAGTCCTAAGCATGTCGTCCAACGTTTGTATCGTTCACTCACTTTGTCCGCCTATCTGAGAATGATAAGCGGTCAGCTGTGTTCCCACCCTTTCTTGTAAGCTTTTCAGAATTTTGACGTAAAGCGCGGATCTTGATCAGAGACAATCGACACCGGCACTCCATGTCCTGAAATAATTTCCTTTACGTATAGGCTTGTTAACTGTTTCAAACTATACCGAATTTTGATTGGTAGAAAATGAACCGTCTTTGTTAATCGATCTATGATAACCCAAATGGCATCGAAACCTTTCTGCTTGACTGGAAGTCCCACCACGAAGTCCATGGTAATGTGTTCCCATTTCCACTCTAGTATTTCCAACGGTTGAAGTAGACCATTCGGCCTCTGGTGCTCTGCTTTGATCCGCTGACAAGTAAGACATTTACTAACGTATTCCGCAATTTCTCATTTCAGATTGGGCCACCAAAAATATTACCTCAAATCTCGATACATCTTTGTGCCTCCTAGATGAATGGAATACGTCGTATTATGTGCCTCGTGCAAAATTTCTTTCCTTAACTCGGTTATCGCTGGCACCCACACTCTCCCTTCGAATCTCAAAATACCGTCTCTATCCATTTTGAATCTCTCTTCTTTATTTTCTGTGATCCTCTTCCCGATTTTCTTGCACTCTTCATCCTTATCTTGTGATTCCTTTACTCTGTCCAACAAGGTTGGACGAGCTTCCACTGCAAACAATTTTTCTTCAGACCTCCCCGGTCCCTTTACCTCGAACTCCAATTTCTCCATTTCCCTTATTAACTCCTCCTGAGTTGTTAGTTGAAACAACTTCTCCCTTCCTTTTCTGCTTAGCGCATCTGCTACTACGTTTTCCTTTCCTGGTGATAAAGAATATCGCAGTCATAATTCTTGACTAATTCTAACCACCTTCTCTGGCGCATGTTCAACTCCTTCTGTGTGAAGATATATTTTAGACTCTTGTGGTCCATGTATATCTCACATTTCTCTCCGTACAAATAATGTCTCCAAATCTTCAATGCAAAAACTACTGCCGCTAACTCTAAGTCGTGAGTAGGGTATCATTTTTTGTAATCCTTTAATTGTCGCGACACGTACGCAATGACCTTGCCATGCTACATTAGCACACAGCCAAGTCCTCTGTGTGATGCATCACTATACACCACAAATCCTCCCGTATCATTTGGTAATGATAATACAGGCGCTTCGCTTAATCTCTTTTTTAGCACCTGAATACTTTCTTCACACTTGTCCGTCCACACGAACTTCACCGTCTTCCTCGTTAGGCTGGTCAACGGGGTTGCTATCTTAGGAAAATCCTGGATAAATTTTCGATAGTACCCAACTAACCCTAAGAAAATTCTAACTTCAGTTGGCGTCTTTGGCTACTCCCAATTACTCACTGCTTCTACCTTTGCAGGGTCTACTGAAATTCCATCTTTATCCACCACATGTCCTAAGAATTGAACCTTCTTCATCTAAAATTCACACTTGGAAAACTTTGCATACAACTTCTCCTTCCTTAGTGCCTCGAAAACCATCTTCAGATGTTCAGCGTGTTCTTCTTCCGTCTTTAAGTAGATCAAGATATCGTCGATGAAAACTACAACGAATTTATCTAAGAATGGCTTGAAGACTTGGTTAATCAAGTCCATAAATGCTGTCAGAGCATTTGTCAACCCGAATGACATCACCAGAAATTTGAAATATCCATAACGAGTTCGGAATGCCATCTTTGATATGTCCTCCTCTCGTACCTTCAATTGGTGATAACCCGTCTGTAGATCTGTCTTCGAGAAACACTTTGCTCCCTTCAGTTGATCGAAAAGGTTGTCTATCCTTGGTAACAGATATCTATTCTTAATTGTTACTCTGTTCAATTCTCGATAATCAATACAGATCCTCATCGATCCGTCCTTCTTCTTTACAAACAACACCGGTGCTCCCCAAGGAGACACAGTCAGCTGAATGTAACCCTTATCTAGCAATTCCTGCAACTGTATTATCAATTCCTTCATTTCTACTAGCGCCATACGATATGGAGTTTTTAAAATCGGTACCGTTTCCGGTGCTAAGTCTATTATGAATTCGATTTCTCTGTCTGGTGGAAGACCAGGCAGATCGTCCAGAAATACATCTTGAAATTCTCTCACGATGGATATATCCTTAATTTCTACTCCCTTTTTCCGAGTATCAACAATGTAAGCTAAAAAACCTATACATCCTTTTCTTAACAATTTCTTGGCCTGCATCATTGTAAGGTAACACGACTGCTTAAGCGACGAGCTACCATAAAGCACTACCTTAGACTTATTCGCAGTTTGAAGGTTTACACTTTTATTCTGACAATCAATTATCGCCGCATGGTTATACAACCAATCCATTCCCAATATTACGTCAAACTCTCCCAATCTTATCGGGATTAAGTCTACGCTTAGTTCATGATTTCTAATGTTTGCACGATAATTTTGGTAAATATATTCTACAGGGATTCCCTAATCGTCCTTGATGTAAATTTAGTCGACTAGCAAATTCCTCAGGTACAAAAGAACAAGTGGCACACGAATCAAATAATACATAGGCATTTATATCATTGATCGGGATGATACCTGACACCACATCCTTCGCAGCTGCTGCGTCCTGGACAATCATGTTAAATGTTCTAGCAGTTGGACGGTTGGATGGCGTCGGTCCGTAAATCATCAGTTTGTTGCTTCCCCTTTGTTGGTCGCTTCCTCCGCCGCTTCCTTTCTTTGGGCAATCTTTATTCAGGTGGTCAGCCAAGCCACATGCGTAACAAACTTTAAGCTTCTTGGGCTTCAGGAAGTTGGGCGAACTGTGTCCCTCCTAGCCACAGTTGTAGTAGATACTACGCCCCTTCCAACACTCACCTTGGTGATTCTTCCCACACTTTGGGCATCCCTCTGCTCTCTTCTTAAACTCTCCACGAAACTTCCCCACTTGATTGTTGTGATTTTTGTTATTGTTGTTGTGATTCTCCCACTTCCTCTTTCCTAAATTACTTCCCCCGCTGTTGCTTCCTCCACGACTATCTCCTCCTGTGTTCTTACCTTTCTTCTCTTTGTTGTATAAACTCAAAGCTTCACTACCTCCCTCTGCAATAATGGCCTTCTCCAGCAATGTCGCAAATGAATCAATCTGAAGAACTGACACCTTATTGAATAACCAAGGCTTCAGTCCTTGTTCAAAACACCTAGATTTCCTCTCTTTGTCTCCTACTTAGTGTTCTACAAACCGGGCTAGTTCATTGAACTTAGTCGCATATTGCGCCACCGTCATATCTCCTTGCTTAAGTTCTAAGAATTATACCTCCATCATATTCTTCATGCTCTTCGGGAAGTAATTCTCGAAGAACAAGGTCTTAAATCTCTCCCATGCTACTATCCCTTCTCTTTCTCTTTGCTGATTCGCCTCCCACCAGTAGTTCGCCTTGCCTCTCATTATATTGGTGGAAAACACCGTCTTCTGGTCTTCACCCACACGAGTGATGTTGAAAGCCTTCTCCATTTCTTTGATCCACGTCTGAGCCATACTCGAATCGGTAGTACCCATGAATTCCAGAGGTCCTACATTCCTAAAGTCTTTAAAGTTTGTAACTGGTACTGCTAGGGATTGGGTAGTACTGGTTCATTTCTTCCCCTAAGATTTCCCCCTAACAAATCTACTAGCCTTTGTATAGGGTCTACTTGTTCTTTTTCATCATTGACCGACTCTTTAGGTACGGCTAGTCTACGTCTTGGCGGTATTTTTCTGCATCACAAAATTTTCATTTTTATTATCTAATTATATTACTTTAACATTTTTCAAATGAAAAAGGAATAAAATTTTATAACGCATTTCTGGAATAAGATCATTTATATTCATATGCCAAATCATTACATCACATGATTATCCCTAGCATACTTCTATAAATGACACAACATATTCCTTAATATCACAAAAGACGGGGACAACCACTAATATACTACCCCACTAACATTTTTCAAAAGTTTGGGGGTTTACATAACTATCCCATAATTCATAAAAGATTGGGATTACAATAATAAATCATAAATGACTACTAACTACTACTACTACTATACTACTAACACCTAGACCTCAATCTATCATCCCGTGCTCCACAGCGCTCTGGTACTCCTTCGGAGTGATGTGCGCCACCAAATCTCAGCTTACGGTGTGCTGAGTCTGTCCCTGTTCCGCTGGGTAATGATACACCCCATCAATCAATCTCTCCATGGCCGTGCGTAAAGTATAGCCCATCTTGTTCATCTTCCTCATCTTGCATCTCACCTCATCTTCTAAGTGATTAGCTCTATAATTGGCTTCCTCTTACTTTTCCTCAAAGTGAATCCTCTCCATCACTTCCATCTCCAGCTGTGTACGGAGAGCCTCCTTCTCAGCTTTCTCGCTAAGGTCCCTCTGTTCAGACTCCTCTAGCTTACCTGCCAACTCCACATTCCTAGCTATTGAACAGTGAAAAAGAGTGCCCATTTGTACTCCTGTCTCCTTGCTATATGCAAGTTCTACTTCCAACTCTTGCATCTTCAGTTGCCTCTCAAGAGCCTCAGTCTCTAACTCCTCGACTCTACATCCTAAGTCCAAAATCTGCTCCTCATACTCACCCAGCATCTGATCCTCAAATGTAGTCTCATCAGGATCTTCTGTGGGTTCATCCTCCATGGGTTCCTCCTCTAGATCTGTCTCTACGGAAAATGGCTCCATCTCCTCCTCGTCGTCATCATCATCGATAGGGGCCACTGTCAAAATAGGCTCAGCTATCAATGGTGCCTCAAATACCACATGTATGTCACGTGGCTCCTCCTCTATAACTCTACTGGGCCCTCCCAAGTCTGTTATCCTACAACCACCAACATAAGACAAAACAAACAACAACTCCATTAGAATGTTAAATAAATATAAGTTCATTGTATAGAATGAAATTTTATTCCATAACACACTAAGTCTCTTCCTAGGAAAACTCTACATGAGTTTCATCCCTCTCTGTCTTCCAAGTTCTCCTAAGTTATAATCTAAGGACTCTCGCTCCTAAGGTTTATAACTACAACTCTGATACCAACTTGTGACGCCCCCAAATTTAGACCACTTACGTCTCGAATTCGGTGTATCACATACTATAAATCTAATGACTAAATAATATCTCATGCGATGCAAATATCAAAATAGATTACATTTATTTAATATAATCATTCATGTCCCAAGGTTTCGTAACTTAAACATCTCTTACATACCTTAACATACTTAAACAAAGTTTAGACATAATTAATACATAAAACAATATATTTTAACATAATCATAATATTTCTAGAAAAATATGAACTAATCCGTAGCTTTGCCCTTGCCCTTATCAGTGCATGAGGGTCCGCCTTGCTCTGCCTTAACTGAAATGTTTTTAGGGAAGCAAGAATGAGCAAAAAGTTTGCCCAACAAATAATATCGCATAAAGGGTGATCATATATAGAGTTCAATCTTCAAGGGTATGACAATGAATAATAGTTCATGAATTATCAACAATTCGCAATACAGGTCGCTATGGACTGAAAGATATCAATGCTTAAACATTTCTAGATTTCAGAGTAAAGAATACTGAGCAGTCACTAAGGACTATGAACTTCTACAAGAATTAACAGTATTATACTAAAAATCCAAAAAAACGAGTATAATAGGTGATCAGCCTAAAGTACCCTATGTTATACATATCGTTTAATCGTACTCAAGTGCGCACGTCGGTCTCCCAACAATTTAGTTTCCCCTTCAAAGAAGGTTATTCATCTAAGTCATTACAAGATTCCGCACCAATCAAATGGTTTGGATCGCTTTCAAATTATGATTTAGGTCTAGCCGAATCAATTGGCATAGACTGCTTTTTAAATGTATATACGAACAATTATAAGTTCAATACTTGAATCAAAGTTAAAGAATATAACAACATTATTCTATCTATGAAGTATTATGACATAAGCTACGAATCATAAGATTTAGATACTTGCACAATAACCAAGGTTGTGTAAGTTAGAAACTTGCATCATCATAGATTCCTTGCATAAAGTAAATGCATAGGTTAAGATACATGCTCAATATAAAATAGAGTTTGGATACTTGTAAAATCATGGATTTCTAGCATAAAGTAAATGCATAGGTTAAGATACTTGTCTTTCGCGTCGATTACCAACTTATAGCTTACTAGCACCCAACGAACTATATTATCCTATATTCCTATATATGTATACACATTAGTTATACAAGTTCAATTTATACACCTATTATCTTAATTTGCTATGATACACAAGTGTAATTCATCGATACTAATCGTATATTGTTAGTCTTCTCTTAGTCGTATTATCTTATATGTATGTCATCATATCACACAAAAATTAGTTTCTAATACACTATGACATTAAAGAACATGGTTTGTAATTACCTTTTTTTTGACTTAAAGTTATAAACACTTATTCAACATAGGGTTCTATCATTAGCATGCTTCTTGACACATTGGATAATGTACTGGCCATGTAATACAGGTTAAGGTAGCAATATAGGCATGCATCAACCCTCAAATTACCAACAGAAAGCAAACTTCACTGCAGGGTGGCGCGGCAACGCTGGATTTGAACTAGGGAGTGGCACGGCCGCGCTGCTCCTTGTTCAAACCAGAACTGTTAAACAGAAGCTTGGCCAGACTTGCTCACCCATATACATTTATGATGACACTTGAAGAATCACACATGACATGATGTTTATGATTAGGTTCGGTCTCTTTTATATCTTGTTCTTTACATGATTCATTATCAAATCCATAAAATCAAGACTTTAGGTGTTGATTTAACAAAGTCTTTCATGTTTAGTCGTTAAACTTATACAACGAGATCCATAAGTCTCAATAAAACATGCTTACATTAGATTAGTCATATATTTCAAGTTATGAAGTTCTACACCACTTAAACTTGTCCTAATCCATGCTCAACTATTTTACATTGCGTATGACTAGCTAGGCATTTATGTCAATCATGTCTATAGGCATAACACACCCTAACATGATGGTCAAATTTTAGAATACTTGTAACGTAGTTATTGACAACTAGTTTTTAACCTCATAAGGTTTCTTTTGAAAATCTCATGTTAAACCAACCAAGCATGCAAAGATACTTCACTTACTATACATCGTACTTTCATATATACATAACTAGACCACATAAGCATGATCACGAGCTCTCAACTCAAAGTTTATCAAATTTGTATTCGAAACTTTAAGTTTCCATTAGTAGGTTATCAAAACTTATTCAAGTATGCAAGGTAAGTCCACATATTCTATGTCATGCTTTCATGCTCATGTGTATATGTAATCAGATCATGATAGCATGTTTTCAAGTTCGGGATTTAAAGTATTCATGGCTTATTTACACATAGCTTGTATAGTCTTTTTCTTACAATTTCCTTTTAAATCATGTTTGAATATTCTATACTATCTCCAACAATATAAACTAACATATTGGTCACATGTCAAGGCATATCAGAACTTATTATGTTGATGCTTAAGGTCAGAATATGTATTGCATAATGTTTATCAAAACTAGTTTCCAAAACTTTAAGCTTTCTTTGAATACGCATACCAAACCAAGCTAACATGACTTACTATATACAAAGCAACCTTATTCCATATGTTAAGGTTATTTATATGCATAATTAAACCAACCTAACATGCTCAAGATAACACAAAGTAACCAAATCAGTATCTAGGACAGACAGCTCGCGCGGTGTAATACTATAGAAGTGGCGCGGCCGCACCACTTCGTCTAGAGGAAAAAAAATGGGTCTGCTTCTGCAAAGCCTCAATACAAGCATTGCCAATCTTCTTCTGCTACAACTCTGACTAATTCTAATACTTCTAAACATGCATGCAAACTTAGACAAAACATTATCATGCCAATTTATACTAATTGACAGAGAATTCAAGCAATTCTAAAAATTTGACAAAACTCAAAATTATGAACAAAAACAGAATTTATACCTCTTGAAGTTTAAATGGATTCCCTCAATGCACTGATTATACTCCCTCAATTCTCAGTAACTCACACTCTCAACTTACACTTATCAGACAATTTATCTAGCAACTTGAAATGAAGGAATGTGGCTGCTATATATAGAGAATTCATTACCCATACAAAGCCATTACCCAAGAAATTAAACAATGGGATGAAAGAAGAATTCATTAGATTGAGAGAGTTTGGTGAAAAGGTTTCACCAGCTCCACCTTCCCCATTTCTCAGTTCATCATCACAGCTAACTCCTAGCTGCTTGAGTTCATGCAAGAATGGAATAGGCTACTGTTTGGGTCCTATTTGGTCACTAAATATGGGACACAATTTTAAAACTCAGCAATTTAGTTATAAAATGCTTAGTTTGTTCTCTTGGATTTCCAAAATGTGATTTTAATGTGTTAATGCTATTACATAATGGAAAGTTAGGGATTATTTATGTACCCACATCATATAATCCATGTACATTAGTCTAGTCTAATTAATATTTATATCATGTATAGACTCAATTTAATTGGTCATTAATAATTCAATATCTCCTTAAAATTTTATTATTCCAATTAGACCCACTTATTAAAATAATTTATAATTATTTGATATAGTACATCTTTAATATTCCCACACATACATGTTATAACATAAACATTATTTATGTCACTTATAATTCCTCCCATTTTACTATATAGTTTATATATTATACAGTCACACTAAAGTGTCACACTACAATTCCTTTTTAATGTAGGTACTATATATTATCGCATATCTTGCACACATCAATTAAATGAGTGAATATAATTCTAATTATGTGAATTATTTTACTCATTATTATTCTATTATTCACAATAACAATTAATTAATAATATAATACTCCCTCCGTCCTAGGATAAAATTCCTGGTGGACTTTTCACGCATATTAAGAAGAGGAATGAGATGACAAAATTACCCATAATAATATGTCATTAATTATTTTCAATGTAGGTGAGAGAATGACTTTCTAGCTATTCAATTCAAAATATTCTCTCTCCATACTTATTAAATATGGAGAGAGAATTAGAATAAGAAAAGTATGCGATATTTAATACTACGGGCATAATATGTAAAAGTTTGGTTATTAAAGGAAATTGGACATTTAACATGGGACTACCCAAAATAGTAATAAAGACTTTTATCATGGGACGGAGGGAGTATTAATTAATTATTCACTTCTTATTTTATTCATTCCTTAATTAAATTAAACCATTTAAATTTCCATTCTCATGCCACTCAAGGCATTTCATAAATCTCATCACAAACTCTACATTTTTCTCAATTCTTATAAATTTAATTTGAATTAATTGAATTACTCATCTCACACAACATCAATATTTATATTCAAATAAATATTCATTTTCTTATTAATATCATTATTAATATTATTCACAAAATTCACGGTTCTTACAGGTGAGGAGACGCATCCAGGAATGGGATAAAAGCCTAACCCATGTAGAGTGGAGATATATACTAGGTAAAGTAAACTCATGCATGGACCACATTCATGATTATTCTTGTTATAATTGGGTATTTTTTTTAATTAAAGATGTCAGTCGACCGGAGTTAGATGCACCGTAGGATACGGATTGATGGGAGGGGATTAGTTGATCCGTACCGTGACGGGGTATCTAATTTTATGAATAAAGCAATAGAACATATTGATGATCTGAACGGAAAGATTAGATGCCCGTGTCTGAAGTGTAAAAACATGATTTGGAAGACTGTCGACGAAGTTAAATTTGACTTATATTCACGTGGGTTTGTGGATGGGTATTCGGTATAGATTCATCATGGGGAATCAGCTGAGTTTAGAGAACTGACAGATAGTACTGTAGACCAACCAGTTCACGGGGATTCTTAATCAGATAACTATGATGTAGTGTAGATGTTAGTAGATGCGTATGGCCCTACCAATATTGACTGGCTTAAAAACGAGCATGCGTCAAGCAGTGCTCATCAAAAGCCACATGATTCAACAACTGTCTTTTACAAGATGTTATCTGAATCGGGGGTCCCATTGTATCCTGGAAATGACAAGCACACCAAACTTTCTGCAGTGACAAAGCTTTTACACTTCAAGAATGAGCATGACTGCAGTGAGAGAGGATTCAATGATTTTCTTGCTATTATCAGTGAGTTCTTACCTAGGAATAATACTTTGCCCACAAATTATTATGAAGTGAAGAAGATGATTAAGGGGTTGAATCTTGGGTAAGAGAAGATCGATGCTTGTGAGTAGGATTGTATGTTATACTATGGGGAGGACAAAGATAAGGTGCAGTGTGATATCTGCAACTTGCCTTGGTACAAGATTACAAAACGTGGGGGGAAGGAGAAACATGTTCCAAAGAAGATATTACGGTACTTTTCTCTTGCGCTGAGGTTGTGGCAGCTATTCATGTCTTCGCACACTGCTGAGCATATGAGTTGACATAGAACAAGGGATGTCGTGCCTGGTCAGCTTACTCACCCAACAGATGGAGATGAATGGAAGAATTTTGATGCTAATTTTTCACAATTTGCTGACGAATTTAGGAATATCAGGCTTGGCATGGCTTAAGATGAATTTTGTCCATTTAATAATTTTAGTCAGCCATACTCTGTTTGGCCAGTGATTATAGTAGCTTACAATCTTTCACCATCAATGTGCATGAGGGATCTGTATCTTTTCTTAACTTTACTCATACCGGGGGATAAGAGTCCTACAAAAGACATCAACATGTACCTTAAACCGTTAGTCGATGAACTTAAGATGTTGTGCAAAACAGGTGTTCAAACTTTTGATAAATCTGTCAGGCATAATTTTGTGATGAAGGCAGCCTTGTTGTGGACTATCACTGACTTTTCGGCACTTGGGATGATTGATGATTGGTCAACTCATGGTAAGTTGTCATGTCCAGTTTATATGGGGGATGTGCAAGGCACACAACTACGTCATGGGCGAAAAACTAGTTTCTTTGGAACTGTTCGAAGATTCTTGCCTATTAAGTAGAGTTATAGAAAGATGTCTACACAGTTCAACAGAAAGACAGAGAAGAAGGGGGTTGTTGGTCACTTATCGGGTAGCGATGTATTGGGCTGACTAAATGATCTAAAATTTCCACCGCCTGAGAAGGAGCATAGTAAGTTGAGAGCAATAGGGTACTGGAAAACTCATAACTGGACACACTCACCCATTTGGTTTGAGTTAACATACTGGGTCACACTAGCATTTCGTCATTGTATAGATGCTATTCATACGAAAAAGAATGTATTCGATAACTTGTTTTAAATCATACTAGATACGAGTGGTAAAACAAAGGACAATGATAAAGCACGTAAAGACTTGGAGGAAATGAACATCAGGCAGGAATTGTGGCTCCGACCCAACAAATCAAAACAAAAAGCTCTATTTTGTCTTACCAAACAATAGGTTGAAAATATTTACAAGTGGCTTAAGGCATTGAAGCTCCCACATAGATATGGTTCTAACATATCTCGTTGTACTAAGGTTGAGAAATTAAAAATTATGGGTTCTAAAGTCACGAATGTCATGTATTCATGCAAAAGTTGATGCCAATTGCATTTCGTGAGGTTTTACCGAGGAATATTAATGATGCCTTTACCGCACTTTCAAATTTCTTTCGGGATATTTGCTCAACTGTTATAAGGTACAGTGATGTGGAGCATATGGAGAAAAATATAGTGTTGACAATGTGCAAGCTCGAAATGATCTTACCACCGGGGTTCTTTGATTCGATGGAGCATTTGCTTATTCATCTGCCATATGAACTTAAGCTTAGAAAATCGGTGCAATATTGATGGATATATCCTTTTGAGAGGTAATATCACCAACATTATGCAATATTCATCATCTTTATAATTAATTTAGCTGATACTGTCGTATTTTAGGTATATGTGTCGATTAAAGCAAAAAGTTAAAAACAAAGCTCGTGTAGAGGGTTCTATTGCTAAACGCAATACGGAGGAAGAGCTTGTCAACTTTTGCTCGTTATACTTTGTCGATGTAGTCTCAACGAAGCACAACCATTTAAGTCGGAATGAGGTCGTCGATCCCCAATCTCGTGCTGATGAATTGATTGTATTCACTTATCCGGCTAAACCATTTGGATATGAGACGAGGACTTACCTAACCGATAAAGATTTGAAGATTGTACATGTATTGTTACGTGTTGCTCCATGGAAAGGAGTTACGAGGTTTGGAAAGAGAGGAAAGCTCAACTCTCGATTCATTGGTCCATTTAAAATTCTCGACCGAGTAGGAACTATGGCCTATAAACTCACCTTACCACCAAGTATGTCTTGTATTCATAACGTTTTTCACATATCTATATTACGTAAATATGTGGAAGACCCAAACCACATTATTGAATTAGAACCAGAAGAGATAACAGAAGATTTAACGTATGAAGAGGTACCAGTTAAAATTATGCTCAAAGGTTATACCTCAAGTCAAAGTTTTATGGAGAAACCATGATATTGAGGAAATGACCTGGGAGTTAGAATGTGAAATGAAAATAAGCTATCTTCACCTCTTCGACATACTAGGTACGTACATCAATTTTGAGGACAAAATTTCATAAGAAGGGGAGGTTGTAAAACCCCAACTTTTTATGAATAAAGATTTAATTTTCTTTAAATATTATTTTGAATAATAAGGTGTTGATTTGATATAATGGTATAGTTATGGGTGATATGTGAAAATTTTGCAAAGTAAGCAAGTGGTCATAAAATATTCGTTTGGTCGGAGAATATTCTTTTTATCTGGAATATTCGTACGACGACACAATCATTGGTGGACCCCACATAATGGAATAACTGTCGGATATAGAAAGCGACAAAAATAACCTTTTTATACTCGTGGTTGTTGAAATATCCGGTGATAAAAGTACAACAATACTCGTGGTTGCACAGTAGCACAAGGTATTGCACAGTATCTTTGATTATTGATTCTTACGTAAGAAGTCACTCAATTTCATTTAATAATTGCCACAGTAGTTGTTGCATAGTACCTCATATTATTGATTCAATTATTGTCACAGTATCATCTACATAGTATTTTATATTATTAAATCAATAATTGGGACGACACAGTTACATATTATTATTTGTATTATTGACAATGTCTAAAAAGTTCTATCGAGGAAAGGGGTTAGGTTATTTAATTGCACGCCAATAAGAACGAATCCTTATCGAAAAGACCCCTCTTTCCTGAGAATGATCTAGTTGTCAATATTGTGAGTTTTAATATTAATGATGAATAATTGTTGAAAGATTAAAAATGTGTTTATTAAAGATAAGTGATTTGTGGTAATTATTTATTCAATTGTTGATATAAATAGAGGAGTTTGTCATAAAAGTATTTGTTGTAAGTTTAGCTTATTACATGGATCTCCACTTACTCATTTTTCAAAATCGCCGGTAGAAAGTTATCTCAGTTTTATTTTATTATTATTATAATAGTAATAAAATAGAAACCTTTTTATATAAAACAGAATAGTTTTTATAATAATATATATATATATATATATATATATATATATATATATAAAGTTATTTGTTTTATTAGATTATAATTAGAATATATTATATTATATATAAAGTTTTTGTTTTATTAGAAAATTTTATTGCACAATGATTGTAAGACCCCAACTTATTAATGAATAAAATCAAATTTTCTCTAAATATTATTGTGAATAATAAGGGGTTAATTTGATATAATACTTTGGTTATGGGTGAAATGTGCAAATTTTGTAAAATAAGCAAGTGGTTATAAAATATTCATTTTGTCGGGGAATATTCGTTTGGTCGTGGAATATTCTTGCTGTCGGGAAATATTCGTACGACGGCGCAGCCTTGTGTGGGCCCCATAACGGAAAGCGATTGGATGAAGAAAACGACAAGTATAAGTTATTTATAAATAACGGCGTAGTTGTTACCATTAATACTGTTGGAATACCCGGTGGTTAAAATACAGTAGCACACGGTATTGCACCAATTATTGATTCTTACGTAAGAAGGCACTACTCAATAATTGTTACAGTAGTTATTGTTCAATATTTTATTTTATTGATTCAATAATTGCTGCGTTGATATTTTATATTATTGTTGTTTCAATAATTGTTGCTGCACAGTATTTTCCTTTATCAGATCAATAATTCATATTATTTGAATAATATTATTAGATAACATTATTGGCAATGTCTAGAAAGTTCTGTCTAAGGAGAGGTTTGGTCATCTAATTGCGCGCCAGTAAGGAGAAATCTTTATTGAAAAGCCCCCTCTTTCCTGAGAACGGTCTGGTTGTCATAAATGTGATTCTGTAATATTATTTTTGAATAACTAATTATTGATTCATATGATAAGGAAATATTTATTTTATGTGGATATAAATGAGGGATATATTTTTGTGGTTAAAAATGAAGGAGTTAATGTTGAGGTTTTTATCAGTATTTTTATCGGAATGGAGGTATTAAAAATCAAGGTTTTTGAGATATTTTGCGGGGGTTATAATTTTTAATCCGACCGTTGGTTCGTGGTAATTTTTGGATATGTTATACATATATAAGTTGAGTATATGTCCACAAATTTTGAACCGTTAAAAATGAACGTATGATTTATTATGAATTTTACGAGATGACTGGTTCAGAAATTGTTGAATTTTCGGAGTTTATCATTTTGATGGAAAATTCTAGAATTGGTGAGCCCCACTCTTGGTTGGTGAAGAAATGTGCTGAGATTTTTATTCAAATGTGGTGGGTAGAAATAATAGCAGATAAAGCCATCAGGTTGCAGGTTAAGTCTGCTTCGGCGTGCTAACATTTTCCTATAAATAGAGGGCTAAGTTAGAATTGAAAATCACACCAGAAACAAGTTTTCTCTCTTTCTCTCTCTAGATTATTGAGTGTATTTTGTGAGTATTTAGATACTTTGAGAGTTTCTATTCATCAAAACAAGTTTCTTTCAGCCTTATACCAGTATTCCGACCAGAAGTACTGATATTTTGAGGTAAGGGATATTATTTTCTTCTTAAATGATATTATTTTCTTCAATATCATTATGCTGAAATATCAACATGAGTTTTTATCAAATTTGGAACTTTTTCTGTCGGGGTTACTATTCATGTATACGTTACTATTCACGTATACGACACTATTCACGAATACGGCACTATTCACCGAAAAATAAAATTTTCTATTTTTGTCCAAGATGTCTATTATGGTTATTATCTTTGATTGTATCCATGTTTTGATCTTTATTTTTGAATTTGCTTCACAATTGATTATTATGAAGTATTATTGATCTTGGATAAACTGTTATACGAATCCCTACTATTTGTCCTTCTGTCTCACTAGATTCGTTTTCTTTAAGATATTTTTCATCATCCTCAGTCCTAAATGATGATATTACTGAATATCTTTGGCCTGTAGTGCAAAGATGTATGATTACTTGATGAATATCTTTGGCCTGTAGTGCAAAGATGAACAGGTGTTGAGATGAACATGACTGACAGGTGATACAAATGAATATCTTTGGCCTGTAGTGCAAAGATGAATATTTGGATAAAGATGACTATTAATTGATGTTATAGGGATAAAATATTGATGATGGACTTTGAAATCTTAGAAGATAGTAGAATTCTTTCTCTACTTGACTCTTCTAATGGTTTGCTGTTTCCGCTGCAGTTGTTGATCTAAAACTTGTTGTCGATTATATTCTATCAGATTTTTCCCTGTTGAAGACTAACGATAATTTGTTGTATATTATCTTAGTCATAATATTCTTTACTGGGCTAGTTGAGCTCACCCTTTTCCTTTTTGTTCCATTTTTCTTCTCAGGAGGTGAGAACATAGCAGGATCTAGTCGGGGTATGGAGTGATGGTTCTAGAAAGATGTTTTAGCAGTCCTCACTATTTCTGTAAAATAATGTTTGAATAATTGTAATGAGGATTTATTTGAGTGTGGATATTGTCCAGAAGACAATATTTGTATTTAAACTCATAGTATGTGTTGTCGTATTTTGCACGACAATTGTATTATTGAAGTTGTAGTTTGCTTTTTGTACCATGTATTTGGCGACTCATAATGGGTTGGATGGATTGGACCTATTTTGGGGGCGTCACAGTTGGTATCAGAGCTTAGGGATATGATCCCTGGCTGAGATGTGAGACAAGAACTAGGAGGGGAGAGACGGGGAATTCCTTCGCTAGTATGACCTGACTAAGTTATTTGGTGTTTATTTAGTCGGTCAGAGTATAGGGATAATATATGACATGACTATTAACCCTTGTTTTATGGCAGTATTTAAGAATGGCAGCTGAGAACGTTAATAATGGAGTAAATCAGACCGTGGAGACACCTTTAATCACTACCCAAGGGAACGTGCAACAGGAAGGCAATATTCCTCATGTAAACAACGTTACCGAGCAAACGATGAATGATGGAATGTTTAGGAGCTTTTCGCAGTTCATGCAAAATCAGACGAGGGAGACTCGTGTGCAGAATACGGGTGGAAATGATAACAATGCGCGGTTTGTCACAGCTAAGCAGTTCAAAGAATTGGGACCACCAGAATTTAAGGGAAAGCCGGATCCAATCATGGCGGAAACGTGGGTCAAGCAAATTACCAAGATATTCGATGTCTTGGGATGCACGGAGGAGCAGAAGGTTCCATTCGCCACCTTTATGTTCCGCGGTGAGGCAGACTACTAGTGGGAGTCTGTGAAGAGTACCCAGCCTAGCGCACTCAACATGTCCTGGGAAACATTTCAGAAACTGTTTAATGATAAGTACTTTCCAGAAAGTATTCATCATATGAAGGAGGTAGAGTTTATTAGACTGGAATAAAACAACATGACGGTGTCCCAGTACGAAGCGAAGTTTGCAGAGTTATCCAGGTTTGCACCTCATTTGGTCAAAAATGAGGAACGAATGACAAAGATGTTTCTGAGAGGTCTAAAACCTGAGATTCGACAATATCTTATCTCTCATAAATTTTCTTTATATTCAGATGTTGTAAACAGGGCTCAATTATTAGAGCGAGATAATGAGTATGTGCAACCGAGGGACCACAACCAGGGTCATACCAGTGGTGGCAGTCATCGAAGCAATGAAAACCAGCAGGGAAGAAAACATTCGGACAAAAGCGGTAATCACTCTGGTGGTAATCGTGGTCGTGATAATAGAAGGAGCAAGTCGGGAGGAGATTTCAAGAAGAGAAGGTATAACAATGATAACGTGAAGACGTCAGCACAAACATCAACTGTTTCTAGGGGAAGAGAACGACCACCGGTCGTATGTTACAAATGTGGGAAAGAGGGACATATTAGCCCAAACTGCCCACAACAATCCAAGGTATGTTATAACTGTGGAAAGGAGAGTCATATAGCTCGAGAGTATTCTGTAGCAAAACCAAGTTCAGCGGAGATGGTGACTCCAAGGGCTGTCCCGAATAAGTCGAAATCAGCGGTTCCTGGAAGAGCGTTTGTCGTGACTGGCCAAAACGCGAGAAACCCGAACGAGGTGATCACGGGTAAGCTAATCTTGAATTCTTGCGAAGTTTATACTTTACTAGATACCGGTTCTACCCATTCTTTTATCTCTCCTGCTTGTGCTCAACGTTTAAACTTGACTCCGGAGAAATTGACCTTTGACTTATCTGTTGAAACTCCGTTGGGTGAAACCTTCGTTACATCTACAGTTTATAAATCTTGCATGATCCAAGTTGGCACTATCACATTACCTGTTGATCTTATCTCTTTAAAGATACTTGCTTTTGATGTGATTTTAGGAATTGATTGGTTAACCACTCATCATACTAAAATTGATTATTTTCGTAAGGTTGTTAGTTTTCATATTCCTAACCAACCTGTCATACAAATTCAAACTACTAAACCACTAAAATCAGTCACTGTCATATCAAGCCACAAAGCTATTCGTTTATTGAAAAACGGATGTCAAGCTTTCTTAGCCCATGTTATGGATTTGAACAAAAACACGTCAGATTTGAATAATATTTCTATTGTTAGAGAATTTCCTGACGTATTTCTTGAAGAATTTCTTGGCCTACCTCTAGAGCGTGATATTGAATTTTGTATCATCTTTGAATCCGGTACAAAACCCACTTCTAAAATCTTATATCGAATGGCTCCTATTGAACTTCGGGAGTTAAAAACCTAACTGTAGAAGTTTGTACCCGAGCCTTTATCTGGTGACTTCCTTTGTGGAATGCACCAAAGCCAGACTCTCCGTAAGGGACTCTATATTTGTGTGGTGGTAAAACAATAGGTGCCATTGTGACGTGCTATCCAAGATTGGGATATGAATCACAATTGAGAGCAACCGAAGTCGGTGACTGAAGTACGTAGCTTTCTGGGCTTAGCTGGTTATTATCAGAGATTTGTGGAAGGATTTTCTCGAATCGCTACTCCGTTAACTCAGCTGACTCAGAAAGATACAAAATTTGTATGGAGTGAGGAATGCGAGAAGAGTTTCCAAGAACTCAAGAGGAGACTCATTTCGGCACCTGTTCTGACAATACCATATGGTTCGGATGGATTTGTTATCTACAGCGATGCTTCAGGCAAAGGGTTAGGATGTGTTCTCATGTAACATGGAAAGTCATAGCCTATGCCTCGCGACAACTCAAAGAATATGAGAGGAATTATCCTACTCATGATTTGGAGTTGGCAGCAGTTGTTTTTGCGTTGAAGATCTGGAGACACTACCTGTATGGGGAGAAAGTAGAGATCTATACAGATCATAAAAGCCTCAAATATTTCCTCACCCAAAAGGAACTCAACATGCGGCAGCGACGTTGGCTCGAGCTGTTGAAAGATTACGATCATACCATCCAATATCATCTTGGAAAAGCAAACGTAGTAGCTGACACATTGAGTAGAAGATCATATGCGGGTACGAGTGCAATGTTATTAACACAAATGCCCATTTTGTATGACTTGCAAAGGATGGAGATAGAGATGAAGGCTCCAAGTACCCACATGATAATATCAAATATACGAGTAGAACCGACTTTAATCGATAAAGTTAAAGCTGCTCAAGCTACGAACATGGAGCTGATGCGTATGAAGAAGAAAGTGCAAGAAGGTGCTATTCCAGAAGCAAGAATCGATGAAGAAGGAATACTTCGAGTCAACTCCAGACTTTGTGTTCCTAAACGATTTTGACTTGAAGCATCGAATAATGATGGAGGCACACAACACACCATTTGCAATCCATCCTGGGAGTACCAAAATGTATCACGATCTTCGACATATATTTTGGTGGAGCAATATGAAAAGAGAGATCGCGGAGTTTATCTCGAGATGTTTAACTTGTCAACGTGTAAAAGCGGAGCATCAAGTACCAAAGGGTCCATTGCAACCACTTGAGATTCCGAAATGGAAGTGGGAACACATTACTATAGATTTTGTTACGGGTCTTCCCAAGGTTTCTCATGGCATAGATGCGATTTGGGTTATTGTTGATAGATTAACCAAGTCCGCTCATTTCTTGCTGATACGTGAGACTTATTCCCTTGAACGTCTTGCTAGTATGTATGTGAACGAGATTGTGAGATTACATGGCATGCTAGTATCCATAGTTTCGGATCGTGACCCAAGATTCACTTCACGATTTTGGGTTAGCTTGTAGAAAGCTATGGGCACGGATTTACGATTCAGTTCGGCATACCATCCTCAAACGGACGGACAGTCAGAGAGGACTATTCAAACTCTTGAAGATCTATTAAGACTTTGTGTCCTAGATCTCAAAGGGAGTTGGGATAAGTACCTACCATTGGTGGAATTCTCCTACAACAACAGTTATCAGGCGAGCATAGGTGTGGCTCCATTCGAGGCGTTGTATGGAAGAAAATGTCGTTCTCCAGTATGCTGGGACGAGGTGGGTGAAGCAACATTGTTGGGACCAGAGTTGGTACGCATTACTACAGAGAAGATCCAAACGATTCGACAACGTATACAAACGGCACAGGATCGACAAAAGAGTTATACGGATCTTCATTGGAAGGACGTGGAATTTAATATTGGGGATCATGTATTATTACGTGTTGCACCATGGAAGGGAGTTACAAGATTTGGGAAGAGAGGAAAGCTCAATCCAAGATTTGTTGGTCCATTTGAGATTCTTGAGCGAATAGGAAATGTGGCATATAGACTCACATTACCTCCAAGCATGTCTCGTGTTCATAATATTTTTCACATATCTATGCTTCGTAAATACGTTAAAGACCCGAACCATATTATTGAGTTAGAACCAGACGAGATAGCTGAAGATTTAACGTACGAGGAGGTACCTGTTAAGATCTTGGATAGGAAAGAGCATGTCCTACGCACGAAGGTTATACCACAAGTTAAGGTTTTGTGGAGAAACCATGCTATTGAAGAAATGACCTGGGAGTTGGAATCAGAAATGAAAGCGAGATATCCTCACCTTTTTGAAATATCAGGTACGTACGTCAATTTCGAGGACGAAATTTCATAAGGAGGGGAGGTTGTAAGACCCCAACTTATTAATGAATAAAATCAAATTTTCTCTAAATATTATTGTGAATAATAAGGGGTTAATTTGATATAATACTTTGGTTATGGGTGAAATGTGTAAATTTTACAAAATAAGCAAGTGGTTATAAAATATTCATTTTGTCGGGGAATATTCGTTTGGTCGTGGAATATTCTTGCTGTCGGGGAATATTCGTATGACGGCGCAGCCTTGTGTGAGCCCCATAACGGAAAGCGATTGGATGAAGAAAACGACAAGTATAAGTTATTTATAAATAACGGCGTAGTTGTTACCGTTAATACTGTTGGAATACCCAGTGGTTAAAATACAGTAGCACACGGTATTACACCAATTATTGATTCTTACGTAAGAAAGCACTACTCAATAATTGTTACAGTAGTTATTGTTCAATATTTTATTTTATTGATTCAATAATTGCTGCGTTGATATTTTATATTATTGTTGTTTCAATAATTGTTGCTGCACAGTATTTTCCTTTATCAGATCAATAATTCATATTATTTGAATAATATTATTAGATAACATTATTGGCAATGTCTAGAAAGTTCTGTCTAAGGAGAGGTTTGGTCATCTAATTGCGCGCCAGTAAGGAGAAATCTTTATTGGAAAGCCCCCTCTTTCCTGAGAACGGTCTGGTTGTCATAAATGTGATTCTGTAATATTATTTTTGAATAATTAATTATTGATTCATATGATAAGAAAATATTTATTTTATGTGGATATAAATGAGGGATATATTTTTGTGGTTAAAAATGAAGGAGTTAATGTTGAGGTTTTTATCAGTATTTTTGTCGGAATGGAGGTATTAAAAATCAAGGTTTTTGAGATATTTTGCGGGGGTTATAATTTTTAATCCGACCGTTGGATCGTGGTAATTTTTGGATATGTTATACATATATAAGTTGAGTATATGTCCACAAATTTTGAACCGTTAAAAATGAACGTATGATTTATTATGAATTTTACGAGATGACTGGTTCAGAAATTGTTGAATTTTCGGAGTTTATCATTTTGATGGAAAATTCTAGAATTGGTGGGCCCCACTCTTGGTTGGTGAAGAAATGTGCTGAGATTTTTATTCAAATGTGGTGGGTGGGAATAGTAGCAGGTAAAGCCATCAGGTTGCAGGTTAAGTCTGCTTCGGCGTGCTAACATTTTCCTATAAATAGAGGGCTAAGTTAGAATTGAAAATCACACCAGAAACAAGTTTTCTCTCTTTCTCTCTCTAGATTATTGAGTGTATTTTGTGAGTATTTAGATACTTTGAGAGTTTCTATTCATCAGAGCAAGTTTCTTTCAGCCTTATACCGGTATTCCGACCAGAAGTACTGATATTTTGAGGTAAGGGATATTATTTTCTTCTTAAATGATATTATTTTCTTCAATATCATTATGCTGAAATATCAACATGAGTTTTTATCAAATTTGGAACTTTTTGTGTCGGGGTTACTATTCATGTATACGTTACTATTCACGTATACGGCACTATTCACGAATACGGCACTATTCACCGAAAAATAAAATTTTCCATTTTTGTCCAAGATGTCTATTATGGTTATTATCTTTGATTGTATCCATGTTTTGATCTTTATTTTTGAATTTTGCTTCACAATTGATTATTATGAAGTATTATTGATCTTGGATAAACTGTTATACGAATCCCTACTATTTGTCCTTCTGTCTCACTGGATTCGTTTTCTTTAAGATATTTTTCATCATCCTCAGTCCTAAATGATGATATTACTGAATACCTTTGGCCTGTAGTGCAAAGATGTATGATTACTTGATGAATATCTTTGGCCTGTAGTGCAAAGATGAACAGGTGTTGAGATGAACATGATTGACAGGTGATACAAATGAATATCTTTGGCCTGTAGTGCAAAGATGAATATTTGGATAAAGATGACTATTAATTGATGTTACAGGGATAAAATATTGATGATGGACTTTTAAATCTTAGAAGATAGTAGAATTCTTTCTCTACTTGACTCTTCTAATGGCTTGCTGTTTCCGCTGCAGTTGTTGATCTAAAACTTGTTGTCGATTATATTCTATCAGATTTTTCCCTGTTGAAGACTAACGATAATTTGTTGTATATTATCTTAGTCATAATATTCTTTACTGGGCTAGTTGAGCTCACCCTTTTCCTTTTTGTTCCATTTTTTTTCTCAGGAGGTGAGAACATAGCAGGATCTAGTCGGGGTATGGAGTGATGGTTCTAGAAAGATATTTTAGCAGTCCTCACTATTTCTGTAAAATAGTGTTTGAATAATTGTAATGAGGATTTATTTGAGTGTGGATATTGTCCAGAAGACAATATTTATATTTAAACTCATAGTATGTGTTGTCGTATTTTGCACGACAATTGTATTATTGAAGTTATAGTTTGCTTTCTGTACCATGTATTTGGCGACTCAGATGGGTTGGATGGATTGGACCTACTTTGGGGGCGTCACAATGATGAATAGTAAAAATCAGAAAAATTAGTCGAATTCGTCCGTTTAAAACTTTTTGTTCATACGTGATTATTTTCTTAAATAGTGCCCTATCATTCTCCTATAAATAGGTTGCTTAGTTAAGAAATGAAAATTACACCAGAATCAGAGAATTCTTTTTCTATAATATTTTGCGTATTTCTTTCTAGTATAAGAATACTTTGAGTGTTACTAATAGTGCAAGAATTCCTCAAGAATATCTTCGCTATACCAGTCAGATTTAGTCTTCTAATAAGGTAAGGAATATTATTTTCGTTTAATATTCGTAAGGAGTATTATTTTCTTCCATACTCTATAGTATGTAAGTGATATTATTTTGTTTCATATTCCTAAATCTACACTTACTTTGATAAGTAATGCTTCTATAATCCCTGAAATTAGTAGAATATCCTTGAGTTTTGCGTTTCATCTAGTATCATTTAGAATCAATCAAGTGAGATCAAGGATAAATATTAGATATTTATAATTCAATTTATCCAGAGTTCAAGAATGTCCAAATTGTTAACATGATAACTAATTGTGGAGTAAAATTTAAGAATGATATTCATGTATCAAAAATAATTTGGACAGAAAAGAAATCAATTTTGTCGTGAATAGTACCCCGAGTGAATAATACTCTGTGAATAGTATCCTGTGAATAGTACCCCGAATGAAAATATTAAAATTTATTAAGAAGGTTCAGATAAATATTTCAGTTTTATATCATTGTCATCATCCTCATGTTTATATTGTACTGAAAGTCATCTTTGGCCCGTAGTTCGAAGATGGGCTGATGATGGGTATGATTATGACCAGGAATTATGTATTGATATAATCATGACCTTTAATGTTACAGATAAAAGTTTGTGATGAAAGTCCTATTTGGCCCGTAGTGCATAGATGGACAGATGTTTGGCATGATCATGACCACTGGTGATACAAACGATTATCTTTGGCCCGTAGTGCATAGATAATTCGTTGATTAAAAATAATTATTTATTGGTATTACAGGGATAAAATATTGACAATAGAGTTTTAAATCATAGAAGATAGTAGCCATCATGCTTTACTTAACTCTTATAATAGATTGCTATTTCCGTTGCAGTTGTTGATCTAAAACTTGTTGTCTATTGTATTTTATCAGATTTTTCCCTGTTGAGGACTAAGGATAATTTGCTCTACATTATCTTAGTCATAATATTCTTTACTGGGCTAATTGAGCTCACCCTTTTCGTTTTGGTTCCATTGTTCTTCTCAGGAGGCGAGAATGTAGCTGAGACTAGTTGGAGAGTGGAGTAATGGTCCAAGATGGTTATTTTAGTAATCCTCACTATTTTGTAAAATAGTGTGACAATAATTGTAATGAGAATTTTATTTGAGTTTGGATATTTTCTACTAGACGATATTTGTATTTAAACTCACAACATATATTTTTTTCGTATTTTACACGACAATTAATAGTTGTATAAATGAAGTTATATTTGATTTCTGTACCATGCAATTGGTGACTCACAATGGGTAGTGTGAACCTATTTTGGGGGCGTTACAGGTGAGCAATGAGCTTTCTCACAAGTTAAAGTATGCAATAAAGAATATATATTATGAATAGAAGAGGCTAGCTTCTATAAAACTTCAACCATATTTAAAAGATTTTAATGTAGCTGAATAATAAATCATTTTCAATAACAAGACTTTCTTAAATTTCATGCTGAATAACATATCAAGGATGAAAGAGTAAAATTCTTTCAAAGATTCAATAATATTCAATTGATTAAGAAGTTTAGCAATACTTCAACAATATTCAATAAAGTGGGATATTTCCAGATTTTATGTTGAGTGATCACAAAATGATTAAGAACTTCTCGAGGAATTATCAGTTCATTTACTAATCTAATACCTCGAAAGTATAAGGTAACCATAAAGATTAAATCATATTTTCCTGCAAGTACATAAGGTGATCAACCTCATTGTACCCGATATTATGCATAATACTTACATGTGTAGCGTGTGTTGTTTTCCAACAATAAAGTTTCCCTTTTATATGGGTTTTCATCTCAATCTTACATCATGAGTCCGTACCACAACAATATGGTTTGGATTGCTTTCAAATAAATACTATGAATTTAACATATAATATCAACATTGATCTAGCCGAAATCAATGACTTAGATCTTCCAATTATAAATCAGTCCATAATAAATAGAATGTTTCATACTTTAACAAATATTAGTCTCGACAAAACAATTAGGTGAGACATAGCTTGTAAACAGTTCAAATAATAGAACATGAATCAATTGCGCTATGTGCGAATAACAATAATCATTATGGATGTGAATAATCAACAATAATTATCCACTAACATACTTGAAAAATAATAACTTAAGTTGAGTTAGGAAACTTGCAATAAATGCGAATATTCAATAATAATCAGTGAATGTGGAATAATCAACAATAATTATCCACTAACATGCTTTGAGAATAAATAATCAAGTTTGAGTTAAAGAAATTGTAATAAATGCGAACATTTAATAATAATAAGTGAATGTGGAATAATTAACAATAATTATCCACTAACATACTTTGAAAAATAATAACTCGAGTTGAGTTAGGGAAACTTGTCTGATCCATTGACTACTGCTACGCAATTTAAGTTAACTTCTTTTGAATGACCTATCATTTATTAGATTGACCTCTCAATTAGCATCACATATCTCACTTATAGTAGTTTATCTAACATATAATCACATAATTAAACATTAGATAACACCTTAACACTATACGTATTCACAACCCTAAATCTGGAACACATTGAGTCTCTAACAGTGTTCAATATAGTATGTTGAGTGGTTTCCCACAAACAACCAACAAACTGGTTTCCCTTTTCGTCTACACTATTTTTTTCGCAGTGAGTTAGATCGGTTGCTAGTTTGTATATACCTCCGCTTCCTGAAGGAATCATTTAACCTAGATACTATACATCAGCCATTAAAGAGTACGATTGTACCACAACTATATCATATACCTTATGATTTAACACTATGTCTTTCATTTTATAAGTTCTTCTTATAACTCGGTAAACTATTTACGAATCTAGCAAACCAAATACATCAGTTCAGCAAGCCAAATTCGAACTGTATTCCCTTCCTAACATATTAAATTTCTAATTCCTCATACAATTCAATATGGTCTATTGAATGTCTAACTCAATAACTTAACTCCTCTTTTAAACTCTCATTTAATATTATTAATTATTTAATAATATTTTGTCACGCCCCCAAATCCAAGCCCCTTTGACCTCGAACCTGGTACACCACGGTACTACCTTCATCTCCATATATACAACCTTTATTCATAAATTAATGAACACAACCTGACTTTTATACCAATTAATACATTTTTCACTTCTGTTCCAGAATCTGTAACCTTTACAATCGATTATTACATTTGTAGATCGTTCATAATCTAATCTATCCATCTTAAACTTTAAACAATATATTTCATGTTGATAAATTTATTGCGAGTATTTATTAACTCACAATCCAAATTAAATATGCTTCTGCGCAATGTTCTTCAACTACAAATGTATAACATCAACATTCATATAACATAGCTAGAAACTACGATATTAAGTGTTTTAGCCCTTAGCGTTTCCAAGTATATTTACTCCAAAGAGAATACACCAATGGTTTAGTTTGTTACTATAGCACAAACGATATTCCATTAAAATTCCTCTATGTGAACCTTCATATATTCTGAAATCTTTGACGCTATGGTCATCTGTTTAATCGACCTTTATCTACAAAATTTATTTGCAATGTTGAGCACGACGGCTCAAGAAGTCCAACAGTCTACACATTTCATGCTTCACATAGCATACAAATTTCATATATTCACGCATCATAAGTTTTAGCCAATGCATCTACTTATGCTTCATATATATATCTCATGATATGCATTTTTATATGCATCACACTTGTCATACAACACATATAAACTTCATGTCGTATAACTAACATATATTTAATAAATTTCATACTTTGCACTTAGTTACATAAAATTCATATAACCAACTAGCTCACATAAAGTAACATATTTCATTAACTACTATAAACACATGGTCAAATGCAAATTATCACATAAGAACAAGTTATTGAAAAACTTGCCTCGAAGCGTTCCTTGTGCGGTTAGGAGAATTTGTCATTCCATTGTCCTACATGATTAAATGTATATACGAACCATAATTAGTTGCATAACGACGCTTATTAGTCACTTATGTTAACTCTAATTTACATTTCATTATTCTCCCTTTTTAAATCCTGATACACAATGCTTTAATCACGTTTTTAAAACATACTAAGACACTTTCTTGTCCCTTCTGTTTATTACATTAAACTTTATTTTACGTCTTATTACGTTTCCTCTTTCTTTACACTTATCACATAAACTCAAGTTCTTAAAAACTCGCACGCACCGACGTTTTATCATTTTACTTCATTCATATTCATAATGTTCTTCAAATAATAACTCAAACCATCTATAAGCATTTATTTAATTAAGTAATTAATCGTCACCTCGTGACTTAATCTGGTAATTGTCTTTTTGACTTATACCTCAAAATATACATCCTTTCACATTATTTTTATAATATTCGCATAAAAATATAAGATTAAGCTTTTCATCGTCTTATAAGTCACTAGTCGACCTACTCTAGTCTATTAAACTGCTTCAACGATTCCCAAGTCGTTAGTTTATAATTATTTTCATTTCGATAAAAGCCTAATACCCTCATTAAGCCTTCTTAACCATTTTATCATTCATCTTAAACTCTTGTCTAATATTATTAATCATTTAATAATCTTTTATTCCTTTACTAATATTATTAATCATTTAATAATATCTTATTTCTTTACTAATATTATTAATCATTTAATAATATCTTATTTCTTTACTAATATTATTAATCATTTAATAATATTTTATTCATTTATAACTTTTTTAAGTTAATTGTTTATCTCTTACTATTTAATTCATTTAACAAACAAATCAAACCCTTCATATAACATTTTATCAAAAAATGACCAAATTACCCTTATATGTCTTAATATAACATATTAATGATTATTAGTCACTAAAATCATATTAACAAATTTTAGGACTTAATATAATCTAATTTTCTCAATTATTCTTAACTTAATCATAATCATGAAAAATACCAAATCATCTTATTATTTTTTTATCTTTTTGCCACACATATATACATACATTCCATACACAAAAATAATATTTTTGGAATTTTTCAAAAGTCCGTTTTTAGTTCGTAACTTAGGAAAATTATCTATATCATGATCAACTCCAAAAATTCCCAACTATTGGCAGAATCTTAAACGTAGTAACATGAACTTCCAGTTTAAATTTCGTGGCCATCAGAGTTATATAACTCTAGTTATTGTTGTTTTCATCCGAAAAACTCAAAAATTGAAATGGCCATAACTCGATCGATTTAAGTCAGAATAAGCTCATCTTTGGACAAGAGTTACTTTATATCATATATTTTCATGTCCCAAAAGCTAGGCATTTATTTCAATAATTAAATGGCCAAAAATTCCCCTATAAAGTTTTCGACATATTGTTTTTTGGTATTTCTAGATTTTGTCTACTTTGCTAAAAACTGTCCATTTGAAAAGATACAAGGAATTTTTCAGTGATTCCACTTGCAGATGTTATAAGACTCATAGATCTAACTCTAGAACTTGACCACACTCAAAAATTTGAAATAGAATGAGAGATATGATTGTTTGAATTTCATGTTTCGTTTTCTCAAAAATCAGTTTTTCTAACCTTTATGTTTTGTAAGAAAACTTCCATGATCTCTTGATTATTCAAACATTAACCAACATAAACCATCATAATACATACTAATACTCCTTATACTCAAGGATCTACCATGATCCATGATTAATTTCATCAAACCCTCACCATAACCGAGCAAAACATAATCTAAACCAAGAAATTACAAAGCTAGGTTAAAGAACTTTTAAACCTTCTATGCTTAGATGATGGATGATCTTCTTTGGTAGTTTGGCTTGCTAGATCTTCTCCTTCTTAGCCTCTTCCAAGGCTTGGCCTCCCCCTTCCACTCCCTCTCAAGCTCTTAAGTTTTTCTCTAAGGTTTTAGGTGAAAGTTATGGAGAAACCCATGGTTTTTCTTCCTCTTCTTTCTTTTTCGTCTCTCCTCTTTTTCCTTTCTATCCATTGCTTCTCTCTCTCTCTTCTTTTCCTTCTTATGGCCGGGTATGTGAGTGAGGGGAATGTAGAGTGTTTCTTTTATTTCTTTTTCCTTTATTTAGCTAAGTAAAGTAACATTTAAGAGAGAGAGAGAGTAGCTACAAGTTGGTATGATTAAGTGAGAGTTGGTGGGAGTGGTTGGGGAGTAGGTGGGCTACCCATGTGCTGGAAATTTAGCTGATTTTGATGTTGTGGGTCCCGTTTTTATTTCCTCATTTTGTGTGTTTAATCCCGTTTTTGACTTTCGGACCCGAAAAATCAAATTTTTGAGTTTATAGTCGATTCTTACTAAATTCGACACTCCCAACGTCATCAACACATCCGTTCCTTCAAATTCATCTTCGAATTTTAAGTTCGACTTTTCTCCATAAAAGTCAACTGTTGGCTTTGACCAAAATGTCAACCCCAACACATTTTGTGTTTACAGTCTATTCTTACTAATTTTGACGTCCCAGATTCAAATATTCAATAATATTTTAATCATTTATTAAATCAATAAATAATTTATTTTAATTGTTTATACTTTACTAATTAATTCCTTTAATCATTTTAAAATGCTATATACATAATATAATGTACTATCATTAATCCTATAAGACATTTAATTTATCTTAGGTTAATGATTTAATTAATTAATAATGTTTTTCTTAGGTGATAAAAACTTATTAGATCCTTAAACAATTTATTATAATTGTTTACTTAATGAGTTATTTAAATTCTCTTCATTTATCAACTCTATATTCATTTAATTACTATTTATTATTAGTTAAATAGTAATTAATTAATTACCTTTAGTTATTATTTAATAATAAATAATAGCTAATTACATCTACTTATTATTTAATATTAAATAAATAATAAATAATTAAATTGTTAATATTATTTTTCTTTAATTATTAAATATTAATTAATAAAATTAAATAATAATTATTTATTTATTTATTCTTGAATAATAAATAATTAATTCACTTCATAAATATTTAATTTTTCTTTCTTATTAATTTAAGAATAATTAATTATTATTTGTTCCTATTTGTTATTTAATATTAATTAAATAATAAATAATTATTTTATAAATATGATGTCTATGTAAGTAAGTAATTACATTATTATTACTTAATCTTACTTAAACATTCTTTAATATTAATTAAATAATAATTAATCAATGGTTTAACTCTATTTATTATTTAATCTTAATTAAATAACCAATAGTTAGTTTATTAACACTAACTCTACTTAATTATCACTTAAATAATAATTAAATAATTAATTACATTTAAATTATATGTAATTAGTTTAACAATCATTTGGTGGCATTAATTATTATTAATTAGTAAGTTTTAAATGATTTAAATGAGTTTAAACCATTAATTACTTAATAATTACATAACTGTCCAGAAAAATTCTGAATTAAATATTTTAATGTCCTTCACAATCTTAGAAAATTTTGGGTCCCGAACCCACCACCAAAACCGGCCGAAACGTGGCTGAATCGGACGCCGGAAGGTTCCGTAGGTTCACCGGATTTGCTGAACCGATCAAATTCTTTAAAATTTTCAACTTTTTAGCTTTTGTTTTCAGTTTTGGGGTCCTTCACTAAAACCTTCATAAAACGAAATCTACAACTTCGATTTAGGGCCAGTCGATCTCGTTGGATTCGTATCTTTCCAAACTATAATTTTCATTTATCAAACTCCAGATTTGAATCTGTTTTGGTCATAGAAATTAGCCCGGAAGTGGCTGGTCAGCGACATGATCCAACAATTGGTGTGTTTTTGTAATAAATCCACATCTTGCTCATTTTTCAACATTTTTGCATGATTCCAAAGAGGTTTTTCCCTTAACTCATAGATCTAGCATACCAAGAATTAAAATCACAAGAACCCTTTGTATATTTCAAAATGACAAGCATAGATCACCCTTTTTAAAATAAATTTTCAGGAAAAACTCCTTTAACTTTCTTTTTCCAAAATTTCCAACATAAACTCATATGAATCATCAATTTAAACACATTATATACAAGATCTAACCTTCTCATAAGGTTCTAGTCATTTAAAACATAATAGTCCAAGGATCTAACATAAAACTTCATATAGAATACAAAGTTAGAGATTTTTAATACTTACTTTGTTTTGTGGGCTACCTTAATTTCTAACTCTTCCAAGGTAGGAGATAAGTTTAGGGTGCATGAAATCTTGCTTCTCTTCTCTCCTCCTTGCCGTGACCCCCTTTCTCTCTCTCATTCTCTTTTTCTTTTAACTTAGCAACTTGGAAGATAAAATGAAATGAAACTAAGAGAAGTGATATGTTCTTTTTTTTTTATTATGTATATACATTATAAGTATACTTTCAATCCTTTCTCTCTCACTCATCATCACCAATACCAACCCATGTTGCTTGCAAGTTTAAACATAAGTGTTGGCTTGGTTCATGGCTTGACAACTAGAGTATTTGGTGAGAGTTAGTAAACTTTCTTTCAAACAAGATTAAAATCACCACTCCTCCCCTTTTTAACCTCTAACAGTTGACCCTATGCCCCTTTTTTCTCTCATTTTAGATTTATTTTTCTTGCAAAATTATGCTTAAACAAATGACCAAAATGCCCCTCTTCAAGTGGACTAAGATTGGGTCATTCCTTTAATTCTTTTGGGCTTCAAATTAATTTTTTTGGGTCATGTAATTAGCATAGTCCCATAATTTTAATTCTATCTTACCATAATCATTTAATTAGGGTTTCCATTACACACGTTTGTAATTCAAGTCCTTACTCATGTACATTTAATTTCATAACCCAATTAGACTAGTTTTACTTAGGTTATAAAATTAATTAATTGAGATATATAAAATAAATTTCTTAGGGTTAGTATATATATTATTTATACTATCATTCTTCTATATTATAACCCTTAAGTTATTTAAGTCACATTCCTAATATATATATATATATATATATATATATATATATATATATATATATATATATATATATGTTACAAAACTTTATTCTTAACTCTCTTTTTATACAAAATAAATGTTTACACATTATATAATGTATATTTATTTAATCACGTACATAATCCACATAAGCTTTAACATATTCCATTAGTTCATTAACTTAATTAGCCCTAATTGGCTTGATAAGTTATTACCACTCATATAATCACTATATATAATTCATATCAATAATTAATCACTTAAAGATTATAAATCTTTTTAATTTAATAATCAAGATTAACATGCAAGCTATGTTAATTTTTAACATAACTTATCTTACTATTCCTTAATCAAATTGATTAAGTATTCATCTTAGTTAACTTAAAATAATTAAATTAACTATCTTGCTTAATTCACAAATTCACTGATATGATTCAAGTACTTTAAAAAAAATCATAAAATTTACATATATAATCATATAAAATTATCGGTTCTTACTGTGACGCCCCCAAAATAGTTTCATACAACTCATTCTAAGTCGCCAAATACATGGTACAGAACTCAAAAACAAACTTTATTTATACAACTATTAACTGTCGTGTAAAATAAGACAAAACGTAAACTGTGAGTTTCAATACAAATATTGTCTCCTAGACAATATCCAAACTCAAAATAAGTCCTCATTACAATTATTATCACACAATTTTATAGAATAGTGAGGACTACTAAAACCACCATCTTGGACCATCACTCCATTTCCCGAGTAGTCCCAGCTATATTCTAATTTCCTGAAGAGAACAATGAAAGAAAAAGGTGAGCTCAACTAGCCCAGTAAAGAATATTATAACTAAGATAATATAGAATAAATTATCCTTAGTCTTCAACAGTGTAAAATATGATATAATACAATAGACAGCAAGTTTAGATCAACAACAGCAGCGAAACAAGCAATTCATTAGAAGAGTCAAGTAGAGCATGTTGTCTACTATATTCTATGATTTAAAAGTTCATCATCAATATTTTATCTCTGTAAAATAACTTAATAAATATTTCACATCAACGAATTATCCATGCACTACGGGCCAAGGATATCTGTTAGTATCACCAGTGGTCATGATCATGCCAAACAACTGTCCATCTATGCACTACGGGCCAAAGAGGACTGTCACCACATCATTTGTCTGTAACATTACAGGTCATGATTATACCAATACACAATTTTTGATCATAATCATACCAATCAACAGTCCATCTATGCACTACGGGCAAAAGATGACTTTTACCACAATATAAGCATGAGGATGATAACAATGATAAAAGAAATCAATCAAGTGAGATCAGTGATAAATATTAAAGATTTATAATTTAATTTATCCAGAGTTTAAGAATGTCCAAATTGTCAACAAGATAATTAATTGTGGAGTAAAATTCAAGAATGATATTCATGTATTAAAAATAATTTGGACAGAAAAGAAACTAATTTTGTCGTGAATAGTACCCCGGGTGAATAATACCTGAGTGAATAATAAGTATCCCGTGAATAGTATCCGACATGAAAAGATTAAAATTTAATAAGAAAGTTCAGAAAAATATTTTAGTGAAACGATACTAGATGAAACGCAAAATTCATGGATATTCTACTAATTTCAGGGAGTATAGAAGCAATACTTATCAAAATAAGTGTAGATTTAGGAATATGAAACGAAATAATATTACTTACATACTACAGAGTATGGAAGAAAATAATATTTTTTATGAATATTGAACAAAAATAATATCCCTTTCCTTAGTAGGAGAGTAATTCCGACTGGTATATCGAAAATATTCTTGAGAAAAACTTGCACTATTTGCTACACTCAAAGTATCCTTATGCTCAAAAGAAATACGCATAATATTATAGAAGAAGAATTCTCTGATTCTTGTATGATTTTCATTTCTTAACTAAGCATCCTATTTATAGGAGAATGATTGGGCACTATTTGAATATAATCACGGACGCACAGTAAGGAATTCACGGGTGAAGAATTCGACGGATTCGTGCGATTTTCTGATTTTTACTATTCATTACTGTGCAATAAAATATTCTAATAAAACAAAAACTTTATATAAAATATAATATATTCTATTTATAATCTAATAAAATGAATATTGATTAATATTATAACTCACAATATTGACAACCAGATCAATACCAGGAAAGAGAGGGCTTTCCGATAAGGACTTTTCCTTATTGGCGCACAATTAAATAACCTAACCCATTTCCTCGACAGAACTTTCTAGACATTGTCAATAATACAAATAATAATATGAATAACTGTGTAGTCTCAATTATTGATTTAATAATATAAAATATTTTGCAGATGATACTGTGACAATAATTGAATCAATAATATGTGATACTATGCAGCAACTACTGTGGCAATTATTAAATGAACTGAGTGACTTCTTAAGTAAGTATCAATAATCAGAGATACTGTATCATACAACATGCTACTGTGCAACCACGCGTATTACTGTACTTGTATCACCGGGTATTTCAAAAGTTAACAGTAAAAGTTTTGCCATTATTTTTATAAAAAGGTTATTTCTATCACTTTCTATATCTGATAGTTATTCCGTTGTGTGGGGTCCACCAATGATTGTGTCGTCGTACGGATATTTTCCGACCAAACGAATATTTTATAACAACTTACTTACTTTGCAAAATTTGCACATATCACCCATAACTATACCATTATATCAAATCATACCTTATTATTCAAAATAATATTTAGAGAAAATTAAATCTTTATTCATAAAAAGTTGGGGTCTTACAACCTCCCCTTCTTATGAAATTTCGTCCTCAAAATTGATGTACGTACCTGGTATGTTGAAGAGGTGAAGATGCCTTGTTTTTATTTCAGATTCTAACTCCCAGGTCATTTCCTCAATATCGTGGTTTCTCTATAAAACTTTGACTTGAGGTATAACCTTTGAGCATAGAATATACTCCTTATTATCCAAGATTTTCACTAGTACCTCTTCATACGTTAAATCTTCTGCTATCTCATCTGGCTCTAATTCAATAATGTGGTTTGGGTCTTCCATATATTTACGTAACATAGATATGTGAAAAATGTTATAAACACGAGACATACTTGGTGCTAAGGCGAGTTTATTGACCACAGTTCCTACTCGGTCGAGAATTTCAAATGGACCAATGAATCGAGGGTTGAGCTTTCCTCTCTTTTCAAACCTCGTAACTCCTTTCCATGGAACAACACGTAACAATACATGATCTCCAACATTGAATTTCACGTCCCTTCGATGAAGAACATCATAACTCTTTTGTCGATCCTGTGAGGTTTGTATACGTTGTCGGATCATTTAAATCTTTTCCGTAGTCATATGTACCAATTTTGGTCCCAACAATGTTGCTTCACCCACCTCGTCTCAGCATACTGGAGAACGACACGTTTGTCCATACAATGCCTCGAATTGAGTCATTCCTATACTTGTTTGATAACTGCTGTTATAGGTGAATTCTACTAATGGAAAGTACTTGTCCCAACTTCCTTTAAAGTCTAGTACACATAGTATTAATAGTTCTTCAAGAGTTTGAATAGTCCTCTCCGATTTCCCGTCCGTCTGAGGATGATATGCCGAACTGAATCGTAAATTCGTACCCATAGCTTTTTGCAAACTGACCCAAAATCGTGAAGTGGATCTTGGGTCTCGATCAGAAAATATAGATACTGGCATACCATGCAGTCTTACAATTTTATTTATGTATATACGAGCAAGACCTTCAACCGAATAAGTTTCTCGTATAGGTAAGAAATAAGCAGACTTGGTTAATCTATCAACAATGACCCAAATTGCATCTATGCCTTGAGAAACCTTGGGAAAACCAGTAACAAAATCCATGTTAATATGCTCCCACTTCTATTCTGAAATTTTAAGTGGTTGCAATGGACCTTTTGGTACTTGATACTCCGCCTTGACACGTTGACAAGTTAAACACCTTGAGATAAACTTCGTTATCTCTCTCTTCATATTACTCCATCAAAATATATGTCGAAGATCACGATACATTTTGGTACTCCCAGGATGGATTGCAAACGGTGTGTTGTGTGCCTCCATCATGATTTTATACTTCAAATCAGAGTTGTTAGGAACACAAAGTCTGGAATTAACTCGAAGTATTCCTTCTTTGTCGATTCTTGCTTCTGGAATAGCACCTTCTTGTACCTTTTTCTTCATCTTCATCAGCTTCGGATCTGTAGCTTGAGCAGCTTTAACTTTATCGATTAAAGTTGATTTTACTCATATATTTAACATCATCACGTAGGTCCCTGAAATCTTTAACTCTATCACCATCCTTTGTAAGTCATACAAAATGGGCCTTTGTGTTGACGATATCGCACTCGTACCGGCATATGATCTTCTACTCAACACGTCAGCTACCATGTTCACTTTTCCAAGATGATATTAAATGGTATGATCGTAATCTTTTAACAGTTCAAGACAACGTCATTGCCGCATGTTTAGTTCCTTTTGGGTGAAGAAATATTTGAGGCTTTTATGATCTATATAGATCTCCACTTTCTCCCTATATAGGTAATGTCTCCAGAGCGTGAAAATGACTGCTGCCAACTCTAGATCATGAATAGGATAAATCCTCTCATATTCTTTGAGTTGTCGTGATGTATAGGCTATGACTTTCCCATGTTGCATGAGAACACATCCTAAACCTCTTCCTGAAGCATCGCTGTAGATGACAAATCCCTCCGAATCTAATGGTATTGTCAAAACAAGTGCTGAAATGAATCTCCTCTTGAGTTCTTGGAAAATCTACTCACATTCCTATCTCCATCTGAATTTTGTAGCTTTTCATGTCAGCTGAGTTAATGGAGTGGCGATTCGAGAAAATCCTTCCACGAATCTTCGATAATAACCAGCTAAGCCCAAAAAGTTACGTACTTTGGTTACTGACTTAGGTTGCTCCCAACTTTGTATTACTTTAATCTTCGCCAGGTCAACTGATATTCCATGCTTCGATATTATGTGCCCAAGGAATGCTACTTCCTCAAGCCAGAACTCGTATTTCTTCAATTTAGCGTATAGCTTATTTTCACGTAGCTTTTGGTGTATCAGCCTCAAGTGTTGCTCATGATCTTCATGGCTTTTGGAGTATATAAGGATGTCATCAATAAAGACAACCACAAAATGATCCAAATATTTCTGGAATACTCAGTTCATCATATCCATAAAGGCAGCAGGAGCATTAGTCAATCCAAAAGACATGACTAAGAATTCGTAATGCTCGTACCAAGTTATGAAAGCAGTCTTTAGAATGTCATCAGTTTTAATCTTTAACTGATGATATCCGAAACGAAGATTGATCTTTAAAAAGAACTTAGCACCTTGTAACAGATCAAACAGGTCATCAATGCGAGGCAACGGGTACTTATTTTTTATGATGATATGATTCAATTCCCGATAGTCAATTTAAAGTCGCATACTCCCATATTTCTTCTTTACGAATAAAATAGGAGCACCCCAAGGAGATGTACTAAGACGAATGAAACTGATGTCTAACAGTACTCGCAGTTGGGTTTTTAACTCCTGAAGTTCAATAGGAGCCATTCGATATGGGGTTTTAGAAAAGGGTTTTGTACCGGGTTCAAGGTCAATACAAAATTCAATTTCAGGCTCTGGGGGTAGGCCAGGAAGTTCTTCGAGGAATATGTCAGGAAATTTATTAACAAAAGAAATATCATTCAAATCTGCGTATTTTTGTTTAAATCCATGACATTGGCTAAGAAAGCTTGACATCCATTTTTCAATAAACGAATGGCTTTATGGCTTGTTATGACAGTGATTGACTTTAGTGGTTGGGTTGCTTGAATTCGCATAATAGGTTGGTTCAGAATATGAAAGCTAACAACCTTACGAAAATAATCAATTTTAGTATGATGAGTAGTTAACCAATCAATCCCTAAAATCACATCAAATGCAAGTATTTTCAAAGAGATGAGATCAACAGGTAATGTGAAAGTATCAATTTGAATCAAATAAGATTTATAAATAGTAGATGTAATGAAGGTTTCTCCCAATGAAGTCTCAACAAATAAGTCAAAGTCTAATTTCTCTGGAGTTGAATTTAAACATTGAGAACAAGCAGGTGAAATAAAAGAATGGGTAGAACCGATATCCAATAAGGTATAGACTTCGCAAGAGTTTATGATTAGCTTACCCGTGATAACTTTGTTCGGGTTCCTCACTTTTTGGGAGGTCACGACAAACGCTCTCCCTTGAACTACCAGCTTTGACTTGTCTGGGACAGCCTTTGGTGTCACCATCCCAGCTGGACTTAACTTCGCTGTACGACAAAATCGAGCTAGGTGTCCTTCTTTTTCGCAATTCAAACACACTTTGGGTTGCTGCGTACAGTTTGGACTGATGTATCCCTCCTCTCCGCATCTGTAGCATACGACCGGTGATAGTTCTCCTTCCTTAGAAACGGGTGCTGGTGCTGCTGTCTTTCCATCATTGTTGAATCTTCTCTTTTTAAAATTTCCACTTGACTCATTTCTTCTATTATCTTGGCCAGGATTACCATCGAAGTGGTTACCATTTTTGACATGATAATTTCCTCCCCGTTTGTTATTACTGCTTCGATGACTGTTGCCACTGGTATGACCATTATCGTTTTGTCAGCTGTTATCTTTTGGTTGGGCTGACTCATTATCTCGCTCTAATAACTGAGCCTTATTCACAACATTTAAATACAAACACAGTTTGTGAGAAATGAGGTATTGACAAATTTCGGGTTTCAAACCTCTCAGAAACATTCATTTCATTCGCTCCTCATTATCAACCAAATGGGATGCAAACCGGGATAACTCGGCAAACTTAGCCTCGTATTGTGATACGGTCATATTGTTCTGCTCTAGCTTGATGAATTTCACTTTCTTTATGTGGCGAATACTATCTGGAAAATACTTGTCATTGAACAATTCCTGAAAATTCTCCTAAGACATCTTTAGTGCGGAAAGATGAGTACGTTTTACAGATTCCCACCAGTAATTTGCCTCTCCTCGTAACATAAAGGTGGCGAAGGGAACTTTTTGCTCCTCTGAACATCCCAAGACATCAAATATCTTGGTGATCTGCTTAATCCACGCATCTGCCTTAAGTGGCTCTGGCTTTCTCAAAAACTCTGCATTTTGAACAGGAATCTCTCTCGTTTGGTGTTGCATTAATTGTAGAAAGCTCCTAAACATCCCATTGTTCATCATTTGGTCGATGTTGTTGCTTGCATGAGGATTATTGACTTCCTGATGCACATTATCCTGGTCATTGATTGGCGGTGTCTCAACGGTCTCATGTGCTCCATTGCTTCTCTCAAAATTTTATGATGCCATAAAAAAATAAGGGTTAATTGATATGCCACATATTATCCCTATATTCTGACCGACCAATTAAATAACAAATAAGCGTAGGTATGACACACTAGAGAATGATGTACTCGTCTCTCCCCTCCTAGTTCTAACCTCAGATCTCCGCCATAGATTATATCCGTAAGCTTTGATACCAACTGTGACTCCCCCAAAATAGGTCTATACAACCCATTCAGAGTCGCCAAATACATGGTACAGAACTCAAATAAAAACTTCATATATACAACTATTAACTGTCGTGTAAAATACGACAAAACGTGAACTGTGAGTTTCAATACAAATATTGTCTCGTAGACAATATCCAAACTCAAAATAAGTCCTCATTACAATTATTATCACACTATTTTATAGAAAAGTGAGGACTACTAAAGCCAGCATCTTGGACCATCACTCCATTCTCCGACTAGTCCCAGCTATATTCTCATTTCATGAAGAGAACAATGAAAGAAAAGGGTGAGCTCAACTAGGTCAGTAAAGAATATTATAACTAAGATAATGTAGAATAAATTATCCTTAGTTTTCAACAGTGTAAAATTTGATAGAATACAATAGACAATAAGTTTAGATCAACAATAGTAGCGGAACAAGCAATTCATCAGAAGAGTCAAGTAGAGCATGATGTCTACTATCTTCTATGATTTAAAAGTTCATCATTAATATTTTATCTCTGTAACACAACTCAATAAATATTTCACATCAACGGATTATCCATGCACTACGGGCTAAGGATATTCGTTAGTATCATAAGTGGTCACGATTATGCCAAACAACTGTCCATCTATGCACTACGGGCCAAAAAGGACTTTCACCACATCATTTGTCTGTAACATTACAGGTCATGATTATACCAATACACAATTCATGGTCATAATCATACCAATCAACAGTCCATCTATGCACTACGAGCCAAAGATGACTTTCACCACAATATAAGCATGAGGATGATGATAATGATATAAGAAATTAATCAAGTGAGATCAATGATAAATATTAAAGATTTATAATTCAATTTATCCAGAGTTTAAGAATGTCCAAATTGTCAATATGATAATTAATTGTGGAGTAAAATTTAAGAATGATATTCATGTATCAAAAATAATTTGGACAGAAAAGAAACCATGAAAAGATTAAAATGTGTGATATTCATGTCGTGAATAGTATCTGGGTGAATAGTACTCGAGTGAATAGTACCCCCACATGAAAAGATTAAAATTTAATAAGAAAGTTTAGAAAAATATTTCAGTGAAACGATACTAGATGAAACACAAAATTCAAGGATATTCTACTAATTTCAGGGAGTATAGATGTAATACTTATCAAAATAAGTGTAGATTTAGAAATATGAAATGTAATAATATTACTTACATACTACAGAGTATGGAAGAAAATAATATTTCTTTCAAATATTGAACGAAAATAATATCCCTTACCTTAGTAGGAGAGTAATTCTGACTGGTATAGCGGAGATATTCTTGAAAGAAACTTGCACTATTTGTTATACTCAAAGTATCCTTATGCTCAAAAGAAATATACACAATATTATAGAAGAAGAATTCTCTAATTCTAGTATGATTTTCATTTCTTAACTAAGCATCCTATATATAGGAGAATCGTTAGGCACTATTTGAATATAATCACGGACGCACAGTAAGGAATTCACGGGTGAAGAATTCGACGGATTTGTGCGATTTTTTGATTTTTACTATTCATTACTGTGCAATAAAATATTCTAATAAAACAAAAACTTTATATAAAATATAATATATTCTATTTATAATCTAATAAAATGAATAACTTTATATATAATATAAAAAGTATTCTGTTTTATATAAAAAGTTTTCTGTTTTATTACTATTATAATAATAATAAAACAAAACTGAGATAACTTTTTAGGGGCGATTTTGAAAAATGAGTAAGTGGGGGTCCATGTAATAAGCCAACTTACAACAAATACTTCATGAAAAACTCCTCTATTTATATATAAAAGATTGAATAAATACTTGTCACAAATCACTTATCTTCAATAAACACATTTTTAATCTTTCAACAATTATTCATCATTAATATTATAATTGACAACCAGATCATTCCTAGGAAAGAGGGGGCTTTCCGATAAGGACTTCTCCTTATTGGCGCGCAATTAAACAACCTAACCCCTTTACTCGACAGAACTTTCTCGATATTGTCAATAATGCAAATAATAATATGAATTACTGTGTCGTCTTAATTATTAATTTAATAATATAAAATATTATGCAGATGATTCTGTGACAATAATTGAATCAATAATATGAGATACTATGCAGCAACTACTGTGGCAATTATTAAATGAACTGAGTGACTTCTTAAGTAAGCATCAATAATCAGAGATACTGTACAATACCGTGTGCTACTGTGTAACCACGCGTATTACTATACTTTTATCACCAGGTATTTCAACAGTTAACGATAAATGTTTTGCCATTATTTTTATAAAAAGGTTATTTATGTCTCTTTCTAAATCCGACAGTTATTCCGTTGTGTGGGGACCACCAATGATTGTGACGTCGTACGGATATTCTCCGACCAAACGAATATTTTATAACAACTTGCTACTTTGAAAAATTTACACATATCACCCATAACTATACCATTATATCAAATCATACCTTATTATTTAAAATAATATTTAGAGAAATTTAAATCTTTATTCATAAAAAGTTGGGATCTTACACTTATAGTAACAATATTATAAAGAACGAACAAAAGTTGTATGAATAATGAGATAAAAGAATACATATTCGAGGTTTAACATTTAATTTGTTAAGATTTCAATAATGTCCAAATTGTCAACGTGATGATCAAAATGTCGAGTCAAATTCAAGAATGATATTCAAGATTCATATTTCAAAAATAACGATTAACATTCAAAAAGAAGATTCAAGTAAATAAAAAGTTCAAGTGAAATGATACTAGATGAAGCGCAAACCTCCAAATAATTTCTAATTATTTCAGAAATTATAGAAGCAATACTTACCATGGTAAGTTTAGATTTAGGAGTATGAAAGAAAATGATATTGTTGATCGATTTCACAATCAAAATATACGTGCAAGTATACACGGTCAACAGGTAATAAAGTGATAAGAAAAGTATCGTTCCCACGAGAAATTATTTAATAAAAATTACCAAGTACTAACTCTTAACCAAATCAATTTTATTTAAACAACCATAAATTGTGATTTTTTTAATTAAGAAAACTAAATTAATCAATTAAAACTAGATTACTCTAAAATTAATTCAAATAAATAAAGATTAAGACTTCAATATCCTCAATTATGAACTATAAATCAATTATCCAATTATCTCAATTATTATGTCTACTGAATTGTTAACAGGAATTCTCAAATGCCAGAAGTCCTTTTTCAAGTAATCAATTGACTTCTATTTAATCCAGATTAATCTTGCTATATTCCTATGCAAAACAATTGAATTAAACTCCTTCAATTCTAATTCCTTATGTGTTACATGCGGTGAACAGATATTTCCATTCAATTCACAAACCTAATTATTCACCACGCAAATAACTAAGTCACATGTTATCATGCCCAGTTCTAACCCTAGAATTCCTCTTCCAATTTCTTCTAGAGTAACAAGGTAATTACTGATCAAATAATAAAACAATAAGCACAAGACAAGATAAACAATTCACTTTAACATAAATAATTGAAATATAATGAATAACTAATTCATAGCCATAAAAAGTTCAATTGAAATCTCAATAAAAGAGATAGTTCATAATTAATGAATTAAAACCAAGAATCCACAATTGAATAGACATTAAAAGATAAAAGTATGATAAGAGAAGAGAATAGAATTCGTTGTCAGCAAATCTGATGCTCCCCTCTTGCTCTTGCTCTTGATCTTCAATGTTCTTCAATTTGCTTCAATCTCCAATGCCTAATTAAGAACTAGGGTTTATATTCTAATCTAATGGAGTGTTTAATCTAGTCTAATCTATGTAATCTCCCTTTATTTTATGCCTTACATCATGTATTTATAGGTTACAAGTCCAATTTTTAGCTTAGGAACAAATCCAATCCAATTTGGAGTCAAAAAGGTGTCAAAATTCGCCCAAAAACGCGTCCAGGCCATCACCAAGCCCTTCCCCAACGCCCCAGCGCTGGGCTTAACGCTCAACCACTGCTCCCCAGTGCCCCGACGCTGGGCATAGGCCTATTTTGGGCGCCCCGGCGCTGATTCCATGTTCTAACATTTTTTGCTCCGACGTCCTTTAGGAAAATGGCCATAACTTCTTCGTCCGAACTCCGATTTTGATGATTCAAGATGTTCCAGAAAGAGGAGAACATCTACAACTTTCATTCTTTGAATTTTTCGAAATAAGGTCCGGAGCAATACTCAAATTGGCTTTGAAATGACTGTTGTGTAAATGGCAAGCCGAAAACGCAAATCTAGCCACCCCAAACGTCGATCCATGTAACTTTTGTCCCAATTCCTACAAAACAACGTAAAACATGCATGAATAGACACAAACACTTAAAAACATCCAAAAGATTAAGCTCAAACGCACTCAATTCCGAGTATAAAACTCACTCATCAAATACCCCCAAACTTAAACCTTTGCTTGTCCTCAAGCAAAAACACAAAAGAACTAAAAATAAACAACCGAACTCAACTACATGAATGCATATGCATGATCTACTTCCTAATATACCTACGAATCCAGTAATAAATTAATATGATATATAGCAACAGGCCTCAAAGATATCAATGATACTTAAACAATATATCCAATCAAGTCAAAGTCCATAACTCTAACCAATTAGTCAATCCAAACCTGTCATCACCCATGTTGTGTGTGTGTGTGTTTGTTAACCATTCTAACCAACCACAGTTCAAGATAATCACATAACAAACTTCTGAGAAGGAAAATTTCAGTTTCAATTCAATTAATTTTGTGAACATGACAACTCCAGTTAAAACTAAGCAATTACCAAGTCTAAGGGTAAATACAGGATTTATTTATACTTTTATTCAACCACGAGGACATTTTTGCTCTTTCTCGTGTTTTATTCATTTTTTTTATTTTTCTCATGGCTGTGCAATGTCATATTCCCTTAGGCTTTTCAGTGTTACCTTAACGAGCTTTCGACCAACGACTCCCAAGCCATTAAGACCTTAGGGCGCTAGGTGTAAAGACAATCCCCTCGGACTTACTTACTCAAGTAACAAATGCCATAAACTAGACAAGCATGCCACGGTGTTTATTCTCTCTATTTTTTTCGGGATTTTCTATTTTTTTTCTTTTCATCATTTCTTTTTTTTCTTTTTTTTTCTTTTTGCAATATATATATCCCATAGATTCCCCCAAACTCAAGCTTTTACGTCATTCCAACCTTTACCGTCAGTTCACTAATTTTCTTAAATTTTAACCAAGATTTTCTCTCAAAAACAAATTATGAAACCCTTGAACCAAGTGGATTAAAACAGTTAAACTTTAAGTGCTAACCGGTTACATAAGTTTAAGACATGCTCAGATTATCATCATGATTAAAATTAGAACTCATCATCAATTATCAACATTGTTCAAGTTAACAATTAATACCAATCTTATCATAGGCCGAGCTAAGACCACACCAACCTATCGCACAGATTCATGCAAAAAAAAAAATAAAAAAAATACAATTATACTATATGAACACATATTAATATAACCTATGTATGCATATGCAATTAACTACCATGTATTATATGCAACCTAAAAAAGACAGTGCTAACACAAAAAAAATGAACTACCTAAAATGCCCCCAAACTTAAACTAGACATTGTCCTCAATGACTAAAGTAGAAAAAATTAAAGCAGAGGACTTCCCTTAAAATATAGCAATCTTCCTCCTTGTCCGCTAAGTTTGGAGAATATGCTAGGCACATGGAACAAATTGGGCACCACACTTGAATTAGACTTTAATAACCTGTAAACCATGATAGAAGCAATTTTATTAAATCCTAAATAAATACAAATTCAAAACTACTAATATAAAACCTAATAAAAACTAAAAATAAAAATTAAACTTGGGTTTCCTCCCAATAAGCGCTTGTTTTATAGTCTCAGCCTAACTTCTTCAATTCTCTATCCAATTCCCCTACGAAAATTGAGGAACCCTCCATCCATCAGAAGCAATGTCTATTTTGGGAGGTTCCCATTCGCAAAAACCCTTGAATTGAAGTCACCTAGCATGCTCTTTGTAGATATGTTCCCTATTAAGAACGTCCAACAACTAGGTGTTTTCTCCATTATGTCTATGATTAGATTCAGGCATTGAAGCTTAATAAACATAATGGAGTCTTCCTCTATCTTCTCCTTTTCATCCCACCATGACTCCATAACTGTACTAGCTCTTATGTCACAAAGAGCTTTGCTGACGACATGACTGCCAATTGGGCATGGTTTTACAAAATTGCACAGATTCTTGAACTTTGGTGGAGAAGGTACATGGGACACTAATGAAATCGGTTCAACTTCGTTGGTACTCAAAGTTAGATCTTCACCGATCTCCTTTTCTTGGTCTCCAAGTCTTTCCTCTCTTTCAACATCTATATCATTTGGCATATCCGGTTGCAGATTTGGTTTGGGCTCACCATCAGTCTCGAAATTCATGTCATAGAGCCAAGGGTATTGAGGACAAATGTTTGAGGCATTGGTTAGTTGTTCTGTTTGGTTCGTAAAATTTTGACTCAATATCTCTTGATTAATCCTCCTCTCCTCACATGAAGCTATGTACTTGGACAAAGTTTCCTCCAAATTTGAATGTTCTTCCTGTTGTAGTGGAGGTGGACACGAGAAATTCGGTGGGTATGTTGGACTTGGAGCATAAAATTGATCTTGATGAGTATGGCTCCATGAAAAATTCGGGTGATACCCCCAATCCTGATAATAGTTGTTAGGATAGACATAATTATTGGGGTAATCACCACCATACTATACCGGCTCGAAACTGATGGCGCATTGATGACTCATATGATTTTCAGCACAATAATCACAAGTAACCGCCACACTTTGACGACGTTGAGCTTTAAAAGCTTCAAACATCCTCAAAAGTGTCTCCATCTGTGCTGACAATGCAAAAAGTTTCTCGAGTATGTCAATCTTCTCTCCCCTTGGCTGAGTCATTCTTGCCATCCTTCGACTCCGTATGGCTGCGCAAACCTCCAACGTCTTCAAAGTTGCCTCTATAGAAGATGTATTAAGTCCATCAATCCCTGTTTTCCTTGGTTGAGCCAAGAACGTGTATGGCCATTGATACTCAAACTCATCTATGGTACCTGAAAAGAGAGAAATATAGGAAGAGAATAAAAAATAAAAATAAAAATGTTTAAATTAAGACTAATTTGATTGAAATTAATATTGGAAAATAATTATTAAATTAATTCTCCGGCAGCGGCGCCAAAAACTTGTTGATCGATTTCACAATCAAAATATACGTGCAAGTATACACGGTCAACAGGTAATAAAGTGATAAGAAAAGTATCGTTCCCACGAGAAATTATTTAATAAAAATTACCAAGTACTAACTCTTAACCAAATCAATTTTATTCAAACAACCATAAATTGTGATTTTTCTAATTAAGTAAACTAAATTAATCAATTAAAACTAGATTACTCTAAAATAGGTCAAATAAATAAAGATTAAGACTTCAATATCCCCAATTATGAACTATAAATTAATTATCCAATTATCTCAATTATTATGTCTACTGAATTGTTAACAGGAATTCTCAAATGCCAAAAGTCCTTTTTCAAGTAATCAATTGACTTCTATTTAATCCAGATTAATCTTGCTATATTCCTATGCAAAACAATTGAATTAAACTCCTTCAATTCTAATTCCTTATGTGTTGCATGCGGTGAACAGATATTTCCATTCAATTCACAAACCTAATTATTCACCATGCAAATAACTAAGTTACATGTTATCATGTCCAGTTCTAACCCTAGAATTCTTCTTCCAATTCCTTCTAGAGTAATAAGGTAATTACTGATCAAATAATTAAACAATAAGCACAAGACAAGATAAACAATTCACTTTAACATAAATAATTGGAATATAATGAATAACTAATTCATAGCCATAAAAAGTTCAATTAAAATCTCAATAAAAGAGTTAGTTCATAATTAATGAATTAAAACCAAGAATCCACAATTGAATAGACATTAAAAGATAAAAGTATGATAAGAGAAGAGAATAGAATCTGTTGTCAGCAAATCTGATGCTCCTCTCTTGCTTTTGCTCTTGATCTTCAATGTTCTTCAATTTGCTTCAATCTCCAATGCCTAATTAAGAACTAGGGTTTATATTCTAATCTAATGTAGTGTTTAATCTAGTGTTATCTATGTAATCTCCCTTTATTTTATGCCTTACATCATGTATTTATAGGTTACAAGTCCAATTTTTAGCTTAGGAACAAACCCAATCCAATTTGGAGTCAAAAAGGTGTCAACATTCGCCCAAAGGTTTAATTTTGGATGTGTCAATCAATTCATCATTCTTGGAGGTTAGGGTAAAATATCACTCCAACGCATCCTTCGCTTTCTCCCGGGCCATAATAACTTCTTTAGCTCTCCGTTCGGCTTAAACCCACTGTGACGCCCCCAAAATAGGTATACACAACCCATTCTGAGTCGCCAAATATATGGTACAAAATTTAAATACAACTTCATTTATACAATACGATAAAAACGTAGCTGAGAGTTTTAACATGAATATTGTCTCATAGAACATATCCAAACTCAAATAGAGTCCTCATTACAAGTATTATCACATTATTTCATAGAATAGTTAGGACTACTATAACCACCATCACAGATCGTCACTCCATTCCCCGACTAGTCTCGGCTATGTTCTCATTTCCTGAAGAGAATAATGAAAGCAAAGGGTGAGCTCAACTAGCCCAGTAAGAAATATTATGACTAAGATAATGTATAATAAATTATCGTTAGCCTTCAACAGTGATAAACTGATAGAACATAATAGACAACAAGTCTAATTACAGCGAAACGAGCAATCCATTAGAAGAGTCAAGTAGAGCATAATATCTACTATCTTCTATGATTTAAAAGTTCATCATCAATATTTTATCCCTGTAACCCAGCTCAATAAATAATCAACAACATCGAATTATCCATGCACAATGGGCCAATGATATTCGTTAGTATCACATCCATGAATCATCCATGCACTACGGGCCAAGGATATTCGTTATTATCACCAGTGGTCATGATCATGCCAACAACTGTCCATCAATGCAATACGGGCCAATGACGACCTTTACCATATCATTTGTAACATTATAGGTCATGATTATACCGATACATAATTCATGGTCATAATCATACCAATCAACAGTCCATCTATGCGCTACGGGCCAAAGATAACTTTCATCATAATATAAGCATGAGGATGATGGCAATGATACAAGCATCAATCAAATGAAATCAAGGATAAATATTAAAGATTTTTAATTTATCCAGAGTTTAAAAATATCCAAATTGTCAACATGATAAATGCTTTGTGGAGTAAAATTCAAGAATAATATTCATGTATCAAAAATAATTTGGATAGAAAAGAAATCAATTTTTGTCATGAATAGTACCCCGGGTGAATAGTACTTGAGTGAATAGTACCCTGTAAATAGTACTTCAGGAATAGTACCCCGTGAATAGTACTCTGACATAAAAATATTAAAATTTATCAAGAATGTTCAGAATAATATTTTTGTGAAAAGATACTAGATGAAGCGCAAATTTCAAGGATATTCTACTAATTTCAATGAGTATAGAAGCAATACTTATCAACATGAGTGTAGAATTAGGAATACGAAACGAAATAATATTACTTACATACTACAGAGTATGAAAGAAAATATTATTTCTTACGAGTATTGAACAAAAATAATATCCCTTACCTTAAAAGGAAAGTACTTCTAACTGGTAGGGCGGGGATATTCTTGAAGAAAATTTGCACTGTTTTCTACACTCAAAGCTTCCTTAAACTCTAAAGAAATACGCTCAATATTATAGAAGAAAAGTTCTCTCATTCTTGTCTGATTTTCAATTCTAAACTAAGCATCCTATTTAATTATAAGAGAATGCCAGGATACTATTTAAGAAAAAAAATCACGGACGCCTGTGAAAAGAATCACGGGTGAATTTCGTTCGGCTGAAAAAAATTTGATTTTCACTTTATATATATATATATATATATATATATATATATATATATATATATATATATATATATATATAGGAAAAAAATATTTTTACCCCACTGTGGTTGTAGTGTTTTAAGCAATTAGCCACTGTACTTTTAAAATATTCAATTAGCCCACTGTTCTTTTTAAAAATGTTCAATCAAGCAATTTCGTCTAATATTGTTCACGGACGTCAAATAATTACACACGTGGCATTGAAAAAAAAATTAAAAAATTATTATTTTTGATGTGGCAAAAAATGATTAAAATAATAATTAAATTAAAATTAAAATGATTTTTCTATTTTCCTTCCCCTTTATTTCTTTTTTTTCCTGTTTCATTTTTCCTTCCCTTTTGATCTCTCTGTTTCACTACAGTGGAAGTATTTCCTTTCTTCTCCGCCCGCCACCAACTGTCCTCCACCACCATTCCAACAACACCACTATTTTCTTACTCTTGTTTATAAACCCGTCGCCGATTGTCCTCCGCTGACCAGATCCGAAGAAGAACTTAATTATTTAAAAATAATTTTGGGATTATTAAATCTCTATAGTTGGGCAAGATTGAGACCTTTCATTTTTATATTGTTCTTCCATGTTTCTCTCTCGAAGAAGCAGAAAACTCTCTTTCTAAACCTTTGAGTTCTTGAAGTGTCTTTCATCATGGTCCCGTGGACATCTCATCACCTATCACCAATAATTTCTCTCTCCTCTACTTATAGACCAAAATCAAAGTTGAGCTTTGTAATTGTAAAAGTAATTTCATGAGTTTTTTTAGAAATAGTGAAATCAAGTTTTGGAGGATATATTCATGGGAATTTGAAGTCAACTTTTGATTTTTGTTGAAGAATTTAATGTAATTACAGAGGTACGTTTTGGGCAGATTTTTGAAGGTTTATTTGTATCTCTCTAAATTAGGTATTTTGCGACTTTGGTGGAACGACTTTTATACTAACAATCTCTGTTGTTATTATCACTAAGGATTGTTGTGCAAAAAGCTCTTCTCCAATCAGTCTCCATACTACAATTAGAATTTGGAGAAGATATAAACTTTTTCCTAAAAGGAAGACAGCTCCGCATTTGTTCAGACCCAGATCTGCTTGATTTTTAACTTTCTTTTCTGAAATGAATACATGTCGTAATAGATCTCATTGATACAAAAATTTTGATACACAAATTTTGACGCTATCCTCGATCTGTACTTTCTCTCTCTTATCTTATCATTTCCTCTTCGATCTGTTTGATTGAAAAACTAAGGATTTTAAATTTTAATTGCTGAATTTATGTGCAGTAAATCAAATCTTTATAGATTCGATAAAGATGGAAATCAGTGGAAGGAGAGAGGCGCTGGTACAGTGAAGCTTTTGAAGCATAAGGAAACTGGAAAAAAGCATAAGCATAAATTATTTTTAATTTTTGTAGAAATTAATATAATGTTGTAATATATCTCATTGATACAAAAATTTTGATATATTATTTGTATTATTTGGAATTAATTTTTTAAATAAAAATAATTATTAAAAGAAAGGAAAAGATAAAAAGAAAAGAAAAAATTATAAAAAATGAATTAAAATATTTATTTTAATTTATTATTATTTTAATTATTTTTTTACCACATAATAATTTTATTATTTTATTTTTTTGTTTGAGAAGAAAAATTATAAAGAAAATCCATTAAAAAATGCCACGTAATTAATGATTTTTTATTTTTTATTTTTGTAGAAATTAATATAATGTTGTAATAGATTTCATTGATACAAAAATTTTGATATACTATTTGGAATTATTTTTTAAAATAAAATAATTATTAAAAGAAAGGAAAAGATAAAAAGAAAAGGAAAAATTATAAAAAATGAATTAAAATATTTATTTTAATTAAAAAATGAATTATTTTTATTTTTTAAAATTTTATAAGTATTTTAAAACATAAAAATATTTTTATTTTTATTTTTACAATAAAACATACATATTATAAATATTATAATATTACTTTTTATTAATATTATACATATTATAAATATTTAGGTAAAGAAAATGAAAGAAACTAAAACATAAAAATATTTTTAAAACCACAGTGGGCCAATTGCATATTTTTAAAGTGCAGTGGCTCAATAGTATTAGGAATTTGGCTGACTGGCTTGCCACGTAGGAAATAGCTTTTTTTTTTTTCAAAAGCCACGTAGGAAAATTGACCCAATTTTTTGACGTCCGTCCAAGAAATTGGACGGAATGGTTTGATTGAACATTTTTAAAAAGTACAGTGGGCTAATTGCTTAAACACTACAACTACAGTGGGGTAAATGTATTTATATATATATATATATATATATATACACACACACACACACACACACACACACACTAACATACTTTATAACAAAACTGAGATAACTTTTTACCGATTATTTTGAAAACTGAGTAAGTGAGGGTCCATATAATAAGCTAAATTTATAACAAATACTTCATAAAAATCCCTTCTATTTATCTCAATTCACTTAGCTTCATCAAACACATTTTTAATAACATTCATCATTAATATTATAACTCATAATATTAACAACTAGATCATTTCCAAGAAAAAGGGGGCTTTCCGATAAGAATTTCAATTTATTGGCGCGCAATTAGGTTACCAAACCCCTTTTCTTGATAGAACTTTCTAGACATTATCAATAATATAAATAATAATATGAATAACTTTGTTGTCTCAATTATTGATTTAATAATATAAAATATTGTAACAATAATTGAATCAATAATGTGAGATACTATGCAGCCATTACTGTGTCAATAATTAAAATAAACTGAGTGACTTCTCACGTAAGCATTAATAATCAAAGATATTGTACAATACTGTGTTCTATTGTGCAACCACGCGTGCTACTGTACTTTTATCATCGGGTATTTCAACAGTTAACAATAAAACTTTCGCAGTTATTTTTATAAAAAGATATTTATGTCATTTTCTAACTCCCACAGTAATTCCGTTGTAGGGTCCACCAATGATTGTGTCGTCGTACGAATATTCCCTGATAAAACGAATATTTCTCGACCAAACGAATATTTTATGACAACTTGCTTACTTTACAAAATTTATAAATATTACTCACAACTATAACATTATAACAAATCCACACCTTAATACTCAAAATGATATTTAAAGAAAAAATAATAATCTTTATTCATAAAAGTTGGGGTCTTACAACCTTCCCTTCTTATGAAATTTCGTCCTCGAAATTGGTGTACGTACCTGGTATGTCGAAGAGGTGAGGATACCTTGATTTCATTTCAGAATATACCGCTTTATTCAGTGAAAACAAAGCAATCGTAACCGCAGCAAGGAATTGCTTCCCTAAACTCGAATCTCCTCTATCACGGTTGTCACAACTTTTGAATATCTTATTGGATTTGAAAATTCAAAAGAAATAAAAATTATGGTTATAACATGAAGGGCATCGAAAGGAAGGGAGACACGGAGAGGCCGGATGGGGTTTGGGGTTAGGGCAGGCAAAGAGTGAGACGCAATTCGGGTTTTGACTTTGGGTTATGGCAAGTTGCAGAGAGCAAGTACATAACTTCTAATTAAATTAGGGACTCTGTTTCAAAAAAGAGTTTGATTTTAACTTATAAAAACAATTAATATTGTAAACTCTTTAAAAAACAATATTGTAAATAAAACTATTTTTTCAAAAATTTAAATAGATTTAAATTTAAATCTTAGGATGTCATAAATTAATTAATAACAAACTGATATATATATATATATATATATATATATATATATATATATATATATATATATATATATATATATATATATAACTCTTTTGTGGAACAAAAAAGTAATAATTTACACATTTTTGATTTGTTCCACAAAAGAGCCCTAATTATTATAATTTTATTATTGTCAATTTACAATATTTTAAAATTTAAATTATTGTAAATTAATATTTTGATTAATAAAACATTTAATATTATAAATCATTTAAAAAGTATTATTAAGAATAAAATTCTCTTTCAAAAAACTAATTACATTACAATTTGAGTTGTAGGATACCATAAATTAACTAAGAATAAACTCAAACTTATCTCTTTTGGCAGAATAGATGAGTAATTTTTTAGCATTTGTGGTTTATTCCACAGAAGAGCCTTATCTTTTTAATAAAAAAAACAATATTTCATGGCCAATGTATGAAATTTTAAAGTTTAAATTATTGTAAATTTATTTACTTCTCTTAAAGAAATAGTCGATATTGTAAGTTACTTATAAAGTATTATTAAAAATAAACTTGTTATTATAATAAATTAAATGTATTTATATTCACCACAAATTAGTAATTTTTTAGCATTTATGATCTATTCCACAAAAGACACTTATTTTTTCCCATTTTTTTCAGGTCAATGTATGAAATTTTAAAGTTTAAATTATTAAATTTATTTACTTTGATTAAAGAAATAGTTAATATTGTAAGTTACTTAAAAAGTATTATTAAAAATAAACCTGTTATTATAAAAAATCAAATGTATTTATATTACAATTTATATTCCCCAAAATTAATTTTAAAAAATTTATTTAGAACAAAATAGTAGGGGTGTAAACGAGTCGAATCTCAGCGAACACCTTCATGCTCAGATTCGGCTCGACTCGAATAAATTGAGCTCGAATTCGACTCGGATTCGATAAGAGATTTATATTTTTGCGCCAGATTCGACTCGGATCATTACTCGGACTTACTCGGCTCGTAAGTACTCGACTCATTTAAAAAACGAGTTACTCATGAGCCTTCAAATCGAGTTTCGAATATGAACCATTTCACTTAAAACTGAACCACTACATACTAAATTGGTTACTTAACTAATATTTATATATAAAAATTTTTTACTTTTATTTATGTATTGAAATTATAAAGTATGTAATATAAATTGACATTCAATTAATTGATTTATTCAAGTACAAGTTTAGACAAATTCATACTACACTTAATAAATTATAAAGATTGATATAAATATCACATATTTAGCTTACTAGCATGAATCAGACCAATATTCGAATATGATCCATCGAGCAGGTATCGAGTATGGTTCAAGAAAAAATGAAATATTCGAACCCTAATATGAGCGAACACTGGTATGCTCGAATTCGACTCGTGTATCACTAAACAAAAAACGAGCATGTATCATATTCGACTCGGATCAACTTCGAATTCGAGCTTTGGATCATATTTTCGAGCCGATCTCGAGTCGAGTACCGAACTACTTGGCTCGATTTACACACCTACAAAATAGTGACCAATTTTATCTCTCACAAAAAATTTCCGAACAATAAAATATAGTAAGCAATAATTCCTTCATTAATAGTCTTTTTCCTCGCAAATTTTAATCATAAATTGGCGCCAATTATCCTTCTACCACCTCAATTTTGCGAAAGAAAAAATTTAAATTGTGAAGGATATTTCTTTTGCTAATAACTATATTGTAACTACATTTATTTTCTTTAAAATTCCTTTGCTAGAAAACTCCTCATGTGAAGGAATGAATTCCTTCACAAAATTTCATTCACTACATCCATAATTTGTTGTAGTGAGTTTTGATAAATTGACAAATGGTGGGTCCATGAAATAATAAGTCAAACTTGCAACAAACGCATTATGCTAAACCCCTCTATTTATAACATAAATTGGAGAAATATCTACCGCACATTACTTTTTATAATTATCATTAATCAACAACTTTTATTCTTCAATAATTATTCATAATTAATATTACAGAGTCAGAATATTGACAACCAGATCGTTTCTAAGAAAGAGGAGGTATTCCGTATAAATGGCGCATATATTGTCAATAATGCTAACTGATTTAATAAAATCATATCAAATAATATGAGTTACAATGTCGTATCAATTATTGATTTAATAATATAAAATACTATGCAGATGTACTGTAACAATTATTGAATCAATAATATGAGATATTATACAGTAACTACTGTTGCAATTATTGAATTAATAATATGAAACGCTGTGTGACTACTTCTGTAGCAATTATGGAATCAATGATATAAAATACTATGTGGTTGTTACTATAACAATTATTGAATGAAATACTGAGTAGTTTCTGCTGTAGCAATTATTGAAATAATAACCAGAGATACTGTGTAATACCGCGTGTTACTGTGAAATACCGCGTACTACTGTGAAGTGTCGCGTGTTACTGTTCGTTTACTACCGAGTATTTTAACAGTTAACAGTAAAAATTTTGTCGCCAATTTTAAAAAAAGGTTATTACTGTCACTTTGTATATCTGACAGTTATTTCATTGTGGGGCCCACCAATGATTGGTTATTTCGGTGCCGTCGTACGAATATTCTTCGACAAAAAAAATATTCTTTGACAAAATGAATATTTCGCGATAGACTGTTTACTTTGTATTATTTGCACATATCACCCATAACTATAATATTTATTAAATCAACACCTTACTATTTAGAATAACATTAAAAAATTAAATCTTATTCATAAAAAGTTGGGGTCTTACAATAACTGTTAATACTTGTTGGCAATTAAATTATCCCTTGGTTGGAATTAAATGTTTTCAGCGAAACCTGATCGTATAGAAGGGTCTGGTAAGGACAAAGGAAAGGGAAAGTTGAATGAATAATTGAAGTATGATATCTGTAATAGTTAGATGTTTTGTAATATTATCTTATTATCATGTAATGAAGTTTTTAAAGGTTTGAGAACCTGTGATTGACAAGTTAGACATATTGTAAAAGCTAGTAATTTCTTTTATCACAATATTAGTTTGTTGAATGGATCTCATTGGGCTATGCTTTTAGGCTTCTCATTGGGCTTACAATATCTTAAAATGCATCTTAGTTTGGGCCTCAACAAACATGCACAAAACTTCTTAATTCCTCTCTTGTGCTCTTTAAATTGACATAACACTTGGGCTTGTAAACTTGTTTAATTGCTTACATGCTAATAAATATATAACCCACATATATTTATCAATTCATATCATTTGCACAAAATAATTTCCAATAAAATTTTATTACATTAAATAAATATTCATAAACCTAATTACAAGGTTACATACTATACCCAATTGTTACAACAACTAGTCCTAATGCATTAATTAGCTATATTTTATGACTCACTAACATTAACATACATAATCATAAACCTAAACATGCATAAATTCATGAATTCTAACATAAGAATCTATGAACGAAAATAAAATATTCAACGACGATCTTATTTACCTCTTGGAATGCTAGCTTTACAACTTCGATCATACTTAACTTGACTTTTTCATTCCTTCTCTCAACTAACAAGTATTCTCACATATGATTCTCATTCTTCTCTTGCTTTAACTTTCTGAATTGGTGAGGATTAATAAAGGATGAGGGTTTCAATTTATAGACCACCAAAGCATTGAAAAATATCCTACCAAACTTAGCCTCCAAGTTTTGCTCAACCAATACAAATCAACCAAGTGCCTTGGAATTAAGTGATACCAAACAGGCACACATGGCCAAACACCAACCCCCCCCCCCACCCTCCCCCATTGTGAGTCACCATGCGAGCCATCATGGTTAGTCACAAGCTTAGTCACCAATATATTTGAAATGCTCACATTCCTTAACCCTAATTAGTTTTGTTTAACTTAAAAGATTCAGAATATTACAGACTCAATAATAGAAAACGACAGCCTAGATTTCACGACTTGATCCTAGGAGTCGACCTCTAAGGTTACTTACATTTCTCGACTTGACTCTAGGAGACAATATCCTAGATTTTACAAATCATATATGCACGACACACACACACACACACACACACACACACACACACACTTCACATTTCTCAAGGCATTTCATTTTAAGGAAAACATTAGGAAAGCGGTAATCGTGTCTTCACGGAAGTCGGGAGGTGCTTAACCCATTTCCCTTGCTTAAGCAAACCCCTGAACTCTATGAATCTCGGTTACGGATCAATTTCTTAGAGTCACATAATGGGTTTATCTCGATTATTAAAAACTAAAAATCCGAATGAGTTAGTACATCCATTTAAATTTTTACTAACTGATGAATCTGTCTAATTGACCCTAATTAAAATCAAAATTTCAAACCCGTCAACATTTATGTCAGTTTTTTCTAAATTCAATCTTAGAATTAATAAATTCCAATTAAAACAAAAATAATAAAAAGAGAGGAAAAAATTTGGCGTCGGCAATGATAAAAAAGTAAAAGGTATAAATATACTACTAATTAAAATCTTATTATTTCATAATCATCAATAATCAATATAATGACAATTTTACCTTTTTTGGTATAAAAAATTATGGCCTAAATATAGATTAATACCATGAACTTTAAGTTTTATTTCATAATTATTAATAATTAATATAATTATTTTTTTATACCAAAAAGGGTAAAATTGTCATTAAATTTACTTTAACAAATTAATAATGGTCTTATATTTACCCTTTTTGCTACAAAAAAATTAATTAAATAAATGTTAAAATGAGACTCAATATTACATATATGTATATTTTAGTCACATGCCACTGTTATGTCATCAATTTTCTGGTGTGACACTATTAATTAAATATAATAAAAAAATTAAAATTTTAATCTCTTAATTGAAAAAAATTGAGAAGACAATCTATAAAGGGGAAAGAATAAAAAAGTTTAGTTTTTTAATTTAAAAAATTAAAAAAACAATTCCCCAAAAAAGAATTAGAATTCAGAATATTAATCTATATTTAGGCCTTTAACTAAAACGAACAAATAACGGGATACGTGAAGCAGTACGTGAGGCTGCCTAATGGAGTGTACCAAACTCGTCTTCCAACTCAACAAATCTTCAATATTTTAATTATATATAGTAATAGATAGATATTAAATTGAATTTTATTTTATATATTAGCTAGTTATAATTAAGAAACCAGAAAATACAAAGAAAAAGGCGGGATGTTATTACTATAACATGCTTTGATTCTTGTAGTTTAGAATAATTTGTCTATATTTTATCTTTTCAAAATTATTTTTTTTATTACCACATCATCTTGGTATCCACGATTGTGCTGAATAGTTTGTTATCCTTAGAGAATTAAGAAAGGGATAAGACTATTCTCTATTACATACCATTATTTGTAATTTTTCTCAATTTTGTAATATTAAGTTTTATAATTTTTAAATATAAGAAACAACTACTAAAAATTAACTTATTGTTCATTTCGAAAAAAATTCAAACTGGACATTCGTTTTTTTCCAAGCCGATTAATGTATGGATTTTTAAGAAAATTTGAATGGTAAAAAGTTAGTAATTTTTAGCGGTAAAACACTATTATTATGATTCCTAATAATGGAACCATAAACCCTAATATCATTGAAATATCAAGAAAAGCATCAAATAACACACATTCATCGATCCCTTTCATTCATTTAACAAATTACCATAAATTCATTCCACCAATTATAGCTAGCATATACTAGGTCTACGGTAGATGCAAATTAATTAAGCCAAATCGAAAACACTACCCTCTCTACTGCTTAGTGCAATCAGTTGGCCTGAATGAAACTGTAGCGGAATTGTACGATCCATCCCACATCAATTCATCACATAGCAGCGCACACCTGTGTAGACGGGCCCAATAAGCTTGTTGGATCACCTCCTTACCTAAAAGGTTAACTTATTAGGTTGAGGCTCTACCATACTTATTAACCCATCTACACTCTTGAATTTATCCGATGTGGGATTCATGTGAAATATCCCAATAATCTCCACCTTTCACTTGAATACCCATCACAAGTATCATTCTAGAGTATTCACCATTTTTAAGCACACCTTCTTTGAATCCTTCAAGAGCTTTGCTCGACTCTAATACTACACCACGCCAGCCGCAAACGTGTCTCAGCAGTTTCCTAGAGCCATCCTGAGCCCTGCTCCATTCGATTCAAATACTTCACCTTTGAGTCCCTTCAAGAGCTTTGCTTAACTCTAATATTACTCCACCACGCCCGGGGCAAACGTGTCTCAGTAACTTCCCTAGAGCCATCCTAAGCCCGCTCCGCCTGACTCAAAATTTTTTCGTGCTCCACCTGATTCAACTCTATTTACTCCCTCCACCCACGAGGCCTGCGAATTGTACCTTTGCGCACTCCCCTCACACCTTAGAGTTGATACTTGGACTTTATTTGCTCCACCCACGAGGCCTGCGAATTTTTACCATCGCACTCCCCTCGCACCTTGGAGTTTGTTCTTGGGCCCATCGAACCATGAGCTTTGATACCATTTTGTAGCGGAATTGTACGATCCATCCCACATCAATTTATCACATAGCAGCGCACACCTGTGTAGACGGGCCCAATAAGCATGTTGGACCACCTCCTTACCCATTTTGTAGCGGAATTGTACGATCCATCCCACATCAATTCATCAGATAGCAGCGCACACCTGTGTAGACGGGCCCAATAAGCATGTTGGACCACCTCCTTACCTAAAAGGTTAACCTATTAGGTTGAGGCTCTACCATACTTATTAACCCATCTACACTCTTGAATTTATCCGATGTGGGATTCATGTGAAATATCCCAACAATCTCCACCTTTCACTTGAATACCCATCACAAGTATCATTCTAGAGTATTCACCATTTTTAAGCACACCTTCTTTGAATCCTTCAAGAGCTTTGCTCGACTCTAATACTACACCACGCCAGCCGCAAACGTGTCTCAGCAGTTTCCTAGAGCCATCCTGAGCCCTGCTCCATCCGATTCAAATACTTCACCTTTGAGTCCCTTCAAGAGCTTTGCTTAACTCTAATATTATTCCACCACGCCCGGGGCAAACGTGTCTCAGTAACTTCCCTAGAGCCATCCTAAGCCCGCTCCACCTGACTCAAAATTTTTCCATGCTCCACCTGATTCAACTCTATTTACTCCCTCCACCCACGAGGCCTGCGAATTTTTACCATTGCACTCCCCTCACACCTTGGAGTTTGTTCTTGGGCCCATCGAATCATGAGCTTTGATACCATTTTGTAGCGGAATTGTACGATCCATCCCACATCAATTCATCATCATGCAACGCACACCTGTGTAGACGAGCCCAATAAGCATGTTGGACCACCTCCTTACCTAAAAGGTTAACCTATTAGGTTGAGGCTCTACCATGCTTATTAACCCATCTACACTCTTGAATTTATCCGATGTGGGATTCATGTGAAATATCCCAACAGAAACCCTCTTGGTAACCAGATCATATCCAATCAAAAAGTCCATCTGTGACAAGTTCCCAAAAATGGCCAACTCATCCGATGGGTTAATCACTAGGCAGTAAACACCATTTTTCACCTCTAAAAACGTGCTCGAAGGTTTCAAATTCAAGTCCGCTCCTCTAAAATGAAACGTAATCGTAGGCAAAAGAAGCTCAAATCCCTCCACATATTTATAACAAAGGTTAAAAATTCCTTGTGGATCAGCTACTGAAATAGCAGAAACCGCATAACCAACTTCTTGTATAAATTTGTTGTAGAATTCACTAGGAAGAAACGTTATGGTTGTGCCTGAGTCTATGATAATGTTACCCTCCTGTTCCTTAGCAGCCTTCAAATAGCCACCCGAATTAGAATTTGTCTTAAATTTCAAATTTGAGTCCCCAACACTAACACTATCCAAGGTTAAGTAGTAGTAAGTAATTGGATCTTTATCAACCAAAGGAGTGGAAACAACCCCAGGGCCGGATACAATAGCATTACTCCCAAAACTAATTGTACTGGAGACTTTTGAACCTTTACTAATCGGTATCAAACAATACAATATGAAAATTTCCCATCAATTTTTGCACTTAGTTGATTAACAATTGAAAGCGGACCGCCTCCTAGTCCAACTATGCCTGATGTTAATTCATTAAAATTTCCACCGTCATCGTGTCCACACCCAAAACTAACGCCTGGGAATGAAACCGGCTGTTTGGAGGATGATTCAAAGGTGAATGTGTCGACGGCAAGATCACTGTTACTATATGACTTGTCACCATAACTCGCTCTGTACTTGCAATAATTATTGCTACAATTCGAGGATTCAAAATCTTGGCAAAGCTTAGAAAGGCATGGCAAGTTTTTATAAGTGGAAGAGTTTTGGGGACTGAACAAGGGGAAATTTTGCTTGAAGCAATTCCTGCAAGGCTGACATTGTGTCCAAGTTATGTCACTGTTGGTGTCGGCAATGGCCACAACGGTAACGGGGGGAGTTCCGATGGAGATGTTCATGAGGTATTCTCCCGGAGTTGAGGTTACTGGTGCTTGGATTGTTCCTGAGGAACGAGATATTGCACGGCGAAAAGCAATGTGAAGATTGTCAATGTAACACCCCCTTTCCGAAATAGAAAGAGAGATTACCCAAAACATAACAATACAGATGAATTTAATAGCAAGGCTCAAAGCCACAACAGAATAGTCTTAATATATGATAAATACCACAAGTCAACCATAATAAATATCCAACTATCTCAAACCACAATCTAAAATAATTATTACAATTCCAAATAAACTGACGCATCAAGCCTAAATAGAATATTTCTAAACCATTGAAATGAATGGAGCTCTCCTCACACTTGCCCTTGATCCCCCTGAGTACCTACCGGAAGAAAAACACAGCATGAGCCAAATGCCCAGTATGGATATAGAATACAAATAATGAACAAAAATAACTAACTCAATTAAATGAAATGAAACGAAACGAACTAAAACGAAACGAACAAAACTAACACAACGAAATGATAGGTTGAATCAAATGGCTGGGTGTTATTTCATACCGAGCTCAGAACAAAACAGAATATACCTTGCCACACAGGCAAGTCAAATAATGCCACACAGGTAAATCACACACATTGGACTGCGAATCCAATGCATGTAAAATCGGAAGGTGTTTGGCATAAACATCACCAATCCGCAGAACAGAACAGAACAGAAAAGAAAACTAGGGTCGACCCATATGCCTCCCACAACAAAACACCAAATGGCCAACTCCATCGGAGCACAAAACGGAGACGCTGTGGACTGATCAGACCGTCACGGAAGGTGTCATGCCTCGGTGCCAAGAGAACATGTCTGTGGTACCCCCACAGGTGGTTATAGCTCAGTTATACCCTACGGTATTCTAACAAGAATATAATGTCACAACACATGCGACAAAATATCAACACAAAGGGTTTCTAACGTGTACATGTTAAATCGAACGAATCATCAACACAAGTTTCTAAAAATATAATAACATATACATCACTATAAATATCAAAAAAAAAATTAGACATGCTACACTAGTCTAAACAGTACAAATATGAGTTCTAATACAACGCCAAAACAAATTTATCACAATAAATTGACACGGAACAATTATGAGAGGCAATACTAAATTTCGAAACGATTAACGAAACGAACAAATCAAAAATAAAAGAGTCTCGCTGAAAGAGTACGGAATCCGTACCTAGAGTAAGCAATGTCATACCCAAAATTATTATCTCAATATAGATCATTAAATTCCTTCTGTCCGATCTAATAATAAAATAATAAAATAAAATTTTATTACAAATCTAGCCATTACAAATATAATACTATTTAATTTACCAATTTTAATAGGATTTTAATATTATCCAAATATAAATTAAACCCAATTAGTTTTAAGGCCCAATTTTATAAATTTAATTTATCCATCACTTATTAATGTTTATTAGCCCATAAAAACTTAAATAACAAGTTTGACCCAAAATAAATGACAAAGTCCAATTAATATGTTTTAAAACAAAATAATTTTTATTATTTATATTATTTTTTTCGGGTATTACATCATTTTTGGCGGCGGCTGCTGCATTGCCTGTACAACCTGTGCCACCAACTGAGGTAAAGCCTGATTCACCGCCTGATTCACCAAAGTAGCCAATTGAGCATTAACATGATTATTAGGTTGCTCATTGGGCTGACCCTCACCTCTTCCCCTATTGTTACCTCACCTCCCAACAACTCTGGTGGATCTACGAGCCACCTAAGAAAGAGATCACGAATATAAAGAAAGCAGATTATGGACAAATTCAAATGTAACTGTTATAATAGCTGAACAGAAAATCAAACGAAACAGAAACCTAACCCAGAAGTCTACCCATAACTCACAAGTCAAACCTAAATAGGTTTTCTACAAGAAAGAACCTAAGCTCTGATACCAACTCTGTAACACCCCTTTTCCGAAATAGAAAGAAAGGTTACTCAAAACATAACAATACAGATGAATTTAATAGCAAGGCTCAAAGCCACAACAGAATAGTCGTAATATCTGATAAATACCACAAGTTAACCATAATAAATATCCAACTATCTCAAACCACAATCTAAAATAATTATTATAATTCCAAATAAACTGACACATCAAGCCTAAACAGAATATTTCTAAACCATTGGAATGAATGGAGCTCTCATCACACTTGCCCTTGATCCCCCTGAGTACCTGCCAGAAAAAAAAACACAGTATGAGCCAAATGCCCAGTTCGGGTATAGAATACAAATAATGAACCGAAATAACTAACTCAATTAAATGAAATGAAACGAAACGAACTGAAACGAAACGAACAAAACTAACACAACGAAATGATAGGCTGAATCAAATGGCTGGGTGTTATTTCATACCGAGCTCAGAACAAAACAGAATATACATTGCCACACAGGCAAGTCAAATAATACCACACAGGCAAATCAAATAATGCCACACAGGCAAATCACACACATTGGACCGCGAATCCAATGCATGTAAAATCGGAAGGTGTTTGGCACAAACATCACCAATCCGCAGAACAAAATAGAAAACTAGGGTCGACCCATATGCCTCCCACAACAAAACACCAAATGGCCAACTCCTATCGGAGCACAAAACGGAGACGCAGTGGACTGATCACACCGTCACGGAAGGTGTCATGCCTCGGTGCCAAGAGGACATGCTTGTGGTACCCCCACAGGTGGTTATAGCTCAGTTATACCCTACGGTATTCTAACAAGTATATAATGTCACAACACATGCGACAAAATATTAACACAAAGGGTTTATTACGTGTACATGTTAAATCGAACGAATCATCAACACAAGTCTCTAAAAATATAATAACATGTACATCACTATAAATATCAAAATAAAATTTAGACATGATACACTAGTCTAAACAGTACAAATATGAGTTCTAATACAACGCCAAAACAAATTTATCACAATAAATTGACACGGAACAATTATGAGAGACAATACTAAATTTCGAAACGAATAACAAAACGAACAAATCAAAAACAAAATAGTCTCGCTGAAAGAGTGCGGAATTCGTACATGGAGTAAGCAATGCAATACCCAAAATTATTATCCCAATATAGTTCGTTAAATTCCTTCCGTCCGATCTAATAATAAAATAATAAAATAAAATTTTATTACAAATCTAGCCATTACAAACATAATATTATTTAATTTACCAATTTTAATAGGATTTTAATATTATCCAAATATAAATTAAACCCAATTAGTTTTAAGGCCCAATTTTATAAATTTAATTTATTAATGTTTATTAGCCCATATAAATTAAATAACTAGTTTGATCCAATATAAATGACAAAGTCCAATTAATATATTTCAAAACAAAATAATTTTTATTATTTACTATTATTATTTTTTTCGGGTATTACATCTGTAACACCCCCTTTCCGAAATAGAAAGAGAGGTTACTCAAAACATAACAATACAGATGAATTTAATAGCAAGGCTCAAAGCCACAACATAATAGTCTTAATATCTGATAAATACCACAAGTCAACCATAATAAATATCCAACTATCTCAAACCACAATCTAAAATAATTATTAAAATTCCAAATAAACTGACACATCAAGCCTAAACAGAATATTTCTAAACCATTGGAATGAATGGAGCTCTCATCACACTTGCCTTTGATCCCCCTGAGTACCTGTCGGAAGAAAAATACAGCATGAGCCAAATGCTCAGTACGGATATAGAATACAAATAATGAACCGAAATAACTAACTCAATTAAACGAAATGAAACGAAACGAACTGAAACGAAACGAATAAAACCAACACAACGAAATGATAGGCTGAATCAAATGGCTTGATGTTATTTCATACCGAGCTCAGAACAAAACAGAATATACATTGCCACACAGGCAAGTCAAATAATGCCACACAGGAAAATCACACACATTGGACCGCGAATCCAATGCATGTAAAATCGGAAGGTGTTTGGCACAAACATCACCAATCCGCAGAACATAACAGAATAGAACAGAAAACTAGGATCGACCCATATGCCTCCCACAACAAAACACCAAATGGGCAACTCTTATCGGAGTACAAAACGGAGACGCCGTGGATTGATCACACCGCCACAGAAGGTGTCATGCCTCGGTGCCAAGAGGACACGCATGCGGTACCCCCACAGGTGGTTATAGCTCAGTTATACCCTATGGTATTCTAACAAGAATATATTGTCACAACACATGCGACAAAATATTAACACAAAAGGTTTCTAACGTGTACATGTTAAATCGAACGAATCATCAACACAAGTCCCTAAAAATATAATAACATGTACATCACTATAAATATCAAAATAAAATTTAGACATGGTACACTAGTCTAAATAGTACAAATATGAGTTCTAATACAACGCCAAAAAAAAATTATCACAATAAATTGACACAGAACAATTATGAAAGACAATACTAAATTTCGAAACGAATAACGAAACGAACAAATCAAAAACAAAAGAGTCTCGCTGATAGAGTACGGAATCCTTACCTGGAGTAAGCAATGCAATACCCAAAATTATTATCCCAATATAGTTCGTTAAATTCCTTCCGTCCGATCTAATAATAAAATAATAAAATAAAATTTTATTACAAATCTAGCCATTACAAACATAATATTATTTAATTTACGAATTTTAATAGGATTTTAATATTATCCAAATATAAATTAAACCCAATTAGTTTTAAGGCCCAATTTTATAAATTTAATTTATCCATCACTTATTAATGTTTACTAGCCTATATAAATTAAATAACTAGTTTGACCCAAAATAATGACAAAGTCCAATTAATATATTTTAAAACAAAATAATTTTTATTATTTATTATTATTATTTTTTTCGGGTATTACATCTGTAACACCCCCTTTCCGAAATAGAAAGAGAGATTACTCAAAATATAACAATACAGATGAATTTAATAGCAAGACTCAAAGTCACAACAGAATAGTCTTAATATCTGATAAATACTACAAGTCAACCATAATAAATATCCAACTATCTCAAACCACAACCTAAATTAATTATTATAATCCAAATAAACTGACACATCAAGCCTAAACAGAAAATTTTTAAACCATTAGAATGAATGGAGCTCTCAACACACTTGCCCTTGATCCCCCTGAGTACCTGCCGGAAGAAAAAATACAGCATGAGTCAAATGCCCAGTACGGGTATAGAATACAAATAATGAACCGAAATAACTAATTCAATTAAATGAAATGAAACAAAACGAACTGAAATGAAACGAACAAAACTAACACAACGAAATGATAGGCTGAATCAAATAGTTGGGTGTTATTTCATACCGAGCTCAGAACAAAACAAAATATACCTTGCACACAGGTAAGTCAAATAATGCCACACAAGCAAATCAAATAATGCCACACAGGCAAATCACACACATTGGACCGCGAATCCAATGCATGTAAAATTGAAAGGTGTTTGGCACATACATCACCAATCCGCAGAACAGAACAGAACAGAACAGAAAACTAGGGTCGACCCATATGCCTCCCACAACAAAACAGCAAATGGCCAACTCCCATCGGAGCACAAAACGGAGACGTCGTGGACTGATCACACCACCACGGAAGGTGTCATGCCTCAGTGCCAAGAGGACATGCCTGTGGTACCCCCACAGGTGGTTATAGTTCAGTTATACCCTACGGTATTCTAACAAGAATATAATGTCACAAAACATGAGACAAAATATCAACACAAAGGGCTTCTAACGTGTACATGTTAAATCGAACGAATCATCAACACAAGTTTCTAAAAATATAATAACATGTACATCACTATAAATATCAAAATAAAATTTAGACATGATACACTAGTCTAAATAGTACAAATATGAGTTCTAATACAACTCCAAAACAAATTTATCACAATAAATTGACACGGAACAATTATGAGAGGAAATACTAAATTTCGAAACGATTAACGAAATAAACAAATCAAAAACAAAAGAGTCTCGCTGAAAGAGTACGGAATCCGTACCTGGAGTAAGCAATGTCATACGCAAAATTATTATCTCAATATAGTTCATTAAATTCCTTCCGTCCGATCTAATAATAAAATAATAAAATAAAATTTTATTACAAATCTAGCCATTACAAACATAATACTATTTAATTTACCAATTTTAATAGGATTTTAATATTATCCAAATATAAATTAAACCCAATTAGTTTTAAGGCCCAATTTTATAAATTTAATTTATCCATCACTTATTAATGTTTATTAGCCCATATAAATTAAATAACTAGTTTGACCCAAAATAAATGAAAAAGTCCAATTAATATGTTTTAAAGCAAAATAATTTTTATTATTTATTATTATTATTTTTTCCAGGTATTACATCTGTAACACCCCCTTTCCGAAATAGAAAGAGAGGTTACTCAAAACATAACAATACAGATGAATTTAATAGCAAGGCTCAAAGCCACAACAGAATAGTCTTAATATCTGATAAATACCACAAGTCAACCATAATAAATACCTAACTATCTCAAACCACAATCTAAAATAATTATTATAATTCCAAATAAACAGACACATCAAGCCTAAACAGAATATTTCTAAACCATTGGAATGAATGGCGCTCTCATCACACTTGCCCTTGATCCCCCTGAGTGCTTGTCGGAAGAAAAACACAGCATGAGCCAAATGCCTAGTCCGGATATAGATTACAAATAATGAACAAAAATAACTAACTTAATTAAATGAAATGAAACGAAACGAACAGAAATGAACTGAACAAAACTAACACAACGAAATGATAGGCTGAATCAAATGGCTGGGTGTTATTTCATGCCGAGCTCAGAAAAAAACAAAATATACCTTGCCACACAGGTAAGTCAAATAATGCCACACAGGCAAATCAAATAATGTCACAGAGGCAAATCACAAATATTGGACCGCGAATTCAATGCATGTAAAATCGGAAGGTATTTGGCACAAACATCACCAATCCGCAGAACAGAACAGAAAACTAGGGTCGACCCATATGCCTCCCACAACAAAACACCAAATGGACAACTCCCATCGGAGCACAAAACGGAGACGCCGTGGACTGATCACAACGTCACGGAAGGTGTCATGCTTCGGTGCCAAGAGGACATGCCTGTGGTACCCCCACAGGTGGTTATAGCTCAGTTATACCCTACGGTATTCTAACAAGAATATAATGTCACAACACATGCGACAAAATATCAACACAAAGGGTTTCTAACGTGTACATGTTAAATCAAACGAATCATCAACACAAGTTTCTAAAAATATAATAACATGTACATCACTATAAATATCAAAATAAAATTTAGACACGATACACTAGTCTAAATAGTACAAATATGAGTTCTAATACAACGCCAAAACAAATTTATCATAATAAATTGACACGGAATAATTATGAGAGGCAATACTAAATTTCAAAACGATTAACGAAACGAACAAATCAAAAACAAAAGAATCTCGCTGAAAGAGTACGGAATCCGTACCTGGAGGAAGCAATGTCATACCCAAAATTATTATCTCAATATAGTTCATTAAATTCCTTCCGTCCGATCTAATAATAAAATAATAAAATAAAATTTTATTACAAATCTAGCCATTACAAACATAATACTATTTAATTTACCAATTTTAATAGGATTTTAATATTATCCAAATATAAATTAAACCCAATTAGTTTTAAGGCCCAATTTTATAAATTTAATTTATCCATCACTTATTAATGTTTATTAGCCCATATAAATTAAATAACTAGTTTGACCCAAAATAAATGACAAAGTCCAATTAATATGTTTTAAAACAAAATAATTTTTATTATTTTTTTCGGGTATTACATCTGTAACACCCCCTTTCCGAAATAGAAAGAGAGCTTACTCAAAACATAACAATACAGATGAATTTTATGGCAAGGCTCAAAGCCACAACAGAATAGTCTTAATAACTGATAAATACCACAAGTCAACCATAATAAATATCCAACTATCTCAAACCACAATCTAAAATAATTATTACAATTCCAAATAAACTGACACATCAAGCCTAAACAGAATATTTCTAAACCATTGGAATGAATGGAGCTCTCATCACACTTGCCCTTGATCCCCCTGAGTACCTGCAGGAAGAAAAACAAAGTATGAGCCAAATGCCCAGTTCGGGTATAGAATACAAATAATGAACCGAAATAACTAACTCAATTAAATGAAATGAAATGAAAGGAACTGAAACGAAATGAACAAAACTAACACAACGAAATGATAGGCTGAATCAAATGGCTGGGTGTTATTTCATACCGAGCTCAGAACAAAACAGAATATACCTTGCCACACAGGCAAGTCAAATAATGTCATACAGGCAAATCAAATAATGACACACAGGCAAATCACACACATTGGACCGCGAATCCAATGCATGTAAAGTTGGAAGGTGTTTGGCACAAACGTCACCAATCCTCAGAACATAACAGAACAAAAAATTAGGGTCGACCCATACACCTCCCACAATAAAACACCAAATGGCCAACTCCCATCGGAGCACAAAACAGAGACGCCGTGGACTGATCACACCGCCACGGAATGTGTCATGCCTCGGTGCCAAGAGGACATGCCTGTGGTACCCCCACAGGTGGTTATAGCTCAGGTATATCCTACGGTATTCTAACAAGAATATAATATCACAACACATGCGATAAAATATCAACACAAAGGGTTTCTAACGTATATATGTTAAATCGAACAAATCATCAACACAAGTCTCTAAAAATATAATAACATGTACATAACTATAAATATCAAAATAAAATTTAGACATGATACACTAGTCTAAACAGTACAAATATGAGTTCTAATACAACGCCAAAACAAATTTATCACAATAAATTGACACGGAACAATTATGAGAGACAATACTAAATTTCGAAACGAATAACGAAACGAACAAATCAAAAACAAAAGAGTCTCGCTAAAAGAGTACAGAATCCGTACCTGGAGTAAGCAATGCAATACCCAAAATTATTATCCCAATATAGTTCGTTAAATTCCTTCCGTCCGATCTAATAATAAAATAATAAAATAAAATTTTATTACAAATCTAGCCATTACAAACATAATATTATTTAATTTACCAATTTTAATAGGATTTTAATATTATCCAAATATAAATTAAACCCAATTAGTTTTAAGGCCCAATTTTATAAATTTAATTTATCCATCACTTATTAATGTTTATTAGCTCATATAAATTAAATAACTAGTTTGACCCAAAATAAATGACAAAGTCCAATTAATATGTTTTAAAACAAAATAATTTTTATTATTTATTATTATTTTTTTCTGGGTATTACATCACCTACCCCTTAAAAAGGATTCCGTCCCCGGAATCAAAAGAATAGAATGTACCTAATTTTCAAAGAGATGTGGATACTCCGCTCGAATAGACTCCTCCATTTCCCAATTAGCTTCCCGCTCCGAATGGTTTCTCCACAAAACCTTAATGAACGGAATTGTCTTCCTTCTCATAATCCGTTCTTGACGATCCAAAATCGTGTCGGCTTGTTCCTCACAAGTAAGATCCTCCCGAATCTTATCGAATGGATATTGCACCACGTGTAACGGATGATAATGATAACTCCTCAACACCGACACATGGAACACATTGTGCACATGAGCTAGCTGTGGAGGCAAAGCTAACCGATATGCAACCTCACCAACCCTCTCCAAAATCTCAAATGGGCCGATATAACGTGGACTAAGCTTTCCTTTCAACCCAAATCGTCGAATGCCCTTCCAAGGAGAAACTTTTAGAAACACATGCTCCCTAGGTTCAAACTCTAAAGTCCTCCTATGCTTATCAGCATAACACTTCTGCCGTGATCGAGCCGATTTCAATTTCTTCTTAGCCACTGCTACCTTCTCCATAGTGATTTGAACTAACTCAGGCCCTTCTGTGGCCCTTTCGCCAACCTCATCCCAACAAGTTGGTGCTCGACATTTCCTACCATACAATGCCTCAAACGGAGCCATCCCAATACTTGCATGCCAGCTGTTGTTGTAAGAAAACTCAACTAGGCTCAAGTAATCATCCCAATTACTCGACCATTCAAGTGCACAAGACCTCAACATGTCCTCCAACGTCTGAATAGTTCGTTCGAATTGCCCATCAGTTTGCGGATGGAAAGAAGTACTAAAGTTGAGCCGAGTGCCCCAAGCTCGTTGAAACCCTTTCCAAAACTGAGAAGTGAACCGTGGATCCCGATCTGAAACAATAGACACCGGAGTACCATGAAGTCTAATAATCTCATGCTGAAAGATTTTTGCCAACCTATCCACCGAGTAACCCCCATGGATAGCTAAAAAGTGGGCCGATTTGGTCAGCCGGTCCACCACTACCCAAATGGCATCATTCTTCTTGAAAGTCTTTGGCAACCCAGTCACAAAGTCCATTGTGATATCCTCCCACTTCCACACTAGAATGTTTAACTGTTGCAACAACCCACTAGCTCATTGATGTTCTATCTTCACTTGTTGACAAGTAACACACTTCCCAACATATTCAGCCACGTCTCGTTTCATCCCATTCCACCAAAATTTCTTCTTCAAATCCCTATACATCTTTGTAGAACAAGGATAAATAGAAAATGGCGAACTATGAGCCTCAGCCAACACAGCCTCCCGAATGATTGGATCCAACGGTACACACAACCGCTCACCCAACCAAATCACACTGTGATCATCAATACGAAACTCGGGCTGCTTTCCCTCCTCTAGATTCTACATCATACTCCACAACTCCCCATCTTCTTTTTGAGCTTCTTTGACCCGCGAGATAAGAGAGGGTTCCACTCTCATTCCAGCCAAATGCCCATCTAAACCTCATACATACAACTCCAACTCGAGCCGCTCCATATCCAAAATAAGCTGAGATTGTGTAATAAAGGTTGCTACACTCCCAGAACTCTTTCGGCTAAGAGCATCTGTAACCACATTTGCCTTCTCGGGGTGATACTGAATTCTAGCATCATAATCTTTTAGAAGCTCCAACCAACGCCTCTGCCTCATATTGAGCTCCTTCTGAGTGAAAACGTATTTAAGACTTTTATGATCGGTGAAGATATCACAAGTCTCTCCATACAAATAATGCCTCCAAATCTTTAGGGCAAAGATCACCGCTGCCAACTGCAAATCATGTGTGGGGTAATTCACCTCGTAAGGTCTAAGCTGCCTAGAAGCATAAGCAATCACCTTATTGTGTTGCATTAAAACACACCCCAAACCCATCTTAGAAGCATCACTATAAATCTGGTAGCCTCATGTCCTCGACGGCAATGCCAATATTTGAGCGGTCACAAGCCGTTTCTTTAACTCCTCAAAACTTTTCTCACGCTCCTCATTCCACACAAACTTCGTGCCCTTTCTCATCAACTGGGTTAATGGTAAGGCAAGCAAGGAAAACCCTTCCACAAACCGCCTATAATACCCTGCCAAACCCAAGAAACTCCTAATCTCTGTCACCGTAGTAGGTCTCGGCCATTTAGTGATAGCCTTAACCTTCGCAGGATCCACCTTAATGCCCTCAATAGAAACAACGTGGCCCAAAAATGCAACTTGCTCCAACCAGAACTCGCATTTAGAGAATTTAGCATACAACTTCTCTTTCTGCAAAATCCCCAACACAGTGCGAAGATGCTCCTCATGCTCTTTCTTAGACTTGGAGTAAACCAAAATGTCATCAATAAAGACAATGACAAATTGGTCCAAATACTCCCTGAACACCCGGTTCATCAAATCTATAAACACCGCTGGAGCGTTAGTCAACCCGAATGGCATCACCAGAAACTCGTAATGCCCATATCGAGTACGAAAGGCCGTCTTAGGGATATCCTCATCCCTCACCCTCAACTGATGATAACCCAACCTCAAGTCTATCTTCGAAAAATATTCTACCCCCTAAAGTTGGTCAAACAAGTCATCAATCCTCGGCAATGGATACCGATTCCTGATGGTAATCTTGTTCAACTCCCTGTAGTCTATACACAGCCTCATAGACCCATCCTTCTTCTTCACAAACAAGATCGGAGCACCCCACAACGAAACACTCGGGCGGATCACACCACGATCTAACAGCTCCTGCAACTGCTCCTTCAACTCCTATAACTCCAATGGTGCCATCCTATACGACGCCTTAGAGATAGGCTCAGCACTAGGAACAAGCTCAATAGCAAACTCCACTTCCCGCTGCGGTGGCAACCCTGACAATTCCTCAGAAAACACATCTGAAAAGTCACGAACAATTGGAACATCCTTAATATGAGACTCACCCTTAGAGGTATCTTTCACAAATGCCAAATACCCCTCACAACCCTTTGCCACCAACTTCCCAGCCTTTAAAGCTGAAATCAACTTCAACACCCTACTCAGCTGTGAACCTTGAAACACGAACTCTGGAGACTTCATATCTCCAAATATAACCTTCTTCGCTTGACAATCGATAGTGGCCTGGTACTTATCCAACCAGTCCATCCCAAGAATGACATCGAAATCGTGCATACTCATCGGAAGAAGATTAGCCCTACGAATCCTATCCCCAAAACTGATCGAACACCCTCGATACAAATCAGAAATAACAACAGAAGTCCCCATCGGGGTAGCAATAGACATAACAGAATCTAATAACTGAGATGGCACACCCAGTTGCCGAACAAAAGACTGAGCAACAATGGAATGAGTAGAACCCGTATCAAACAAAATAGATGCCTCACGTTTGCCAACTAAAAGAGTGCCAGAAACAGTACCTAGTGCACCCATCGCCTGGTTATATGTCAAGGCAAACACTCGACCACCCTTACACTGACCTCCATTGCCACCATTATCACCACCTCCACTATTACCACGTGGACCGGTAGAATTCCTAACAATATGACCCATATATCCACACAAGAAGCATGCACCTGTGAGTCTGTGGCACTGCCTCCCCGGATGATTAGCCACACAAGTAGCACAAGGAGCTATCAGAATTAGATTTGGGTTACCCCCACCAGCTGGTCCCGGATAACGACCCTGATTCTGCCCCTGCTGACGATTCTGCCACTGCTGACGATTCTGACCATTCCAAGGTAGCTGCAGCTGACGATTCTGCCCTTGCTGAGGCATCTGCTAATAACCCCTGTTTTGATTCTGGCCATGCCACTGCCCCTGTTGGCCACCACAGTTCTTGTTCCACTGACCACCCTGATTCTTCCCATGTTGACCCAAAGTTTGACCCTGCTGGTCATCTTTGTCCCTCTTTCGACTCCCTTCCGGTTTAGAAGACCGAAAATCTTGTCACTCTATTTCAATATTCTTGGCTGCATTAGCCACTGCTGACACGTCTGTAAACTTGTTGTTAATAAGATGTTGGCGATACCTGTAATGGATCCTCCACTTGAATTTCTCTGCCTGTTCTGCTGCGGTCCCCGATGAGGTTCCCGTAAATCCTGCCAACCTGGTGAACCTCGTCATAAAATATGTGATGGACTCATCATCTTTCTGTCGAATAGACATATATTCTCTAGCATAGGCCTCTTTATCAGCAGCTGGGAAGTACTGCTGATAAAAGACCTCACAAAACTCTGCCCAATTAAGTGTCTCAGCATAATTTTCACCTTTTGTTACTTTTGTCGCATTCCACCACCTCTGTACATCCCCTTCCAGCTTGTAAGCAGCAAGTAACACTCTCTGATTATCTGAGCACCCCAACACGTCAAAAATCATCTCTAGGTGAGCGATCCAATTCTCTGCATCAATTGGAGTCGGAGCTGAACTGAATGCATGTAGTTTCTGCTTCTGAAACCTCTCCAACCATACATACATCGGAACCACCTGTTGATCAAGACCATCTTCATTCCCTTCCTCAACATTTGCTTGCTGACCATTATTTCCCGAATTCCCTTGCTCTGATACCAACTCTGTAACACCCCCTTTCCGAAATAGAAAGAGAGGTTACTCAAAACATAACAATACAGATGAATTTAATAGCAAGGCTCAAAGCCACAACAGAATAGTCTTAATATCTAATAAATACCATAAGTCAACCATAATAAATATCCAACTATCTCAAACCACAATCTAAAATAATTATTACAATTCCAAATAAACTGACACATCAAGCCTAAACAGAATATTTCTAAACCATTGGAATGAATGGAGCTCTCATCACACTTACCCTTGATCCCCCTGAGTACCTGCCAGAAGAAAAATACAGCATGAGCCAAATGCCCAGTACAGATATAGAATACAAATAATGAACCTAAATAACTAACTCGATTAAATGAAATGAAACGAAACGAACAAAACTAACACAACGAAATGATAGGCTGAATCAATGGCTGGGTGTTATTTCATACCGAGCTCAGAACAAAACAGAATATACCTTGCCACACAGGCAAGTCAAATAATGTCACACAGGCAAATCAAATAATGCCACACAGGCAAATCACACACATTAGACCGCGAAATCAATGCATATAAAATCGGAAGGTGTTTGGCACAAACATCACCAATCCGCAGAACAGAATAGAACAGAAAACTAGGGTCGACCCATACGCCTCCCACAACAAAACACCAAATGGCCAACTCTCATCGAAGCACAAAACGGAGACGCCGTGGACTGATCACACCGCCACGGAAGGTGTCATGCCTCGATGCCAAAAGGACGTGCATGTGGTACCCCCACAGGTGATTATAGCTCAGGTATACCCTACGGTATTCTAACAAGAATATAATGTCTCAACACATGCGACAAAATATCAACACAAAGGGTTTCTAACGTGTACATGTTAAATCGAACGAATCATCAACACAAGTTTCTAAAAATATAATAACATGTACATCACTATAAATATTAAAATAAAATTTAGACATGATACACTAGTCTAAACAGTACAAATATGAGTTCTAATACAACACCAAAACAAATTTATCACAATAAATTGACACGGAACAATTATGAGAGGCAATACTAAACTTTGAAACGAATAACGAAACGAAAAAATAAAAATCGAAAGAGTCTCGCTGAAAGAGTACGGAATCCGTACCTAGAGTAAGCAATGCAATACCCAAAATTATTATCCCAATATAGTTCGTTAAATTCCTTCCGTCCGATCTAATAATAAATTAATAAAATAAAATTTTATTACAAATCTAGCCATTACAAACATAATATTATTTAATTTACCAATTTTAATATTATCCAAATATAAATTAAACCCAATTAGTTTTAAGGCCCAATTTTATAAATTTAATTTATCCATCACTTATTAATGTTTATTAGCCCATATAAATTAAATAACTAGTTTGACCAAAAATAAATGACAAAGTCCAATTAATATGTTTTAAAACAAAATAATTTTTATTATTTATTATTATTATTTTTCCGGGTATTACAGTCAAAATGGGTATTTGATGGGTTGTAGAATGGAGATAGGGGGTGAATCGCGGTGTATAAGATCAATGTTGAATCCGAGTGCGTTAGCTTCTAGTAGGGGAGAAATGTAAACAGAAATAAAAAGGAAAAAGAGACTGAAATTAAGTTCCATGGCAAAAATTTTGAAGGGGATTAGAGAATATGGGAAGGTGAGAAGAAGGTTTGAGGAATGGTAAGTTTATATAGGGAAAATGGAATATGGCAGGTTAAATTTTGAGGATTTTGTGCATTTAAATTGTATCAAAATAGTGCAGAGAATATGGGAATGACTTTGATTAATGCATGATGTTTGGCAAGTGTTTGAATTTTTAAAATCAAATCTGTTCACAGGTGGAAATTAATTAATTGGGTTAGATGTACGAAAATATACTTTGCATGCATGAAGAAGATAATAGTCATTTAAGAGTACAGTGAAAATATTTCTCCATATATAAGTCAATGATTTTTTGAATCGAAGAAATTAACTAAACATCGTAAGTAGCTACTAAAAGAAAGAAATTTTATATGTAGCGCCAGTTTAAATATCATTTTCTATTATACAAAAAGAAAAAATGAAAAATAAAATAAAATAAATTTCCGTTTTTCCTTTTTATACTTGATCCGTCCTTAAAAGAATGTCTTTAAATACAATAAAGTTTTTCTATCAAAAGATCTAAAATTATATAAATTTATAATAAATAAGTTAAAAGGACTTGTTAACCCTCAAAAGTAGGATCCACTAGTTTAAAAAACAATTGATCTATATATATATATATATATATATATATATATATATATATATATATATTGTTTCTGAATGTTTAGGTCAATTTTTTGAAATAGTGTACTTATGTGAAAACAATCTGTGACGCCCCCAAAATTAGGTATACATCACCCATCTTGGGTCGTCAGATATATAGTACAGAATACAAATACAACTTAGTAATACAACTGTCGTGTACAATACGACAAAACATAAACTGTGAGTTTGAATACAAATATTATCTTCTAGAGAGTATCATACTCAAAAGGAGTCCTCATTACATTTATTAACACACCATTACATAGAATAGTGAGTACTACTAACTAATACTATCATTCGGACCATCACTCCGTTCCCCGACTTGCCCCAGCTACGTTCTCATTTCCTGAAGAGAACAGTGAAAGAAAGGGTGAGCTCAACTAGCCCAGTAAGAAATATTATGACTAAGATAATGCATAATAAATTATCATTAGCCTTCAACAATGTTAAACTGATAAAATATAATAGACATCAAGTTTAACTGCAGCGGAACAAGCAATCCATTAAAAGAGTCAAGTAAAAAATAAACCCTACTATCTTTTATGATTTAAAAGGTTTTTCAACACTGTGATCGCTGGGACTCAGCTTAATAAAATAATTCACATCATCGAATCACCCCTGCACTACGGCCAAGGATATTCGTGTATTCATTAATGGTCATGATCATGCCAACAACTGTCCATCAACGCACTACGGGCCAATGAGGACTTTTATCACATCATTTGTAACATTACGGTCATGATTATACCGAATAATCCCTGGTCATAATCATACCAAGTCCATCTATGCACTACAGACCACAGATGACTTTTAACATTTTATAAACATGAGGATGATGACAATGATATAAGAATTCAATAAAACAAGCTCAAGAATTAATTTATCTAAGAATTAACAACGTCCAAATTGTCAACATGATACTGCTTTGTGAAGTAAAATTCAAGAATGCTTAGAAGAATATTTTCATGAAAAGATACTGGATGAAACGCAATTATCAAGGATATTCCACAAATTTCATGGAGTATAGAAGTCAAAACTTAACCAACTGAGTATAATAAAGAATGGAATAACAAAAGAAATCACCATGCATGCGATAGACCGCATAGACAGGTTATTCCCACAGAATAATAAATAATGGAACCAGGTCCGGCGTAAAACGCACAGACAGGATATTCCAACAGAATAATAATAAAGACGGAACCAGGTCCGGTGTAAAACACACGGACAGGATGTTCCAACAGAATAATAATAAAGACGGAACCAGGTCCGGTGTAAAACACACAGACAGGATGTTCCAACAGAATAATAATAAAAACAGAACCAGGTCCGGTGTAAAACACACAGACAGGATGTTCCAACAGAATAATAGAAGAATGTCACCAAGTATAGGGTAGACCGCGTATACAGGTTATTCCAACAGAATAATAAGAAATAGAATAACAACAGTTCTCTTCATGAATAAGAAAGAATAACACCCCTTACCGTTTTAAAGAAGAGCTGAAGTAAGGAAGTAATTAAGTAGCAGAATACTCTTCTTCTCTCTCTATAGTTTCTCTCTATAGCTTCTCTCTCTAGAGTTCAGTGAATTCTTAAGAAATAATGAAGGAATGAGCTGCTATTTACAGAAAAATAGAATGCATAGTAACTAATCCATGAACGGTCCAGATAGATTACTTTAATCTGACGGTCCATATTTAAAGAAAAATCTTTTAAATAAAATATAATATATTCTATTTATAGAATAACTTTAATAAAGTATTCTGTTTTATATAAAAAGATGTTTCTGTTTTATTACGTTAATAATACGAATAAAACAAAACGTCATTATCGCTAAATAATTCATATTATTAACTGACAATAATTGAATCAAACTGAGTGACTACTCACATAAGCATTAATAATCAATACCGTGTGCTACTATGTAACCACACGTATTACTGTACTTTTACTACCGAGTAGTTCAACAGTATCAATGGTAAAACTTCAGCCGTTATTTTTAATAAAATATTTTTGTCGTTTTCTCAATCCGACAATAATTCCGTTGTGGGGTCCACTAATAATTGTGCCGTTGTACGAATATTTTCTGTTAAAACGAATATTTCCCGACCAATCGAATATTATATAACAACTTGCGTACTTTGCAAAATTTATAAATATTACCCATAACTATAATATTATATCAAATTAACTTCATAATATTCAAAAATGATATTTATAGAAAATTCATCTTTATTTATAAAAGTTGGGGTCTTACAACCTCCCCTTCTTATGAAATTTTGCCCTCGAAATTAGGGTACGTACCTGGTATGTCGAACAGGTAAGGATACCTTGATTTCATTTCAGATTCTAACTCCCAAGTCATTTCCTCAACATCGTGGTTTCTCCACAAAACTTTGACTTGAGGTATAACCTTGGAGCGTAGAATATGTTCCTTCTTATCCAAGATTTGAACAGGAACTTCTTCATACGTCAAATCCTCCGCTATTTCGTCCGGTTCTAACTCAATAATGTGGTTCGGGTCTTCCACATATTTGCGTAACATGGATATGTGAAAAACGTTATGAACACGAGACATACTTGGCGGTAAAGTGAGTCTATAAGCCACAGTTTCTACTCGATCGAGGATTAAAAATGGACCGATGAATCGAGGATTGAGCTTTCCTCTTTTTCCAAATCTCGTAACTCCTTTCCATGGAGCAACACGTAAGAACACATGATCTCCTATATCAAATTCCACGTCCTTTCGATGAAGATCAACATAACTCTTTTGCCGATCTTGTGAGGTTTTTATACGTTGTCGGATCGTTTAAATCTTTTCTGTAGTCATACGTACCAACTCCGGTCCCAACAACGTTGCTTCACCCACCTCATCCCAGCATACTGGAGAACGACATTTTCTTCCATACAATGCTTCGAATGGAGCCATGCCAATACTTGCTTGATAACTGTTGTTGTAGGAAAACTCCACCAATGGTAAGAACTTGTCCCAACTTCCCTTGAAGTCAAAGACACAAAGTTTTAATAAATCTTCTAGAGTTTGAATAGTCCTCTCTGATTGTCCGTCCGTCTGAGGATAATATGCCGAACTAAATCGTAAATCTGTGCCCATAGCTTTTTGTAAACTAACCCAAAATCGTGAAGTGAATCTTGGGTCTCGATCAGAAACTATGGATACTGGCATACCATGTAGTCTTATAATCTCGTTTATGTACATACAAGCAAGACGTTCAAGTGTATAAGTTTCTCGTATCGGTAAGAAATGAGCAGACTTGGTCAATCTATCAACAATGACCCAAATCGCATCTATACCTTGAGAAACCTTAGGAAGACCGGTAACGAAATCCATGGTAATGTGCTCCCACTTCCATTCTGGAATTTCAAGTGGTTGCAATGGACCTTTTGGTACTTGATGCTCCGCTTTGACTCGTTGACAAGTTAGACACCTTGAGATAAACAACGCTATCTCTCTCTTCATATTGCTCCACCAAAATATATGACGAAGATCATGATACATTTTAGTACTTCCAGGATGGATTGCAAACGGTGTGTTGTGCGCCTCCATCATGATTTCATACTTTAAATCAGGGTTGTTAGGAACACAAAGTCTGGAGTTGACTCGAAGTATTCTTTCTTCATCGATTCTTGCTTCCGGCATAGCACCTTCTTGCACTTTCTTCCTCATACGCATCAGCTCCAGGTCTGTAGCATGAGCAGCTTTAACTTTATCGATTAAAGTTGGTTCTACTCGTATATTCGCCATCATCACATGGGTCCCTAGAGTCTTTAACTCTATCTCCATCCTTTGCAAGTCACACAAAATGGGCCTTTGTGTTGACAATATTGCACTCGTACTTGCATATGATCTTCTACTCAATGCATCAGCTACCACGTTCGCTTTTTCAGGATGGTATTGAATGGTATGATCATAATCTTTCAACAGTTCAAGCCAACGTCGTTGTCGCATGTTGAGTTCCTTTTGAGTGAAGAAATATTTGAGGCTTTTATGATCCGTAAAGATCTCCACCTTCTCCCCATACAAGTAATGCCTCCAAATTTTAAGTGCAAAGACAACATTGCCAACTCTAGATCATGAGTAGGATAATTCCTCTCATATTCCTTGAGTTGTCTTGATGCATAGGCTATGACTTTTCCATGTTGCATGAGAACACATTCCAACCCTTTGCTCGAAGCATCACTGTAGATGACAAATCCCTCCGAGCCAGATGGTATTGTTAGAACAGGTGCTTAAATGAGTCTCCTCTTGAGTTCTTGAAAACTTTGCTCGCATTCTTCGCTCCAACTGAACTTTGTATCTTTCCGAGTCAGCTGAGTTAATGGAGTAGCGATTCGAGAAAATCCTTCCACGAATATCCGATAATAACCAGCTAAACCAAGAAAGCTACGTACTTCGGTCACTGATTTAGGTTGCTCCCAGCTTTGAATAGCTTCAATCTTTGCCGGGTCAACCGATATTCCACGACTTGATACTACGTGCCCAAGGAATGCTACCTCCTCCAGCCAGAACTCGCATTTCTTCAACTTGGCATAAAGCTTGTATTCACGAAGCTTTTGGAGTACCAGCCTCAAGTGTTGCTCATGATCTTCACGGCTTTTGGAATAAATAAGGATGTCATCAATAAAGACGACCACAAAGTGATCCAAATATTCCTTGAATACCCGGTTCATCATATCCATGAAGGCAGCAGGAGCATTAGTCAATCCAAAGGACATGACTAGGAATTCATAATGCCCGTACCGAGTTCTAAAAGCCGTCTTTGGAATATCCTCAGTTCTAACCTTCAGCTGATGATATCCAGAACGAAGATCGATCTTTGAAAAGAATTGTGCTCCTTGCAACTGGTCAAACAGGTCATCAATACGTGGCAATGGGTACCTGTTTTTGATGGTGACATGATTCAACTCCCGATAATCAATACAAAGTCGCATACTTCCATCTTTCTTCTTCACGAATAGCACAGGAGCACCCTAAGGAGAAGTACTAGGACGAATAAAGCAAATGTCTAGCAATTCCTGCAGTTGGATCTTTAACTCCTGTAGTTCAATAGGAGCCATTCGATATGGGGCTTTGGAAATGGGTTTTGTACCGGGTTCAAGGTCGATACAAAATTCAATTTCACGCTCTGGGGGTAGGCCAGGAAGTTCTTCAGGGAATACGTCAGGGAATTTATTAACAATAGAAATATCATTCAAAACTGATGTATTTTTGTTTAGATCCGTGACATGAGCTAAGAAAGCTTGACATCCGTTTTTCAATAAACGAATAGCTTTATGGCTTGAGATGACAGCGATTGATTTTAATGGTTTGGTTGCTTGAATTCGCATAATAGGTCGATTAGGAATATGAAAGCTAACAACCTTACGAAAACAATCAATTTTTGCATGATGAGTAGTTAACCAATCAATCCCTAGAATCACGTCAAATGCAAGTATTTTTTATGAAATCAGATCGACAGGTAATGTGTGGGTACCAACTTGAACCAAACAAGACTTATAAACCATGGATGTAATGAAGGTTTCTCCCAATGGAGTTTCAACAGATAAATCAAAGTCTAATTTCTCCGGAGTCAAATTTAATCGATGAGCGCAAGTAGGAGAAATAAAAGAATGGGTAGAACCGGTATCAAATAAAGTATAGACTTCGTTAGAGTTTATGATAAGCTTACCTGTGATGACCTCATTCGGGTTCCTTACTTTCTGGGAGGTCACAAAAAACGCTCTCTTTTGCACTACCGGTTTTGACTTTTCTGGGACGGCCTTTGGTGTCTCCATCTTGGTTGAACTTATTTTTGGTAAACGACTAAATCGAGCTAAATGACCTTCTCTTCCACAATTATAACATGCTTTAGACGGCATCGCGCGGTTTGAACTGATGTGCCCCTCCCCTCCGCATTTAAAACATATGATAGGTGGTCGTTCTCCTTCCTTAACAACGGGTGCTGGTGCTGACGTCTTTCCATCATTGATGAATCTCCTCTTCTTGAAATGACCATTCTTATTATTTTGGCCCTGATTACCACCGAAGTGGTTACCATTTCTGGCCTGTTGATTCCCTCCACGCTTGTTGTCACCGCTTCGATGACTGCTCTCACTGGTATTATCATTTTGCCGACTGCTCTCTTTTGGTTGCGTTGACTCGTTATCGCGCTCCATTAACTGAGCCCTACTCACAACATCTGAATACAAACACAGTTTATGAGAAATAAGATGTTGACGTATCTTAGATTTCAAACCTCGTAAAAATATTCGCGTCATTCGCTCTTCATTATCCACCAAGTGGGACGCAAACTGGGACAACTCAGCAAATTTAGCCTCATACTGCGATACGGTCATATTATTCTGCTCCAATTTGATGAACTCCACCTCCTTCATGTGACGAACACTTTCGGGAAAGTATTTGTCATTGAACAGCTCTTGAAACTTCTCCCAAGACATCTTCAGTGCGGCAGGTTGAGTACGCTTAATCGATTCCCATCAGTAATCTGCCTCTCCTCGCAACATAAAGGCGGCAAAGGGAACCTTTTGCTCCTCGGAGCATCCCAAGACATCAAATATCTTGGAAATATGCTTTATCTATGTTTCCGCTATAAGTGGTTTTGGCTCTCTCTTAAACTCTGGTGGTCCCAGCTCCTTGAACTGTTTAGCGGTAACCGTCCGAGAGTTTTCAGTGTTTCCACCTATATTTTGGACAGGAGCCGCTCTCGCCTGCTGTTGCATGAACTGCATAAAGTTTCTGAACATTCCATCATTCATCATCTAGTCAGTGTTGTTGTTTGCATGAGGATTGTCACCTTCCTGATGCACATTATCCTGATTATTGATATGTGGTGAATCAACAGTCGCCTGTGCTCCATTGCTATTCTCAACATTCTCAGATGCCATTTTCAGATACTGCCACAAAATAAAAGTTAATTGATATGTCATATATTATCCTTATATTATGACCGACCAATTAAATACCATGCAAATAAACTTAGGTAGGTCATACTAGCGAAGGAATTCCCCGTCTTTCCCCTCCTAGTTCTATTCTCACATTTTAGCCAGGGATCATATCCCTAAGCTCTGATACCAACTGTGACGCCCCCAAAATTAGGTATACATCACCCATCTTGGGTCGTTAGATATATAGTACAGAATACAAATACAACTTACTAATACAACTGTCGTGTACAATACGACAAAACATAAACTGTGAGTTTGAATACAAATATTATCATCTAGAGAGTATTCATACTCAAAAGGAGTCCTCATTACATTTATTAACACACCATTACATAGAATAGTGAGGACTACTAACTAATACTATCATTCGGACCATCACTCCGTTCCCCGACTTGCCCCAGCTACGTTCTCATTTCCTGAAGAGAACAGTGAAAGAAAGGGTGAGCTCAACTAGCCCAGTAAGAAATATTATGACTAAGATAATGCAGAATAAATTATCATTAGCCTTCAACAATGTTAAACTGATAAAATATAATAGACATCAAGTTTAACTGCAGCGGAACAAGCAATCCATTAAAAGAGTCAAGTAGAAAATAAACTCTACTATCTTTTATGATTTAAAAGGTTTTTCAACACTGTGATCGCTGGGACTCAGCTTAATAAAATAATCACTATCATCGAATTACCCCTGCACTACAGCCAAGGATATTCGTGTATTCATTAATGGTCATGATCATGCCAACAACTGTCCATCAACGCACTACGGGCCAATGAGGACTTTTACCACATCATTTGTAACATTACGGTCATGATTATACCGAATAATCCCTGGTCATAATCATACCAAGTCCATCTATGCACTACAGATCACAGATGACTTTTAACATTTTATAAACATGAGGATGATGACAATGATATAAGAATTCAATAAAACAAGTTCAAGAATTAATTTATCCAAGAATTAACAACGTCCAAATTGTCAACATGATACTGCTTTGTGGAGTAAAATTCAAGAATACTTAGAAGAATATTTTCATGAAAAGATACTGGATGAAATGCAATTATCAAGGATATTCCACAAATTTCATGGAGTATAGAAGTCAAAACTTAACCAACTGAGTATAATAAAGAATGGAATAACAAAAGAAATCACCATGCATGCGATAGACCGCATAGACAGGTTATTCCCACAGAATAATAAATAATAGAACCAGGTCCGGCGTAAAACGCACAGACAGGATATTCCAACAGAATAATAATAAAGACGGAACCAGGTCCGGTGTAAAACACACGGACAGGATGTTCCAACAGAATAATAATAAAGACGGAACCAGGTCCGGTGTAAAACACACAGACAGGATGTTCCAACAGAATAATAATAAAAACGGAACCAGGTCCGGTGTAAAATACACAAACAGGATGTTCCAACAGAATAATAGAAGAATGTCACCAAGTATAGGGTAGACCGCGTATACAGGTTATTCCAACAGAATAATAAGAAATAGAATAACAACAGTTCTCTTCATGAATAAGAAAGAATAACACCCCTTACCGTTTTAAAGAAGAGCTGAAGTAAGGAAGTAGTTAAGTAGCAGAATACTCTTCTTCTCTCTCTCTATAGTTTCTCTCTATAGCTTCTCTCTCTAGAGTTCAGTGAATTCGTAAGAAATAATGAAAGAATGAGCTGCTATTTATAGAAAAATAGAATGCATAGTAACTAATCCATGAACGGTCCAGATTGATTACTTTAATCTGACGGTCTATATTTAAAAAAAAATCTTTTAAATAAAATATAATATATTCTATTTATAGAATAACTTTAATAAAGTATTCTGTTTTATATAAAAAGATGTTTCTGTTTTATTACGTTAATAATACGAATAAAACAAAACGTCATTATCGCTAAATAATTCATATTATTAACTGACAATAATTGAATCAAACTGAGTGACTTCTCACATAAGAATTAATAATCAATACCGTGTGCTACTATGCAACCACACGTATTACTGTACTTTTACTACCGAGTAGTTCAACAGTATCAATGGTAAAACTTTCGCCGTTATTTTTAATAAAATATTTTTGTCGTTTTCTCAATCCGACAATAATTCCGTTGTAGGGTCCACCAATGATTGTGCCGTTGTACGAATATTCCCTGTTAAAACGAATATTCCCCGACCAATCGAATATTATGTAACAACTTGCGTACTTTACAAAATTTATAAATATTACCCACAAGTATAACATTATATCAAATTAACTTCATAATATTCAAAAATGATATTTATAGAAAATTCATCTTTATTTATAAAAGTTGGGGTCTTACACAATCGATACACGGAATGATTCCCAAGACCTCATACATCCAAAGTCTTATGAGTAGCTTTTTAACCATTGAATCATGAGGGTCTTGATATTTGAAACTTATTTTATTCTCTTTCTACGACTTTCATTTTCTTAATATGCTTAAAAAATATACTTTAATTATTATTTTAAGAACGGAAGGAGTAACAAATTGGTAAAATTTTAAATTTAAATTGAATTTAAACTATTTAGTTATTATCATAAATTATCAAAAAAAGTAGTACTATAATTAAAAAATTTATTGTCTTCAAACATATATGAATCAGATCAATTTTAAAATTTCACAAGCTAACTTTAAAAATCCAATAATTCTTTTCGTGGAATAAAGAAAATAATTTATTTTTTTAAATACGGCTAAAGGTTATCATTAGGCATGAGCTAAAATCAGATACTCATAAAGGTAGGAGATATTCTAGCCTCTAGGTCTCAGATGCATAGACAGTCGTCCACTTATTTTTAGTTAAAATACATAAATCTAAACTACTTGAATAATATACAAATTTAATTAGCGATTTTAGAATTAAAAATCTTATTAATAAGCTAGTTTTGAAAGCGTAAACATTAATCTTCCTTCTAATTGACTTATGGTATTTAAATTATAAATATTTACCTCCAAAAGGGGAAAATGATTGTAGAGTTACTTTAGACAAAAAAAAATCTATGTAGACATGAAAATTAGACACGAGTATATTTGAATTTCACTTAATTGTAATTTGACCCTTAATGGTGGATAAAAATATAAATAGGTGAAGCATTGTAGATAAGCATTGTAGCAAAATAATATGACTATATCGCAGTACGAGGTTAAGTTTGCGGAGTTATCCCGGTTTGCATCCCATTTGGTGGATAATGAGGAGTGAATGACGCGAAAGTTTTTAAGAGGTTTGAAACCCTATATACGTCAATACCTCATTCTCATGTTTATATTTTGTTGAAAGTCATCTGTGGCCTGTAGTGCACAGATGGACTTGGTATGATTATGACCAGGGATTATTCGGTATAATCATGACCGTAATTGAAAACACGATTATCTTTGGCACGTAGTGCATGGATAATTTGTGGTCGTGATACTATTAAGCTGAGTCTCAGCATTATTGATTTTACAGTTGTATATCCTTGGCCTGTAGTGCGAAGATTAACTGTTGATTATTGGTTATACAGTTGTAAATCTTTAGTCGTAGTGCAAAGATGAATTTATTAGTATGATTATGAGCAGGAATTGTGATTTGGTATAACCATGATTTTTGATGTTTCAGGTGAAGATAGGTGATGTAAATTTTCTTCTTCCTGGGTGCGAAAAGTAATTCAGAATCACAATTATGATTATGAGTTATTCATATGATTGTGGACAGAAATTATTGATTGATGTTACAGGGATATGGTCACTGACGGAGATATTAGTCTAGAAGACGAGTAATATACTTCGCTAGGGTGTGACTTACCTAAGCTGAAATTGTTTACTTAATAAGTGGATAAATTGTGGTATGTCGATTAACCTTTGTTTTGAAGGTATATTCTAGAATGATATTCGAAATACAGGAGATGAGAAATGGAAAAATCATGATAGAGCGGAATTATCCGGAAAGGTACAATCCGAAAAGAAAGTAAGGTATTCTCATCTCTTCGAATATCAGGTACGCACGTTAATTTCGAGGGCGAAATTTCATAAGGAGGGGAGATTGTGAGACCCCGAATTTTATGAAATAAAAGTATTCAGTTTTTCTATTTTGGTAAATGGTTAAATTGATAAAAGGTTAAAGTTAAGGGTGATATGTGAATTTTTTTTAAAGTAAACAAGTTGTCATAAAATACATGGTCACTATTCACGAGTTACTATTCGCGGGTTACTATTCACCCAAATTACTATTCACTCTAGTATCGTTCACTCGAGTATTTGGGACACTTTTTGTGTCAGAGTACTATTCATGAGTTACTATTCACGAATTACTATTCATAGGTTACTATTCACCTAAATTACTATTCACTCTAGTATTGTTCACTCGAGTATTTAGGACACTTTTTGTGTCGGAGTTACTATTCACGAGTTACTATTCACAGGTTACTATTTATCTAAATTACTATTCACTCTAGTATTATTCACTCGAGTATTTGAGACACTTTTTGTGTCGGAGTTACTATTCAGGAGTTACTATTCACGAGTTACTATTCACGGGTTACTATTCACCCAAATTACTATTCACTCTAGTATTGTTCACTCGAGTATTTGGGACACTTTTTGTGTCGAAGTACTATTCATGAGTTACTATTTACGGGGAATATTCGTACGACGGTACAATCATTGGTGGACCCCACAACGGAATTATTGTCAAATTGAGAAAACGACAAAAATATTTTATTAAAAATAACGACGGATGTTTTACCGTTGATACTGTTGAACTACTCGGTAGTAAAAGTACAGTAATACGTGTGGTTACATAGTAGCACACGGTATTGATGCTTATGTGAGAAGTCACTCAGTTTGATTCAATTATTGTCAATTAATAATATGAATTATTTAGCGATAATGAAGTTTTGTTTTATTCGTATTATTAACGTAATAAAACAGAAAGATCTTTTTATATAAAACAGAATACTTTATTAAAGTTATTCTATAAATAGAATATATTATATTCTATTGTGCATAGTGTTTTGCATAGTAAAATTTTTTTATATAAAACAGAATACTTTATTAAAGTTATTCTATAAATAGAATATATTATATTTTATTTAAAAGATTTTTCTTTAAATATGGACCGTCAGATTAAAGTAAATCAATCTGGACCGTTCATGGATTAGTTACTATGCATTCTATTTTCCTATAAATAGAAGCTCATTCTTTCATTATTTTCTTACAAATTTACTGAACTCTAGAGAGAGAAACTATACAGAGAAAGAAGAAGAGTATTCTGCCACTTAACTACTTCTTTATTTCAGTTCTTCTTTAAAATGGTAAGGGGTGTTATTCTTTCTTATTCATGAAGAGAACTTATGTTATTCCATTCTTTATTATTATGTTGGAATAACCTGTATGCGTGGTTTACCCTATACTTGGTGGAATGACCTGTATATGCGGTTTACCCAATACTTGGTGATCTTCTTCTGTTATTCCATTCTTTATTATTATGTTGGAATAACCTGTTTATGCGAAGTACCGCATACTTGGTGAAATTCTTTTATTATTCCGTTCTTTACGATTCTGTCGGAATATCTTGTCGGTGTGAATTTCACCTGACCTAGTTCCATCATTTATTATTCCGTATTTATTATTCTGTCGGAATATCCTGTCGGTGTGAATTTCACCTGACCTGGTTCCATATTTATTATTCCTCATTTATTATTCTGTTGGGAATAACCTGTCTGTGCGGTCTCTATCGCATGCATGGTGAATCCTTCTGTTATTTAATTCTTTATTATTCTGTTGGAATAACCTGTCTATGTGGATTGCCACATGCATGGTGAATGATCCTATATATTCATTCCTTATTAAATTGTGGAAATGATCTGTATACGTGGATTACCGCATGGCTGGTGAAAATCCATTTGCAGTTTCATATATTCTTTATTATACTCATTTGGTTAAAGTTTTGATTTCTATACTCCATGAAATTAGTGGAATATCCTTGATATTTGCGCTTCATCCAGTATCTTTTCATGAAAATATTCTTCTGAGCATTCTTGACTATTACTTTACAAAGAAGTATTATGTTGACAATTTGGATATTATTAGTTCCTGGATAAACTAATTCTTGAACTTGTTTAATTGAATTCCTATAACATTGTCATCATCCTCATGTTTATTTTATGTTAAAAGTCATCTTTGGCTTACGTGCATAGATGGACTTAGTATGATTATGACCAGGGATTTTTCGGTATAGTCATGATCATTGATGATTTAATGAATATCCTTGGCCCGTAATACAAGGATGATTAGAAGATGTGGTTTATTTATTAAGCTGAGTGTCAGTGATAAAAGTTGATGAAAATATTTTTAAATCATAGAAGATAGTAGGTTTTATTCTCTACTTGACTCTTCTAATGGATTGCTTATTCCGCTGTAGTTAAACTTGATGTCTATTGTATTTTATCAGTTTAACATTGTTGAAGACTATTGATAATTTATTCTTCATTATCTTAGTCATAATATTTCTTACTGGGCTAGTTGAGCTCACCCTTTCTTTCAATGTTCTCTTCAGGAAATGAGAATATAGCTGGGACGAGTCAGGGAAAGGAGTGATGGTCCAGAAGATAGCATTAGTAGTCCTCACCATTCTGTTAAATAGTGTGACAATAAATGTAATGAGGACTCCTTGAGTATGGATATTGTCTAGATGATAATATTTCTATTAGAACTCTCAGTTTGTGTATTGTCGTATGTTACACGACATTTGTATAATTAAGTTTGTATTTGTATTTTGTACCATGTATCTGACGACCCAAGATGGGTGATAAATACCTAATTTTGGGGGCGTCACAATATGTATATATTTCTATTAGATTTTAAACAAAATAATAATCTAATTTATATTATTTTTAAAAATAATTAATTAATTATGAACAGCTGTAATTAAAAAAATCTATTATGAGTCAATATAGTGTATATATACAATATATTATTACTTATTACATTGTCATTGTATTATAGTATGTGTGTGTGTGTGTATATATATATATATATATATATATATATATATATATATATGTGTGTGTGTGTGTGTGTGTGTGTGTGTGTGTGTGTGTGTGTGTGTGTGTGTGTGTGTGTGTGTGTGTGTGACCAAAAAGTACAAAAATATTAAAAAAATTGGCTAGAGAGCACTGCCTCCGAATCCCCGCCAAATTATTTATAACTTAGTAATAATTTTAACCCTACTAAATATTATTTCTGGCTTCGTCACTAGGTGAAGGTAAATTATGATACTTCAATAAGGGGAACGATTGTTGAAAAAATGTCAGGTAAATTCTCTGTTAATTGTGCGGAAGCCCTTATTGTTCGTCAGGCAATGAGATTTACTATAGAGTTTGGCCTCACCAACATTGTGATATAAAGTGATAGTAGTAGTGTTATCTGTAGACTACTTAATCCTCGGTCAGATGAGACTTATTAAATTCTATCTTAGATGATTGTCTATCATTACGAGTAAATTTTATTGTGTTATCATTTATAGTCATGTCCGACGTCAGGCGAATAGGGTACCACGTGGATTAGCTAATTTAGCTCAATCTGATATCCTTTCTTTTTTAATGTTTTGCTTAGATTCACTCTAGTATTTCTCCTTTGAGTATACTAGACATTCAAATTTGAATAAAAATGAGAGTTTATTTAATGGGATTCAATCCATGACAATCGATTGCCAGATGCAGATATACTTAAGGGGCAGTATAGACAGCTGCCCCTACTGAAATTTTCTTTATATGTAAAGGGGTAGGGTAAAAATATAAATTAATAAATTTAAAGGGGTAGATTAATAGAATAGTTAAATTTGGAGGGGGGAAAAAAAATTCACAATACAATTCTAAATATAAATACAAAAATATTCTTAGTTTTAAAGCTTGGTGAAATCTTAGAAGTACTTTTTGTATAGTTTTTGGTTTTGAATGTTCATTAATTAGCGTGTGAACTGTGAATGATTGTTTGATTCAAGTTTAAATTTTTTGTTATTGATTTGGTTGACTGTGGTTACTGTTTATTTGGTCTGATTAGGTCTTCTTTTTTGGGTTGTTTGATCTTCAATTGAAAATAAAATTATTTTGGTTGAGTAGTTTATGTCTTTTATTGTTAAAGTTAACAATGATTTTGCCTTATTTTATAACAGAAAATAAAAAATAGAAAATGACTATGAGCCTTTAGCATCCCGTTATTTTTAGTTGTTATAATTATTTTATTTTTCTACATCTAACTAATGGACCTTGTATAATTTTTGGTGTTCTGAGTATAAATTATAGTTGAATTGTTTTTCTTATTGCAAGTAAAAATTATTTGAAACTTATAAAAAAACACCAAAACTAGTTTATACTTTGAAATTAATTCATGATTTTGTTTGACTATAAAAAATAAATTTGGTTTGAGGCTTTGAGCATTTGAAGAATAATTCAAATTGAAACAAGTAATCAAAATAAGTTTCTAAATTGTATCTAAATATTTTTTATTTGAAATTCTTTTTTTAGTTTGGAAGATGAATATTCATTATAATTTGTAAACATTATTATGATTGCTTAATATTATGATTAGTTTAAGTTTTCTTTATTTAACTATAACAAAAAAATTAATTAAAATCCGCTCTGGAAAAAAATTCCTGGATCCGCCCCTACCAAAGAAATCATAACAAAAGTGGGTTGCTGGAATAGTGACCATGGCAACTGCCAATGTCACTATTTCAGCAACCCACTTTTTAGACGTTGATCAATTAATTCGAAGGCTTAGATTGAAAATAAATTCACCCCAGCCGCTACAACATGTTATGCCCAAATAACAACTTCTAGTGGCTTTTATTTTAATATAACGGCCCTACATGGTACTAAAATGTCAATTGGGTCCCACTTTGTCAAATTTTATTAACAAAGAAATTTATTTTAAATACACGGACCACTACATGTTTTAGCGGCTTTGCACACCTGAAACTCCACAAGTCAAAATATTGGTCCCACTTTGTCAAATTTTATAACAAAAAAATGAATTTTTATTTGTTAATACACCAATCGCTACATGTTATAGTGGCTTGGCATTTTATTTTTGTTTTCATGCGTGCCTCCTCGGGAATGAGCTTCTTGGGAATCAGCATTTTTGAAAAAGTTGCTGACATGGCTGACACGGAAACATGACGACTGGTTGAAATTTGAACCAAGTTGACCGCCACATGTTATAGCGGTTGCTTTCCTTTTCTCCTTATTTAACACTCCCTTTTCTCTATGATTTTCACCATTTACTTTCACCTTCAAAACATTTTCTATCCCATAAACTATCACCCAACCAAACCAAGAAAATAAAGAACATAAAGAAGACAAAAAGAAGACGATGGGAAGAGAGCAAAACAACAACAATTTGTAGCGGCTGAATTTCAAATTAGAAATATTTGAAAGAATTTTTTATTTTTATGTATTATTATTATTATTATTGTTGTTGTTGTTGTTGTTGTTGTTGTTGTTGTTGTTGTTGTTGTTAATATTAATATTTATATTATTGTTATTATTTTTAATTATAATAATAACAATATTAATATTAGTTATTATTGTCCTTATTATGATTGTTATTATTTTGAATAATAATAGTAATTATATTAATATTAATATTTATTATATTAATATTAATATTTATTTTCCTTATCATTATTATTACTGTCATTATTAATAACAATATTTGTGTTATTATTATTATTAGTATTGTTGTTGTTGTTAATATTAATATTAATATTATTGTTATTATTTTTAATAATAATAGTAATAATATTAATATTAGTTATTATTGTCATTATTATTATTATTACTGTCATGAAGAAATATTTATAAGAATTTTTTACTTTTATGTAATATTATTATTATCATTATTGCTGTAATTATTATTATTAGTGTTAATATTAATAATGGATTAATGTTGTAATTTTAGGTAAAAGATGGACAGTTGAGATTATGAGTCAATTAACCAAAGTGTTCTCTACGATCAACAAAATTACGTCTCGGATGAAAATCTAAGTTCGAGTCAATATACCGAACAAAAATACAATCAATGTAACTTGACAAAAGCCCAAAAAACACTTCTAGATATATGTGGGTTTGGTATTTTTAAATTTCCAAGGGTTGTACACCAAACTAACCTTGGTATGATATCTGCCTTGGTGGAGAGATGGAGGCTGGACTCCAATACCTTACATTTAAATTGTGGAGAGGTAACAATAACGGTAGAGAATGTTCACTTTATTTTGGGGTTGCCAGTGGTGGGCAAACCCTTAACTTGCCCCCTATTGACACGCCATTTACTTATTTTAGAGATTGTTTTGCAGATGAATTAGCTGATGAATATGTTACCTCAAAAAAATTAAGTGCAATTTCATTAGTGTGGTTGCACGAACATTTTAATAATTGTCTTGAGAAATCAAGTAAAGATGCCATAGGTAGACACTCAAAGGACTACATGTTGTGGTTATATAGGGCAATATTATTGCCAACTAGGAATAAGAATAGTGTGCACCCAAGATATATTTCTTTTATTACCAACATTGAAGAATGTGTCACATAGTCTTTGGGGCGGCATTGTTAGGATATTTGTATAGGGCGTTATACACAACTAATAGGAAAGGAGTTAAATATATTAATGGGTGTTACAAATTTGGGCCTATGAGCGTGTAAATATTGGACGGCCAAACCCTTAGCCACAATCAAACTTATGGTTACCTAGGGCCTTAACATGGGCATATTTTGGAACCCACTGTTACCCTGGTAGACGAAAGAATCTCCATCACCATTTGTCATTTTATCGGGGGAGTTAGATGTTGAGTCTGTATGGAATGTGGTTTGGCGACCGTACCTTACACGAGGAGGGATGATAAACTCACTGGATTTAATTTTGAAGGGAGGTTGTTTGGATCTGGTAGGGTCCCATTGATCCACTTTGATATTATGGAATTACATATGCCGGACCGTGTGATGAGACAGTTTGGGTTCTTGCAAGGTATACCATTCTATGCAAAAAATCACGAGAGCCTTAGAAAAGAGAAAAAATTTAAATTTGAGGTTGAGGATTGAATAACCTTAAGAGGGAAGAACATTTTACTTTGGGAGACATACATGGATTATCTCGAAGGACAACAATATGAAATTTCTGATTATATGAACTTAGATGATTACATGTACTGGTATGGAAAAATAACACGTAAAAAAATTCATCGACCTCGACAGGAAAGGGATCCAGACAGTTCTTATGAGTCTCGGACCGTTTATAGCTAACATCACCTAGTTAATTTGGTACACAATTATCAGTTGGTTTATTTTTTTTATATTGTAGTATATATTATAATCTACATTTATTAATATTATTTATTGTTACAAATATTTGTTTGTGTTCTTCTTATATGACAAGTTGAGAGTGCAAAATCATTACTTGACAAGTGTTTTGTATTTAATCGGATGTCTCCCAAGGATGTAGTACATAAACAAAATTGGGATTACCAGTACAGTTTATACAACTTAGCAGTATGAGGGCAAAAAATAACTCAGCAGGGGGCTAGCTGAATTTGGATTCCAATCCCAATTCTCACAATTCAACAAAGAGCTTAGGAAGCAAACGGATTATCCAGCACAAGAAAGCTACATACCCACTGCACATGCCTATGAGGAGAGCTCTATTCCCACGACCCAAGCCCATGTAGAGTGTTACATTCCAACCACACAAGCCTTTGAGGAGTGTTACAATCCATCCACCCAAGCGTATGAGGAGTGTTACATTCTAACCACCCAAGACTTTGGGGGTGTTTTTGACTACATAGGAGCTGGTGAACTTAAGGTACTTAAATCGATAATATTAATAAATATTACAACAAATAGTACTATAAATATTAACATTTATTAATATTAATTTTAAGATTATTCATATCAGGTACAAGCAGTGGGAGCACATGTCTTTTATGGATGGAAAGGATGTCCAACTAAAAAGGGAGTACAAGGTGATGTTTATAAATGAACATCTTTTTGGAAAGGTGGTGGTGGCTCCAAATTTATTTCCTGTGGTACATCCGCGACAGTGGTATACGTTAGGCCATGATGCATTCAAGTCCTTAGAGCCTAGTCAATGGCTTTTTGAGCATGTCATGGATGCGTATATGATGTTACTGCGAGATAGAGAGGAGTACTACAGGTCGTGGAGAATAAGAAGGTGGTCCCAATTTTCTTTAATGGACTCATTTTTCATGCATCTTAGACAGTGCTATTTGCCCCCCCCCCACTGAAATAAATGGTGTGGTTGGTTTTTGTCAACCGTATGTGCAACCAGATTTGGACCCACCGTTACACGAATGCAACTTTATCTTCATGTCGGTGTATATTACACATAAAAACATTATGTTTTGTTGGTATTCTCGGTTAACGAATGGGTTATTGGCATCTTTGACCCGTTCTACAATGATACCAATCATATGAAGTTACGGGACATGTACAAAGGATTCGTTGACGTTGCGGTACGTGTAGTATTTATTGTTTCACTTTTATAAATGTAAAATATATTACTCGTTATTAACCAACTACTTTGTACATGAAGGTCCAATTAATACTAGTGTGACGCCCCCAAAATAGGTATACAACACCCATTCTGAGTAGCCAAATACATGGTACAGATACAACTACAACTTTATTCATACGATTATCGTGCAAAATACGACAACACTTAAACTGAGAGTTTAAAATACAAATATTGTATTCTAGACAATATCCATACTCAATAAGTCCTCATTACAATTATTGATACTTTATTTTACAAAAATGGTGAGGACTACTATAACATCTTTCTAGAATCATCATTCCATACCCCGACTAGTACTCGCTACATTCTCGCCTCTTGAGAAGAAAAATGGAACAAAAAGAAAAGGGTGAGCTCAACTAGCCCGATAAAGGATATTATGACTAAGATAATATAAAATAAATTATCGTTAGTCCTCAACAGGAAAAACTCTGATAGAATATAATAGACAATAAGTTTCAGATCAATATTCGCAGCGGAAATAAAAATTTATTTGAAGAGTTACATAGAGAATGAATTCTACTATCTTCTAAGATTTAAAAGTCCATCATCAATATTTTATCACTGTAACATCAATCAATATACATCTTGAATCAAATTCATCTTTGCACTACAGGCTAAAGATATTCATTTGTATCACCAGTTGGTCATGTTCATCTAAACACCTATTCACCTTTGCACTACGGGCCAAAGATATTCATCAGTTAATCATTCATCTTTGTACTACAGACCAAAGATATTAAATAATATCATCATTTAGGACTGAGGATGATGAAAAATATTTTAAAAAAAACGAATCCGGTGAGACAAAAGAATAAATATTAGGGATTCGTACTTCGGTTTATCCATATTCAAAGATACCCCATAATATATCATATTGTAGTAAAATTCAGGAATAAAGATCAAAACATGGATACAATCAAAGCTAGTAACAAAAATAGACATTCGGGACAAAGAAGAGAAAATTTTATTTTTCTGTGAATAGTGCCGTATTTGTGAATAGTGTCGTATACGTGAATAGTAACCCCGACACAAAAAGATAAGAATTTCACAAGAAAAATCTTACCAATAATCCAGTATAATGATATTGAAAAAAATAATATCATTAAAAAAATAACATCCCTTAACTCCAAAAAGACAGTACTTCTGACTGGAATACTGAATATAGTGCTGAAGGAACTTGCACCGTATAGCAACACTCAAAGTATCAAAATACTCACAAGAATACGCTCGATAATACAGCGAGAGAAAATTTCAGTTTCTGGTGTGATTTTTAATTCTAACATAAGTACCCTATTTATAGAAAAATGCTTAAAACACCAAAGCAGAAAATTTAATAAAATATTAATATATTTTCTTATAAATTCTTACGCACACTTCCTTTGATCCAAAACATCAGCCACACAAGTAGGCCCCCCTCACCAAAATAAAAAAAATGTTTTTCTTAAAAAAAAATAATTAAAACTTCAAAAATCAATTATTCTGGAACTTCAATAATTCATAATAAATAGCCCTTTTATCAAAAGAAATCGAATCTTATATCCATTCCATAGGAAATTCAATTTTTTACAACTTTGTAAGTTTAAGTTTTTCCATATTCTAAGCAAAAATTGACCGAAATCCACATACGGACAATTTTACGGGCTATAATTAAATTTCAGTTAAGAAATGGGGTCCACCAACACACAAAATATGTGTTAAATATTTTTTGTAACAAAAATACTCTTCCTCCTCATATATTCATATATCACACATTCATTGTAAAAATATCACCATTATTATATTATTATAATATAATAATATATTAAAATGAATTATTTTATCAAAAAAGATAAAATATCAATTTTCAACAATTGTCACTTTAAAATTTTTTTCCATCTATATCCACATAAAATGAATATTTTTCTTATCATATAAATCAATAATCAATTATTCACAAATAATATTACAGAATCACAATACTGACAACCAAGCCGTTCCCAGGAAAGAGAGGGCTTTCCAATAAGGATTTCTCCTTACTGACGCGTAATTAGGTGACCAAACCTCTCCTTAGACAGAACTTTCTAGACATTGCCAATAATACTATCTAATAATATTATTAAAATTATATGAATTATTGATCTGATAATGGAAAATACTATGTAGTGACAATTATTGAAACAACAATAATATAAAATATCAACGTAGCAATTATTGAATCAATAAAATAAAATATTAAACAGTAATTACTGTAACAATTATTGAGTAGTGCCTTCTTACGTAAGAATCAATAATTGGTGCAATATCGTGTGATACTGTGTTTAACCACCGGGTATTCCAACAGTATTAACGGTAACAACTACGCCGTTATTTATAAACAATTTATACTTGTCGTTTTCTTCATCCAATCGCTTTCCGTTATGGGGACCACACAAGGCTGCGCCGTCGTACGAATATTCCCCCAACAGTAAGAATATTCCACGACCAAACGAATATTCCCCGATAATAATGAATATTTTATAACCACTTACTTATTTAAGATATTAGCGCATTTTACCCATAAGTAACCACATTAATCAAATCAACTCTTACTATTTCAAAATAATAAATAGAGGAAATTCAATTTCATTTATGAAAAGTTGGGGTCTTACAACCTCCCCTCCTTATGAAATTTTGTCCTCCAAATTGACGCACGTACCTGTTGTTTTGAAGAGGTGAGGGTATCTCGCTTTCAATTTTGTTTCTAATTCCCAGGTCATTTCCTCAGTAGCATGATTCTTCCATAAAACTTTGACTTGTAGTATGACCTTTGTAAGACCCCGAATTTTATGAAATAAAAGTATTCAATTTTTCTTATAATTACTATTCAGTAAATGGTTAAATTGATAAAAGTTTAAAGTTATGAGTGAAATATGATTTTTTTTTTCAAAATAAGCAAGTGGTTATAAAATAATCATTGTTGTCGGGGAATATTCGTTTAGTCGTGGAATATTCTTTCTTTCGGGGAATATTCGTACGACGGCACAGCTATTTGTGGGCCCCATAACGAATAACTGTCGGGTGAAGAAAATGATAAATTTGAGTTTTTACAAATAACGGCGTAGTTGTTACTGTTAACATTGTTGGAATACCCGGTGGTTAAAATACAGTAATACGCGTTATTGCACAGTAGCACACGGTATTGCACAGTATTTTTGAAATTATTGATTCTTACGTAAGAAGACACTACTCAATAATTGTTACAGTAATTACTGTTCAATATTTTATTTTATTGATTCAATAATTGCTACGTTGAAATTTTATATTATTGTTGTTCAATAATTATCACTGCACAGTATTTCCCATTATCAGATCAATAATTCATATTATTTGAATAATATTATTAGATAACATTATTGGCAATGACTAGAAAGTTCTGTCTAAGGAGAGGTTTGGTCACCTAATTGCGCGCCAGTAAGGAGAAATTCTTATTAGAAAGCCCCCTCTTTCCTGGGAACGGCCTGGTTGTCATAAATGTGATTCTGTAATATTATTTGTGAATAATTAATTATTGATTCATATGATAAGAAAATATTTATTTTATGTGGATATAAATGAGGGATATATTTTTGTGGTTAAAAAATGAAGGAGTTAATGTTAAGATTTTTATCCGTATTTTTGTCGGAATGGAGGTATTAAAAATCAGGGTTTTTGAGATATTTTGCGGGGGTTATAATTTTTAATCCGATCGTTAGATCGTGGTAATTTTTGGATATGTTATACATATATAAGTTGAGTATATGTCCACAAATTTTGAACCGTTAAAAATGAACGTATGATTTGTTATGAATTTTACGAGATGACTGGTTCAGAAATTGTTGAATTTTCGGAGTTTATCATTTTGGTGGAAAATTCTAGAATTGGTGGGCTCCACTTGTGGTTGGTGAAGAAATGTGCTGAATTATATTTCAAATGTGGTGGGTGGGAATAGTAGCAGGTAAAGCCATCAGGTTGCAGGTCAAACCTACCAAAATTTTCCTATAAATAGAGGGCTAAGTTAGAATTGAAAATCACACCAAAAACATAAGCTTTCTCTCTTTCTCTCTCTATATTATGAAGCATATTTTGTGAGTTTTTAGATACTTGGTGAGTTGCTATTCATCAGTGCAAGTTTCCTTCAGCATCATATTCGATATCCAGTCAGAAGTACTGCTCTTTTGAGGTAAGGGATAGTAAGGGATTTTAAGGGTTGTTATGTTTTTCAGTTTCGTAATTTTTCTGAACTTCAAAAATTCTGGAAAAATTTGAAATGATATTTTGATGAGTTTTATTGAGTGTGTCCAAAAATGGTGATTTTTGGATGTATAGATTGAGAGTTATAAATTTTATGAGAAAAGACTATTTTAAAAGTAACAGCTTATAATTCCTTGTGGTTAACTCCAAAATTGATGAAATTTTTATTGGGAGTACATGTATATGATAGAAGTATACTCTGTAAATTTCAGAATTTTTGGACAAAAGTATAATTTTTGATAAATGTCTAAATATTCGGCTGTTTTGGCCATATGAAAAATAGTAAATGACTTTTAAAAATTTGAGAAAAATATATGTTCACTATGGGACTATATTATGCTAAATCTCAGAAAAGAAATATTTTTAGAACTGATTTGGTATTTTTCATGAAAATGGTCTAGTTATGAGTAAATGAATTAAATATGTTTTGTGAAGAAAGAAAATTGGAAAATAGGATTTTATGGCTTGAGAATCCTATATGAGGTATATGCAGATTTTTGATGAGGGGTTTGGTTATTGATGATGAAATTGTAAGAGTTGACATTTTATGATGATTAAATGCATTAATTAGTAAAGTGTAAACAATTAAAATAAATTATTTATAAATTTAAGTAATGTTATTCTTTCAATATCATTATACCGAAATATTGGTATGAATTTTATTGTAGAATTTCTATCTTTTGTGTCGGGGTTACTATTCATGAGTTACGAATATTACTCTTGAGATTAAAACTATATGTTGATCATATTATTTTTATCATCATATATAACATTTTTATAACCCTGATGTTGAAATTCTCTTTCACTGGAGTGTAAAGATGGGTAGATTATTGGTATGATCATGACTAGGGTTCTCTTTGGCCTGTAGTGCAAAGTTGAATTGTGACTGGTATGATCATGACCATTGAATTTATAATTGAATATCTTAAGCTTAAGTGCAAAGGTGAATTGATCAACATGGTTATAATTATTGTTTATATAAATTCTGAAATGATTATATATTTCTTTGAGATATGAATATATTTGGCCTGTAGTGTAAATATGAATTGTTGATGAATATCTTTGGCATGTAGTGCAAAGATGGCCTGTTGATGAATATCTTTGTCCTGTAGTGCAAAGATGAACTGTTGTTAAATATCTTTGGCATGTAGTGCAAAGATGGCCTGTTGATGAATATCTTTGGCCTGTAGTGCAAAGATGAACTGTTGTTGAATATCTTTGGCCCGTAGTGCAAATATGGTTTGTTGATGAATATCTTTGGCCCGTAGTGCAAAGATGGATTTGTTAGTATGATTATAAACAGGAACTGTGATTTGGTATAACCATGATCTTTGATGTTTCAGGTAAAGACAGGTGATGAAAATATTCTTCGTCCTGGGTGCGAAGAAAAATTTATAGTCACAATTATGATTATGAGTTATTCATATGATTGTGGAAAGGAACTGTTGAGTGATGTTACATGGATAAAATATTGTTGGTGGATTTTTAACATGGAGAAGATAATAGACTTTATAGTCTATTTGACTCTTCTAATGGATTGCTCGTTCCGCTGCAACTATGGTTGAAATTTTTATCATTTACCATATGTTCTAAATCTCTGATTTATTGTTGATGAAGGCTATTGATAATTGAATTATCTTTAGTCATGATATTCTTTACTGAGCTAGTTGTGCTCACCCTTTTGCTTCACAATTCCTTTCAGGTAATAAGAGTGTAGCTGGGTCGAGCGGGGGTAACAAGGAAATAGAACGGTGGTCATCATTTAGTAGTTATATTTGGTGAAGAAAATAGGGTGAGGCGAACCCAACGTTGGAAGGGTGTTTTGTCACTATCATACAAGATGTCTAATGACATACAACCTCGTGTCATCATAAGACAGGGTTGTGCTCATCCACTTGCTGAGTATATCTATGGGCACTACCTATATAATCTTGGTGTTTGTTTGAAGTATAATTCTCAATTAGAGACAGTGGAGATAATGATAAGTCAAGAGAAGACTCACCATTGGGAAAAATATGATAGTAATCTTCTTGTTTTTCTTTGGGGTCTATTGGGTCAACCAAGGATAATTCTATGGCCATATGATATCTATCATAACCTAGATGCGTGGCCTCCCATGTACGAAAGTTTCCTTGAGCACTTCCCAAAGATTCTAATTTCTAAAACAGTTTTTGACTATACCTTTATGTAAGGTGTCATTGTGAGGTGATGTCCACGGTTGGAACATGAGTCACATTTGGTATATATTTGTATCCAAACTTATAGCATATGTGTTGTTGTATTTTGCACGACGATTGTTATAATAAAGTTGTAGTTATTTTCTGTACCATGTATTTGGCGACTCAGAATAGGTTGGATGGAATGGACCTATTTTGGGGTCGTTACAACCTTTGTGCGTAGGACATGCTCTTTCCTATCCAAGATCTTAATAGGTACATCCTCGTATGTTAAGTCTTCAGCTATATCGTCTGGTTCTAGCTCAGTAATGTGGTTTGGGTCATTCACATATTTACGAAGCACAGATATGTAAAAAATATTATGAACACGAGACATGCTTGGAGGTAACGCAAGTCTATAGGCCACATTTCTTACTCGATCAAGAATTTGAAATGGACCAATAAATCGTGGATTGAGCTTTCCTCTCTTTCCAAATCTTGTAACTCCCTTCCATGGAGCAACTCGCAATAATACATGATCCTCAATACTAAATTTCACGTCCTTCTGATGAAGATCCACATAACTCTTTTGTCAATCCTGTGCCGTTCGTATACGTTGTCGAATCATTTGGATCTTTTCTATAGTCATATGTACCAACTCTGGTCCCAATAATGTTGCTTCACCCACCTCGTCCCAACATATTGGAGAGCGACACTTTCGTCTATACAATTCTTCAAATGGAGCCACACCTATACTTGCCTGATAATTGTTATTGTAAGAGAATTACACCAATGGTAGATCTTCAAGAGTTTGAATAGTCCTCTCTGATTGTCCGCCCGTTTGAGGATGGTATGCCGAACTGAATCATAAATCCGTGCCCTAAGCTTTTTACAAGTTAACCTAAAATCGTGAAGTGAATCTTGGGTCACGATCTGAAACTATGGATACTGGCATGCCATACAACCTCACAATCTCATTTATGTACATAAGAGTAAGACGTTCAAGGGAATAAGTCTCCCGTATCAGCAAGAAATGAGCAGACTTGATTAATCTATCAACAATAACCCAAATCACATCTATGCCTTGAGAAACCTTGGGAAGACCCGTAACGAAATCCATGGTAATGTGCTCCCACTTTCATTTCGAAATCTCAAGTGGTTGCAATGAACCCTTTGGCACTTGATGCTCCGCCTTCACACGTTGACAAGTAAACACCTCGAGATAAACTTCGCGATCTCTCTCTTCATATTGCTCCACCAAAATGTATGTCGAAGATCACGATACATTTTGGAACTTCCAGGGTGAATTATAAATGATGTGTTGTGTGCCTCCAACATGATTCTATGTTTCAAGTCAGAATCGTTAGGAACGCAAAGTCTGGAGTTGACTCAAAGTATTCCTTCTTCATCGATTCTTACTTCTGGAATAGCACCTTCTTGCACTCTCTTCTTCATACGCATCAGCTCCGGGTTTGTGGCTTGAGCAACTTTAACTTTATCAATTAAAGTTGGTTCTATGCATATACTTGACATCATCGCATGGGTCTCCGGAGTCTTGAATTTTGTCTTCATCTGTTGTAAATCACACAAAATGGGCCTTTGTGTTAACAACATCGCACTCGTTCCTGCATATGATCTTCTACTTAATGTGTCAGCTACCACGTTCGCTTTTCCAAGATGGTATTGAATGGTATGGTCGTAGTCTATCAACAGCTCGAGCCAACGTCGTTGCCGCATGTTGAGTTCCTTTTAGGTGAAGAAATATTTGAGGCTTTTATGGTCTGAATATATCTCCACTTTCTCTCCATATAGATAGTGCCTCCAGATTTTCAACGTGAAAACGACTGCTGCCAACTCTAAATCATGAGTAGGGTAATTCCTCTCATATTATTTGAGTTATCGCGAGGCATAGGCTATGACCTTCCCATGTTGCATGAGAATACATCCTAACCCTTTGCCTGAAGCATCACTATAGATAACAAATCCATCCGAACCAGATGGTATTGTCAGAACAGGTGCCGAAATGAGTCTCCTCTTAAGCTCTTGAAAACTCTTCTCGCATTCCTCGCTCCATACGAATTTTATATCTTTCCGAGTCAGTTGAGTTAACAGAGTAGCGATTCGAGAAAATCCTTCCACGAATCTTCTATAATAACCAACTAAACCCAGAAAACTACGTACTTCGGTCACCGACTTCGGTTGCTCCCAACTTTGTATTGCTTCAATCTTCGCCGGATCAACAGATACTCCATGTTTTGACACCACGTGTCCAAGGAATGCTACTTTCTCAAGCCAGAACTAGCATTTCTTCAACTTGGCATATAGCTTATTTTCACGAAGCCTTTGGAGTACCAGCTTCAAATGGTGCTCATGATCTTCACGACTTTTGGAATATATGAGGATGTCATCAATAAAGACAACAACGAACTGATCCAAATATTCCTTGAATACTCGGTTCAACATATCCATGAAAGCCGTAGGAGCATTAGTCAATCCAAAAGACATGACTAGGAATTCATAATGCCCGTACCGAGTTCTGAAGGCAGTCTTTAGAATATCCTCAATTTTAATCTTCAGTTGATGATATCCAGAACGAAGAATTGTGCTCTTTGTAACTGGTCAAACAGTTCATCAATACGAGGTAGTGGATACCTATTCTTGATGGTGACATGGTTCAATTCCTGGTAATCAATACAAAGTCGCATACTCTCGTCTTTCTTCTTTACGAATAAAACAGGAGCACCCCAAGGAGATGTACTAGGACGAATGAAACTGATGTCCAACAACTCCTGTAGTTGGACCTTTAACTCCTGGAGTTCAATAGGAGCCATTCGAAATGGGGTTTTAGAAATGGGCTTTGTACCAGGTTCAAGGTTAATAAAGAATTCAACTTCACGTTCTGGGGTTAGACCGGTAAGTTCGTCAGAAAATACATCAAGAAATTCACTAACAATAGAAATATTATTCAAATCTGACGTATTTTTGTTCAAGTCCATGACATGGGCTAAGAAAGCTTGACATCCGTTTTTCAATAAACGAATGACTTTATGGCTTAATATGACAGTGATTGATTTTAGTGGTTTAGTTGCTTGAATTCGCATAACGGGTTGGTTAGGAATATGAAAACTAACAACCTTACGAAAACAATCAATTTTGGCATGATGAGTAGTTAACCAATCAATCCCTAAAATCACGTCAAAAGCAAGTATCTTTAAAGAGATAACATCAACATGTAATGTGATGGTGCCAACTTGAATTAAACAAGATTTATAAACAGTAGATGTAATGAAAGTTTCTCCTAACGGAGTCTCCACATATAAGTCAAAGTCTAATTTCTCCGGAGTCAAGTTTAAACGTTGAGCACAAGCAGGGGAGATAAAAGAATGGGTAGAACCGGTATCTAGTAAGGTATAAACTTCGCAAGAATTTATGATTAGCTTACCCGTGATCACCTCGTTTGGGTTCCTCGCATTTTGACTAGTTACGACAAACGCTCTTCCAAGAACCGCTGACTTTGAGTTTTCTGGGACAACCTTTTGAGTCACCATCCCCGCTGGACTTGGTTTCGCTACAGTACAATCTCGAGCGATATGTCCTTCCTTTCCAGAATTATAATATACCTTGAACTGTTGTGGACTGTTTGGGCTGATGTGTCCCTCTTTTCCACATTTATAGCATACGACCGGTGGTCGTTCTCCTCCCTTAGAAACAGTTAATACAAGTGCTGACGTCTTCTCATTGTCATTGTTGAATCTCCTCTTTTTAAAATTTCTACTTGACTCGCCTCTCCTATTATCATGTCCACGATTACCACCACAGTGGTTACTGCTTTTGTCCGTATTCTATCCTCCCCGCTGTTTATCATTACTCCGATGACTGTTGTCACCGGTATGACCTTGGTTGTGGTCCCTCGGTTGAACATACTCATTATCTCGCTCTAATAATTGAGCCCTGCTGACAACATCTGAATATAGAGAAAATTTATGAGAAATGAGATATTGACGTATGTCGGGTTTCACACCTCTCAGAAACATCTGCGTCATATGTTCCTCATTCTCCACCAAATGAGGTGCAAACCTGGATAACTCCGCGAACTTAACCTCGTACTGGGACACCGTCATGTTGTTCTGCTCTAGTCTAATAAACTCTACCTCCTTCATATGGCGAATACTTTCAGGAAAGTACTTGTCATTGAAAAGTTTCTGAAATGTTTCCCAAGACATGCTGAGTGCGGCAGGCTGGGTACGCTTCACAGACTCCCACCAGTAGTCTGCCTCGTCACGGAACATAAAGGTGGCGAATGAAACCTTCTGTTCCTCCGTGCATCCCAAGATATCGAATATCTTGGTAATTTGCTTGACCCACATTTCTGCCATAATCGGATCCGACTTTTCCCAGAATTCTGGTGGTCCCAACTCTTTGAACTGTTTGGCTATGACCAGCTGTGTGTTGCCATTATTTCTACCTGTATTTTGAACATGAGTCTCCCTCATCTGGTTTTGCATGAACCGTAAAAAGCTTCTAAACATCTCATCGTTCATCGTCTGCTCAGTGGTGTTGTTTACAGGAGGAACATTGTCGGCTTGTTGCACGTTCTCCTCATTGGTGAGTAAAGGTGTCTCCACGGTCTCATTTAATCCACTGTTAACATTCTCAATTGCCATTCTCAATTGAACTGTTTGGTTGTGACCAGCTGTGCGTTGCCATTGTTTCTACATATATTTTGAACATGAGTCTCCCTCGTCTAGTTTTGCATGAACCGCAAAAAGCTTCTAAACATCTCATCGTTCATCTCCTGCTCAGTGTTGTTTACAGGAGGAACATTGCCGTCCTGTTGCACGTTCACCTCGTTGGTGATTAAAGGTGTCTCCACGGTCTCATTTACTCCACTGTTAACATTCACAGCTGCCATTCTTAAATACTGCCACAAAACAAGGGTTAATTAAAGAAATTGATATGCAACATAATAACCCTATACTTTGACCAACCAACAAATAAGGTTAAGTAAGATATACTAGCGAAGGATTTACTCATCTGTCCCCTCCTAGTTCTATTCTCCGATCACCACCAGAGACCATATCCCTAAGCTCTGATACCAACTGTGACGCCCCCAAAATAGGTATACAACACCCATTCTGAGTCGCCAAATACATGGTACAGATACAACTACAATTTTATTAATACAATTGTCGTGCAAAATACGACAACACTTAAAATGAGAGTTTAAAATATAAATATTGTCTTCTAGACAATATCCACACTCAAATAAGTCCTCATTACAATTATTGATACTTTATTTTATAAAAATGGCGAAGACTACTAAAACATCTTTCTAGAATCATCATTCCATACCCCGACTAGTACTTGCTACATTCTCGCCTCCTGAGAAGAAAAATGGAATAAAAAGGAAAGGGTGAGCTCAACTAGCCCGGTAAAGGATATTATGGCTAAGATAATATAAAACAAATTATCGTTAGTCTTCAACAGGGAAAAATCTGATAGAATATAATAGACAACAAGTTTCAGATCAATATTTGCAGCGGAAATAAAAATTCATTAGAAGAGTTACATAGAGAATGAATTCTACTATCTTCTAAGATTTAAAAGTCCATCATCAATATTTTATACCTGTAACATCAATCAATATACATCTAGAATCAAATATTCATCTTTGCACTACAGGCCAAAGATATTCATTTGTATCACCAGTTGGTCATGTTCATCTAAACACCTGTTCACCTTTGCACTATGGGCCAAAGATATTCATCAGTTAATTATTCATCTTTGTACTACAGACCAAAGATATTAAATAATATCATCATTTAGGACTGAGGATGATGAAAAATATTTTAAAAAAAATGAATCCAGTGAGACAAAAGAACAAATATTAGGCATTCGTACTTCAGTTTATCCATATTCAAAGATACCCCATAATATATCATAGTGGAGTAAAATTTAGGAATAAAGATGAAAACATGGATACAATCAAAGCTAGTAACAAAAATAGACATCCGGGACAAAGAAGAGAAAATTTTATTTTTTTGTGAATAGTGCCGTATACGTGAATAGTAACCCCAACACAAAAAGATAAAATTTCACAAGAAAAATCTTGCCAATAATCCGGCATAATGATATTGAAAGAAATAATATCATTAAAAAAAATAACATCCCTTAACTCCAAAAAGATAGTACTTCTGACTAGAATACTGGATATAGTGCTGAAGGAACTTGCACCGTATAGCAATACTCAAAGTATCAAAATACTCACAAGATTATGCTCGATAATATAGAGAGAGAAAATTTCAGTTTCTGGTGTGATTTTCAATTCTAACCTAAGTACCCTATTTATAGGAAAATGCTTAGAACACCAAAGCAGAAAATTTAATAAAATATTAATATATTTTCTTATAAATTCCTACACACACTTCCTTTGATCCAAAACATCAGCCACACAAGTAGGCCCCCCTCACTAAAATAATAATAAAAAAATTTCTTAAAAAAAATTAAAACTTCAAAAATTAATTATTTCGGAACTTCAATAATTCATAATAAATAGCCCTTTTATCAGAAAAAATCGAATCTTATATCCATTCCATAGGAAATTCAATTCTCTATAACTTTGTAAGTTTAAGTTTTTCCAAATTCCAAGCAGAAATTGACCGAAATTCATATACGGACAATTTTACGGGCTATAATCAAATTTCAGTCAATAAATGGGGTCCACCAACACACAAAACATGTGTTAAATATTTTTTGTAACAAAAATACTCTTCCTCCTCATATATTCATATATCACACATTCATTGTAAAAATATCACCATTATTATATTATTATAATATAGTAATATATTAAAATAAATTATTTTATCAGAAAAGATAAACTATCAATTTTCAACAATTATCACTTTAAAATTTTTTTCCATCTATATCGACATAAAATGAATATTTTTCTTATCATATAAATCAATAATTAATTATTAACAAATAATATTATAGAATCACAATATTGACAACCAGACCGTTCCCAAGAAAGAGGGGGCTTTTCAATAAGGATTTCTCCTTATTGGTCCGTAATTAGGTGACCAAACCTCTCCTTAGATAAAACTTTTTAGACATTGCCAATAATACTATCTAATAATATTATTAAAATAATATGAATTATTGATCTGATAATGGAAAATATTGTGTAGTGACAATTATTGAAACAACAATAATATAAAATATCAACGTAACAATTATTGAAGCAATAAAATAAAATATTAAACAATAATTGCTGTAACAATTATTGAGTAGTGCCTTCTTACGTAAGAATTAATAATTAATGCAATATCGTGTGCTACTATATTTTAACCACCGGGTATTCTAACAGTATTAACGGTAACAACTACGCCGTTATTTATAAACGACTTATACTTGTCGTTTTCTTCATCCAATCGCTTTTTGTTATGGGGCCCACATAAGGCTGCGCCGTCGTACGAATATTCCCCGACAGTAAGAATATTCCACGACCAAACGAATATTCTCCGACAACAATGAATATTTTATAACCACTTGCTTATTTAAGATATTAGCGTATTTTACTCATAACTAACCATATTAATCAAATCAACTCTTACTATTTCAAAATAATAAATAGAGAAAATTCAATTTCATTTATAAAAAGTTGGGGTCTTACAACTAGTGTGTTTGTAAATTGGTAATCCGATGCGTGAGTGGCCTAGGGGTAATCCCCGTGTGCTGGTAGTAAAGACCCGACCGATGCAGTATAACTACAAGAAAAATTAGTTTTAATCGTGTAAATTTGGTTTAATCTAGATTAGTTAGCCAAATTGTATATCAAGGAAATCGTTTCTCGACATCGATTGCCAATTTCAATTATGTCGGAAAGGGATCCACTACAAGAAAAAGTGTTATCTCTGACGGAATTAAGTTCGGCCGAATGAATTCCGTCGACTTTAATCTAAGTTAGACTGAATATTACGTCGATATTAAGTTCGTCGACTTTATTTTATCCTCGACGGACATTCGCCAGAATTAAGCCCTCTCCTTGGCGCCAAGCTTTCCCGCCAGTACGAGTATTAAAGTCGACAGAATGTTTTACACTCAACGGAATAGTTTGTCGAAATTAGTTTAAAGTTGAAGAAAATAAACTCGACTGAATTCTGTCGAAAATAATCTTTAAAGCCTTGTCAAATCGTTTTCTCAAGCCGCCTCGTTCTCTCACTCTCTTGTCTCTCACTAATTCTCTCATCTCACTCCATCCATCACCTCCGACCACATTTTGACCACCACCTCCACCCACCTTGCGATGACAGCCCACCTCCTTGGCATCCCCACCAAAAATCACAGTTGCTTGGGTTATTTTAAACATACTATTCAAGGTAAGTTCAAGTAATTAGTGTATATTTAGATTGAATATTGTTTTGAAATTGGTCTAATTAGTTAATTATATTTACTGAAATTTGTTACGAATTTGCTGAAATTGGGTTGATTTTGGGATTTGGTCTGAAATTGTGATTTGGGTCTATCTTTGAATTAGGAATTTATTGTTTTGATTTTGTTTGAATATCTGATTTGGTAAACCAATTACAATGATTTGATTCTTGCCTTATAATCTGATTTGGTTCAATAAGTTTATTTATTTCAAAAATGTGATGTGGTTGGTTCAGTTGTACTGAATTTAGTTAAATTTGTCCATTTTCTACCTTTGTTGCCTTGTCCATATTCTGCATTTTTTACCTTATGGATTCTACTACTGTTATACCTATATTATTGTCATCAATTGTCGACTTATGGATTGGAGTAAGGTGTATTTAGAATTGGGTGTAGACTTAGTTTCTTACCTACTAATAAAATTTTATGAAATTAACTAAGTAGTATTAACATAGTTTTGCTTAATAAAAAAATAATATGATATAATATAATATAGTACAAAATAAATAAATTAAAATAAATTAAAATAAATTTATTTTAATTTTATATAATAAGATACAAATAAAATAAAATAAATAAAAATATATTAATTTAATTTAATATAACTAATTAAATTAAATAATATATATTAAAAAATAAAATAAAAAATAATTTAATTTAATTTAACTAAATTAAATTATATAATATAATATAATATAAAAATAAATTAAATTAAAATAATCTAATTAAATTAAATATTATAAGATATAAATAAAATATATTAATTTAAAAAATAAATTGCATAATATAATATAAGACAAAATAAATAAAATAAAATAAAAAATAATACAATAAAATAAATTAATTAATTAACATAAATCAATTAAATAAATTAAATTAAGATAAATATTTTAATATAATATAATTCAAAAAAATAAATAGTATGAAATAAAATAAATTAAAGTATCTAGATTAATTGAATTAAAATAAAATAATTAAAATAAATATTATAAGATTTAAATAAAATAAATTGCTTAATATAATATAATATAAGACAAAATAAATAAAATAAAATAAAAAATAATACAATAAAATAAAATAAGGTAATTAATTAACATAAATCAATTAAATTAAGATAAATATTATAATATAATATAATTCAAATAAATAAATAGTAGGAGATTATTTTATCAATTAATTAAATAGTATAACATAAAATACTTGTGCATGTAGTTTTAATAGGAGTTTAGAAACCCATTTGACATTCACTCATTAGAAGCGAATGTTGAATAGTCTCCAGTTTGGGACTATTACTGGATCTTATGTCTCTCACTTAGGTCGATGCCAATTCACAAGGTACGTTTTTATAAACTTTTGAGGATTTTTTAGCTGGTGTCTTTACATGTTCTCTGAGTGCATACTTAGACTAAGCTGTCTTGGTCTATTTCGTGTACTTGGAGACCATGGCGAGGTGCTGCTGATTTTTTTTTTAAAATAAAAGAAACGTGCTCAAGATTGGCATTGGTGATGTGACGCCCCTAAATTCAGACCACTCACGTCTTGAATTCAGTGTATCACTTACTACAAATCTAATGACTAAATAACATCTCATGCTACAGAAATATCAGAATAGATTACATTTATTTAATATAATCATTCATGTCCCAAGGTTTCGTAACTTAAACATCTCTTACATACCTTAACATACTTAAATAAAGTTTAGACATAATTAATACATAACACAATATATTTTAACATAATCATAATATTTCTAGACAAATATGAACTACTCCGTAGCTTTGCCCTTGCCCTTATCAGTGCCTGAGGGTCCACCTTGCTCTGCCTTAACTGAAATGTTTTTAGGGAAGCAAGAATGAGCAACAAGTTTGCCCAGCAAGTAATATCGCATAAAGGGTGATCATATATAGAGTTCAATCTTTAAGGGTATGACAGTGAATAATAGTTCAAGAATTATCAACAATTCGCAATACAGGTCGCTATGGACTGAAAGATATCAATGCTTAACCATTTATAGATTTCAGAGTAAAAAATACTGAGCAGTAACTAAGGACTATGAACTTCTACCAGAAATAACAGTATTATACTGAAAATCCAACAAAACGAGTATAACAGGTGATCAGCTTAAAGTACCCTACATTATGCATATCGTTTAATCGTACTCAAGTGCGCACGTCGATCTCCCGAAAATTTAGTTTCCCCTTCAAAGAAGGTTGTTCATCTCAGTCAATATAAGATTCTGCACTAATCAAATGGTTTGGATCGCTTTCAAATTATGATTTAGGTCTAGCCAAATCAATTGGCATAGACCGCTCTTTAAATGTATATACGAACAATTATAAGTATAAAACTTGTATCATAGTTCAAGAATATTACAACACTATTCTATCAATGAAGTATTATGACATAAGCTACGAATCATAAGATTTAGATACTTGCACAATAACCAAGGTTGTGTAAGTTAGAAACTTGCATCATCATAGATTCCTTGCATAAAGTAAATGCATATGTTAGGATACATGCTCAATATAAAATAGAGTTCGGATACTTGCAAAATCATGGATTTCTCGCATAAAGTAAATGCATAGGTTAAGATACTTGCCTTTCAAGTCGATTACCAACTTATAGCTTACTAGCACCCAATGAACTATATTATCCTATTTATGTATACACATTAGCTATACAAGTTCAATATGTACACCTATTATCTTAATTTGCTATGATACACAAGTGTAATTCATCGATACTAATCATATATTGTTAGTCTTCTTTTAGTCGTATGATCTCATAAGTATGTCATCATATCACACAAAAATTAGTTTCTAATACACTATGACATTAAAGAAAATAGTTTGTAATTACCTTTTTTTGAATTAAAGTTATAAACACTTATTCAACATAAGGTTCTATCATTATCATGCTTCTTGACACATTGGATAATGTACTGGTCATGTAATACATGTTTAGGTAACAATATAGGCATGCATCAACCCTCAAATTACCAACAGAAAATAAACTTCACTGCAGGGTGGCGTGGCCGCGCTTGATTTTAACTAGGGAGTGGCGCGGCCGCGCTACTCCTTGTTCAAACCAGAACGGTTAAACAGAAGCTTGGCCAACCTTGCGCACCCATATACATTTATGATGACACTTGCAGAATCACACATGACATGATGTCTCTTCTATATCTTGTTCTTTACATGATTCATTATCAAATCCACAAAATCAAGACTTTAGGTGTTGATTTAACAAAGTCTTTCATGTTTAGTCGTTAAACTCATACAACGAGATCCATAAGCTAAAGTGTGTATATATATATATATATATATATATATATATATATTTACGGCTATAATTTCATGTTCTTTGAATTTCATCTTTTTGAATTGTTGCTATACAATTGGTTACTTGTGATTATACGTGTTGTGATGGTTGAGTTTGTATGTAAACAAGAATTTACTATGCTAATTACAGTTAAAAAGGAAGAAAAGTAATGACAGTATATATTTCCTCTTGTAGCTTATGAAAGTACTAATTTTAGTGGCCAATCAGTATGATAAACTGTAAATTAAGTCTTGTTTATGCTAGTTCGTTAAGAAACAAAGAGAACGTAGTTTGAACGAAGAGATTTGGTATAAAACTGAGATTACAGTGATGATTTTCGTAAAGGATGTCAAAAATGGTGTTTTTGTATGAAAATATGGAATTTAAGAAATTAAACTAGCTTAAGTTGTTGCTAAATTGTTCTAATTAGTTGAATATGTTAGCAAACATGTTTGTGATAGTTCTATATCATTTGTACGTGTTAATTTCACTGTTTTGTAGGTGAAATTCGTGTTAGTTGGGCTAAAATGGCTACTGTTCATGCCGTTTCTATTTCTGTCTGTGCACCAGCGCAGCTGCGCTGGTGCCAAGGCTAAAAACTACGCAGCTGCGCAGGCGCACACATGTAGTATGAAGGTTAAAACAGAACCGTGATATGTAATTAATAAATTCAAAGTTACGAGAATGATTAGTAAGTTACAAACGCGTTATGTGATAACTTAGTATACACTTCGTGTATTCCTATGGTTCCGTTTTTATTATTATTCTGTTGGAACATCCTGTCTGTGTGTTTTACACCGGACCTGGTTCCATTATTTATTATTCTGTCGGAATATCCTGTCTGTGTGTTTTACACCGGACCTGGTTCCATTATTTATTATTCTGTCGGAATATCCTGTCTGTGCGTTTACGCCGGACCTGGTTCTATTATTTATTATTCTGTTGGAATAACCTGTTTGTGCGGTCTATCGCATGCATGGTGATTTCTTTTGTTATTCCATTCTTTATTGTACTCAATTGGTTAAGTTTTGACTTCTATACTCCATGAAATTTGTGGAATATCCTTGATAATTGCGTTTCATCCAGTATCTTTTCATGAAAATATTCTTCTAAGTATTCTTGAATTTTACTCCACAAAGCAGTATCATGTTGACAATTTGGACGTTGTTAATTCTTGGATAAATTAATTCTTGAACTTGTTTTATTGAATTCTTATATCATTGTCATCATCCTCATGTTTATAAAATGTTAAAAGTCATCTGTGGCCTGTAGTGCATAGATGGACTTGGTATGATTATGACCAGGGATTATTCGGTATAATCATGACCGTAATGTTACAAATGATGTGGTAAAAGTCTTCATTGGCCTGTAGTGCATTGATGGACAGTTGTTGGCATGATCATGATCATTAATGAATATACGAATATCCTTGGCCGTAGTGCAGGGGTGATTCGATGATGTGAATTATTTTATTAAGCTGAGTCTCAGCGATCACAGTGTTGGAAAATCTTTTAAATCATAAAAGATAGTAGAGTTTATTTTCTACTTGACTCTTTTAATGGATTGCTTGTTTCGCTGCAGTTAAACTTGATGTCTATTATATTTTATCAGTTTAACATTGTTGAAGGCTAATGATAATTTATTCTGCATTATCTTAGTCATGATATTTCTTACTGGGCTAGTTGAGCTCACCCTTTCTTTCACTGTTCTCTTCAGGAAATGAGAACGTAGCTGGGGCAAGTCGGGGAATGGAGTGATGGTCTGAATGATAGTATTAGTTAGTAGTCCTCACTATTCTATGTAATGGTGTGTTAATAAATGTAATGAGGACTCCTTTTGAGTATGAATACTCTCTAGAAGATAATATTTGTATTCAAACTCACAGTTTATGTTTTGTCGTATTGTACACGACAGTTGTATTAGTAAGTTGTATTTGTGTTTTGTACTATGTATCTGACGACCCAAGATGGGTGATGTATACCTAATTTTGGGGGCGTCACAGTTGTTATCAGAGCTTAGGGATATGCTCCCTGGCTAAGATGTGAGAATAGAACTAGGAGGGGAGAGACGGGGAATTCCTTCGCTAGTATGACCTACCTAAGTTTATTTACATGGTATTTAATTGGTCGGTTATAATATAAGGATAAAATATGACATATCAATTAATTTTTATTTTGTGGCAGTATCTGAAAATGGCATCTGAGAATGTTGAGAATAGCAATGGAGCACAGGTGACTGTTGATTCACCTCATATCAATAATCAGGATAATGTGCATCAGGAAGGTGACAATCCTCATGCAAACAACAACACTGACCAAATGATGAATGATCAAATATTTAGAGGCTTTATGCAATTCCTGCAACAACAGGTGAAAGCGGCTCCTGTCCACAACGTAGGTGGAAATACTGGAAACTCTCTGGCGGTCACCGCTAAACAGTTTAAGGAGCTGGGACCACCGGAGTTTAAGGGAGAACCCAAACCACTTGTAGCTGAAACATGGATAAAGTAGATCACCAAGATATTTGATGTCTTGGGTTGCTCTGAGGAGCAAAAGGTTCCCTTTGCCGCCTTTATGTTGCGAGGAGAGGCAGATTACTGGTGGGAATCGATAAAGCGTACTCAACCTGCCGCACTGAAGATGTCCTGGGAGAAGTTCCAAGAGCTGTTTAACGACAAATACTTTCCCGAGAGTATTCGTCACATAAAGGAGGTGGAGTTCATCAAATTGGAGCAGAATAATATGACCGTGTCGCAGTACGAGGCAAAATTTGCGGAGTTATCCCGGTTTGCGTCCCACCTGGTGGATAATGAAGAAAGAATGACGCGGATGTTTTTAAGAGGTTTGAAGCCGGAGATACGTCAACATCTTGTTTCTCATAAATTGTGTTTGTATTCAGATGTTGTAAATAGGGCTCAATTGGTGGAGCGCGATAACGAGACAACGCAACCAAAAGAGAGCAGCCGGCAAAATGATAATACCAGTGAGAGCAGTCATCGAAGCGGTGACAACAAGCGTGGAGGGAATCAACAGGCCAGAAATGGTAACCACTTCGGTGGTAATCAGGGCCAAAACAATAAGAATGGGCATTTCAAGAAGAGTAGATTCAACAATGATGGAAAGACGTCAGCACCAGCACCTGTCGTTAAGGAAGGAGAACGACCACCTATCATATGTTTCAAATGCGGAGGGGAGGGGCACATCAGTCTAAACTGCGCGATGCCATCCAAAGCATGTTATAATTGTGGAAGAGAAGGTCATTTAGCCCGATTTTGTCATTTACCGAAGACAAATTCAGCTAGGATGGAGGCACCAAAGGCCGTCCCAGAAAAGTCAAAACCGGTTGTGCAAGGGAGAGCATTTGTTGTGAACTCCCAGAAAGCAAGGAACCCGAATGAGGTCATCACGGGTAAGCTTATCATAAACTCTAACGAAGTCTATACTTTATTTGATACCGGTTCTACCCATTCTTTTATTTTCCTACTTGCGCTCATCGATTAAATTTGATTCCGGGAAATTAGACTTTGACTTAGCTGTTGAAACTCCATTGGGAGAAACCTTCATTACATCCACGGTTTATAAGTCTTGTTTGGTTCAAATCGGTACCCACACATTACCTGTCGATCTGATTTCATTAAAAATACTTGCATTTGACGTGATTCTAGGGATTGATTGGTTAACTACTCATCATGCAAAAATTGATTGTTTTCGTAAGGTTGTTAGCTTTCATATTCCTAATCGACCTATTATGCGAATTGAAGCAACCAAACCATTAAAATCAATCGCTGTCATCTCAAGCCATAAAGCTATTCGTTTATTGAAAAACGGATGTCAAGCTTTCTTAGCTCATGTCACAGATCTAAACAAAAATACGTCAGCTTTGAATGATATTTCTGTTGTTAATAAATTTCCTGACGTATTTTCCGAAGAACTTCCTGGCCTACCCCCAGAGCGTGAAATTGAATTTTGTATCGACCTTGAACCCGGTACAAAACCCATTTCCAAAGCCCCATATCGAATGGCTCCTATTGAACTTCAGGAGTTAAAGACCCAACTGCAGGAATTGTTAGACATTGGTTTTATTCGTCCTAGTACTTCTCCTTGGGGTGCTCCTGTTCTGTTCGTGAAGAAGAAAGATGGGAGTATGCGACTTTGTATTGATTATCGGGAGTTGAATCATGTCACCATCAAAAATAGGTACCCATTGCCACGTATTGATGACCTGTTTGACCAGTTGCAAGGAGCACAATTCTTTTCAAAGATCGATCTTCGTTCTGGATATCATCAGCTGAAGGTTAGAACTGAGGATATTCCAAAGACTGCCTTCAGAACTCGGTATGGGCATTATGAATTCTTAGTTATGTCTTTTGGATTGACTAATGCTCTGCTGCCTTCATGGATATGATGAACATGGTATTTAAGGAATATTTGGATCACTTTGTGGTCGTCTTTATCGATGACATCCTTGTTTATTCCAAAAGCCGTGAAGATCATGAGCAACACTTGAGGCTGGTACTCCAAAAGCTTCGTGAATACAAACTTTATGCCAAGTTGAAGAAATGCGAGTTCTGGCTGGAAGAGGTAGCATTCCTTGGGCACGTAGTATCAAGTCGTGGAATATCTGTTGACCCGGCAAAGATTGAAGCTATTCAAAGCTGGGAGCAACCTAAATCAGTAACCGAAGTACGTAGCTTTCTCGGTCTAGCTGGTTATTATCGGAGATTCGTGGAAGGATTTTCTCGAATCGCTACTCCATTAACTCAGCTGACTCGAAAAGATACAAAGTTCGGTTGGAGCGAAGAATGTGAGCAGAGTTTTCAAGAACTCAAGAGGAGACTCATTTCAGCACCTGTTCTAACAATACCATCTGGCTCGGAGGGATTTGTCATCTACAGTGATGCTTCGAGCAAAGGGTTGGGATGCGTTCTCATGCAACATGGAAAAGTCATAGCCTATGCATCAAGACAACTCAAGGAATATGAGAGGAATTATCCTACTCATGATCTAGAGTTGGCAGCTGTTGTCTTTGCACTTAAAATTTGGAGGCATTACTTGTATGGGGAGAAGGTGGAGATCTTTACGGATCATAAAAGTCTCAAATATTTCTTCACTCAAAAGGAACTCAACATGCGACAACGACGTTGGCTTGAACTGTTGAAAGATTATGATCATACCATTCAATATCATCCTGGAAAAGCGAACGTGGTAGCTGACGCATTGAGTAGAAGATCATATGCAAGTACGAGTGCGATATTGTCAACACAAAGACCCATTTTGTGTGATTTGCAAAGGATGGAGATAGAGTTAAAGACTCCAGGGACCCATGTGATGATGGCGAATATACGAGTAGAACCGACTTTAATCGATAAAGTTAAAGCTGCTCAAGCTACAGACCTGGAGCTGATGCGTATGAAGAAGAAAGTGCAAGAAGGTGCTATACCGGAAGCAAGAATCGATGAAGAAGGAATACTTCGAGTCAACTCCAGACTTTGTGTTCCTAACAACCCTGATTTAAAGTATGAAATCATGATGGAGGCGCACAACACACCGTTTGCAATCCATCCTGGAAGTACCAAAATGTATCATGATCTTCGTCATACATTTTGGTGGAGCAATATGAAGAGAGAGATAGCGTTGTTTATCTCAAGGTGTCTAACTTGTCAACGAGTCAAAGCGGAGCATCAAGTACCAAAAGGTCCATTGCAACCACTTGAAATTCCAGAATGGAAGTGGGAGCACATTACCATGGATTTCGTTACCGGTCTTCCTAGGGTTTCTCAAGGTATTGATGCGATTTGGGTCATTGTTGATAGATTGACCAAGTCTGCTCATTTCTTACCGATACGAGAAACTTATACACTTGAACGTCTTGCTCGTATGTACATAAACGAGATTGTAAGACTGCATGGTATGCCAGTATCCATAGTTTCTGACCGAGACCCAAGATTCACTTCACGATTTTGGGTTAGTTTACAAAAAGCTATGGGCACGGAGTTACGATTTAGTTCAGCATATCATCCTCAGACGGACGGACAATCAGAGAGGACTATTCAAACTCTTGAAGATCTATTAAGACTCTGTGTCTTTGACTTCAAGGGAAGTTGGGACAAGTTCTTACCATTGGTGGAGTTTTCCTACAACAACAGTTATCAAGCAAGTATTGGCATGGCTCCATTCGAAGCATTGTATGGAAGAAAATGTCGTTCTCCAGTATGCTGGGATGAGGTGGGTGAAGCAACGTTGTTGGGACCGGAGTTGGTACGTATGACTACAGAAAAGATTCAAACGATCCGACAACGTATAAAAACCTCACAAGATCGACAAAAGAGTTATGCTGATCTTCATCGAAAGGACGTGAAATTTGATGTAGGAGATCATGTGTTCTTACGTGTTGCTCCATGGAAAGGAGTTACGAGATTTGGAAAGAGAGGAAAGCTCAATCCTCGATTCATCGGTCCATTTTTAATCCTCGATCGAGTAGGAACTGTGGCTTATAGACTCGCTTTACCGCCAAGTATGTCTCGTGTTCATAACGTTTTTCACATATCCATGTTACGCAAATATGTGGAAGACCCGAACCACATTATTGAGTTAGAACCGGACGAAATAGCGGAGATTTGACGTATGAAGAAGTTCCTGTTCAAATCTTGGATAAGAAGGAACATATTCTACGCTCCAAGGTTATACCTCAAGTCAAAGTTTTGTGGAGAAACCACGATGTTGAGGAAATGACTTGGGAGTTAGAATCTGAAATGAAATCAAGGTATCCTTACCTCTTCGACATACCAGGTACGTACCCTAATTTCGAGGGCGAAATTTCATAAGAAGGGGAGGTTGTAAGACCCCAACTTTTATAAATAAAGATGAATTTTCTATAAATATCATTTTTGAATATTATGGAGTTAATTTGATATAATGTTATAGTTGTGGGTAATATTTATAAATTTTGCAAAGTACGCAAGTTGTTATATAATATTCGATTGGTCGGGGAATATTCGTTTTAACAGGAAATATTCGTACAACGACACAATCATTGGTGGACCCCACAACGGAATTATTGTCGGATTGAAAAACGACAAAAATATTTTATTAAAAATAACGGCGGAAATTTTACCATTGTTACTGTTGAACTACTCGGTAGTAAAAGTACAGTAATACGTGTGGTTGCATAGTAGCACACGGTATTGATTATTAATGCTTATGTGAGAAGTCACTCAGTTTGATTCAATTATTGTCAGTTAATAATATGAATTATTTAGCGATAATGACGTTTTGTTTTATTCGTAATAAAACAGAAACATCTTTTTATATAAAACAGAATACTTTATTAAAGTTATTCTATAAATAGAATATATTATATTTTATTTAAAAGATTTTTCTTTAAATATGGACCGTCAGATTAAAGTAATCAATCTGGACCGTTCATGGATTAGTTACTATGCATTCTATTTTTCTATAAATAGCAGCTCATTCCTTCATTATTTCTTACGAATTCACTGAACTCTAGAGAGAGAAACTATAGAGAGAAACTATAGAGAGAGAGAAGAAGAGTATTCTGCTACTTAACTACTTCCTTATTTCAGCTCGTCTTTAAAACGGTAAGGGGTGTTATTCTTTCTTATTCATGAAGAGAACTGTTGTTATTCCATTTCTTATTATTCTGTTGGAATAACCTGTATACGCGGATCTACCCTATACTTGGTGACATTCTTCTATTATTCTGTTGGAACATCCTGTCTGTGTGTTTTACACCGGACCTGGTTTCGTTTTTATTATTATTCTGTTGGAACATCCTGTCTGTGTGTTTTACACCGGACCTGGTTCCGTTTTTATTATTATTCTGTTGGAACATCCTGTCTGTGTGTTTTACACCGGACCTGGTTCCATTATTTATTATTCTGTCGGAATATCCTGTCTGTGTGTTTTACACCGGACCTGGTTCCATTATTTATTATTCTGTCGGAATATCCTGTCTGTGCGTTTACGCCGAACCTGGTTCTATTATTTATTATTCTGTTGGAATAACCTGTTGTGCGGTCTATCGCATGCATGGTGATTTCTTTTGTTATTCCATTCTTTATTGTACTCAGTTGGTTAAGTTTTGACTTCTATACTCCATGAAATTTGTGGAATATCCTTGATAATTGCGTTTCATCCAGTATCTTTTCATGAAAATATTCTTCTAAGTATTCTTGAATTTTACTCCACAAAGCAGTATCATGTTGACAATTTGGACGTTGTTAATTCTTGGATAAATTAATTCTTGAACTTGTTTTATTGAATTCTTATATCATTGTCATCATCCTCATGTTTATAAAATGTTGAAAGTCATCTGTGGCCTGTAGTGCATAGATGGACTTGGTATGATTATGACCAGGGATTATTCGGTATAATCATGACCGTAATGTTACAAATGATGTGGTAAAAGTCCTCATTGGCCTGTAGTGCATTGATGGACAGTTGTTGGCATGATCATGACCATTAATGAATATACGAATATCCTTGGCCGTAGTGCAGGGGTGATTCAATGATGTGAATTATTTTATTAAGCTGAGTCTCAGCGATCACAGTGTTGGAAAATCTTTTAAATCATAAAAGATAGTAGAGTTTATTTTCTACTTGACTCTTTTAATGGATTGCTTGTTCCGCTGCAGTTAAACTTGATGTCTATTATATTTTATCAGTTTAACATTATTGAAGGCTAATGATAATTTATTCTGCATTATCTTAGTCATGATATTTCTTACTGGGCTAGTTGAGCTCACCCTTTCTTTCACTGTTCTCTTTAGTAAATGAGAACATAGCTAGGGCAAGTCGGGGAACGGAGTGATGGTCCAAATGATAGTATTAGTTAGTAGTCCTCACTATTCTATGTAATGGTGTGTTAATAAATGTAATGAGGACTCCTTTTGAGTATGAATACTCTCTAGAAGATAATATTTGTATTCAAACTCACAGTTTATGTTTTTTCGTATTGTACACGACAGTTGTATTAGTAAGTTGTATTTGTATTTTGTACTATGTATCTGACGACCCAAGATGGGTGATGTATACCTAATTTTGGGGGCGTCACATGGAACTTGCTGCAGAGATGATAAAAATGATGGAGTCATCAATGCAGTATTACTTAGTGTTGGATGTGATTTAATGATCGTCAACCCACTATGGTATGATGTAGTATGATTAAATCACCAAATGACGGAATCCTCAAACGGACTGTAAATACAGTGCGGTATCATTACGTCATAAAAAGATTTTTGAGCTTTCTATAAGATATGAGCATATATATATATATATATATATATATATATATATATATATATATGTGTGTGTGTGTGTGTGTGTGTGTGTGTGTGTATGTATATTTTGATTGATGTTCGAATTGTTGTAGAAGTCTATGCTATTTGATTTAGCTAGACGATTATTGAAAGATGTTCATGAAATTCAAGCGTTTATTGAAAAGTTATGCCAAACCAAATTATTTTGGTGCGGATTCAGATGTTGAAAAGTTGAGGTGAACAACCCTATAAGGGGACATGTTTTCGGGGACAATGGTTCCGAGCGTAACACATATAGTCGTTACAAAACACTACGTTGCGGCCCAACATATTGGTACAATAGGCTGGCCACCTAGTGTACGTGTGGAGGGTGTTTTCAGTCTTTGTGATTGATAAACACTCTGGATTGTAGTGTGAAGGATTGTGTTAAAGCACTAGTAAACCTAGAGAAGAGTTCACGGTCTTGTGACCCCTCAGCATGATTTGGAATCTTTTAAATTCTTGTTATTCATATCGCTTCCCAATTATTGAGCAATTGTGGAAGATTCTTGCGATTCTAAAAGGTAAATGTGGTAAGGATAATATTCCTTAGAAAAAAGTGAGTCGTAGAATGCGACACTGAATGATGAATATATTGAATAAGTGAGAAAAGAAATTTTGAAATGAGAATGAGGTGAGTTATCAAAGAATAATGTAAAACTTTTAATAGAAAAGTTAATAATTGTAGAAAGATCTTTATGGAAAGAAAGTGGTTATAGAACCCAATGAATGAATAAAGTTTAACATAAAATCTATTTTGATAGATTGAATGAATGAGGATTAATAAATAAAATTTCGAGGACGAAATTCTTAGAAGAATGGGTGAATGTAATATCCCGAGTGTTTATGATAACGATTCTTAGAAAGATAATGATCGGGTCAAAGAATATGTAATACTTAAATATAATTGAGTTTAAGTAAAGGTTATGAAATAAAACTTACAAGAATTTTTTTATCAAGAATGGTGGGGGTAGGAAATATAAAACCTATATTAAGGTAAAGTGTTGAAGTTATTCAACGAAGAGATTTGATGAAAACCTGAGTAAGATAGGGTTTCGGTGATTTCGTGGACGGAATCCTTATAAGGAGGGAAGGATGTGACAACCCGAATTTTTAGAAGTTATTAAAATAGGAATTTAATAATTAAAATTCTTATCACGAGATGTTTTGAGTTTGAGTATGTATATGTATGTTCTGTATATTTTGAAATATGTGATCTGGTGTGAAGAGAAATACATATTCATATATTGGGAAAGTGAGGTTTAATAGTACCCTGAGTTATTTGTTTAATCTGTATTTTCGATTATGGGGACATAATCTTTTTAAAAAGGGAAGAATGTGACAATCCAAGATTTTAGTAATTGTAATTTAAAATATTTATTAAATGAAATAAATATTTTATTGATGTGGTTATTATTAGTAAATATTTATAACTAGATAATATTGTGAGTTAGATTAATTTATAATTTAGAGAGTTGTAATATAACATGAGATGTTATATTGTTGATTAATAATTTAAAGTTGTATATTAAATTATTAAATAAAATTATGATGAAATTATAATTTTGTTATATTTGTTAAAGTGGAATATTTAAATATAGTATGTGTAATTAATTTATTTGATTATTATTGGATATGGAAATCTAAATAAATAATATGTGATATTAAAATAAATTAATGGAGTTTAATTTAGCTTTTGCCAAACGAGGCTTAAAATATTAAGTCTTTAATATTTAAAGGGTTTTGCCAAACAAAGCCTTATGACTTTTGTTTTTTTTTATTTTTGAATTTTAAATAAAATAAAATAAATAATAAATATAATATAATTATAACATATACGTTAATAGTTTGTAACTGATGTTATATTAAGTACGCGTATTAGTTTTATTTTTTTACGCTTGGCCATATCAGTTTTCTTTACGCATACTTGGCTAAGTCTTAGAGTTCAGAGAGAAACCTGAGAGAAAGCTTGAGAGAATTGTGAAAAGTTCTGAGTTTTCGAAGTAACTAGCAGTTGATTAGCAAGGATTTGTTAAGCAACAAAAGGTATTTTTACATAATCTTAGTGTGTGTGTGTGTGTGTGTGTGTGTATATATATATATATATATATATATATATATATATATATATATATATATATGAGTTTACGGCAAAAATTTCATGTTCTGTGAATTTCATCTTTTTGAATTTTTGCTATACAATTGGTTACTTGTGATTATACGTGTTGTGATGGTTGAGTTTGTGTGTAAACAAGAATTTGCTATGCTAATTACAGTTAAAAAGGAAGAAAAGTAATGACAGTATATATTTCCTCTTGTAGCTTATGAAAGTACCTATTTTAGTGGCCAATTAGTATGATAAATTGTAAATTAAGTCTTGTTTATGCTAGTTCGTTAAGAAATGAAGAGAACGTAGTTTAAACGAAGAGATTTGGTATAAAACTGAGATTACAGTGATGATTTTCATAAAGGAAGTCAAAAATGGTGGTTTTGTATGAAAACATGGAATTTAAGAAATTAAACTACCTTAAGTTGTTGCTAAATTGTTTTAATTGGTTGAATATGTTAGCAAACATGTTTATGATAGTTTTATATCATTTGCACATGTTAATTTCACTATTTTGTGGGTGAAATTCGTGTTAGTTGGGCTAAAAACGGCTACTGTTCATGTCGTTTCTGTTTCTGTCTGTGCACCAGTGCAGCTGCGCTGGTGCCAAGGCTAGAAATTGCGCAGATGCGCAAGCGCAGCTGCGCTGTGTGTGGCGCAGCTGTGCCATATACTGATCTGAGGCAGAGACTTCTGCTGTTGCTGTAGATTTTGAGAAGCATTACCACTTGGTCTAAAGTTATGTTAATGTGTCACACATGTAGTATGAAGGTTAAAACAGAACCTTGATATGTAATTAATAAATTCAAAGTTACGAGAATGATTAGTAAGTTACAAACGCGTTATGTGATAACTTAGTATACACAATGAATGCTAGACAAGAGTTGTGAAGTCAACACTTGGAATTTCTGAAATGTAAATGGTAATGTGAGACTTGTACCGAAATAACATGTTTAACTAGAAATGAGTGTTATGCTGGAAAAAGGATGTTAGTACGTTGTGTATTGATTAATAAGAAGGGTTATGAGATGTAGAGTAAAGTTTACATTATAGCTACTATGCGTTACTATGGAACTAATAGTTAATGTGAATAATGATATAACTGTGTAGGAATACACGAAGTGTAAATAAGTGATAAGCAGTTAAGTCGTAGTTCATAAACTACGAATCAGGTAAGTCTTTCAGTTCCTATTTGCTATGTGAACATAATGATTAACTATTTTAAATTGTTATTGCCAAATGTATGATGTGTTATATATATGTTGAAAGTATGAAATGTTAAAGTCAACTTATGAGTACGTTGTTTGATTAAAACATGCTGATTGAGTAAGGAACTCAATCTTTATACTTGTTATATGAACTGCAGCATGCATTTTATATGTTGAGCATGTTATTATGTGCTATGTGATGCATGAAAACTGTTAGGTTTTGCTCGGCTGTTGAGCTCAACCTTGCAAATAGCCACTTTTGCAGGTTAAAGATTTAAGGTAAAGTTATGTGCCACTTGAGAGATATGAATTAGATGTGATACTTGAAGATTTATACACTTTAGTTGTGTTATTATTATTTGAACCATGTTTAAGGTTCCGAATAATGTATTAATGTTGAATTGTAATATCGTTTTGTGATGTAAACTCTTGTAGTATTAAAATGATTTTGAGATATTTAGATGTAAAGGTTGAAGGATTTGGGAATGAAGATAGTTTGTAATAGAAAATTTTAATTATTCCGCAAATTTCAATGGTTGTATTATCGTGTAATTATGTAAAATTAGAGGTTGAACATATTGTTAACGATCGAAGTCGAGAATTAAATTGTATGAATTTTGGGGTCGTTACACAAAGTAACCAAATCAGTATCTAGGACACACAGCCCGCGCAGTGTAATACTATAGAAGTGGCGCGGCCGCGCCACTTCGTCTAGAGGAAAAAAAATGGCTCTGCTTCTGCAGAGCCTCAACACAAGCATTGCCAATCTTCTTCTGCTGCAACTCAGACTAATTCTAATACTTCTAAACATGCATACAAACTTAGACAACACACTAACATGCCAATTCATACAAATTGACAGAAAAATCTAGCAATTCTAAAAATTTGACAAAACTCAAAATTAAGAACAAAAACAGAATTTATACCTCTTGAAGCTTAAATGGATTCCCTCAATGCACTGATTATACTCCCTCAATTCTCAACAACTCACATTCTCAACTTACACTTATCAGACACTTTATCTAGCAACTTGAAATGAAGGAATGTGGCTGCTATATATAGAGAATTCATTACCCATACAAAGCCATTACCCAAGAAATTAAACCATGGGATGGAAGAAGAATTCATTAGATTGAGAGAGTTTGGTGAAAAGGTTTCACCAGCTCCACCTTCCCCACTTCTCAGTTTATCATCACAGCTAACTCCTAGCAGCTTGAGTTCACGCAAGAATGGAATAGGCTACTGTTTGGGTACTATTTGGTCACTAAATTTGGGATACGATTTTAAAACTCAGCAATTTAGTTATAAAATGCTTAGTTTGTTCTCTTGGATTTCTAAAATGTGATTTTAATGTGTTAATGCTATTACATAATGAAACATTAGGGATTATTTATATACCAGCATCATATAATCCATGTACATTAGTCTAGTCTAATTAATATTTATAACATGCATGGACTCAATTTAATTGACCACTAATAATTCAATATCTCCTTAAAACTTTATTATTCCAATTAGACCCACTTATTGAAATAATTTGTAATTCTTTGATATAGTACATCTTTAATGTTCCCACACATACATGTTGTAACATAAAAATTATTTATGTCACTTATAATTCCTCCCATTTTACTATATAGTTTTATATATTATACAATCACACTAAAGTGTCACACTACACTTCTTTTTTAATGTAGGCACTATATATTATCACATATCTTGCACACATTAATCAAATGAGTGAATATTGTAAGACCCCAACTTTTATAAATAAAGATGAATTTTTTATAAATATCATTTTTGAATATTATGGAGTTAATTTGATATAATGTTATAGTTGTGGGTAATATTTATAAATTTTGCAAAGTACGCAAGTTGTTATATAATATTCGATTGGTCGGGGAATATTCGTTTTAACAGGGAATATTCGTACAACGGCACAATCATTGGTGGACCTCACAACGGAATTATTGTCGGATTGAGAAAACGACAAAAATATTTTATTAAAAATAGCGGCGGAAGTTTTACCATTGATACTGTTGAACTACTCGGTAGTAAAAGTACAGTAATACGTGTGGTTGCATAGTAGCACACGGTATTGATTATTAATGCTTATGTGAGAAGTCACTCAGTTTGATTCAATTATTGTCAGTTAATAATATGAATTATTTAGCGATAATGAAGTTTTGTTTTATTCGTATTATTAACGTAATAAAACAGAAACATCTTTTTATATAAAACATAATACTTTATTAAAGTTATTCTATAAATAGAATATATTATATTTTATTTAAAAGATTTTTCTTTAAATATGGACCGTCAGATTAAAGTAATCAATCTGGACCGTTCATGGATTAGTTACTATGCATTCCATTTTTCTATAAATAGCAGCTCATTCCATCATTATTTCTTATGAATTCACTGAACTCTAGAGAGAGAAACTATAGAGAGAAACTATAGAGAGAGAGAAGAAAAGTATTCTGCTACTTAACTACTTCCTTATTTCAGTTCTTCTTTAAAACGGTAAGGGGTGTTATTCTTTCTTATTCATGAAGAGAAATTTTGTTATTCCATTTCTTATTATTCTGTTGGAATAACCTGCATACGCGGTCTACCCTATACTTTGTGACATTTTTCTATTATTCTGTTGGAACATCCTATATGTGTATTTTACACCGGACCTGGTTCCATTTTTATTATTATTCTGTTGGAATATCCTGTCTGTGTGTTTTACACCGGACCTGGTTCCGTCTTGTTATTATTCTGTTAGAACATCCTGTCTGTGTGTTTTACACCGAACCTGGTTCTATTATTTATTATTCTGTCAGAATATCCTGTCTGTGCGTTTACGCCGGACCTGGTTCCATTATTTATTATTCTGTTAGAATAACCTGTCTGTGCGGTCTATCGCATGCCGGGTGATTTCTTTTGTTATTCCATTCTTTATTATACTCAGTTGGTTAAGTTTTAACTTCTATACTCTATGAAATTAGTAGAATATCCTTGATAATTGCATTTCATCCAGTATATTTTCATGAAAATATTATTCTAAGCATTCTTGAATTTTACTCCACAAAGCAGTATCATGTTGACAATTGGGACGTTGTTAATTCTTAGATAAATTAATTCTTGAACTTGTTTTATTGAATTCTTATATCATTGTCATCATCCTCATGTTTATAAAATGTTGAAAGTCATCTGTGGCCTGTAGTGTATAGATGGACTTGGTATGATTATGACCAGGGATTATTCGGTATAATCATGACCGAAATGTTACAAATGATGTGGTAAAAGTCCTCATTGGCCCGTAGTGCATTGATGGACAGTTGTTGGCATGATCATGACCATTAATGAATACACAAATATTCTTGACCCGTAGTGCATGGATAATTGTGGTTGTGATACTAAAGAATATCCTTGGCCGTAGTGCATGGGTGATTCAATGATGTGAATTATTCTGTTAAGATGAGTCCTAGCGATAACAGTGTTGAAAAACCTTTTAAATCATAGAAGATAGTAGATTTTATTTTCTACTTGACTCTTTTAATGGATTGATTGTTCCGCTGTAGTTAAACTTGATGTTCGTTATATTTTATCAGTTTAACACTGTTGAAGACTAATGATAATTTATTCTGCATTATCTTAGTCATAATATTTCTTACTGGGCTAGTTAAGCTCACCCTTTCTTTCACTGTTCTCTTCAGGAAATGAGAATATAGCTGGGACGAGTCAGGAAACGGAGTGATGGACCAGATGATAGTATTAGTAGTCCTCACTATTCTGTTAAATTGTGTGACAATAATTGTAATGAGGACTCCTTTTGAGTTTGTATAGGCTCTAGTAGACAATAATTGTATTCAAACTCACAGTTATGTTTTGTCGTATTGTACACGATAGTTGTATTAGTAAGTTATATTTATATTCTGTACCATGTGTCTGACGACCCAAGATGGGTGATGTATACCTAATTTTGGGGGCGTCACAGTTGGTATCAGAGCTTAGGGATATGATCCCTGGCTAAGATGTAAGAATAGAACTAGGAGGGGAGAGACGGGGAATTCCTTCGCTAGTATGACCTACCTAAGTTTATTTGCATGGTATTTAATTGGTCGGTCAGAATATAAGGATAATATATGACATATCAATTAACTTTTGTTTTGTGGCAGTATCTGAAAATGGCATCCGAGAATGTTGAGAATAGCAATGGAGCACAGGCAACTGTTGATTCACCACATATCAATAATCGGGATAATGTGCATCAGGAAGGCGACAATCCTCATGCAAACAACAATACTGACCAAATGATGAATGATGAAATGTTCAGAAGCTTTATGCAGTTCATGCAACAGCAGGCGAGAGCGGCTCTTGTTCAAAATGTAGGTGGAAACACTGAAAACTCTCGGACGATCACCGCTAAACAGTTCAAGGAGCTGGGACCACCAGAGTTTAAGGGAGAGCCAAAACCACTTATAGCGAAAACATGGATAAAGCAGATCACCAAGATATTTGATGTCTTGGGATGCTCTAAGGAGCAAAAGGTTCCCTTTGCCGCCTTTATGTTGCGAGGAGAGGCAGATTACTGGTGGGAATCGATTTAGCGTACTCAACTTGCCGCACTAAAGATGTCTTGGGAGAAGTTCCAAGAGCTGTTCAATGACAAATACTTTCCCGAAAGTGTTCGTCACATAAAGGAGGTGGAGTTCATCAAATTAGAGCAGAATAATATGACCGTGTCGTAGTATGAGGCTAAATTTGCTGAGTTGTCCCGGTTTGCGTCCCACTTAGTGGATAATGAAGAGCGAATGACGCGAATGTTTTTGCGAGGTTTAAAACCTGAGATACGTCAACATCTTATTTTTCATAAACTATGTTTGTATTCAGATGTTGTGAATAGGGCTCAGTTAGTGGAGCGCGATAATGAGTCAACGCAACCAAAAGAGAGCAGTCGGCAAAATGATAATACCAGTGAGAGCAGTCATCGAAGCGGTGACAACAAGCGTGGAGGGAATCAACATGCCAGAAATGGTAACCACTTCGGTGGTAATCAGGTCCAAAACAATAAGAATGGTCATTTCAAGAAGAGGAGATTCAACAATAATGGAAAGACGTCAACACCAGCACCCGTTGTTAAGGAAGGAGAACGACCACCTATCATATGTTTTAAATGCGGAGGGGAGGGGCACATCAGTCCAAACTACACGATGCCGTCTAAAGCATGTTATAATTGTGGAAGAGAAGGTCATTTAGCTCGATTTTATCGTTTACCAAAAACAAGTTCAGCCAAGATGGAGACACCAAAGGCCGTCCCAGAAAAGTCAAAACCGATAGTGCAAGGGAGAGCGTTTGTTGTGACCTCCCAGAAAGCAAGGAACCCGAATGAGGTCATCACGGGTAAGCTTATCATAAACTCTAACGAAGTCTATACTTTATTTGATACTGGTTCTACCTATTCTTTTATTTCTCCTACTTGCGCTCATCGATTAAATTTGACTCCGGAGAAATTAGACTTTGACTTATTTGTTGAAACTCTATTGGGAGAAACCTTCATTACATCTACGGTTTATAAGTCTTGTTTGGTTCAAGTTGGTACCCACACATTACCTGTCGATCTTATTTCATTAAAAATACTTGCATTTGACGTGATTCTAGGGATTGATTGGTTAACTACTCATCATGCAAAAATTGATTGTTTTCGTAAAGTTGTTAGCTTTCATATTCCTAATCGACCTATTATGCGAATTCAAGCAACCAAACCATTAAAATCAATCGCTGTCATCTCAAACCATAAAGCTATTCGTTTATTGAAAAACGGATGTCAAGCTTTCTTAGCTCATGTCACGGATCTAAACAAAAATACGTCAGTTTTGAATGATATTTCTATTGTTAATAAATTTCCTGACGTATTCCCTGAAGAACTTCCTGGCCTACCCCTAGAGCGTGAAATTGAATTTTGTATCGACCTTGAACCCGGTACAAAACTCATTTCCAAAGCCCCATATCGAATGACTCCTATTGAACTTCAGGAGTTAAAGATCCAACTGCAGGAATTGTTAGACATTGGCTTTATTCGTCCTAGTACTTCTCCTTGGGGTGCTCCTGTTCTATTCGTAAAGAAGAAAGATGGAAGTATACGACTTTGTATTGATTATCGGGAGTTGAATCATGTCACCATAAAAAATAGGTACCCATTGCCACGTATTGATGACCTGTTTGACCAATTGCAAGGAGCACAATTTTTTTCAAAGATCGATCTTCGTTCTGGATATCATCAGCTGAAGGTTAGAACTGAGGATATTCTAAAGACGACTTTTAGAACTCGGTACGGGCATTATGAATTCCTAGTGATGTCCTTTGGATTGATTAATGCTCCTGCTGCCTTCATGGATATGATCAACCGGGTATTCAAGGAATATTTGGATCACTTTGTGGTCGTCTTTATTGATGACATCCTTATTTATTCCAAAAGCCGTGAAGATCATGAGCAACACTTGAGGCTGGTACTCCAAAAGCTTTGTGAATACAAGCTTTATGCCAAGTTGAAGAAATGCGAGTTCTGGTTGGAGGAGGTAGCATTCCTTGGGCACGTAGTATCAAGTCGTGGAATATCTGTTGACCCGGCAAAGATTGAAGCTATTCAAAGCTGGGAGCAACCTAAATCAGTGATCGAAGTACGTAGCTTTCTTGGTTTAGCTAGTTATTATCGGAGATTCGTGGAAGGATTATCTCGAATCGCTACTTCATTAACTGAGCTGACTCGGAAAGATACAAAGTTCAGTTAGAGCGAAGAATGTGAGAATAGTTTTCAAGAACTCAAGAGGAGACTCATTTCAGCACCTGTCTAACAATACCATCTAGCTCGGAGGGATTTGTCATCTACATTGATGCTTCGAGCAAAGGGTTGGGATGCGTTCTCATGCAACATGGAAAAGTCATAGCCTATGCATCAAGACAACTCAAAGAATATGAGAGGAATTATCCTACTCATGATCTAGAGTTGGCAGCTGTTGTCTTTGCACTTAAAATTTGGAGGCATTACTTATATGGGGAGAAGGTGGAGATCTTTACGGATCATAAAAGCCTTAAATATTTCTTCACTCAAAAGGAACTCAACATGCGACAACGACGTTGGCTTGAATTGTTGAAAGATTATGATCATACCATTCAATACCATCATGGAAAAGCGAACGTGGTAGCTGACGCATTGAGTAGAAGATCATATGCAAGTACGAGTGCGATATTGTCAACACAAAGGCCCATTTTGTGTGACTTACAAAGGATGGAGATAGAGTTAAAGACTCTAGGGACCCATGTGATGATGGCGAATATACGAGTAGAACCAACTTTAATCGATAAAGTTAAAGCTGCTCAAGCTACAGACCTGGAGCTGATGCGTATGAGGAAGAAAGTGCAAGAAGGTGCTATGTCGGAAGCAAGAATCGATGAAGAAGGAATACTTCGAGTCAACTCCAGACTTTGTGTTCCTAACAACCCTGATTTAAAGTATGAAATCATAATGGAGGCGCACAACACACCGTTTGTAATCTATCCTGGGAGTACCAAAATGTATCATGATCTTCGTCAGACATTTTGGTGAAGCAATATGAAGCGAGAGATAGCGCTGTTTATCTCAAGGTGTCTAACTTGTCAACGAGTTAAAGCGGAGCATCAAGTACCGAAAGGTCCATTGCAACCACTTGAAATTCCAGAATGGAAGTGGGAGCACATTACCATGGATTTCGTTACCGGTTTTCCTAAGATTTCTCTAGGTATAGATGCGATTTGGGTCATTGTTGATAGATTGACCAAGTCTGCTCATTTTTTACCGATACGAGAAACTTATACACTTGAACGTCTTGCTCGTATGTACATAAACGAGATTGTAAGACTGCATGGTATGCCAGTATCCATAGTTTCTGATCGAGACCCAAGATTCACTTCACGATTTTGGGTTAGTTTACAAAAAGCTATGGGCACAGATTTACGATTTAGTTCGGCATATCATCCTCAGACGGATGGACAATCAGAGAGGACTATTCAAACTCTAGAAGATTTATTAAGACTCTGTGTCCTTGACTTCAAGGAAAATTGGGACAAGTTCTTACCATTGGTGGAGTTTTCCTACAACAACAGTTATCAAACAAGTATTGGCATGGCTCCATTCGAAATATTGTATGGAAGAAAATGTTGTTCTCCAGTATGCTGGGATGAGGTGGGTGAAGCAACGTTGTTGGGACCGGAGTTGGTACGTATGACTACAGAAAAGATTCAAGCGATCCGACAACGTATAAAAACCTCACAAGATCGACAAAAGAGTTATGCTGATCTTCATCGAAAGGACGTGGAATTTGATATAGGAGATCATGTGTTCTTACGTGTTGCTCCATAGAAAGGAGTTACGAGATTTGGAAAGAGAGGAAAGCTCAATCCTGGATTCATCGGTCCATTTTTAATCCTCGATCGAGTAGGAACTGTGGCTTATAGACTCGCTTTACCACCAAGTATGTCTCGTGTTCATAACGTTTTTCACATATCCATGTTACATAAATATGTGGAAGACCCGAACCACATTATTGATTTAGAACTGGACGAAATTACGGAGGATTTGACGTATGAAGAAGTTCTTGTTCAAATCTTGGATAAGAAGGAACATATTCTACGCTCCAAGGTTATACCTCAAGTCAAAATTTTGTGGAGAAATCACGATGTTGAGGAAATGACTTGGGAGTTAGAATCTAAAATGAAGTCAAGGTATCCTTACCTCTTCTACATACCAGGTACGTACCTTAATTTCGAGGGTGAAATTTCATAAAAAGGGGAGGTTCTAAGACCCCAACTTTTATAAATAAAGATGAATTTTCTATAAATATCATTTTTGAATATTATGGAGTTAATTTGATATAATGTTATAGTTATGGGTAAAATTTATAAATTTTGCAAAGTACGCAAGTTGTTATAAAATATTCGATTGGTCGGAGAATATTCGTTTTAACAGGAAATATTCGTACAACGGCACAATCATTGGTGGACCCCACAACGAAATTATTATCGGATTGAGAAAACGACAAAAATATTTTATTAAAAATAGCGGCAGAAATTTTACCATTGATACTGTTGAACTACTCGGTAGTAAAAGTACAGTAATACGTGTGGTTGCATAGTAGGACACGGTATTGATTATTAATGCTTATGTGAGAAGTCATTCAGTTTGATTCAATTATTGTCAGTTAATAATATGAATTATTTAGCGATAATGAAGTTTTGTTTTATTCGTATTATTAACGTAATAAAACAGAAACATCTTTTTATATAAAACATAATACTTTATTAAAGTTATTCTATAAATAGAATATATTATATTTTATTTAAAAGATTTTTCTTTAAATATGGACCGTCAGATTAAAGTAATCAATCTGGACCGTTCATGGATTAGTTACTATGCATTCCATTTTTCTATAAATAGCAGCTCATTCATTCATTATTTCTTACGAATTCACTGAACTCTAGAGAGAGAAACTATAGAGAGAAACTATAGAGAGAGAGAAGAAAAGTATTCTGCTACTTAACTACTTCCTTATTTCAGTTCTTCTTTAAAACGGTAAAGGGTGTTATTCTTTCTTATTCATGAAGAGAACTTTTGTTATTCTATTTCTTATTATTCTGTTGGAATAACCTGTATACGCGGTCTACCCTATACTTGGTGACATTTTTCTATTATTCTATTGGAACATCCTGTCTGTGTGTTTTACACCGGACCTGGTTCCGTTTTTATTATTATTCTGTTGGAATATCATGTCTGTGTGTTTTACACCGGACCTGGTTCCGTCTTGTTATTATTCTGTTGGAACATTATGTCTGTGTGTTTACACCGAACCTGGTTCCATTATTTATTATTCTGTCGGAATATCCTGTCTGTGCGTTTACGCCGGACCTGGTTCCATTATTTATTATTCTGTTCGAATAACCTATCTGTGCGGTCTATCGCATGTCGGGTGATTTCTTTTGTTATTCCATTCTTTATTATACTCAGTTGGTTAAGTTTTAACTTCTATACTCCATAAAATTAGTGGAATATCCTTGATAATTGCGTTTCATCCAGTATCTTTTCATGAAAATATTATTCTAAGCATTCTTGAATTTTACTCCACAAAGTAGTATCATGTTGACAATTAGGACGATGTTAATTCTTGGATAAATTAATTCTTGAACTTGTTTTATTGAATTCTTATATCATTGTCATCATCCTCATGTTTATAAAATGTTGAAAGTCATCTGTGGCCTGTAGTGCATAGATGGACTTGGTATGATTATGACCAGGGATTATTCGGTATAATCATGACCGTAATGTTACAAATGATGTGGTAAAAGTCCTCATTGGCCCGTAGTGCATTGATGGACAGTTGTTGGCATGATCATGACCATAAATGAATACACAAATATTCTTGGCCCGTAGTGCATGGATAATTGTGGTTGTGATACTAAAGAATATCATTGGCCGTAGTGCAGGGGTGATTCAATGATGTGAATTATTTTGTTAAGCTGAGTCCCAGCGATAACAGTGTTGAAAAACCTTTTAAATCATAGAAGATAGTAGATTTTATTATCTACTTGACTCTTTTAATGGATTGTTTGTTCCGTTGCAGTTAAACTTGATGTTCGTTATATTTTATCAGTTTAACACTGTTGAAGGCTAATGATAATTTATTCTGCATTATCTTAGTCATAATATTTCTTACTGGGCTAGTTAAGCTCACCCTTTCTTTCACTGTTCTCTTCAGGAAATGAGAATATAGCTGGGACGAGTCGGGGAACGGTGTGATGGACCAGATGATAGTATTAGTAGTCATCACTTTTCTGTTAAATAGTGTGACAATAATTGTAATGAGGACTCCTTTTGAGTTTGTATAGTCTCTAGTAGAAAATAATTTTATTCAAACTCACAGTTATATTTTGTCGTATTGTACGCGACAGTTGTATTAGTAAGTTGTATTTGTATTATGTACCATGTATCTGACGACCCAAGATGGGTGATGTATACCTAATTTTGGGGGCGTCACAAATATAATTCTAATTATGTGAATTATTTTGCTTATTATTATTCTATTATTCACAATAACAATTACTTAATAATATAATATTAATTAATTATTCACTTCTTAATTTATTCATTCCTTAATTAAATTAAACCATTTAAATTTTCATTCTCATGCCACACAATGCATTTCATAAATCTTATCACAAACTCTACGTTTTTCTCAATTCTTATAAATTCAATTTGAATTAATTGAATTACTCATCTCACACTGCATCAATATTTATATTCAAATAAATATTCATTTTTTTATTAATATCATTATTAATATTATTCACAAAATTCACGGTTCTTACAGGTGAGGAGACGCATCCAGGAACGGGATAGAAGCCTAACCAATGTATAGTGGAGATATATACTAAGTAAAGTAAACTCATGCATGGACCACATTCATGATTATTCTTGTTATAATTGGGTATTTTTTCAATTAAAGATGTCAGTCGACCGGAATTAGATGTACCGTAGGATACAGATTGATGGGAGGGGATTAGTTGATCCATACCGTGATAGGGTATCCAATTTTATGAACAAAGCAATAGAACATGTTGATGATCTGAATGGAAAGATTTGATGCCCGTGTCTGAAGTGTAAAAAAATGATTTGGAAGACTGCCGACGAAGTTAAATTTGACTTATATTCACGTGGGTTTGTGGATGGGTATTCGGTATAGATTCACCATGGGGAATCAGCTGAGTTTAGAGAACTGACAGATAGTACTATAGACCAACCAGTTCACGGGGATTCATAATCAGATAACTATGATGTCGTGTAGATGTTAGTAGATGTGTATGGCCCTACCAATATTTATTGGGTTAAAAATGAGCATGCGTCAAGCAGTGCTCATCAAAAGCCACATGATTCAACAGCTGTCTTCTACAAGATGTTGTCTGAATCGGGGGTCCCATTGCATCCTGGAAATGACAAGCACATCAGACTTTCTGCAGTGACGAAGCTTTTACACTTCAAGAATATGCATGACTGCAGTGAGAGAGGATTCAATGATTTTCTTGCTATTATCAGCGAGTTGTTACCTAGGAATAATACTTTGCCCACAAATTACTATGAAGTGAAGAAGATGATTAAGAGGTTGAATCTTGGGTAAGAGAAGATCAATGCTTGTGAGCAGGATTGTATGTTATACTATAGGGAGGACAAAGATAAGGTGCTATGTGATATCTGCAACTTGCCTCGGTACAAGATCACAAAACGTGGGGGGAAGGAGAAACATGTTCCAAAGAAGATATTACGGTACTTTTCTCTTGCGCTAAGGTTACAACATCTATTCATGTCTTCGTACACTGCTAAGCATATGAGTTGACATAGAACAAGGGATGTCGTGCTTGGTCAACTTACTCACCCAACAGATGGTCAAACACCTACCCTCCCTCCCCTTGTGAGTCACCATGTGAGCCATCATGGTTAGTCACAAGCTTAGTCACCAATACATTTGAAATGCTAACATTCCTTAACCCTAATTAGCTTTGTTTAACTTAAAAGATTCAGATTATTACAGACTCAATAATAGAAGATGACACCCTAGATTTCACGACTTGATCTTAGGAGTCGACCCCTAAGGTTACGTACATTTCTCGACTTGACTCTGGGAGACAATATCCTAGATTTTACAAATCATATATGCACGACACACACACACACACACGCACTTCACATTTCTCAAGGCATTTCATTTTAAGGAAAACATTAGGAAAGCGGTAACCGTGTCTTCACGGAAGTTAGGAGGTGCTTAACCCCTTTCCCTCGCTTAAGCAAACCCCTGAACTCTATGAATCTCGGTTACGGATCAATTTCTTAGAGTCACATAATGGGTTTATCTCGATTATTAAAAACTAAAAATCTGAATGAGTTAGTACGTCCATTTAAATCTTTACTAACTGATGAATCTGTCTAATTGGCCCCATTTAAAATTAAAATTTCAAACCCGTCGACATTTATGTCAGTTTTTTCTAAATTCACTCTTAGAATTAATAAATTTCAATTAAAATAAAAATAAAAATAATAAAAAGAGAGGAAAAAAATTTGGCGTCGACAATGATAAAAAAACTAAAAGGTATAAATATACTAATAATTAAAATCTTGTTATTTCATAATCATCAGTAATCAATATAATGACAATTTTACTTTTTTTGGTATAAAAAATTATGGCCTAAATATAGAGTAATACCCTGAACTTTAAGTTTTATTTCATAATCATTAATAATCAATATAATTATTTTTTTATGCCAAAAGGGTAAAATTGTCATTAAATTTACTTTAACAAATTAATAATGGTATTATATTTACCCTTTTTGGTACAAAAAAATTAATTAAATAAATATTAAAATGAGACTCAATAATACATATATGTATATTTAAGTCATATGTTACTGTCATGTCATCAATTTTCTGGTGTGACACTATTAATTAAATATAATAAAAAAAATTAAAAATTTAATCCCCTAATTGAAAAAAATTGAGAAGACAATCTATAAAGTGGAAAAAATAAAAAAGTTTAATTTTTTAATTTAAAAAATTAAAAAGACAATTCCCAAAAAAAAAAATTAGAATTCCGAATATTAATCTATATTTAGGCCTTTAACTAAAACGAACAAATAATGGGATACGTGAAGCAGTACCTGAGGCTGCCTAATGGAGCGTACCAAACTCGTCTTCCAACTCAACAAATCTTCAATATTTTAATTATATATAGTAATAGATAGATATTAAATTGAATTTTATTTTATATATTAGCTACTTATAATTAAGAAACCAGAAAATACAAAGAAAAAGGCGGGATGTTATAACTATAAAAGGCTTTGATATTTCAAAATTATTTTTTTTATTACCACGTCATCTTGGTATCCACGATTGTGCTGAATAGTTTGTTATCCTTAGATAATTAAGAAAGGGATAAGACTATTCTCTATTACATACCTTGTAATTTTTCTCAATTTTGTAATATTAAGTTTTATAATTCTTAAATATAAGAAACAACTACTAAAAATTAACTTATTGTTCATTTCGAAAAAAATTCAAACTGGACATTCGTTTTTTACCAAGCCGATTAATGTATGGATTTTAAAGAAAATTTGAATGGTAAAAAGTTAGTAATTTTTAGCGGTAAAACACTATTATTATGATTCCTAATAATGGAACCATAAACCCTAATATCATTGAAATATCAAGAAAAGCATCAAATAACACACATTCATTGAAATTTAAATAGTACTATAAATTGGTAAAATTTTAAATTTAAATTTAATTTAAACTATTTAGTTATTATCTTAAATTATCAAAAAAGTAGTACTATAATTAAAAAATTTATTGTCTTCAAACATATATGAATCAGATCAATTTTAAAATTTCACAAGCTAACTTTAAAAATCCAATAAATCTTTTCTGGAAAAAAGAAAATAATTTATTTTTTTAAATACGGCTAAAGGTTATCATTAGGCATGAGCTAAAATCAGATACTCATAAAGGTAGGAGATATTCTAGCCTCTTGGTCTCAGGTGCATAGGCAGTCGTCCACTTATTTTTAGTTAAAATACATAAATCTAAACTACTTGAATAATATACAAATTTAATTAGCAATTTTAGAATTAAAAATCTTATTAATAAATTAGTTTTGAAAGCGTAAACATTAATCTTCTAATTGATTTATGGTATTTAAATTATAAATATTTACCTCCAAAAGGGGAAAATGATTGTAGAGTTACTTTAGACAAAAAATTATGTAGACATGAAAATTAGACGTAAGTGTATTTGAATTTTACTTAATTATAATTTGACCCCTAAATAGTGGGTAAAAATTTAAATAGGTGAAGTTCAAATACTCCCATGTCCAATTTTCATATTCATGTAGAAGAGTTCATTTTTTTTAGACATTGATTTTGTGATCAAAATATCAGATACGAAGATTTATATTTTGTTGATTTGTTAATCTGGAAGATTCAGGAACTAAAAAGAGATTAAGTTACATCGAAGGTGAAGACAGTGGCGAAGCTAAGTGTTTCACTCTGGGGTTAATTGATCTCACTGAAAAAAATAATTATTTTATAATATAAGGTAAACTTAAAATTTTTAATTATTATATATAAATTGACCCTACTAAAATTTTATAAATTTTCTACTATACGGGGTCAAATTAAAAATTTATAACTTTGTCAATCAAATTTAAACCACATATGACTTATATCCTCTCAATATATATATATATATATATATATATATATATAATATTTTAAACTAAATACTAATCTAATTTATATTATTTTTAAAAGTAATTAATTAATTATAAACAGTTGTGATTAAAAAAATTTATTATGAGTCAATATAGTGTATATATACTATATATTATTACTTATTACATTGTCATTGTATTATAGTATGTGTGTGTGTGTGTGTGTGTGTGTATATATATATATATATATATATATATATGTGTGTGTGTGTGTGTGTGTGTGTGTGTGTGTGTGTGTGTGTGTGTGTGTGTGTGTGTGTGAGACCAAAAAGTACAAAAGTTTTAAAAAAATTGGTTCGGAAGTACTGCCCCCGAACTTCCGTCAAATTATTTATAACTTAGTAATAATTTAAACCCCATTAAATATTATTTCTGGCTTCGCCATTGGGTGAAGGTAAATTATGATACTTCAATCAGGGGAACGAGTGTTGAAAAAATGTCAGGTAAATTCTCTATTAATTGTGCGGAAGCTCTTGTTGTTTGTCAGGCAATGAGATTTACTACAGAGTTTGGCCTCACCAATATTGTGATAGAAAGTGATAGTAGTAGTGTTATTTGTAGACTACTTAATCGTTGGTCAGATGAGACTTATTAAGTACTATCTTAGATGATTGTCTATCATTACGAGTGAATTTTATTGTGTTATCATTTAGTCATGCCCGACGTCAGCCGAATAGGGTAGCACGTGGATTAGCTAATTTAGCTCAATCTGATGTCCTTTCTTTTTTAATGTTTTGCTTAGATTCACTCTAGTATTTCTCCTTTGAGTGTATAAGACATTCAAATTTGAATAAAATTAAGGAGAGTTTATTTAATAGGATTCAATCCATGGCAACTGGTTGTCAGGGGCGGATCTACTTAAGGGGCAACATAAATAACTGCCCCAACTGGAAATTTTTTTTATATGTATAGGGGTAGCTAGGTAGGGTAAAAATATAAATTAATAAATTTAAGAGGGCAGATTAATAGAATAGTTATATTTGGAGGGGGGCAAAAAAATTCATAATCTAATTCGAAATACAAGTACAAAAATATTCTTAGTTTTAAAGCTTGGTGAAATCTTAGAAGTACTTTTTGTATAGTTTTTGGTTTTGAATGTTCATTAGCGTGTGAACTATGAAGGATTGTTTGATTCAAGTTTAAATTTTTTGTTATTGATTTGGTTGACTGTGGTTACTGTTTTGTTTGGTCTGATTAGGTTTTTATTTTTGGACTGTTTGATTTTCAATTGAAAATAAAATTATTTTGGTTGAGTAGTTTTTGTCTTTTATTGTTAAAGTTAACAATAATTTTGCCTTATTTTATAATGGGAAATAAAAAATGGAAAATGACTATGAGCCTTTAGCATCCTCTTATTTCTAGTTGTTATAATTATTTTATTTTTCTACATCTAACTGATGGACCATGTATAATTTTTGGTGTTCTGAGTAAAAATTTTGGTTGATTTGTTTTTCTTATTGCAAGTAAAACTTATTTGAAACTTATAAAAAGATACAAAAACTAGTTTATACTTTGAAATTAATTCATGGTTTTGTTTGACTATAGAAAACAAATTTGGTTGAAGCTTTGAGCATTTGGAGAATAATTCAAATTAAAACAAGTAATCAAAATTCGTTTCTAAATTGTATCTAAATTATTTTTTTTGAATTTTTTTTTTTAGTTTGGAAGATGAATATTTATTGTAATTTGTAAACATTATTATGATTGCTTAATATTATTGTGTCAGGCTTTCACTTTTTACAACGAAATTCATAAGTCGTTGCAAAATTTGGAAACAAAATTCGTTAGAAATTCGTTGCAAAATTTCTAACCACTTGATTTCTCCTCATTGTGGGCAACAAAAGTTTTTTATTGCTATATTTCGTTGCCTAATATGGACCACATTCATTGGCAATAATTTTTATTTTCGTTGTATATTTTGAACAACTTTTTGCAACGACTATTAAAATGTTGCCTTAAATTAAGATAATCCCAATAAGCATGTTTTTATAAGACCATATTTGGTATTCGGAGAATTGTCAAAAAATATTCGTATTTAGTATTTAAAAATTATGTCCAAATGCGGAACGTATTCATTTCCATTTTTTATTCGAATAAACAAATTATTCAAATATCCGAATTCGAATGTCAATCACCTAATAAATAATTTATTTATAAAAAGTAAAAATTAAAAAATATTGACCAATTACTAACAAATCACAACCATTTAAAGTTGTAAAAATACATATCATAAATGGGAGACATATCAAATACATCATCATTCATAATTGATCATAAAAAATTACTAATATAAATTATACATATAAGCTGTATAAATTGTACTTATAAGTTGTTCTATATTATTTAATTTATTTTTTGCTAAATTTAAATGTATATAAAAGAAAAGAGATACATATACTTAGGGGCATTCCCCAGATCGATACAAAATGTCAAGAAAGGGAACTTAACATGACAAACAGTGAAACTCAGATTCTAAGACAATACAATACTTGCTTTCTCAAGACAATTATTAAAATGTTCGTGCAACCACACTAATGAAACTGCACTTCATTTTTTTGAGGTAACATATTTATCAGCTAATTCATCTCCAAAAAAATCTCTAAAATAAGTAAATGGTGTGTCAAATACGAGACAAGTTAAGGGTTTGCCCACCACTGGCAACCCCAAAATAAAGTGGATATTTTCTAACATTATTGTTACCTCTCCACAATTTAAATGAAAGGTATTGGTCTCCAGCCTCCATCTCTCCACCTGGGCAGTTATCAGACCAAGGTCAGTTTGGTGTACAACCCTTGGAAATTTAAAAATACCGAACCCACATATATCTAGAAGTGTTTTTAGGGCTTTTGTCAAGTTCCATTGATTGTATTTTTGTTCGGTATATTGACTCGAACCCTATATTTCCCTTTATATACGTCATCGGAGACGTGATTTTGTTGATCGTAGAGAACACTTTGGTCAATTGGCCCATAATCCCAGTTATCCATCTTTTACCTAAAATTACAGCATTAATCCATTATTAATATTAACACTAATAATAATAATTACAACAATAATGACAATAACAATATTACATAAAAGTAAAAAATTCTTATAAATATTTCTTCATGACAGTAATAATAATAATAATAATGACAATAATAACTAATATTAATATTATTACTATTATTATTAAAAATAATAACAATAATATTAATATTAATATTAAGTACAACAACAACAATAATAATAATAATAACACAAATATTGTTATTAATAATGACAATAATAATAATAATGATAAGGACGATAAATATTAATATTAATATAATTACTATTATTATTTAAAATAATAACAATCATAATAAGAACAATAATAACTAATATAAATATTGTAATTATTATTATTATTAAAAATAATAACAATATTATAAATATTAATATTAACAACAACTACAACAACAACAAGAACAATAATAAAAATAATGATAGTAATAATAATAATAATAATAATAATAATAATAATAATAATAATACATACATACATACATACATACATACATACATACAAATAAAAAATTGTTACAAATATTTCTAATTTGAAATTCAGCCGCTACAAATTGTTGTTTTTTTGCTCTCTTCCCGTCGTCTTCTTTTTGTCTTTTTTATGTTCTTTATTTTCTTGGTTTGGTTGTGTGATAATTTATGTGACACCCCCAAATCCGGGTACTCCATTCCCACGGAATTTGGTGCTCACTATCCAAAACTATTACATCTAACTACTCATAATAAAGGATAAAGATATAATTTAAATAACTAAAACAATAATCTTTCCCATTAAAGGGTTACATCAACTTAAAACAATCCCATGTAATCTAACATTAACTTATTACATAAGTCTGCGGAATACATCACAATTTAATATAAGTCTTATAACATAATTCATTCAAATAAATTCACATAGATCTTTAACACTTGGACATCTTGCCCTTTCCATTGCTGGAAGATGACTCATCGACTTTCTCGACTTTAGCTGCAGTGTTAATTGTAAGTGTGAGCAAACAATTGCTCACTGATATATAAAGAATAATAATAATAACAACATGAGTCCGAATAACAAATGCTGAATAATGGTGAACTTGTTCTACGAATTAAAAATAGAAAACAAGGTCGAGTTTTATATTTGAGGGTCTTATGATCACGAACTATGTCCCCGGTAATTAAGTATTATTACCTCAACCTTAACAGTCATTTAGACTATACAGACCCTTCTTTACGTACTTAAGAGGATCAGCCCTTTGTACCATGTATTGTGTACAAACATCTAAACGTTACACGTACATAATCCCCTATATTAGGGTTGTTCATCTCAATTTAATTTTAGGATTTCCACACTAAGGAAAGTTTATCTCGGAACTAGCTTATCAGTGATTCTAAAATTTTAGAACACTATTCAATTATGGATTAGTCCAGTCAATAAGAATTTGCTTGCTACTTGAAGGTTCAACGCAATATTATGGAATTGAACAAGGTTATTTAAGTCAAAGATTGAATAACAACTATAGACATTTGAATAGACATGGTATACATGCAAGGTACTACATCCAAAATAGTTAGGAAAACCTCGTTTGAAATAATGAATTAAAACAGTATATGCTTTGAATAGCAATAACAAGAAATAGGAAAGTGAAATTCGCTTGATGTAACGAATTAGATTACAAGAGCTTGCATAATTATACATAAGATAGAATCAATAGGCTTGCTCAACTTTAATGTAAGATTTAGGAACTTGCACAATGATACATTAGAAATAGAAAGCTTGCTTGACATCAAAAGATAAGCACAGTTATAAAACTTGCATTCATTATAAAGAGAATGAAGTTAGGGAACTTGCCTCGTATGTAAGCTACACAAGTATAATAATGTTCGCCAATTACCTTACACATACCATTGAAATTGCAATACCAATTAGGTGTATTAACATTAGCTTTATAGGTTCAATTCCCCCATTTAAGTCATAACCTTTAACTTAATGTCTAAATATGTTGGTTCACCACTCACACGAATCTGAAAACCCACTATCACCTAATATAAAGCTTTATCATTCACTTTTAACTCTTGTAAACATCAGCTTTTACTCATTACATAACTTGTTTAAATAATCATTTAAAATCTTCTCTTTTTGATATCACCACACATAACCATCTGTTATTGTATCTTTTATTATGATTTAACATCTTTATCATGCATATCATTAGGCTTAGCAAAATATGATTATGGGTTGGTTTTGATTTTTAAAATATGGTTATGGTTCCATTTAAAAACTAAAACCATATTAACCATTTTTAATATGAGTTGTATGGGTTGGAACTATATGGTTATGGTTCAAAACCATATTAACCATTTTAAGATGTTTTGACTTTTAAACAGAATTTTTGAAAAATGAAATTATAACTGTCATAATTAAATTAATTAAGTAATAATATGATATAAAAATTATTAATATAAATAATAAAATGCTAAAAAACTATACTAATAAAATTTTAAATTGAAATTATTAATACCCTTCCATATTTAAATAATTTTTCAAAATTATTATTAACCTGCTAATAGAAAGGTTGGATCACATTCAAAATACACCATAGTATAATTCTTTTGTAACTAGAATACTAGAATTTACATAAACTGACACATACAGAACAACATTAGTCACCAAAAATAAGAACATATTAATTTATAGAACATACAAGATAAGTAGAAAACTAAACCATATAATTCTATAGACCATATTAAAATTTAATTAATTAGACAAACATATTAAAATTTAATATTACAAAACATATATTTTCCCAAAGTCAATTTCAAAGAGCTACAAATATATATATACACCATCTTCACATTCTGCATACCTATATACCTATACCTATATATATATATATATACACACACACACACACATTAACAATTCTTTATTTTATTATTAGGAATTCAGCACATAGGCCATATACCTACAAATACATATGTATTCAATATACATGTGTTCCTTCCAGCCTCAAATCTCAAATATGCAATTAAAATGATGAGGCGCAATAGTCAATCTACAGGAAAGCAACAGAAATGAATTAGATAACTGTTTCAGAATGGAATATGGGTTGAAAAATGGTTAACCGGTTCAGAACTATATTTGTTTTAAAAAATATGGGTCCAAACTTTAACCAACCTGAATAAATAAAAATGGTTAATCAACCCATTTGGTTCCAGTTAATATGGTTTGACCCAATAGTTAACTAACTATATTGTCAGCTCTACATACCATACTAGATTAGGTCCTTGTATTATAGTCTACAAATAATCAGAACTCACTGCCTCTGCTCAGGACACGGCGCAGCTGCGCTGCCTCAAGCCTTGGCACCGGCGCAGCTGCGCTGGTGTAGAATCTCAAAAACCCAACAGGCTTGGCTGCGCCATTTCTGCCTATAGTACCAGCGCTGCTGCGCCAGTACACAAACAAAGCTGCAACATCTTCAACTCTATTTTGCACCAACACTCCAATTAATCCCAATTTCCATAGAAATTCACCATACCCAACAACTAAAACTTTGTAATAACATCAATAAGCATGTAACTCATAATTCTAACCACATAAACATTATATATAATTAACTTTCAAGGATCAAAAATCATATTTTTCCAATTTCTTCATACTTTAACACTTTTAGCGAATTCGATTGGTAAAACTTCGTTTCTTAACCAATTGACACCATTCCAACTACGTTGTTTTCGTTTCTTAATGTTCTATCACAATTTACAACAAATTTACAAATTCTAACAAGGATTAGACATGAAATTTTGGACTTAAACAAGCCATTTTACATAAACATAACACTTTATTTAATTTTCTTCCTACAACCCAATTTCGTGTAGTTGATTACCAACAACTGTGTATATATAACAATAAAAGATGGTAAAATCATGCATACATTTATATATCAATCCAACGTGACTTTTAAATTTTTAGTGAAGCAATTTATACCTTGAATCCTTGATTATTGGGAAGAAGAATGATAAAGATTTGCTCGTCTTCCCTTGGTACTCCAAGTCCTTCTTCTTGGCAAAATTACAGAGAATTTCTCACTTCCTCACCAAACTCTCTTTTTCTCTGTTCTTAGTTCTTAGGAGAATACGTGATATAACCCCAATTAGGCGCTTAAACACTGATAATCGTGGTTATCAGTTTATTAAGCCAAAAGTCTTTGGCTATAACATTAACCAAAAGCCACAAAGTTTTGTTTGGTTTACACAAAACTCCCCCCTTCTAGATTATTTTTATAACACTTATATTATATAGTTCTGTGTGTCACACTTTAATTTAGTTAATTTAAATAACTTACAATTATAATAATAATAATAATACTAATAATAATAATAATAATAATAATAATAATAATAATAATAATAATTTCCATTATAATTATACTTTATACTTAATAAATCATTATATATCTAATCTAATTATTAAATTGGACTAGAACATCATTTAATTTAATTTAATTATTTTCTTAAATATTAAGCAATTCATTTAATCTAATTATTTCATTTAAATTAAATCTTCGAATAATAAAATTACCATTAATTAATTTAGTTAACATTAATTAGTTTAGTTAATGTACACACTTATCTAAATTATTGCACCACAGTTTCATCAATTATTTATTTTTTTCTCAATAAATAAATTATTTAAAATATTTATTTAATTTAATAAATATTTAAATTAATTACAAAATTTCTCGATCGTTACATCCTTCCCTCCTTAAAAAGATTCTGTCCCCAGAATCACGACTCGATAAATTTATTCATTTTATTCTTCCCTCCTTAACATGATTCTGTCCCTAGAATCGCTATACAAGATTAAGCAAACAACTAAGGATAATCTCTCATCATAACATCTTCAAGTTCCCACGTGACTTCTTCAGCATTGTGGATTCTCCAGATTACCTTAACAGAAGGTATCACTTTATTCCTTAGTACTTGCTCTTTCCTGTCGATAATTAGAACATGAACTTCTTCATATGACAAGTCTTTCTCAAACTGTAATGGCTCATATTCTATGACATGCTTATAATCAGGCTTATATGGCCTCAATACCGAGATATAAAAAATATTATGAATATGTTCTAATTCTGGAGGTAAAGCTACCTTGTACGCTACTTCACCAACTCGTCGAAGCACTTCAAAATGTCCTATAAACCTAGGGCTTAATTTCCCCTCTTTTCCAAACTGAATTTTCCCCTTCCATTCAAGAAAACAAAACTACCGACATCGAATTCTCGATTTTGTCGGTGTTGATCAGCATATTTCTTCTATCTATCTTGTGCATCTATCAATCTTATTCGAATCACCTTGATGATCTCGACAATTTGTTGTACCAACTCTGGACCCAATAGTTGATGTTCACCTACCTCGTCCCAGCATAACGAAGTTCTACATTTTCTGTGGTATAACGCTTCGCAAGGCGGCATGCTAATACTCACGTGATAACTATTATTATTGGGCAAATTCAACTAATGATAAATGATCATCCCAATTCCTTTTGAAGTCCATAATGCATACTCTGAGCATATCCTCTAGTGTCTGGATGGTTCTCTCACTCTGTCCGTCAGTTTAAGGATGGTACGCTGTGCTCATTCTCAACTGTGTTCCTAAGCATTCTTGTAGTCGTTTCCAAAAATTTGATGTGAAACGTGGATCTCTATCTAATACAATGGACATCGGGACACCGTGTCTTGAAACAATTTCCTTCACGTACAGTTTTACCAATCGATCTAGGTTAAATCTAATCTTGATTGGCAAAAAGTGTGCCGACTTCGTTAATTGATTGATAATCACCCAGATGGTGTCGTAACCTTGTCGAGTCGTTGGAAGACCTACCACAAAATCCATTGTGATATGCTCCCATTTCCATTCTGGTATCTCAAATGATTGCAACAATTCGCTTGGCCTTTGATGTTCAGCTGTAACTTTCTGACACGTTAAGCATTTTGCCACACACTCAGCCACATCTTTTTTCATATTCGGCCACCAAAAATGATGTCTAAGATCCTGGTACATTTTTATATTTCCAGGGTGAATCGAATATCGTGAGTTATGGGCCTCGCTTAAAATTTCCTCTTTAAATTTCGGTACTGGCAGAACCCAAATTCTCCCTTCGAATCGAAGTAACCCTTCCGAATCGATTTTAAATTTGTTTTCCTCACCTTTAGATATTTTTCTTCTTATCTCTTCACAGTTCTCATCCTGAAGTTGTGCATTTTTCACCTTATCTACCAACGTTGAACTGTTTCCCATTTGGAACAATTTTTCGTTTGATTCTGTCGGATATTTAATTTCCAACTCCATCTTTGCCATTTCTGATACTAGCTTCTCCTGAACAGTCAACATCATTAATTTCTCCCTTCCTTTTCTACTTAAGGCATCATGAACAACATTCGCCTTTCCGGGATGATAGAAAATCTCGCAGTCATAGTCTTTAATTAACTCCAACCATCTTCTTTGTCTCATATTTAAATCTTTCTGTGTAAAGATATACTTCAGACTTTTATGGTCTGAATATATCTCACACCTTTCTCCATAAAGATAATGTCTCCAAATCTTCAGGGCAAACACCACTGTAGCCAACTCTAAGTCATGAGTCGGATACCCTTTCTCGTAATCTTTTAATTGACGTGATGCATACGCAATAAATTTGCCATTTTGCATAAGCACACAACCTAGTCCTTTATGTGATACGTCACTATATACCACAAAATTCTCTGTATCATTAGGTAATGATAACACAGGTGCTAAACTTAACCTCTTCTTTAATTCTCAAAAACTTTCCTCATACTTCTCCGTCCAAACAAACTTAACCGCCTTCTTAGTTAAATTCGTAAACGGAGTTGCGATCTTGGAAAAGTCCTGAATAAAACGCCTATAGTATCCTGCCAATCCTAAGAAACTTCTTACTTCTGACAGTGTCTTCGTCTGATCCCAGTTTATTATAGCTTCCACTTTTGATGGATCTACCGAAATTACGTCCTTATCAATAACGTGCCCGAGAAACTATACACGTTCCAACCAAAACTCACATTTTGAGAATTTAGCGTACAACTTCTCTTTTCTCAATGTCTCTAATGTCACTCTTAAGTGTTCAACATGTTCCTCCTTAGTCTTGGAATACACCAATATATCATCAATAAATACCACCACAAATTTGTTTAAGAATGGTTTAAACACCCTGTTCATCAAATCCATAAACACTGCATGTATATTAGTTAAACCAAATGACATAACCATAAACTCGTAATGATCATACCGAGTTCTGAACTCTATTTTTGGTACATCCTCCGGCCTCACCTTCAACTGATGATAACCACTCCTCAAGTCTATCTTTAAGAAATATCTTGCCCCCTTCAGTTGATCGAACAAGTCATCGATTCTTGGTAATGGATACTTATTTTTAATTGTGACCTTATTCAATTCTCTATAATCAATGCAGAGCTGCATCGATCCATCTTTCTTCTTAACAAACAACACCGGCGCTCCCTATGGTGATACACTCGGTTGGATATACTTTTTGTTAAGCAATTCTTGCAACTGCATCATCAACTCTTTCATCTCTACTGGGGCCATTCTGTATGATGCTTTAGATATCGGGATCGTTCCTCGTAGTAAGTCAATTATAAACTCGATTTCTTGATCTGACAAAAGTCCAGGAAAATTGTCTGGGAATACGTTTGCAAAATCTCTTATGACCGGTTTCTCTTCCAACTTTGTACTCTTCTTTTGTGTATCGACTATATAGGCTAAGTATCATACACATCCTTGTCTCAGCAACTTCTTGGCTTGCATCACCGTCAGACAACTTGCTTGTCGAGGTGACTTACAACCATAAAACACTACCTTTGTCGCAGTCATAAGGTTAACACACTTCTTTTGGCAATCAATTATCGCTCCATAATTGAATAACCAATCCATACCAAGTATAACATCAAATTCCCCAAGTTTAATTGGTGTCAGATCTACCATTATCTCGTGACCCTTTATAACCACTTTACAATTCTTATATATGAATTTAATAGGAATCACCTCCCTATTCGCAACCTCTATGCTTAAAGGAAATTCTAATTCTTCCTGAGGCAAATCTAAGTTCTAAGTAAATTCATCAGATATAAATGAACAAGTAGCACCCAAATCAAATAGCACATAAGCATTAATACCTTTAATAGGAATGATACCTGACACCACATCCTTAGACTGCACAGCATCCTGCGCGGTCATATTGAAAGTCCTAGCAGTAGGTCGGCTTGATTGTGCTGGTCCAGTGATAGTCAATGTACCACCATCGTTGTTTCCCTTTCCTCCACTTGCACTTCCCGCTGTCTTATTAGGACAATCACAAGCCATGTGATCGTTCGAATCGCAGGTGAAACATGCTCCTTTCTTTAGGCTAAAATAGTTTGGTGCAATGTGTCCTTCCTGGCCACAGTTGAAACACACCCGCTTACCCTTCAGACACACCCTAGTGTGGTTCTTCTTGCAAGTAGCACAAGCTTCAAACTTCTTCTTTTGTTTACTTCCTTGTTGTCTTCCCATAGTCAAATTCTTGCTCCACTTCCTCTTCTGATTGTTACTTCCATTATTGCTTCCACCAGCCTTACTTTCATTCTCATTCTTTCTCTTTTTCTATTCTTGATTGTACTTGGTTAAGGCATCGCTTCCACCCTCTACGATAATTGCCTTTTCCAATACAGCCACAAATATGTTTAACTGGAACATTGAAACCTTGCTATAAAGCCAGGGCTTTAACCCTTGTTCAAACCTTCCTACCTTACGCTCATCGGTATTAACTTGATAAGTGGCAAACCTTGCCAACTTATTAAACTTCACAGCATGTTCTGGCATAGTTATGGTTCTTTGTTTTAGCTCCAAGAATTGAACCTCCAACTGATTTCGAGAACTCACTGGAAATTACATCTCGAAAAACATCTCTTAAAACCTATCCCATGCTATTATTCCCTGTCCCCCACAAATCTTATTTTCCTACCACCAATAACTGGCTTCAGACTTCAGCATGAACGTTGCGAAAGCGGTCTTCTGATCCTCGTTGACTTTGGCAACGTCGAACATCTTCTCCATTTCCATGATCCAGGTTTGGGCTTCAATTGGATTCATAGACCCTTGAAACTCTGACGGTCCAACCGCTTTGAAGTCCTTGAAGGTTGTGACATGAGCTTGCGGTTGATTCGCAAGTGCTTCCGTTAATAAAGTCACTAACTGCTGAACCGGGTTAGCGTTAACCTCGTTATTATTATTAGTAGACCCATCGGGAAGTGGTTGTTGACGTGGTTGTCTTCTTCTGGGATGCATTTTCTGTAAAAATATACACTTATTAGTTCATTACTCAACTTCTTGAGTATTTGAAGTTTAACTTAAACATTCTAAGATTAAAGCTATAACACATAACATTTCAATAAACTTTGATATGTTATTCATTTAAAACTTTTCATAACATAGTAAGGATAGCATCTCTTCTACCAACATTCACTTTCCTGAACTAAACAAGTTTCAGGATTACATACTTATACTACCCCTTTTATTTATCTCATAATAAGGGATTTACAATATATTTAATCACATACTTAACCACATATTATTATTATTATTATTATTATTATTATTATTATTATTATTATTATTATTATTCTTCCTATCTTGGCATATTAAGACGTCGAGAGGCTTCCCTACGCTCTTCCTCCATAATATGATACGCCGTCCTACCGTCCATCACGAACCACGACGAGTCTTCAAACTAAGGTGGCTAATAAAAGACTCGATCCTGGGCTCTATCAATCGCAGAATGAAAGGCATAATCCATTTCATTCATCTTGGCCTTCTTCATTTGGACCTTAGCCTCAGTACGGTCTGCACGTTGAGTCACCTTCATCCAAGCGTCCTCTTCCCTCACACGTGTAATATCCGAGATTATTATGTAATTTACTAATTATCAATAAACGAATTTATGTGAAAATCTTGTGTGAATTTCTATTATTAGATGTATATGTGTTATACATACATGTTTAATTTTAAGTTATGTGATGAGGTATGTGTAAATGGTTGGTTTAGATGAATTTAACTATTTGAGCTAATTATGTAATTAAATAGATTAATTGTGTGGGAGGGGATTAAAACATGAGATTGATTTCGGAGCGGAATTTAGAGACGTGAACTGCGTATTTGAGTCCAGAATGTCGAAATTAGTCAAGATAGACTGTAACCACAAAATGTGTCGCGGTTGACTTTTTGGTCAAAGTCAACCAGTTGACTTTTTTGAGTAAAAAGTCAATCACGAATTTCGGAGGTTAATTTGACGAAAAGGATAGTCCCATGACGTCCGGAACGTCGATTTAGTAGGAATCGATATTAATATCAAAACGTTTGACTACGGAGGGCAAAATGGTCAAAATAGTTTATTAAATGATTAAATTGATTATATTAATATTTTAAAAAGGGAGTGTAGCAGCTGTGTGGCCCACGGGTTAACCAAATTGGGATAAGAGAGGGAGAATTAGTATTATAATGTAATGAGGGGGTAGGGAGTTACAAACCCTTTACAAATCCAAGACTCTTCCTTTCTATAACCCCCACCCCATACTAAATTGAATTTATATAATATACTTAATACATATAACTTATATTGGAGATGGAAGGGCTGGGAAAATCAGTTGATAACATGTTTTATATATACTTCCAATCCAAGTCTCTTCTTCCTCTTTGTAAAAAATTCCTACCGTGAGTGAAGTTGAGAGTGAGAGAGGAAGGAGCTTGAGAGGGTGGCGAATTCTAGAGTTTTTAGAGACTAATCAAGCAAGGAGAATCATTGAAGGAGTTCGAGCAAGTAGAATTCATCAAAGAGGTAAGCCATGAACTCTCTTTTCCATGTTCTTTAGTAAAAATGAGAGAATATGCTTATGTGACTTTTTTGCAAACAATTTGTTTTGGTCCTTGTGATGCCATGCTACTATTAGTTGATGTTATGTGGATGTAAGAATGAAAGTTCTAGTTTAATCATGCCTTAATATCGTAGAGATTCAAGGAATTATGTCATGCATGCCAAATATTTGATAATATGACTCAATGATGCTAATTTGATCATATCATGGAAATTTAGCGAGTTCAATTGTTGTAACATGTGTATTTATATGAGTATATATGATCTGGATAGTAAGAACTAATCCCTTGCAAGCTAGAATCGAAATCATGAATTTTGTCAAAGTTGGTTAAAACTTGAAATCTGTGACTTTTTGGGTTTTTTGAAGCCTTGGATTCATGGTTTCTGTGACCCGATTATGGTAGGTAATAATTTTGTAAAATACTATGTAGTATGATGTATGACCTGTCCAAATTTCATCAGAAACTGAGTTAAATTGAGCGAGATATGAAATTTGGTAGAAATTTGATGTCCCGTTTTCTTGGAACTGTTTTGGATCAGTCTATCTCGGGGGCATTTTCATCCACTTTTTGTACTTTAAAAATTCTGAAAAAATTTGGAGTGTTAATATAAGAAGATATGAAGGTCCTGTATAAATTTTAGAATTTTTGGCCATACGGTTTGAGAGTTATGGATTTTACGGCTAATGACACTATTTGAAAAGATACCCAAATAACTCTCTGTGTATAAGTCCAAATATTACGAAATGTTTACTGGAAGTACATGTATATAACAGGAACTAACCCTGAAAATTTCAGAATTTTTGGAGCTAATCTCGATTTATGAAAAATCTGAGAATATTTGGCTATTATGGACTATTTAAAAATAGTAGATGGATTTTAAAAATTCCGGGAAAAATATATGTTCAATGTGGGACTATATTCTGCAAAATCCCAGAAAAGAAATATTTTTGAGACTAATTTGGTATTTTTCATATAAATGATGTTATATGGATAAATGAGTTTAATTAAATATGTGATGTCAAAAATATGAAAAATAAGGTTTTCCGGCTTGAGACCCTTAAGCATGTTTTATGCAGATTTTTGATGGAGGTTTGGGTCGGGCCAGATCGGATTCGGGTCAGGTCGGGTCGGGCTGGGTCAGAAAAATGTCACAAATTTATTTTTCCCAGATTCTTTTATTGAACCACTTGGCCTATACGAAGCAACATGTTATGTAATTGAATTGTATTTGAATACGTGCGAGTTTAATCATCTTATTAAAATAAAAGGAAACCATTACACTTCGAAGTGGTGTTCGAGAACCTAATTGCTTACCGTGACACATGTGAATAGGTTATGTGAAGGGCTAGTAGATAGCGGTAAATTGTAGAAGTCGTATCAGGCAAGTTTCCTAACCCTAAGTTTCTATTGAGAAATAATTCAATCTTTACTCATTGTTGTTGCAGTGAGAGTAAGTATCGGACTTGTGCTATTTACTTTTCGTACAAGTTCCTTTGTCGTAAAGTTATATAACTGCAATTTCCTTGCAAACATTATTGATGATTACTCTGTTAGTATTACAATTGTTATACTTTAAAGTTCTATTTCTTGAACGAACTGTTTCCAAGTATGTTTTCTGGCTTTTTGTTTCGGCTAGATATTATTGATGATAAATGATATAACCTTCGAACAATTCAAATCCTTTGAAGCTATTTAATGTTTACCAATCCAAATTGCTTTAGTGCAGTCTCGCATGAATACTAAGATGAATATCCCGAACAATTAGGCAAACAGATGTCAGGCATATAGTCCCATTTATGCTTATGCAGTTAAATTTCATACTTGTGCACAATGCAGAGTACAATAGGCTGATCACCTGGAGTACTTGTAGAGGTTGTTTACAATCTATTTGATTGTTAAATCATCTGATGGTTTTTGATGAAACAAAATAATGTTCAGGGTATCTAACACCCCTTAGTATGCTATTGAGAATTCTAAAACTCTTATCTTGATATTCCTGTTTATCTCTTGCTAATTATTTTAACTGTTGAGAAATATTCATACAAATGTTTTACTCCCGATGCATGTTTCCAAACTACTTTATATACTTGCTGGGCAATTTGTGCTCATTCTTGCTTAAACCTTTCAGTTAAGGCTGAGAACACTAAGAGCTCGGGCAAGAACAAGGGAAAGTCTAAGATGAAATGATGAGAGTTATTTATGTAATAAGTTATATTTTTGCGTATGATGTAATGTAGCGATAAACGCTAAGTTTAAGTTTCAGTTAATTTATTTAAGGTTGTAAAGACTTGGGATTTTATCTGAATAGGTATGTAATAGTTATTATTATTATTATTTTTCGGAGTTTATGGAGTTAAATGTTGATGTATGTTGTATCGTGAGCACCATATCCTGTGTTTGATGTTACACGGATTTGGGGGCGTCATAACACGCTTAGCTGACTCCTCCTTCAAGTCATCTTTTAGCTTCTCCACTTCAGTCTTCATCTTCTCATTCTCTGCCAACAGATCCTCTTGCTGACCCTTTGTATGAACTAGGCCCCACTCCGTGTTTCCAAGGCGTGAGTCGAGTTCCTGAATCTCCGCATCCTTCTGCTCTACAGTAGCTTGATGCATCTCAGCCAACTCCTTCAGCTCCTCAACCTTATCCTGTAATGCTATGTTTCTATCATACAATGCATCATATATCTCAGCTGATATGGAGTTTGGAGGAAACTCCACAGGATCCTCTTCCTCGTCCTCCTCCTCTATCTCCTCAGAGTTCTCCTCCTCAGGATTAGACACAGGCTCATCCTCCTGTTCTTCCTTAGCAATCAACAGAGAAGGCTCCCTCTGAATCAACTATTCCCGCACAATGTGGACATCTCTGGGTTCCTCATCTCTAGGTACCGGAGGTATCATTTACCTAGCTGGACTAGATCCTCCAACTTTAGACATCTTGACAACAAAATGCTTTTAAGTTTTATTTATTATGTGACATTCTTCAATACTTGCGAGCACATAAGTTATTAACACATAACACATAATGTCTTTTATTGTTTAGCTTCAATGGATGCCTTAATCCATTCCTTAAAACTCGATAAGAGTTTGACACCACTATATTTTCTGTCTCCTTAAAGGTTACTTCCTAAGGTTTCCCCACCTAAGGTTCATAACCTAAAGCTTTGATACCAACCGGTGACACCCCCAAATCTGGGTACTCCATTCCCATGGGATTTGGTGCTCACTATCCAAAACTATTACAATCTAACTACCCATAATAAATGATAAAGACATACTTTAAATAACTCAAATAATATTCTTTCCCATTAAAGGGTTACATCAACTTTAAACAATCCCAGGTAATCTAACCTTAACTTATTACATAAGTCTGCGGAATACGTCACAATTTAACAAAAGTCTTATATCATAATTCATTCAAATAAATTCACATAGATCTTCAACACTTGGACATCTTGCCCTTTCCTTTGCTGGAAGATGGCTCATCGACTTTCTCGACTTTAGCTGCAGTGTTAATTGCAAGAGTGAGCAAACTGTGACAACCCGAATTTTTATAAATTATTAAAATAAGAATTTAATAATTAAAATTCTTATTATGAGATATATATATTTTGAATTATGTGTTTTGGTGTGAAAAAATTAAATTTTTATGAGATTTAATAGTTGATTAAATTATTGAAGAAAGTGAAGCAAATTACTTATGAAAAAGGAAAATGGTGACAAAAGAAATTAACTGAATAATATTAGTTAATTAAGATGGAAATTATATTGTTGAATAATATAATTTAATTGGTATGCCTTGATTGGCGATGGAATTGTTATGAATTAAATTTCATAAATAATGTGAATAATTCACTTAATTTAAATAATGAATTAATGTGAACATATTTGTTTTAATAAAATTAGAGAGTAATATATATATATATATATATATATATATATATATATATATATATATATATATATATATATATGAATGTGGTAGGTTAATGTAATATGATTGTGAATTTTGTAAATAGTTAAAATATTTATTAAATAAAATAAATATTTTAATTGGAATATTTATTGAGTAGAATAAATATTTGATGGAAATATTCTAATTTAATCTAATACTTAAATTAAAGAAATGATTTGTTGAATAAAATTATAATTATGGTTGGCTAAATAGAAACTATAATTATAATAATAGAAATTATAATTATAATAATAAGGTTTAATTTAATCTAAATATTAGAATTTGTTAATGGTTGTGACATGAATGAATCATATGTTAAAGGGAATTATAAAAAATAAATTAAAGGAGACTAGATTAAAGCTAGCCAAACAAGGTCTTGAGACCTTTGGAATTTTTATCAGTTAAAACATTTTGGGTTTGTATAACTGATAGCTGAGTAAAAACACGTAAGGTGTGTTTTATCAGTATAGTTAGCCTATTTGCAAAACACAGAGAAGAAGAGAAAACAAAGAATAAGAGAGAAATTGAGAGAGAAAGAGAAGAAATCCTCTGTGAAATTGAGAAGAATGTGCTTTGTGAGAATCAAAGGAAGAAACAAGAAGATTGTTCAAGCTTTATGGCTAATCAAAGGTAATAACCTAGCCCTAAAACTCTAGTTTTTGATTTCTTGAGTTTTTCTTTATAAATAAATTTTGGTGGAGGATTGTTAAGAAATTGGATTATATATATTCTTAGATATGTATAATTCATTCTATAATTTAGTTTTCAGTAATCAGATTCATGTAATTATGTTTTAAAAGAAGAAATTTAGTTTTGTTGTAAGATATATGATACGACTTATTTTGGAGTCAAAATTGTTAGTTAGTTCATGAATAGAATCTGAAATTGGTGCTAGATATTGTTAGTATATTGAATTAAAAAAAGAACGAAGGTTAAATGGATTGATTTGGTTAGGAATCGAATCCGTGGTGAATGATTACGCTAAATATATTAAAACATATAAAACTAATATGAACATGAGTTTTGGGTCAAGATTTAGGCTAGTTAGTGTTTCAATAAATTGTTATAATACTAGTATGTTGTAGTTCTATGAATTACGAATCCATAGAATCGAAAACGGACTAATTTGGATGTGTATAACTCAAGTTATGAAGATTAGTAGGAGAAAAGGGTCAAAAATCGCAAGAACAATGAACTTAGAGTCCTGTTTCTGCTAACGGGTGCATCTACACTGTGACCTAAGTCATTTGGGGCGTAGCTACGCTCTAGGGCGTAGCTGCGCTATGCCCAAGGCTTAATTGGGCGTAGCTACGCCAAAAGTGTGTCAGGTGTGACTGTTTTGACCTGTTTTGGTAAAATAGGCATAACGTTTTCATACGAACATCGATTGAGGAGATTCAAGATGACCCGAAACGAGGACAAATAGACCTACAACTTTTATTTTTTAAGTTTTTCGATTTGAGGTCGGGAATAGGGGTAAAAATGGTAATCTGTAGGACTATTGTGTTTTCAGGGACAATCGGAGGGCGTCGGACCTGCACGTATGCAAGTGTAGTACCTCTGACGATAAAAGATATTGTTTTAAGTTATAAAACATGAATTTTAGTAAACAAAATGATACTTAACATTAATAAATGATATATTAGATAAGTTGTATAAGCATACTAAGCACACACAAGAGAGACAAATCGAGAGTGTGACGAATGAACGTCGAAACACCGTAACAAATGTTAATGAACGTAAAAAGTGTTTTAAGTCAAATGAAATGAATATTATAAGATATGAAATGGGTTTAATATAAAACCAATAATGATTCCTAGCAATACTTAAATACTTGAATGAACTTCGAGTATGAAATATAGTGAGATATAAGTCGAAAATTAACACAATCAAATTGAACATTGTGTATTGATTAATAAGAGGGTTATGGGAGGTAGAGTAAAGTTTACATTACAACTATTATTCGTTGCTATGTGACTAATAGTTGATGTGTATGATTATATAATTATGTAGGGCACGTGAAGTGCAGATAACTGTAAACTATTAAACTGTTATTGGTAAACAACGATCAATGAAAGTCTTTTAGTTCCTATTTGCTATGTGAACTTGATGATGAACTGTTTTAAATCTTTATTGCAAATAGCATGATGTGTTATATATATGTTGAAAGTATGAAATGTTAAAGTCAATTTATGACTACATTGACTGAGTAACGAATGGTGATTGAGTAAGGAACTTAATCTTTATACTTATTATATGAAATGCAGAATGTATGTTATGTTTGTTCAATGTTTATGAGATATATGCTGAGCATGTTATTATGTGCTACATGATGCATGAAAATTGTTAAATTTTACTGGGCTGTCTACTTCAACCTTGCAAATAACCGCTTTTGCAGGTTAAAGATTTAAGGTAAAGTTATGTGCTACTTGAAAGACATGAATCAGATGTGATACTTGAAGATTTATACACTTTGGCTGAGTTATTATTATTTGAACCATGTTTAAGGTTCTGAATAATGTATTAATGTTGAATTGTAATATCATTTTGCGATGTAAACTCTAGTAGTATTAAAATGATTCCGATATATTTAGATTTAAAGGTTGAAAGTTTTGGGAACGAGAATAGTTTATAATAGAAAGTTTTAATTATTCCGCAAATTTCAATGATTATATTATCGTTCAAGGATGTAAAATTAGAGGTTGAATGTATGGTTAACGACCGAAGTCGAGAATTAAATTATTTAAATTTTGGGGTCGTTACACAAATAATTGCTCACTGATATGAATAATAATAATAATAATAATAATAATAATAATAATAATAATAATAATAATAATAATAATAATAATAATAATAATAATAATAATAATAATAATAATAACATGAGTCTGAATAATAAATGCTGAATAATGGTGAACTTGTTCTACGAATTAAAAATAGAAAATAAGCTCGAGTTTTATATCAGAGGGTCATATGACCACGAACTATGTCCCCGGTAATTAGGTATTATTACCTCAACCTTAACAGTCATTTAGACTATACAGACCCTTCTTTACGTACTTAGGGGGATTAAGCCTTTGTACCATGTATTGTGCACAAACATCTAAACGTTACACGTAAATAATCCCCTATATTAGGGTTGTTCATCTCAGTTTTGATTTTAGGATTTCCGCACCAAAGAAAGTTTAGCTCGGAACTAGCTTATCAGTGGTTCTAGAATTTTAGAACACTATTCAATTATGGATTAGTCCAGTCAATAAGAGTTTGCTTGCTACTTGAAGGTTCAACGCAATATTATAGAATTAAACAAGGTTATTTCAGTCAAAGATTGAATAACAACTATAGACATTTGAATAAACATGGTATACATGCAAGACACTACATCCAAAAGAGTTAGGAAAACCTCATTTGAAACAATGAATTAAAACAGTATATGCTTTGAATAGCAATAATAAGAATTAAGAAAGTAAAACTCGCTCGATGTAACGAATTAGATTACAAGAGCTTGAATAATCATGCACAAGATATAATCAATAGGCTTGCTCAACTTTAATGTAAGATTTAGGAACTTGCACAATGATACATTAGAAATAGAAAGCTTGCTTGACATCAAAAGATAAACATATTTATAAAACTTGCATTCATTATAAAGAGAATGAAGTTAGGGAACTTGCCTCGTATGTAATCTACACAAGTATAATAATGCTCGCCAATTACCCTACACATACCATTGAAATTGCAATACCAATTAGTTGTATTAACGTTAGCTTTATAGGTTTAATTTCCCCATTTAAGTCATAACCTTTAACTTAATGTCTAAACGTGTTGGTTTACCATTCACACGAATCTGAAAACCCACTATCACCTAATATAAAGCTTTATCATTCACTTTCAACTCTTGTAAACATCAACTTTTACTTATTACATAACTTGTTTAAATAATCATATAAAATCTTCTCTTTTTGGTATCACCACACATAACCATCTATTATTGTATCTTATATTATGATTTAACATCTTTATCATGCATTCCATACTAGATTAGGTCTTTGTATTATAGTCTACAAATAATCAGAACTCACTGCCTCTGCTCAGGGCACGGCGCAGCTGCGCTGCCCCAAGCCTTGGCACCGGCACAGCTGCACTGGTGCAGAATCTCAAAAACCCAACAGGCGCAGGTGCGCCATTTCTGCCTGTGGTACCGGCATGGCTGCGCCAGTACACAGACAGAATTGCAACAGCTTTAGCCCTGTTTTGCACCAACACTCCAATTAATCCCAATTTCCACAGAAATTCACTATACCCAACAACTAAAACTTTGTAATAACATCAATAAGCATGAAACTCACAATTCTAACCACATAAACATTATATATAATTAACTTTAAAGGATCAAAAATCATATTTTCCAATTTCTTCATATTTTAACACTTTTAGTGAATTCGATTGCCAAAACTTCGTTTCTTAACCAATTGACACCATTCCTACTACATTGTTTTCGTTTCTTTATGTTCTATCACAATCCACAACAAATTTACAAATTCTATTAAGGATTAGACATGAAATTTTGGACTTAAACAAGCTATTTTACCTAAACATAACATTGCTATTTAATTTTCTTCCTATAACCCAATTTCATGTAGTTGAGTACCAACAATTGTGTATATATAACAATAAAAGATTGTAAAATCATGCATACATGTATATATCAATCCAACGTGACTTTTAAATTTTCAATGAAGCAATTTATACCTTGAATCGTTGATTATTGGGAAGCAAAATGATAAAGATTTGCTCGTTTTCCCTTGCTACTCCAACTCCTTCTTCTTGGCAAAATTACAGAGAATTTCTCTCTTCCTCACCAAACTCTCTCTTTCTCTGTTCTTAGTTCTTAGGAGAATACGTGATATAACCCCAACTGAGCACTTAAACACTGATAATCGTGGTTATCAGTTTATTAAGCCAAAAGTCTTTGGCTATTACATTAACCAAAAGCCACAAGGCTTTGTTTGGTTTACACAAAACTCCCCCCTTCTAGATTATTTTTATAACACTTATATTATATAGTTCCTTGTGTCACACTTTAATTTAGTTAATTTAAATAACTTATAATTATAATAATAATAATTATAATTTCCATTATAATTATACTTTATACTTAATAAATCATTATATATCTAATCTAATTATTAAATTAGACTAGAACATCATTTTATTTAATTTAATTATTTTCTTAAATATTAAGTAATTCATTTAATCTAATTATTTCATTTAAATTAAATCTTCAAATAATAAAATTACCATTAATCAATTTAGTTAACATTAATTAATTTAGTTAACGTACACACTTAACTAAATTATTGCACCACATTTTCATCAATTATTTATTTTTTTCTCAATACATAAATTATTTAAAATATTTATTTAATTCAATAAATATTTAAATTAATTATAAAATTTCTCGATCGTTACAGTTTATGGGCTAGAAAACGTTTTGAAGGTAAAAGTAAATGGTGAAAATCATAGAGAAAAGGGAGTGTTAAATAAGGAGAAAAGGAAAGCAACCGCTACAACATGTAGCAATCAACTTGGTTCAAATTTCAACCAGTCGTCATGTCTATCTGTGTCAGCCATGTCAACAACTTTTTTTGAAAATGCTGATTCCCAAGAACCTCATTCCTGAGGAGGCACGCATGAAAACAAAAAAAAAGGCCAAGCCGCCACAACATGTAGCGGTTGATGTATTAAAAAATAAAAATTAATTTTTTTATAAAATCTGACAAAGTGGGACCAATATTTTAACTTATGGATTTTCAGGTGTGCAAAGCCGCTAAAACATGTAGTGGTCCGAGTATTTAAAAAAAATTCATTTTTTTAAAATAAAATTTGTCAAAGTGGGACCCAATTGACATTTTAGTTTGACCATGTGGGGCCGTTATATTAAAATAAAAGCCACTAGAAGTTGTTATTTGGGCATAACATGTTGTAGCAGCCGGGGTGAATTTATTTTCAATCTAAGCCTTCCAATTAATTAATCGACGGCTAAAAAGTGGGTAGCTGGAATAGTGACCATGGCAACTGGCAGGGGCGGATCCAGGAATTTTTTTCAGCAAGAGCGGATTGTAATTAATTTTTTTGTTATAGTTAAATAAATTTTTTTTGAACTAATCATAATAATGTTTATAAATTGAAATAAATATTCATCTTCCAAACTAAAAAAAGAATTTCAAATAAAAAATATTTAGGTACAATTTAGAAGCTTATTTTAATTACTTGTTTCAATTTGAATTATTCTCCAAATGCTCAAAGCCTCAAACCAAATTTGTTTTCTATAGTGAAACAAAACCATGAATTAATTTCAAAGTATAAACTAGTTTTGGTATCTTTTTATAAGTTTCAAATAAGTTTTACTTACAATAAGAAAAACAAATCAACTAAAATTTATACTTAGAACACCAAAAATTATACAAGGTCCATTAGTTAGATGTAGAAAAATAAAATAATTATAACAACTAGAAATAAGGGGATGCTAAAAGCTCATAGTCATTTTCCATTTTTCATTTCTCATTATAAAATAAGGCAAAATCATTGTTAACTTTAACAATAAAAGACAGAAACTACTCAACCAAAATAATTTCATTTTCAATTGAAGATCAAACAATCTAAAAATAAAAACCTAATCAGACCAAACAAATAGTAACCACAGTCAACCAAATCAATAACAAAAATTTTAAACTTGAATAAAAAAATCCTTCACAGTTCACACGCTAATGAACATTCAAAACCAAAAACTATACAAAAAGTACTTCTAAGATTTCACAAAGCTTTAAAACTAAAAATATTTTTGTACTTGTATTTAGAATTGGATTATGAATTTTTTTTGCCCCCCCCCCAAATTTAACTATTCCATTAATCTGCCCCCTTAAATTTATTAATATATATTTTTACCCTACCCCTATACATATAAAAAAATTTCCAGCATGGGTAGTTGTTTAAGGTGCCCCTTAAGTTGATCCGCCCCTGACAACTGGTTTCCATGGATTGAATCTCATTACATAAACTGTAAGACCCCAACTTTCATAAATAAAGATTAACTTTTATCGAAATATATTTTTGAATATTATGATGTAGATTTGATATAATGTTATAGTTGTGGGTAATATTTATATATTTTTTAAAGTATGCAAGTTATTATAAAATATTCGATTGGTCAGGGAATATTCGTTTTAACAAAAAATATTTGTACGACAGCACAATCATTGGTGGACCCCACAACGGAATATTTGTCGGAGTTAGAAAACGACAGAAATACCTTTTTATGAAAATAACGACGAAAGTTTTACAGTTAATTGTTGAAATATCCGGTGATAAAAGTACAGTAACACGCATGGTTGCATAGTAGCACACGGTATTGATTATTGATGCTTATGTGAGAAGTCACTCAATTTTATTCAATTATTGTTACAGTAATTGCTGCATAGTATCTCACGTTATTTGATTCAATTATTGCTATAATATTTTATATTATTTTATCAATAATTGAGATAACAAGTTATTCATATTATTATTTACATAATTAACAATGTCTAGAAAGTTCTGTCGAGGAAAAGGGTTTGGTCACCTAATTGCGCGCCAATAGGGAAAAATTCTTATCGGAAAGCCCATCTTTCCTGAGAACGATCTGGTTGTTAATGTTGTAGGTTATAATAATGATGAATAAATGTTGTTAAAAATATTGAGGGGATTTTTATGAAGTATTTGTGGTAAATTTTGCTTATTATTTGGACCCCCACTTACCTATTTTTCAAAATTATCGATAGAAAGTTATTCAGTATTATATATATATATATATATATATATATATATATATATATATATATTATAATAAGTTTTGTTTTTTTATGAAAAATAGAATATATTATATTTTATTACGCATAGTGTTTGCATAGTAGCTGCATAGTTTTTGCATAGTAATAATTTTGAAAATCAAAAAATTTCCGTGATCAAGCACTATGCGTCCGTGATTTTTTTTCATTACTGTGCATCCAAATAGTATCCTTCCATTCTCCTATAAATAGGATGCTTAGTTTAGAATTGAAAATCACACCAGAATCAGAGAATTCTTCTTCTATAATATTGCGCGTATTTCTTTCGAGTTTTAGGAAGCTTTAAGTGTAGAAAATAGTAAAAGTTTTTTTTTAAGAATATCCCCACTATACCAGTTAGAATACTCTCCTTTTTAAGGTAAGGGATATTATTTTTGTTCAATAATCGTAGGAAAAAATATTTTCTTCCGAATTCTACACTCATTTTGTTAAGTTTTGGCTTCTATACTCCATGAAATTAGTAGAATATCCTTGAAATTTGAGCTTCATCTAGTATTTTTTCATGGAAATATTATTTTGAGCATTCTTGATAAGTTTTAATTTTTTTATGCCGGAGTACTATTCACGGGATATTATTCACGGGATACTATTCACGAAGAACTATTCATGAGGTACTATTCACTCTGGTACTATTCATCCGGGGTACTATCCATGATAAAAATTGATTTCTTTTCTGTCTAAATTATTTTTGATACAATATTATTCCTGAATTTTACTCCACAAAGTAGTATCATGTTGACAATTTAGACATTATTGAATTCTGGATAAATTAAATTATAAATCTTTAAAAATTTATCCTTTGCTTTCCTTTAATTGAATTCTTATATCATTGTCATCATCCTCATGCTTATATTATGATGAAGGTCATCTTTGGCCCGTAGTGCATAGATGGACTGTTGATTGGTATGATTATGACCAGGGATCATTCGATATAATCATGATCGGTAATGTTACAAATGACGTGGTAAAATTTCTTATTGGCCTGTAGTGCATTGATGGACAGTTGTTGGCATGATCATGACTATTGGTGATAACATGAATATCCTTAGCCCGCACTGCATGGATAATTTGTGGACGTGATACTAATGAATATCCTTGGCCCGTAGTGCATGGATAATTCAGTGATGTAGATTATTTATTAAGCTGAGTCTCAGCGATAAAATTGATGATAAACTTTTTAAATCATAGAAGATAGTAGATACTATGCTCTACTTAACTCTTCTAATGGATTACTTGTTTCGCTGCAGTTAAGCTTGATGTTTATTGTATTTTATCAGTTTAACACTGTTGAATGCTAAAGATAAATTATTCTACATTATTTTAGTCATAATATTTCTTACTGGGCTAGTTGAGCTCACCCTTTTGCTTTCATTATTCTCTTCAGGAGATGAGAACATAGCCGGAACTAGTCGGGGAATGGAGTGATGGTCCGAGTTGGTGGCTATAGTGGTCCTCACTATTCTATGAAATAGTATGATAATAAATGTAATAAGGATTGAATTTGAGTTTGGATATTTCCTATATGACAATATTCGTGTAAAAACTCTCAGCTCATGTTGTATAATTAAGTTTGTATTTGTATTTTGTACCGTGTATTTGGCGACTCAGAATGGGTGATGTATACCTATTTTGGGGGCGTCACAGTTGATTTCAAAGCCTAGGGATATGATCCCTAGCTGAGATGTGAGGCTAGAACTAGGGGGAGAGACGGGGAAATCCTTCGCTAGTATGACCTACTTAAGTTTATTTGTTATTCAATTGGTCGGTCAGAATATAGAGATAATATGTGGCATGTCAATTAACCCTTATTTTGTGGCAGTGTTTGAAAATGACATCTGAAAATATCGAGTTAAGCAATGGAGCACATGAGACCGTTGAGTCACCATTGATCAATACCTAGGATAATGCGCATTAGGAAGGAAATAATCCTCAGGTAAACAACAACATTAACTAAATGATGAACGATGGGATGCTCAGAGGCTTACTGTAATTCATGCAACATCAGGCGAGAGAGACTCCTGTCCAAAATACAGGTGGAAACACTGGCAACTCACGGATGGTCACCTCTAAGCAGTTCAAGGAGCTGGGACCACCGGAGTTTTTAGGAAAGCCAGAACCACTTAAGGCAGAGACGTGGATAAAGCAGATCACCAAGATATTTGATGTCTTGGGATGCTCCGAGGAGCAAAAAGTTCCCTTTGCCACCTTCATGTTGCGAGGAGTGGCAGATTACTAGTGGGAATCTGTAAAGTATACTCAGCCTGCCGCAGTGAAGATGTCTTGGGAGAAGTTCCAAGAATTGTTTAACGACACGTACTTTCCTGAAAGTATTCGTCACATGAAGGAGGTAGAGTTCATCAAGTTGGAACAAAATAATATAACCATGTCATAGTACGAAGCTAAGTTTGTCGAGTTGTCCTGATTTGCATCCCATTTGATTGATAATGAGGAGCGTATGACATGAATGTTCCTACGAGGTTTGAAACCCGAAATATGTCAATACCTCATTTCTCACAAACTGTGTTTGTATTCAGATGTTGTAAATATGGCTCAGTTATTGGAGCGCGATAATGAGTCAACCCAACCAAGAGAGAGCAGCCGACAAAATGATAACACCAGTGGTAGCAGTCATCGAAGCGGTGACAACAAACGTGGAGGAAATTAACATGCCAAAAATGGTAACCACTTCGATGGTAATCATGGCCAAGATAATAGAAGTTGAAATTTTAAGAAGATGAGATTCAATAATGATGGAAAGACGTCAGCACCAGCACCTGTTGTTAAGGAAGGAGAACGACCACCGATCGCATATTACAAATGCGAAGGGGAGGGACACAGTAGTCTAAACTGTACGCAGCAGTCCAAAATATGTTATAATTATGGAAGAGAAGGTCACCTAGCCCGATTTTATCGTGCAGTGAAGTCAAGTCCAGCTGGAATGGAGACACCAAAGATCATCCCAGACAAGTCAATACCAGTAGTTCTAGGGAGAAAGTTTGTCGTGACCTCCCAAAAAGTGAGGAACCCAAACGAAGTCATCACGGGTAAGCTAATCATAAACTCTAGTGAAGTCTATACCTTATTTGATACCGGTTCTACCCATTATTTTATTTCTCCAATTTGCATTCAACGTTTAAATTTAACTCCAGAGAAATTAGACTTTGACTTATCTGTTGAAACTCTGTTGGGAGAAACCTTCATTACATCCACTATTTATAAGTCTTGTTTGATTCAAATCGGCACCCTCACATTATTTGTCGATCTTATCTCTTTGAAAATACTTGCATTCGATGTGATTTTAGGGATTGATTGGTTAACTACTCATCATGCTAAAATTGATTATTTTTGTAAGGTTGTTAGCTTTCATGTTCCTAACCAGCCTATTCTTTGAATTCAAGCAACCAAACCACTAAAGTCAATTACTGTCATATCAAGCCATAAAGCTATTCATTTATTGAAAAACGAATGTCAAGCTTTCTTAGCCCATGTTACGAAGTTGAACAAAAATACGTCAGATTTGAATGATATTCCTATTGTTAATAAATTTCCTGACGTATTTCCCGAAGAACTTCCTGGCCTACCCCCGGAGTGTGAAATCGAATTTTGTATCGACCTTGAACCCGGTACAAAATCTATTTCCAAAGTCCCATATCGAATGGCTCCTATTAAACTTCGGGAGTTAAAAACCTAACTGCAAGAATTGTTAGACATTGGTTTCATTTGTCCTAGTATGTCTCCTTGGGCTGCTCCTATTCTATTCGTAAAGAAGAAATATGGAAGTATGCGACTTTGTATCTATTATTGGGAGTTGAATTATGTCACCATCAAAAATAGGTATCCGTTCCCTCGCATTGATGACCTGTTTGACCAGTTGCAAGGCGCCAAATTCTTTTCAAAGATCGATCTTTGTTCTGGATATCATCAGTTAAAGATTAAAACTGATGACATTCCAAAGACTGCTTTTAGAACTCGGTATGGGCATTACGAATTCCTAGTCATGTCTTTTGGATTGACTAATGATCCTGCTGCCTTCATAAATATGATGAACCAAGTATTCAAGGAATGTTTAGATCATTTTGTGGTTATCTTTGTTGATGATATTCTCATATACTCCAAAAGCCGTGAAGATCATGAGAAACACTTGAGACTGATACTCCAAAAGTTTTGTGAGAACAAGTTATATGCCAAGTTGAAGAAATACGAGTTTTAGCTTGAGGAAGTAGCATTACATGGGCACGTGATATCAAATCAGGGAATATCTGTTGACCAAGCAAAGATTGAAGCAATACAAAGCTAGGAGCAACCTAAGTCAGTGACCGAAGTACGTAGCTTTCTGGGCTTAGCTGGTTATTATCGAAAATTCGTGGAAGGATTTTCTTAAATCACTACTCTATTAACTCAGCTAACTCGAAAAGATACAAAATTCGGCTGGAGCGAGGAATGTGAGAAGAGTTTTTAAGAACTCAAGAGGAGACTCATTTCAACACCTATTCTGACAATACCATCTGGTTCGAAGGGATTTGTCATCTACAATGATGCTTCAGGAAGATGGTTAGGATGTGTTCTCATGCAATATGGGAAATTCATAGCCTATGCCTCACGACAACTCAAAGAATATGAGATGAATTATCCTACTCATGATCTAGAGTTAGCAGAAGTCGTTTTTGCGCTTAAAATCTAGAGGCATTACCTATATGGGTTAAAAGTGAAGATCTATACGGATTATAAAAGCCTCAAATATTTCTTCACCCAAAAAGAACTCAACATGCGACAACGACGTTGGGTCGAGCTGTTGAAAGATTACGATCATACCATTCATTACCATCCTAAAAAAGCAAACGTGGTAGCTGACGCGTTGAGTAGAAGATCATATGCGGGTACGAGTGCGATATTGTCAACGCAAATGTAAGACCCCGAATTTTATGAAATAAAAGTATTCAATTTTTCTTATAATTACTATTCAGTAAATGGTTAAATTGATAAAAGTTTAAAGTTATGAGTGAAATATAATTTTTTTTTCAAAATAAGCAAGTGGTTATAAAATAATCATTGTTGTCGGGGAATATTCGTTTGGTCGTGGAATATTCTTTCTGTCGGGGAATATTCGTACGACGGCGCATCCATTTGTGGGCCCCATAACAGAATAACTGTCGGATGAAGAAAACGACAAATTTGAGTTTTTACAAATAACGGCGTAGTTGTTACCGTTAACACTGTTGGAATACCCGGTGGTTAAAATACAGTAATACGCGTTATTGCACAGTAGCACACGGTATTGCATAGTATTTTTGAAATTATTGATTCTTACGTAAGAAGGCACTACTCAATAATTGTTACAGTAATTACTGTTCAATATTTTATTTTATTGATTCAATAATTGTTGCGTTGATATTTTATATTATTGTTGTTTCAATAATTGTTGTTGCACAGTATTTTCTATTATCAGATCAATAATTCATATTATTTGAATAATATTATTAGATAGCATTATTGGCAATGTCTAGAAAGTTCTGTCTAAGGAGAGGTTTGGTCATCTAATTGCGCGCTAGTAAGGAGAAATCCTTATTGGAAAGCCCCCTCTTTCCTGGGAACGGCCTGGTTGTCATAAATGTGATTCTGTAATATTATTTGTGAATAATTAATTATTGATTCATATGATAAGGAAATATTTATTTTATGTGGATATAAACGAGGGATATATTTTTGTGGTTAAAAATGAAGGAGTTAATGTTGAGATTTTTATTAGTATTTTTGTCGGAATGGATGTATTAAAAATTGGGGTTTTTGAGATATTTTGCGAGGGTTATAATTTTTAATCCGACCGTTAGATCGTGGTAATTTTTGGATATGTTATACATATATAAGTTGAGTATATGCCCACAAATTTTGAACCGTTAAAAATGAACGTATGATTTATTATGAATTTTACGAGATGACTGGTTCAGAAATTGTTGAATTTTCGGAGTTTATCATTTTGGTGAAAAATTCTAGAATTGGTGGGCCCCACTTGTGGTTGGTGAAGAAATGTGCTGAATTATATTTCAAATGTGGTGGGTGGGAATAGTAGCAGGTAAAGCCATCAGGTTGCAGGTCAAACCTACCAAAATTTTTCTATAAATAGAGGGCTAAGTTAGAATTGAAAATCACACCAGAAACATAAGCTTTCTCTCTTACTCTCTCTATATTATGAAGCATATTTTGTGAGTTTTTAGATACTTGGTGAGTTTCTATTCATCAGTGCAAGTTTCCTTCAGCATCATATCCGATATCCAGTCAGAAGTACTGCTCTTTTAAGGTAAGGGATATTAAGTGATTTTAAGGGTTGTTATGATTTTCAGTTTCGTAATTTTTCTAATCTTCAAAAATTCTGGAAACATTTGAAATGATATTTTGATGAGTTTTCTTGATTGTGTCCAAAAATGGTGATTTTTGGATGTATAGATTGAGAGTTATGAATTTTATGAGAAAGGACTATTTTAAAAGTAACAGCTTATAATTCCTTGTGGTTAACTCCAAAATTGATGAAATTTTTATTGGGAGTACATGTATATGATAGAAGTATACTCTGTAAATTTCAGAATTTTTAGACAAAAGTACAATTTTTGATAAATGTCTAAATATTCGGCTATTTTGGCCATATGAAAAATAGTAAATGACTTTTAAAAATTCTGAGAAAAATATATGTTCACTATGGGACTATATTATGCTAAATCCCAGAAAAGAAATATTTTTGGAACTGATTTGGTATTTTTCATGAAAATGGTCTAGTTATGAGTAAATGAATTAAATATGTTTTGTGAAGAAAGAAAATTGGAAAATAGGATTTTATGGCTTGAGAATCCTATATGAGGTATATGCAGATTTTTGATGAGGGTTTTGGTTATTGATGATGAAATTGTAAGAGTTGGCATTTTATGATGATTAAATGCATTAATTAGTAAAGTGTAAACAATTAAAATAAATTGTTTATAAATTTAAGTAATGTTATTCTTTCAATATCATTATACCGAAATATTGGTATGGATTTTATTGTGAAATTTCTATCTTTTGTGTCGGGGTTACTATTCATGAGTTACTATTCACGATTTACTATTCATGAGTTACGAATATTACTCTTGAGATTAAAACTATATGTTGATCATATTATTTTTATCATCATATATAACATTTTTATAACCCTGATGTTGAAATTCTCTTTCACTGGAGTGTAAAGATGGGTAGATTATTGGTATGATCATGACTAGGGTTCTCTTTGGCCTGTAGTGCAAAGTTGAATTGTGACTGGTATGATCATGACCATTGAATTTATAATTGAATATCTTAAGCTTAAGTGCAAAGGTGAATTGATCAACATGGTTATAATTATTGTTTATATAAATTCTGAAATGATTATATATTTCTTTGAGATATGAATATATTTGGCCTGTAGTGCAAATATGAATTGTTGATGAATATCTTTGGCATGTAGTGCAAAGATGGCCTGTTGATGAATATCTTTGGCCTGTAGTGCAAAGATGAACTGTTGTTGAATATCTTTGGCCGTAGTGCAAAGATGGTTTGTTGATGAATATCTTTGGCCCGTAGTGCAAAGATGGATTTGTTAGTATGATTATAAACAGGAACTGTGATTTGGTATAACCATGATCTTTGATGTTTCAGGTAAAGACAGGTGATGAAAATATTCTTCGTCCTGGGTGCGAAGAAAAATTTATAGTCACAATTATGATTATGAGTTATTCATATGATTGTGGAAAGGAACTGTTGAGTGATGTTACATGGATAAAATATTGTTGGTGGATTTTTAACATGGAGAAGATAATAGACTTTATAGTCTATTTGACTCTTCTAATGGATTGCTCGTTCCGCTGCAACTATGGTTGAATTTTTTATCATTTACCATATGTTCTAAATCTCTGATTTATTGTTGATGAAGGCTATTGATAATTGAATTATCTTTAGTCATGATATTCTTTACTGAGCTAGTTGTGCTCACCCTTTTGCTTCACAATTCCTTTCAGGTAATAAGAGTGTAGCTGGGTCGAGCGGGGGTAACAAGGGAATAGAACGGTGGTCATCATTTAGTAGTTATATTTGGTGAAGAAAATAGGGTGAGGCGAACCCAACGTTGGAAGGGTGTTTTGTCACTATCATACAAGATGTCTAATGACATACAACCTCGTGTCATCATAAGACAGGGTTGTGCTCATCCACTTGCTGAGTATATCTATGGGCACTACCTATATAATCTTGGTGTTTGTTTGAAGTATAATTCTCAATTAGAGACAGTGGAGATAATGATAAGTCAAGAGAAGACTCACCATTGGGAAGAATATGATAGTAATCTTCTCGTTTTTCTTTGGGGTCTATTGGGTCAACCAAGGATAATTTTGTGGCCATATGATATCTATCATAACCTAGATGCGTGGCCTCCCATGTACGAAGGTTTCCTTGAGCACTTCCCAAAGATTCTAATTTCTAAAACAGTTTTTGACTATACCTTTATGTAAGGTGTTATTGTGAGGTGATGTCCACGGTTGGAACATGAGTCACATTTGGTATATATTTGTATCCAAACTCACAGCATATGTGTTGTTGTATTTTGCACGACAATTGTTGTAATAAAGTTGTAGTTATTTTCTGTACCATGTATTTGACGACTCAGAATGGGTTGGGTGGAATGGACCTATTTTGGGGTCGTCACATTTGGTATCAGAGCTATAAGTAAAGAGCCCCGAGCCTCTCGCTGGTGACTTCCTGTTGATGGGGGATGCACCGAAGCCAGACTCTCCGTAGGGGACGCCGTTCTACGGTGGCAAACTGATAGGTATCAATGTAAGGTGCTGACATAGGTTGGTGTCCAGAGTTACATTTGGTATCAGAGCTTAGGGATATGATCTCTGGCGGAGATCGGGGAATACAACTAGGAGGGGAGAGATGAGTAAATCCTTCGCTAGTGTGTCCTACCTAAGCTTATTTGTTGGTCAGTCATAATATTGGGATATTATGTGATATGTTAATTTGTTCAATTAACCTTTGTTTTGAAGCTGTATTCTAGAATGATATCAGAAATACAGGAGATGAGCAATGAAGAAATTATGATGACAGGGAAGATGGAATCTAAAATGAAAGGAAGGTATTCTCAACTCTTTGAAATACCAGGTACGTAAATTTCGAGGACGAAATTTCATAAGGAGGGGAGATTGTAAGACCCCGAATTTTATGAAATAAAAGTATTCAATTTTTCTTATAATTACTATTCAGTAAATGGTTAAATTGATAAAAGTTTAAAGTTATGAGTGAAATATAATTTTTTTTCAAAATAAGCAAGTGGTTATAAAATAATCATTGTTGTCGGGGAATATTCGTTTGGTCGTGGAATATTCTTTCTGTCGGGGAATATTCGTACGACGGCGCAGCCATTTGTGGGCCCCATAACAGAATAACTGTCGGATGAAGAAAACGACAAATTTGAGTTTTTACAAATAACGGCGTAGTTGTTACCGTTAACACTGTTGGAATACCCGGTGGTTAAAATACAGTAATACGCGTTATTGCACAGTAGCACACGGTATTGCATAGTATTTTTGAAATTATTGATTCTTACGTAAGAAGGCACTACTCAATAATTGTTACAGTAATTACTGTTCAATATTTTATTTTATTGATTCAATAATTGTTGCGTTGATATTTTATATTATTGTTGTTTCAATAATTGTTGTTGCACAGTATTTTCTATTATCAGATCAATAATTCATATTATTTGAATAATATTATTAGATAGCATTATTGGCAATGTCTAGAAAGTTCTGTCTAAGGAGAGGTTTGGTCATCTAATTGCGCGCTAGTAAGGAGAAATCCTTATTGGAAAGCCCCCTCTTTCCTGGGAACGGCCTGGTTGTCATAAATGTGATTCTGTAATATTATTTGTGAATAATTAATTATTGATTCATATGATAAGGAAATATTTATTTTATGTGGATATAAATGAGGGATATATTTTTGTGGTTAAAAATGAAGGAGTTAATGTTGAGATTTTTATTAGTATTTTTGTCGGAATGGATGTATTAAAAATTGGGGTTTTTGAGATATTTTGCGAGGGTTATAATTTTTAATCCGACCGTTAGATCGTGGTAATTTTTGGATATGTTATACATATATAAGTTGAGTATATGCCCACAAATTTTGAACCGTTAAAAATGAACGTATGATTTATTATGAATTTTACAAGATGACTGGTTCAGAAATTGTTGAATTTTCGGAGTTTATCATTTTGATGAAAAATTCTAGAATTGGTGGGCCCCACTTGTGGTTGGTGAAGAAATGTGCTGAATTATATTTCAAATGTGGTGGGTGGGAATAGTAGCAGGTAAAGCCATCAGGTTGCAGGTCAAACCTACCAAAATTTTTCTATAAATAGAGGGCTAAGTTAGAATTGAAAAACACACCAGAAACATAAGCTTTCTCTCTTACTCTCTCTATATTATGAAGCATATTTTGTGAGTTTTTAGATACTTGGTGAGTTTCTATTCATCAGTGCAAGTTTCCTTCAGCATCATATCCGATATCCAGTCAGAAGTACTGCTCTTTTAAGGTAAGGGATATTAAGGGATTTTAAGGGTTGTTATGATTTTCAGTTTCGTAATTTTTCTGATCTTCAAAAATTCTGGAAAAATTTGAAATGATATTTTGATGAGTTTTCTTGATTGTGTCCAAAAATGGTGATTTTTGGATGTATAGATTGAGAGTTATGAATTTTATGAGAAAGGACTATTTTAAAAGTAACAGCTTATAATTCCTTGTGGTTAACTCCAAAATTGATGAAATTTTTATTGGGAGTACATGTATATGATAGAAGTATACTCTGTAAATTTCAGAATTTTTAGACAAAAGTACAATTTTTGATAAATGTCTAAATATTCGGCTATTTTGGCCATATGAAAAATAGTAAATGACTTTTAAAAATTCTGAGAAAAATATATGTTCACTATGGGACTATATTATGCTAAATCCCAGAAAAGAAATATTTTTGGAACTGATTTGGTATTTTTCATGAAAATGGTCTAGTTATGAGTAAATGAATTAAATATGTTTTGTGAAGAAAGAAAATTGGAAAATAGGATTTTATGGCTTGAGAATCCTATATGAGGTATATGCAGATTTTTGATGAGGGTTTTGGTTATTGATGATGAAATTGTAAGAGTTGGCATTTTATGATGATTAAATGCATTAATTAGTAAAGTGTAAACAATTAAAATAAATTGTTTATAAATTTAAGTAATGTTATTCTTTCAATATCATTATACCGAAATATTGGTATGGATTTTATTGTGAAATTTCTATCTTTTGTGTCGGGGTTACTATTCATGAGTTACTATTCACGATTTACTATTCATGAGTTACGAATATTACTCTTGAGATTAAAACTATATGTTGATCATATTATTTTTATCATCATATATAACATTTTTATAACCCTGATGTTGAAATTCTCTTTCACTGAAGTGTAAAGATGGGTAGATTATTGGTATGATCATGACTAGGGTTCTCTTTGGCCTGTAGTGCAAAGTTGAATTGTGACTGGTATGATCATGACCATTGAATTTATAATTGAATATCTTAAGCTTAAGTGCAAAGGTGAATTGATCAACATGGTTATAATTATTGTTTATATAAATTCTGAAATGATTATATATTTCTTTGAGATATGAATATATTTGGCCTGTAGTGCAAATATGAATTGTTGATGAATATCTTTGGCATGTAGTGCAAAGATGGCCTGTTGATGAATATCTTTGGCCTGTAGTGCAAAGATGAACTGTTGTTGAATATCTTTGGCCGTAGTGCAAAGATGGTTTGTTGATGAATATCTTTGGCCCGTAGTGCAAAGATGGATTTGTTAGTATGATTATAAACATGAACTGTGATTTGGTATAACCATGATCTTTGATGTTTCAGGTAAAGACAGGTGATGAAAATATTCTTCGTCCTGGGTGCGAAGAAAAATTTATAGTCACAATTATGATTATGAGTTATTCATATGATTGTGGAAAGGAACTGTTGAGTGATGTTACATGGATAAAATATTGTTGGTGGATTTTTAACATGGAGAAGATAATAGACTTTATAGTCTATTTGACTCTTCTAATGGATTGCTCGTTCCGCTGCAACTATGGTTGAATTTTTTATCATTTACCATATGTTCTAAATCTCTGATTTATTGTTGATGAAGGCTATTGATAATTGAATTATCTTTAGTCATGATATTCTTTACTGAGCTAGTTGTGCTCACCCTTTTGCTTCACAATTCCTTTCAGGTAATAAGAGTGTAGCTGGGTCGAGCGGGGGTAACAAGGGAATAGAACGGTGGTCATCATTTAGTAGTTATATTTGGTGAAGAAAATAGGGTGAGGCGAACCCAACGTTGGAAGGGTGTTTTGTCACTATCATACAAGATGTCTAATGACATACAACCTCGTGTCATCATAAGACAGGGTTGTGCTCATCCACTTGCTGAGTATATCTATGGGCACTACCTATATAATCTTGGTGTTTGTTTGAAGTATAATTCTCAATTAGAGACAGTGGAGATAATGATAAGTCAAGAGAAGACTCACCATTGGGAAGAATATGATAGTAATCTTCTCGTTTTTCTTTGGGGTCTATTGGGTCAACCAAGGATAATTTTGTGGCCATATGATATCTATCATAACCTAGATGCGTGGCCTCCCATGTACGAAAGTTTCCTTGAGCACTTCCCAAAGATTCTAATTTCTAAAACAGTTTTTGACTATACATTTATCTAAGGTGTTATTGTGAGGTGATGTCCACGGTTGGAACATGAGTCACATTTGGTATATATTTGTATCCAAACTCACAGCATATGTGTTGTTATATTTTGTACGACAATTGTTGAAATAAAGTTGTAGTTATTTTCTGTACCATGTATTTGACGACTCAGAATGGGTTGGGTGGAATGGACCTATTTTGGGGTCGTCACAGCAAAGGCTAATTTTGTATGAGTTGCAAAGAATGAAGATAAAGTTAAAGACTCCAGGGACCCATGTGATGATGGCAAATATACGAGTAGAACCAACTTTAATCGATAAAGTTAAAGCTGCTCAAGCTATAGACCTGGAGCTGATGTGTATGAAGAAGAAAGTACAAGAAGGTGCTATTCCGGAATCAAGAATCAATGAAGAAGGAATACTTCGAGTCAACTCCAGACTATGTGTTCCTAACAACCCTAATTTAAAGTATAAGATCATGATGGAGGCGCATAATACACCGTTTGCAATCCATCCTGGGAGTACCAAAATGTATCGTGATCTTCGACATACATTTTGGTAGAGCAATATGAAGAGAGAGATAACGGATTTTATCTCAAGATGTCTAACTTGTCAACATGTCAAGGCGGAGCATTAAGTGCCAAAAGGACCATTGCAACAACTTGAAATTCCAGAATAGAAGTGGGAGCACATTACAATGAATTTCGTTACTGGTCTTCTCAAGGTTTCTCAAGGCATAGATGTAATTTGGATCATTATTGATAGATTGACCAAATCTGTTCATTTCTTATCTATACGAGAAACTTATTCGCTTGAACGTCTTGTTCATATATAGATAAATGAGATTGTAAGACTGCATGGTATGCTAGTATCCATAGTTTCTGATCAAGACCCAAGATTCACTTCACGATTTTGGGTTAGTTTGCAAAAAGCTATGGGCACGAATTTACGATTCAGATCGGCATATCATCCTCAAATAGAAGGGAAGTCGAAGAGGACTATTCAAACTCTTGAAAATCTATTAAGACTCTATGTCCTAGACTTCAAGGGAAGTTGGGACAAATTCTTGCCATTAGTGAAATTTTCCTACAATAACAGTTATCAATCAAGTATTGGCATGGCTCCATTCGAGGCTTTGTATGGACGCAAGTGTCGTTCTCTAGTATGCTGGGATAAGGTGGGTGAAGCAACGTTGTTGGGACCGGAATTGGTACATATGACTACGGAAAAGATTCAAATAATCCGACAACATGTAAAAATCTCACAAGATTGACAAAAGAGTTATGCTGATCTTCATCGAAAGGACATGGAATTCAATGTTGGTGATCATGTGTTATTACGTGTTGCTCCATGGAAAGGAGTTACAAGATTTAGAAAGAGAGAAAAACTCAATCCTCGATTCATTGGCCCATTTAAAATTCTCGATCGAGTAGGAACTGTGGCATATAGACTTGCCTTACTGCCAAGTATGTCTCGTGTTCATAACATTTTTTACATATCCATGTTATGTAAATATGTGGAAGACCCGAACTAAATTATTGATTTAGAACCAGACAAAATAGCAGAAGATTTAACGTATGAAGAGGTACCTGTTAAAATCTTGGGTAAGAAGGAACATATTCTACGCTCCAAGGTTATACCTCAAGTCAAAGTTTTGTGGAGAAACCACGATGTTGAGGAAATGACTTGAGAGTTAGAATCTGAAATGAAATTAAGGTATCCTCACCTCTTCGACATACCAGGTACATACCCAAATTTTGAGGACGAAATTTCATAAGAAGAGGAGGTTGTAAGACCCCAACTTTCATAAATAAAGATTAATTTTTCTCGAAATATATTTTTGAATATTACGGTGTGGATTTGATATAATGTTATAGTTGTGGATAATATTTATAAATTTTGCAAAGTATGCAAGTTGTTATAAAATATTTGATTGGTCAGAAAATATTCGTTTTAACAGAAAATATTCGTACTACGGAACAATCATTGGTGGACCCCACAACGAAATTATTGTCGGAGTTAGAAAATGACAGAAATATCTTTTTATGAATATAACGACGAAATTTTTACCGTTAACTGTTGAAATACCCGGTGATAAAGGTACAGTAATATGCGTGGTTGCATAGTAGCACACGGTATTGATTATTGATGCTTACGTGAGAAGTCACACAGTTTTATTTAATTATTGATACAGTAATTGCTGCATAGTATCTCACGTTATTTGATTCAATTATTGTTATAATATTTTATATTATTAAATTAATAATTGAGATGACAAGTTATTCATATTATTATTTGCATAATTAACAATGTCTACAAAGTTCTGTCGAGAAAAGAGGTTTGGTCACCTAATTGCGCGCCAATAAGGAGAAATCCTTATCGAAAAGTCCCCTCTTTCATGAGAACGATCTGGTTGTTAATGTTGTGGGTTATAATAATGATGAATAAATGTTGTTAAAAATATTGAAGGGATTTTTATGAAGTATTTGTGGTAAATTTTGCTTATTATTTGGACCTTCACTTACCTATATTTCAAAATTATTGGTACAAAGTTATTCAGTATTATATATATATATATATATATATATATATATATATATATATATTAATAAGTTTTTTTTATGAAAAATAGAATATATTATATTTTATTATGCGTAGTGTTTGCATAGTATTTGTATAGTAACAATTTTGAAAATCAGAAAATTTTCGTGATCAAGCACTGTGCGTCCGTGATTTTTTTCATTACTGTGCATCCAAATAGTATCCTTTCATTCTCCTATAAATATGATGCTTAGTTTAGAATTAAAAATCACACCAGAATCAGAGAATTTTTCTTCTATAATATTGAGCGTATTTCTTTTGAGTTTTAGGAAGCTTTGAGTGTAGAAAACAATAAAAGTTTTCTTCAAGAATATCCCCGCTATACCAGTTAGAATACTCCTTTTTAAGGTAAGGAGTATTATTTTTGTTTAATACTCGTAAGAAATAATATTTTCTTCAATACTCTGTAGTATGTAAGTAATATTATTTCGTTTCAGATTCTGAATTCTACACTCATTTTGTTAAGTTTTGGCTTCTATACTCCATGAAATTAGTAGAATATTCTTGAAATTTGTGCTTCATCCAGTATCTTTTCATGAAAATATTATTTTGAGCATTCTAGATAAGTTTTAGTTTTTTATACTGGAGTACTATTCACGAGTTACTACTCACGAAGTACTATTCACATGATACTATTCACTCGGGTACTATTCACCCAAGGTACTATTCATGATAAAAATTGATTTCTTTTCAGTCTAAATCATTTTTGATACAATATTATTATTGAATTTTACTCCACAAAGCAGTATCATGTTGATAATTTTGACATTATTGAATTCTGGATAAATTAAATTATAAATATTTAAAAATTTATGCTTTATTTTTCTTTAATTGAATTCTTATATCATTGTCATCATCCTCATGCTGATATTGTGATGAAAGTCATCTTTGGCCCGTAGTGCATAGATGGACTATTGATTGGTATGATTATGACCAAGGATCATTCGGTATAATCATGACCGGTAATGTTACAAATGATATGGTAAAAGTCCTCATTAGCCCGTAGTGCATTGATGGACAGTTGTTGGCATGATCATGGCCATTGGTGATAACACGAATATCCTTGGCCCGTAGTGCATGGATAATTCGTGGACGTGATACTAATGAATATTATTAGCCCGTAGTGCATGGATAATTCAGTGATGTGAATTATTTATTAAGCTGAGTCTTAGCGATAAAATTAATGATAAACTTTTTAAATCATATAAGATAGTAGATATCATGCTCTACTTGACCCTTCTAATAGATTGCTTGTTTCGCTGTAGTTAAACTTGATGTTTATTATATTTTATCAGTTTAACACTGTTGAAGACTAACGATAAATTATTCTACACATTATCTTAGTCATAATATTTCTTACTGGGCTAGTTGAGCTCACCCTTTTGCTTTCATTGTTCTCTTTAAGAGATGAGAACGTAGCCGAGACTAGTCGGGGAACGGAGTGATGGTCCGAGTTGGTGGCTGTAGTAGTCCTCACTATTCTATGAAATAGTGTGATAATAATTGTAATGAGGATTGAATTTGAATTTGGATATTGTCTATAAGACAATATTCATGTAAAAACTTTCAGCTCATGTTGTATAATTAAGTTCGTATTTGTATTTTGTACCACATATTTGGCGACTCAGAATGGGTGATGTATACCTATTTTGGGGGCATCACATAAACTCTCCTTAATTTTATCCAAATTTGAATGTCTTGTACACTCAAAGGAGAAATATGATAAGTAGGTTTTATACATACTTATTGGATATCAATTCACGAGAATTATGCTCATCTCAAGTACATTTTAGTATGTTTTTAGTGCATTATATGTTTATTTTGCATAACTCGTAATTAGAACTCCTATGGTATGGAAATGTAGGAAATGACATTGTTTGGCATTGGTAAGGTGGTATGAGGCTAGCTAAGGCATGGCAAGTGGAATGTGTGTAGACAAGGAGCTAAGCATGGTTGAAGGACCAACAAACAAGCAGCAAAACAAACAAGCAACAACAGCAAAACTTCAGTATGCAGAACACAGAAGCCGCGCGGCCGCGCGGATGAATAAGCTAAATCTCGCGCGCCCGCGCCATCAGCCTGCAGAAGTTAAAATCACATACACGCACGCCGGCGCCTGTTTTAAACTGGGATCTTGCGCAGCCGCGCGAGTCCTCTGAAGCTGTTGTTGATTTAATTTTTAAATTAGAAATTTGAATGTGGGGTCTTAGCTAAACTATCCTTGTTAGCACCAGACGTATTATTATTGGTTTTTTTATTAGTTTTTAGGAGAGTAATTAGGGTTCTAAGTTTTGAACAAAAATTCCAGAGAGAGAGAGTTGGGAGCTCTGATCAGTACAATTATCTCTCTCTCATTCTAGATTATTAAAATAAAGTATATTTTTATTTCTCTAGGAGATCGGTGTTGATTGGGAATAGCATTTTGGAACAGAACCTTGCAATTGAGTTTAATCAATTCTCTCTTCTCTCTTAATTGTGTTATTTAATTTCTATGTGTTACTACAATCCCATAATGGCCTTTGGTTTAGAAATGAACTAAACTCCACTATGGGATTCTAACAGAATTTGATATGTAGTCTATATTTAGTTACCTAATTGTTTGGTTATATGTTTATTTTTGGATTATCTATCATAATTGAGTTTATTGCATGAATGTTTGATCACCATTCACCATTCACCATTTGTACTTATATGGAATTGAAAAATGACATATGAGTGCAGGTATAATCATGATAACATGCGTTTATGACGCTGAAATGTTTAGCGTTATATTTCGTGAATCGAATAGAAATATACTGTTTCACCGTATGTTGTAATATAAGAGCCTGTGCTTCAATTCATTAGTGTTACAATTTCACATAGGAATATAGTGATTTTGGCATTATTGTCGATTACATGATTTCTATCGCAATGTGGATGTGTTGTAAGCAGGTCATAATTCATTGAAAAGTGATTATGTCTACTTTCGGTGCTCTTAACTAATTTTTCATGATAAATGTATAATTGTGCATGATGGTAATATTTAGATGAAGTATGAAATGAAGTTAGAATCCCATTCTTTCCAAATTTGATTTCATTAAATTAGTCTTATGTTTTTATTCATTAATTGAATTTAGATTAATCATAATTATGGATTATTCGTTTAGGCATATTAAAAATAGTGATACAATTGGTGTATGATAGTTTAATTTTAAAACCTTTCTCCGTGGATCGATACTGTTCTTACTTTGTACTACTTGTTGACCCATGTATGCTTGCATGAGTTAGAGTCCTTTTGTTAACACTAAAAAGGAGGCAACAAGTTTTTGGCGCCATTGCCGGGGAAGTGCATTTAATTTTATTATTATTATTATCAATTTTAAGCTAAATTGTATGACTTAGACAATTCTAATCTTGTCTCATTTCTATTTTTGTTTTTCGTTTCAGGTACTTGTATATAGTATACGCGCACTTGATCCTCCAATTCCGAGTTAACGCCTTTACAGGACAACATCAACGACATGGATTGGAAATCAAGAGCATGTAGAAATATACAAGCAGAGTTAGAGACCACAACATCCAATATGGCAGCCGCAGAATAAAGAGAAGAGCAAAGGGAGGATCATAGGGCTTTAAGATATTATTCGATGTCAAATATTAATGGATTGCAGTCAAGTGTAGTCAGACCAGCGATAGCCGCCAACACTTTCGAGATTAAGCCGGGCACTATTCAAATGGTGCAGAATTCAGTACAATTTGGGGGTGCTGCTACAGACGATCCAAATGAGCACCTGTTGAGTTTCATTGAAATATGTGACACCTTCAGATACAACGGGGTGACTGAAGATGCAATCAGACTTAGACTATTTCCATTCTCATTACGGGATAAAGCAAGAAGTTGGCTTCACTCTTTACCTTCCGAATCTATCACCACATGGGAGGACCTAGCACATAAATTTTTAGCTAAATTCTTTCCAATGGCTAAGACTGTGAAAATGAGGATAACAATTTCCCAATTTGAGTAGCAATAGGGTGAATCTCTATATGAAGCTTGGGAAAGATATAAAGAGATGCTAAGGAAGTGTCCACACCATGGCATGCCAGATTGGATGGTGATTAACACATTTTATAATAGATTGGGACGGCAGTCCAGGCCTATTATAGATGCAGCTGTAGGAGGAGCTCTATGGGCAAAGAGCTATGAAGAGTCCTATAATCTCATTGAGATGATGGCAGCGAATGATTTCCAAAATCCTATAGCCAGGATGCCACAACCCAAAGTTACATGTTTGTTAGAGGTGGATGCTATCACTCGACTGTCAGCACAGATGGCATCCATGGCGAAGAAGATTGATTCGTTGATAGAAACCAAAGTAAAGACAGTTGCTTTCGTATGTGAGATATGTGTAGGGTCACATTCAACCGATCAATGTGCTATCAGTTTAGAGTCTGTGCAATATGTGAGTAACTATCGGAAGGATCAAGGTCAATTTCAGAACACATACAACTTCAACAACCGCAACCATCCAAATTTCAGTTCGTCTAATAACCAAAGCAATCAACCAAGTCAGTTTCAACCACATAACCAATTTCAGTCATAGTCAGCTCAACAACAGTTTGCACCAAGACCACCCTACCCACCTGGATTTTCTCAACAACAACATCATACACCAACTGCACCTCTGCAAGAAAAGAAGTCAAAGATGGAGGAGATGATGATGAAGTACACAGAAAATACGGAAGTGATGATTAAAAGCTAAGCAGTGGCTATAAAAAATCTGGAAACTCAAATGGGTCAGATGGCTAGCATGCTTAACAATAGACCACATGGTTCATTGTCAAGTACAACAGAGGCCAATCCAAGAAGAGAAGGGAAGGAACAATGTCAAGCGATTACACTTAGGTCTGGGAAGCAGGTTACAGGAAATCATCATGGCGTGCCCGCGCCACTTTTGCAAAGGGAGGACGCGCGGCCGTGCGATCAGGAAATTTTGTCCGAGGAGAAAGAGAATAATGAAGGTTCTGAACAACAGCAAGAACAAAAGAATAAAGAGGGTTTTTTTGAGAAGCCCGTGAACAAAATACTAATAGTTCATTTTCCTATTCCGTATCCAAAGAGATTGCATAAGCAGAGGGAAGACAAGCAATTTAGTAAGTTCTTGGAGGTATTTAAAAAGCTACAGATTAACATACCCTTCGCTGAGGTATTGGAATAGATGCCTAGTTATGCAAAGTTTATGAAGGGTATCTTGTCAAGGAAGAAGAGGTTAGAAGACTTTAAAATAGTAGCCTTGACGGAGGAATGCAGTGCAGTGCTTCAACGCAAATTACCTCCAAAGCTGAAGGATCCGGGTAGTTTCACAATACCATGCACAATTGGAAAGATGAGTTTCAGTAAATGCTTGTGTGATCTTGGGGCAAGTATTAATTTGATGCCCTTGTCAGTATTCAATCAGTTGGGATTGCCGGCTCCAAGGCCGACAAATATTTCTTTACAGCTAGCTGACATGCCTATCACTTATCCATGGGGGATTGTTGAAGATGTACTGGTTAAAGTGGATAAATTTATCTTTCTGGCTGATTTCATCATACTAGACTATGAAGAAGACAGAAGTATACCGATAATCCTTGGAAGACCATTCTTAGCTACAGGAAGAACCTTGATAGACGTTTAGAAAGGGGAACTAACAATGCGAGTTCATGATCAAGAAGTCACTTTCAACGTATTCAAGGCAATGAAATTTCCAACAGAAGATGAGGATTGCTTCAGGGTTGATTTGGTGGAAAGGATTACAAATGATGAAGTAAAGAGCTTGGTGAATCAAGAACCATTGAGAAGTGCAATTGCTAGAAATTCAGAATTAGATCAGGAGATTGAAGAACTTGTGCATTTTCTTGATACGACTCCATAGTTTAGGAAATTCAAAACTCATGTTGAGCCATTAAAGAAAGCTGGAGAGTCATCAGTAAAATTGAAGCCATCTCTTGAAACACCTCTAAAACTTGAGTTGAAACCACTTCCAGATGATTTGAGGTATGCATTTTTAAATGAAAATTCAAAATTACCTGTGACTATTTCTTCTGCACTAACATCTTTTCAGGAAGAAAAACTGCTAAGAGTCCTCAAAGAGTTCAAGTCAGCAATTGGGTGGACGATAGCAGATATAAAAGGGATCAGCCCATCTTTCTGTATGCACAAGATCCTCTTGGAAAATGATAGCAAGCCTTCAGTGGAACATCAAAGAAGACTTAATCCAATCATGAAGGAAGTGGTAAAGAAGGAAGTGTTGAAATGGCTGGATGCAGGTATCATATATCCAATTTTAGATAGTTCACGGGTGAGCCCGGTACAGTGTGTACCGAAGAAAGGGGGTATGACCGTAGTATCCAATGAGAACAATGAGTTGATTCCGACAAGAACAGTAACGGGGTGTAAAGTCTGCATGGATTACCGCAGACTTAACAAAGCTACAAGGAAAGATCACTTTCCATTGCCATTTATCGATCAAATGTTGGACAGACTAGCGGGGCATGAGTTCTATTGTCTTCTGGATGGGTATTCAAGCTACAATCAGATTGTTATAGCTCCAGAGGACCAAGAAAAGACAACCTTTACATGTCCATATGGTACTTTCACTTTCAGGAAGATGTCTTTTGGTCTTTGTAATGCCCCAGCCACTTTTCAGAGGTGTATGATAGCTATCTTTTCAGTTATGGTGGAGCAAAATGTGGAGGTATTTATGGATGATTTTTTAGTATTTGGGGATTCCTTTGATCTATGTCTGGAAAATTTGGTGATGGTTTTGAGAAGATACGTTGAGACAAACTTGGTATTGAATTGGGAAAAGTGCCATTTTATGGTACAAGAAGGAATAATTCTGGGACATAAGGTATCGAAGAAGGGACTTGAGGTGGACAGAGCCAAATTATAGACTATTGAGAATTTTCCACCACCAACTTCAGTAAAAGGTGTTTGAAATTTTCTAAGACATGCAGGCTTTTACCGCAGGTTCATTAAAGGCTTCTCCAAGATAACAAAATCACTTTGCAGTTTATTGGAGAAGGTTGTACAGTTCAAGTTTGATAAGGATTGTGTGTCTGTATTTGAGCATTTGAAGATGAGGTTAACTTCAGCACCAGTAATTACAGCACCGGATTGGGACCTACCATTCAAATTGATGTGTTATGTCAGTGATTATGCTGTGGGGACTGTTTTGGGTCAGCGAAAGGAAAAGATTTTTCATGTGATATATTATGCAAGTAAGACCCTTACTGATGCACAGTTGAATTATACCACCACAGAGAAGGAGTTATTAGCAGTTGTGTATGCTTTTGACAACTTCTGAGTATATCTGATTGGTACGAAGGTGATAGTGTACACGAATCATGCGGTAATTAGACACTTAGTGGCAAAGAAGGATGCAAAGCCTTGTTTGATCAAATGGATACTACTATTGTAAGAATTTGATTTATAGATTAAGGATAGAAAGGGAATTGAGAACCAAGTGGCGGACCACTTATCTCGACTGGAGAATCCGGGAAGGGAGGTAGATGACAAGACTGTGATTAATGAATCCTTTCCAGATGAATAGTTATTTGTGGTGAAAGGGGAAGTGCCATGGTTTGAAGATTATGCAAACTACTTGGTGAGCAGGATGATTCCCTCTGAATTAGTCGGGTATCAAAAGAAAAAATTCTTGCATGATGTGAAATAGTTTATATAGGATGAACCATATTTGTTCAAACAATGTGCTGATCAGGTGATAAGGAGATGTATCTCATATGGCGAGACAGAGGGGATTTTGCAGGATTACCATGCTTCATTATATGGTGGTCACTATGGTGGAGAGTGAACAACGGCTAGAGTGTTAGAAGCAGGATTTTACAGGTCGACGATTTTTAAGGATGCTTATAGTTTTGTCCAGAGATGTGACAGATGTCAAAGAATTGGGAATATTTTAAAAAGGAATGAAATGCCATTGAACACGATCCTCGAGGTGTAAATTTTTGATGTTTGGGGGATAGATTTTATGGGTCCTTTTGTTTCTTCATGTGAAAATCTATACATATTGTTAGCAGTTGATTATGTGTCAAAGTGGGTGGAAGTGGCAGCTCTTCCAACAAATGATGCCAAAGTGGTCCTAAGATTTTTACAAAGAAGTATTTTCACGAGGTTTGGGACTCCACGGGCTATCATTAGTGATGAAGGCAGTCATTTTTGTAATAGGCAGTTCACAGCTCTGTTGGCCAAGTATGGGGTAAATCATCGAATTGCTACAGTTTATCATCCTCAAACTAATGGTCAAGCCGAGGTTTTAAATCGTGAAATCAAGAGAATTTTGGAGAAAGTTGTGAATCCCACAAAAAAAGGATTGGTCATTAAAGCTTGATGACGCTGTTTGGGCATATAAGACTGCTTATAAGACTCCGTTGGGCATGTCACCTTTTCAGCTGGTTTATGGCAAAGCCTGTCACCTTCCTATGGAGCTTGAGCACAAAGCATATTGGGAAATTCGGAAGCTCAATTTGGATTTGAAGGCTACAGGAGAAAAACGCCTACTCCAACTCAATGAGTTGGATGAATTCAGACTACAGAAAACTCAAAGCTATACAAGAAAAAGGTGAAGAAATGGCATGATCGCAAGATCATAGAGAGAGTATTTGAGCCGGGACAAAGAGTTTTGCTGTTCAATTCCAGACTTAAACTTTTTCTTGGGAAGCTCAAATCAAGGTGGTCAAGGCCATTCACAGTGAAGACAGTTTTCCCATATGGTGCAGTAGAAGTGTTCGACAAGTTCCCGAACAAACCGTTTAAAGTGAATGGACAGCGGCTGAAGCATTATTTTTGTGGCGAGGTTGACAGACAAAAAGTAACCTCAATTCTTTCTTCAACATGAAAAGTCAGAAATAGTCAAGCTAATTGACTATAACTTAGCGCTTGATGGGAGGCAATCCATTATTTATATCCTTACCTCTTGTTTAATTCTGTTTAAATTATATTTAGTTTTCATGTTCCTGTTAGTATTTATAGCATACTTTGTGTTAAATTAGTATTATGGGATCTGACTGAGCGTATGATGAGACGTAGGAGTAGCAGAGAAAGTATTGCGTTAGGATAGTCATGTATGCATAATCATCAATTCATGTTTTGATTTTGGAGGCTTGATATCTAATAATGATAGTTGTTGATTGAACAGGTGTATAGGATTGGATTTAACGCTGCTTTGATGTATTTAGGATGCAAGATGGCAGTGCAGAATAAAGGTTCGCGCGGCCGCACCAAGAAAGCCTTGAAAAACTACGCGACCGCGCTACAAAGTATGTGCAGACAGAGCAGTCGCACGCCCGCGCAATGTTCCCATTCAGAACACCCGCGGCCGCGCCTGACACAGGGTTTTAAAATTTTTTTAGGATTTTAAAGACGTGTCTTACTCCATCTCTCATAACATTTGAAATATCATAGCATATCTCATTCCTCTCCACAGTGTGCACGACTCTCCCTCTCCAAACCATTCCAATTCAAAAGTGTAACTTCTCATCTCATTACGTGTTTATCGCATCAATTCTCCTACCCACGTTCAACAGCTACACTGATAAAACTAGGGTTTTTAGTGAGTGTGTGCAATACAAGTTTAGGGGTTCTTTGTGCAGCAAATTTTTCACTCACGATTCCATCAAGCAAGTTTTTCTTCTTCCTCATTTAGAGAAAAGGGTCCTAAGCGTGCTTGTTCTGTCACTTCATCATCATCATCATCTTCCTCCAGTAGTCAAGGCGAAGATATCGTGGATCGTACGAAATTTCTTACTCTGGAGGCACAAATGGAGTACTATAGAATAGTGGCAAAGACATTTGTGAAGAAATGAGGCTTCAAGCCTGAGAAGCAGGATGGTCAGCTGTGGGATATGATTTGAGAAAGAGGATGGGGAGGACTGACTGTAACCCCTATGCCTTCTCCCATGGGTATTGTTTGAGAATTTTATGCTAATGTCAAAGATACTATGAGTGGGTTATCTATGGTCTGAGGAATTCAAGTAGATTACCGACCTCAATCAATCAGAGCAATTTTTAGAATACTCGACACTCCACCGACTGGGTATGATAATTGGGTCGAGGCTGTCCATTTGGAGACTGATTTGGACGAAGTCATCACTGACTTGTGCATTGCAAGAATGCAGTGGACTTGTAGGGCAGGAACGAATTAGCCTCGCACTTTCCCAGCCTCATCCCTGAATCGCTATGCTAAAGCTTGGAATTTGTTCATATGTGCAAAGCTTGTGCCTTCGACGCATCAGTATGAAATCACAATTGAGAGGGCTATCATTTGTTGGGGAATTGTCATAGGGACGTACATCGATGTGGCCATCTCATTCATCATAATATATTACGTTATATGAGGGGGAGCACTACGGAAAGTATCCCACATGCGTCTGTTGTGGCTTGTTTATGTGAAAATCAAGGAGTCATTTGGGGAAATGATCAAATGCAGTACCCTAGCCAAGATATCACTAATGCGACGATTGTTAAATTTGAGGATTGGGCGGGAGGTGCACCACACCCGAGGGGAAAAGGCTTTATCCTTCAACCCGCATCCTCGATGCCTCCACCACAGCCCACACAGGAAACTGAAGCAGGAACATCGACTCAAGCCACTGCTATTATTGGGGATCGACAGCTCCGAAGGTTGGAGCGGAAGGTCGAGGCTTTGTACGATAATTTTGCAGCGTTTGCTATGGGTTTGACGAGGTCTCTAGCGGAGGCGTTTGCGCAGCAGGGTACTACACTCGAGTGGCCACAATTTGGGACAACCGTGCCATTTCCACCACCGGATTCACCACCCGAAGATGGTGGTGCAGCTGATCATTAGGGGAGTTCTTCTAAACCTATACCTTCATTCGTTGGGACAATGAATATATTAAGTTTGTGGGTATTGGGTAGTAGGGTAATTGCATATAGTGTTTGCATGTTAGTTTAAATTTTGTATGTTTATGTATTAGTTAATAATTGCAAATTTTTTTTATGTTTTTAGTCATTATGATATGTGTTAGTATATGTTTAATTGCATCATATATTTAGTTGTATGTCTCGCATTTCTAGCTTTGTGGAGTTTAAGTCTAGCCAATGATGATACTGAATTTTGAAGGATTGTTAAGTTTAATGGATAACATGAGCTTAGATATAATGTTTTACATGATGCAATCCATAGATATTGTTTAGATGCTTTTGGTTTGCACTTACGTGTTCACAAATGCTTTTAGGTATAAGAATTATGTGTTTTATTTCTTGATAGGAAATGTGATTTTTAAAAATAGAATTGTGTGGAAAATGGACTTAGACTATGAAAACATTGATAATTAAGTTTTAGGAACACATGGGTATGCTTATTATATATTTAAAAAAAATATATAACATAAACAACGTGGCTAGTCTTATTTCGGGGCCTTTGTTACTTGAGTAAGTACGCCCGTAGGGGTGTCTTAACACCTAGCGCTTTAATGTCTTTTATGGTCTGGGAGTCGTTGGTTGAAAGCTCGCTAAGGGGTAGCACTATTAGCCTAATGGAAAGAGGCATTGCACAACCATGTGATAAAGAAAAAAAAAGAGCAATAAACACTGCGGGAAAGAGCTAAAATCGCCCTCGTGAGTAAAAATAAAGCAGTTTAAACCCATTATTAAACCTTAGTTTGTATTGATATGTTAGAATAGTTTTTGTTGCATTAGTATACATGGATCTTGATTTAGACTATAATTTTCTGTTTTGAGCAGTTTAACATGTAAATTCTTTGCCTTAGTCAAGTTTTGGTGAACACAACACACACACAACATCTTTATAGCAAGTATGGGTTATTTGATTGTATGATATCATGTGTATAGTTCAGTTTGAATTTTTATTCTTGAATCTGGATAATTCACTGAGGCATATTGGATTGGAATTCTATTTTAGCTGAAAAATTGTGAGACTCATTTGCATCGTAATCTAGTTGCATAACATGTAGTTGCATTTCATTGTTTAATGTCATATGCATTGTTTGAGGGCAAGCAATAGTTCAAGTTTGGGGGTATTTGATAAGTAGGTTTTACACCTACTTATTGGATATCAATTCACGAGAATTATGCTCATCTCAAGTACATTTTAGTATGTTTTTAGTGCATTTTATGTTTATTTTGCATAACTCGTAATTAGAACTCCTATGGTATGGAAATGTAGGAAATGGCATAGTTTGGCATCGTTAAGGTGGTATGAGGCTAGCTAAGGCATGGCAAGTGGAACATGTGTAGACAAGGTGTGTAGACAAGGAGCTAAGCATGGTTGAAGGACCAACAAACAAGCAACATCAGCAGAACTTTAGTATGCAGAACACAGAAGCCGTGCGGCTGAATAAGCTAAATCTCGCGAGCCCGCGCCATCAGCCGGCAGAAGTTAAAATCACATACACGCGCGCCCGCGCCTGATTTGTACTGGGATCTCGCGCGGTCGCACGAGTCCTCTGAAGCTATTGTTAATTTAATTTTTAAATTTGAAATTTGAATGTGGGGTATTATCTAAACTATTCTGGTTGGCACCAAACGTATTATTATTGGTTTTTTTTTATCAATTTTTAGGAGAGTAATTAGGGTTCTAAGTTTTGAACAAAAATTCGAGAGAGAGTTGGGAGCTCTGATTAGTACAATTGTCTCTCTCTCATTCTAGATTATTAAAATAAAGTATATTTTTATTTCTCTGGGAGATTAGTGGTGATTGGGAATAACATTTTGGAACAGACCCTTGCAATTGGGTTTAATCAATTCTTTCTTCTATCTCAATTGTGTTATTTAATTTCCATGTGTTACTACAATCCCTTAATGGCCTTTGGTTCAGAAATGAACTAAACTCCACTATGGGATTCTAACGGAATTTGATAGGTAGTCTATATTTAATTACCTGATTGTTTGGTTATATGTTTATTTTTGGATTATCTATCATAATTGAGTTTATTGCATGAATGTTTGATCACCATTCACCATGCGTACTTATATGGAATTGAAAAATGACATATGAGTGCAGGTATAATCATGATAACATGCGTTTATGAGGTTGAAATGTTTAGCTTTATATTTCGTGAACCAGATACAAATAAACTGTTTCACCGTATGTAGTAATATAAGAGCATGTGCTTCAATTCATTAGTGTTATAATTTCACATAGGAATATAGTGATTTTGTCATTATTGTCGATTACATGATTTCTATCGCAAATGTGGATGTGATGTAAGCAGGTCATAATTCATTAAAAAATGATTATGTCTACTTTTGGTGCTCTTAGCTAATTTTCCATGATAAATGTATAATTGTGCATGATGGTAATATTTAGATGAAGTATGAAATGAAGTTAGAATCCCATTCTTTCCAAATTTGATTTCATTAAATTAGTCTTATGTTTTTATTCATTAATTGAATTTAGATTAATCATAATTATGGATTATTCATTTAGGCGCATATAAAAAATAGTGATACAATTGGTGTATGATAGTTTAATTTTAAAACCTTTCTTCGTGGATCGATACTGTTCTTACTCTGTACTACTTGTTGACCCATGTATGCTTGATAAGCCACATGCTACCCTATTCGCCTGACGTCGGACATGACTAAAAGATAACACAATAAAATTCACTCCTAATGATAGACAATCATCTAAGATAGTACTTAATAAGTCTCATCTGACCGAGGATTAAGTAGTCTATAGATAGCACTACTACTATCACTTTCTATCACAATGTTGGTGAGGCCAAACTCTATAGTAAATCTCATTGAATGATGAACAACAAGGGATTCCGCACAATTAACAGAGAATTTACTTGGCATTTTTTTAACACCCATTCCCCTGATTGAAGTATCATAATTTACTTTCACCTAGTGGCGAAGCCAGAAATAATATTCAATGGGGTTAAATTATTACTAAGCTATAAATAATTTGGCGGGGGTTCAGGGGCAGTGCTCCCGAGCTAATTTTTTTTAATACTTTTGGGACACACACACACACACACACACACACACACACATATATATATATATATATATATATATATATATATATATATATATATATATATATACACACACACACACACACACACACACACACATACACATACACTATAATACAATGACAATGTAATAAGTAATAATATATAGTTTATATACACTATATTGACTCATAATAAACTTTTTTAATCACAGTTGTTCATAATTAATTAATTATTTTTAAAAATAATATAAACTAGATTATTATTTAGTTTAAAATATTATATAGAGATATACATATATTGAGAGGATGTGAGTCATATGTGGTTAAAATTTGATTGATAAAGTTATAAAATTTTAATTTGACCCCATATAGTAGAAAATTTATAAAATTTTAGTGGGGACAATTTATATATAATAATTAAAATTTTTAAAATTTACCTTACATTATAAAACAATTATTTTTTTTCAGTGGGTTCAATTGACCCCCATAGTGAAACACTTAGCTTCGCCACTGCCTTCACCTTCGGTGTAACTTAATCTCTTTTTAGTTCCTGAATCTGCCAGGTTGAATAGGGTAATTTAATCTATTTTTAAGAGATTAACAAATCAACTAGAATATATATCTTCCCATTATGATTTGAAATAAAAGTATCTGACATTTTGATCACAAAATCAATGTCCTAAAAAATGAGCTCTTCTAGGTGGACATGAAAATTGTGACGCCTCCAAATCCGAGTTACCTAACCTTGGGTTTGGTGCTCACGATCCATCATACAAATAACATCTAACTACCCATTCATTTATGAATATCAACCCTCTGCAAGTACCTGGAGCGCCCAACTCCTTGTACCCTATATTATGCATAATACTCAAAATAGCGCAACAGTCGGATGTCCGACCACAAAGTCCCTTTTATATAAGGGTTGTTCATCTCAGTCTTACATCAAGAGTCCGTATCACAACAATATGGTTTGGATTTAAAGAAATGATAAAGATTTCAAAATATAATATCTATATTGATCTAACCGAAATAATTGGCATTGATCTTTCAATAACAACTTAGTTTAAATACTAGAATGTATCAAGTTTCAACAAATATTAGTCTCACCAAAACAATTAGTTGAGACATAATGTAAGACCCCAACTTTTTATGAATAAAGATTTAATTTTCTCTAAATATTATTTTGAATAATAAGGCGTGTTTTGATATAATGGTATAGTTATGGGTAATATGTGCAAATTATGCAAAGTAAGCAAGTTGTCATAAAATATTCGTTTGGTCGGAAAATATTCTTTTTGTCGGGAAATATCCGTATGACGACACAATCATTGGTGGACCCCACATAACGAAATAACTGTCGAATAAAAAAAGTAACAGAAATAATCTTTTTATTAAAATAACGGTAAAACTTTTACTAATAACTGTTGAAATACCTGGTGATAAAAGTATAGTAATACGCGTGGTTGCACAGTAGCACACGGTATGATATAGTATCTTTGATTATTGATGCTTAATTAAGAAGTCACTTAATTTATTTAATAATTGTCACAGTTGTTACATATTATTTCATATTATTGATTCAATTATTATCACAGTATCATCTGCATAATATTTTATATTATTAAATCAATAATTGAGATGACACATTTATTCATATTATTATTTGCATTATTGATAATGTCTAAAAAGTTTTGTCGAGGAAAGGGGTTAAGTTATTTATTTGCGCGCCAATAATGAGAAGTCCTTATCGGAAAGCCTCCTCTTTCCTGGGAATGATCTGGTTGTCAATATTGTGAGTTATAATATTATTGATGAAGAATTGTTGAAAGATTAAAAATGTGTTGATTGAAGATAAAGTGATTAGTGGTAAATATTTATTCAATCTTTGATATAAATAAGAGGTTTGTTATAAGACATTTATTGTAAGTTTGGTTTATTCTATGGGACCCATAGGTCATCATCTAAGAGTCACTTTCTTCAATAGTACTTGCCTTTACTAGGCGTCAAACCACTTGTTGTTTCACATTACAAGCATCAAATCACTTGCCTTTTCACATTACAGACATCAAACCACTCGTCTTTTCACATTACCAGTCATCAAGCCACTTAACTCTTCACATTGTAAGGGCTAAGCTAGAAATCTTATATAAATAGAAGCTTATTTCTTCTTTCATTCTCACTAATTTACTAAGACTTACAAGAGAAAACTATAGAGGGTGAATCAGAGAGAAAGAAGAAGAGTATTCTGCTACTACACTATTGCAGTATTTAATCTTCTACTAAGGTAAGGGGTATTATTTATTTCGTATTCGTAAAGGATGTTATTTTATTTCATATTCGTTCGTGATATTACTTCATACTCGTAAGGGTTGTCATTCTATTCCTTATTAATATGTGGGAATAATTTGTCTACGCGGATTACCGCATACATGGTGAATAACCCTTCATATTCATTCTTTATTAATATATAGGAATAACTTGTCTACGCGGATTACCGCATGCATTGTGAAAAACCCTTCATATTCATTCTTTATTAAGTTGTGGAAATGATCTGTCTATGCGGATTACCGCATAACGGGTGAAAATCCATTTGTAGCTTCGTATATTATTTCATTTCATATTCCTATATCAAAACTTACTATGGTAAGTATTGCTTATATAATTCTTAAAATGATTAGAAATTCCTTGAGGTTTACGCTTCATCTAATATCATTTAATTGAAATATTGGTATGAACTTTCTTATTAAATTTCAATATTTTCATGTGGGGTACTATTCACGCAGGTACTATTTATTCGGGTACTATTCACGACAAAATTGGTTTCTTTTCTGTCCAAATTATTTTTGATACATGAATATCATTCTTGAATTTTACTTCACAATTAGTTATCATGTTGACAATTTGGACATTCTTGCACTCTGGATAAATTAAAATATAAATCTCTAATATTTATCATTGATCTCACTTGATTAATTCCTTATATCATTGTCATCATCCTCATGTTTATTTTATGTTGAAAGTCATCTTTGGCCCGTAGTGCATAGATGGACTGTTGATTGGTATGATTATGACCAAGAATTGTGTAATGGTATAATCATAACCTATAATGTTACAAACAAATGATATGGTGAAAGTCCTCTTTGGCTCGTAGTGCATAGATGGACAGTTGGTTGGCATGATCATGACCACTGGTGATACTAATGATTATCCTTGACCCGTAGTGCATGGATAATTTGTTGATGTGAAATATTTATTGAGTTGTGTTACAAATATAAAATATTGATGATGAACTTTTAAATATTAGAAGATAGTAGACATTATACTCTACTTGACTCTACTAATGGATTGCTTGTTCCGCTGCAGTTGTTGATCTACACTTGTTGTCTATTGTATTCTATCAGTTTTTACACTGTTGAGGACTAAGGATAATTTGATGGTCCAAGATGGTGGCTATAGTAGTCCTCACTATTCTATAAAATAGTGTAATAGTTATTATAATTAGGACTTATTTTGAGTTTGGATATTGTGTGACACCCCCAAATCCGATTATGAGGACTCATTCTCAGCCAATAGCTCTTCTTGATGTCCCTTTGTGTGAACTAGGTTCCATTCCATGTTCCTAAGTCGTGAGTCGAGTTCCTAAATCTCCACATCCTTCTGTTCTATAGTAGCCTGACGCATGTCAGCTAGCTCCTTCAACTCCTCAATCTTGTCTTATAATTCTATATTTCGGTCATACAGCTCAGCATACATCTCAACTGATATGGAGTTTGGTGGAAACTCCACAGGATCCTCTTCCTCATCCTCCACCTCTATCTCCTCAGAGTCCTCCTCCTCAGATCAAACACAGGCTCATTCTCCTGTCCTTCCTCAGCGACCAATAGAGAAGGCTCTCTCTGGATCAACTGCTCCCGAACCACATGGACTTCTCGGCGCTCCTCATCTCTAGGCACCTGAAGTATCACTTCCCTAACTTGACTGGATCCTTCAACGTTAGACATCCTGACAATAAAATACTTTTAAGCTTTATTTATTACGTGACACCCTTCAACACTCGCGAGCACATAAGTTATTAACACATAGCACATAAAGTCTTTTATTGTTTATCTTTAATGAATTTCTTCAATTCATTCCTTAGAACTCGATAAGAGTTTATCACCACTATTTTTTCTGTGTCCTTAAAGGTTACTTCCTAAGGTTTCCCCCACCTGTGGACTATGGTTCATAACCTAAAGCTTTGATACCAACTTGTGACACCCCCAAATTCAGGTACTTTCTTCCGATAGAATTTGGTGTTCACTATCCAAAACAATTACATCTATCTACCTATATTCAAGGATAAAGACATAACTTAAATAACTCGAACAATAAACTTCCCCATAAAAGGGTTACAACAACTTAAAATAATCACAGGTAATCTAACCTTAAATTATTATAGAAGTTTGCGGAATACATCACATAATTAAATAAGTCTCATAACATAAATTCAGTAAATAATATTAAACAGAGTCTTAATTATTTGGACATCTTGTCCGTGCCCCTTGTTAGTAGACGACTCTTCAATTTTCTCAACTTTAGCTGTAGTATTAATAGCAAGAGTGAGCAAGCAATTGCTCACTAATATAAAGAATGATAATACTAGTAACATAAGGGTAAGCAATGAATACTGAATAATAGAGAACTTATTTTTCGAATCAGGAACAGAAAACAAGTTCAAGATTTATATCTGAGGGTCTTAAAACCATGAACTATGTTCCAAGGTTATTAAGTATTTCTACTTCAACCTTTAACAGTCATTAGACTATGCAGACCTTTACTTTCGTACTTAGGGGGATCAGCCCTTCGTATCATGTATTGTGCACAAACATCTAAACACTAACGCATACATAATCCCCTATATTAGGGTTGTTCATCTCAGTTTGACTTTAGGATTTTCGCAATAAAAAAAGTTTAGTTTGGAATAACTTAACAGTGATTCTAGAAATTTAGAACACTCATCAATTATGGATTAGTCCAATCAATAAAGATTCATTAGCTATTCGAGGGTTCAACGCGATAATATAAGATTGAACAATGATACTTTAGTCAAAGATTGAATATCAGCAATATATAATTGAATAGACATTGTATATACAAAGTGTTACATCCAAAAGAGTTATAAAACTCATTTGGGATAATGAACTTGAACATTTTATGCTTTGAGTAGCAAGAAACGAAAGTTAGGATTGTTACACTTGTTCAATGTAAGGGAATTAGAATACAAGAGCTTGCATAATCGTAAACAAGATAGAATCAATAAACTTGTTCAACATAAAAATAAGGTTTATGAATTCACATAATGAAAAATTAGGATTAGAGAACTTGTCTCGTGCGTAAGCTATACAATTATAACAAACGTTCGCTAAATACCCTACATATACCATTAAAACCACAATACCAATTAGTTATATTAACACTAACTTCATTGGTTTACTTTTTGTTTTAGTCAAGTCTATAATCTTTAACTTGAGATCTTATTATCCTAATCATTCACGTACCATGAACCTGAACTCCCAATTATATTATAGTACACAACATGGTGATTGTAAAATAACTCCAATTCTCATGACATCACATTACGGACTTTCACAACCTATTAATTCATAACCTATAGTTTCAACTTTGTGATTACAATATGTTATTATGTCTTACAATATGTTTTAGGTTTCTCTACAATCATTAAAATAAGTTAGGTTAACATTTCTCCAACTATACTGTTAACAGTTCATTACTGGGTCTGCTTGACCACTGGTGCGGCCGCGCCCTAGCTACTCTTGGATCCAGCGCACCCGCGCGCCCGCACCCAAAAGTAGCACGCCCGCGCTCAGATGTTCCAGTTTCTTCACTAAACACCAAATTAACCAAACTCAGATGTTTATAAGCTTTATAAACTCAAAACCAAATATTTATAAAGCAATTCTAACATCACAACCCTCTTTAACAACCAATTTAAGGACTCAAATTCCAAATTAATATTAACTTTAATATTTTGTCATACATAGCAAAATCAGTCACCCTAACTTCAATTTTCAACCATTTTGATTTGTTCAAATTACATTATTTTCATTTCTTGACATACTAACACAATTCATAACCACTTTATAGATTATAACAAGGATTGAACATAAATTTTTTGGTCTCAATATGCCACTTTCATATATATATATATATATATATATATATATATATATATATATATATATATATATATATATATACAACACAGTTAATTTAATTTTCTTCTACAAACCAATTCCATGAATTTGATCGCTAGAGATTACTTATATACGATAATTATCAGATTATATACTCATATAATCAATATTTTAAGCAACAATTTAACAAAAATCATATCACAGAGACTAAATATTGAAGGAAAACAAACCAAAAAATTAGGAATAGATTATACCTTAATCCCTTGTTAGCAAGATGATAGAATAGCTTGACCAAAACCTTCATCCTCCCCTAATTAACCCTTATCAATTTACAGAGAATACTCTCAATTTTCTCTCTTGCTCTCTCTCAATTTCTCCCTAACACTCTGTGTTTCTTAGCTTTAGGAATAATACGTAAAGGAACAGAACTGTTATAGCCACTACGCGCAAATTAAAACATTAGGTACAAAACCCAAAGGTTGCATCAATTATAATATGCCAAAGTTCTCAAGGCCATGTTTAGATACACCCTAAAATTCCCCCCCTCCCCCTTAATTTATTTTTATAATACTTATATTATATAGGTCTTATGTCACACCCATTCTACAACTAATTTAATAAAATTTATAATTTAAATTAACATTTGCCTTATAATTATAATTTCTATTATAAATTATAATTTTATTCCACAACTAATAAATCTCTAATTTAATTATTAAAGTAAATTAGACCAACATTATAATTATTTAATAATTCATTTAATTTAATTATCTCATTAAATTAAACATGTAAATCATAAAATTACCATTCATTAATTTAATTATTATAACACATTTTAACTAAATTATTACACCACAATTTCATCAATCATTTATTTATGTCAATAAATAAATCAATTAAAATATTAATTTAATTCAATAAATATTTTTAAATTACATAAATATTTTTGTTCGTTACATATTTTCTACGAGACAATATTTGTATTGAAACTCACAGTTTACGTTTGGTCGTATTGTATTGATGAAGTTTATATTTAAATTATGTACCATGTATTTGGTGACTCAGAATGGATTGTATTGACCTATTTTGGGGCGACACACATAAGTTATAAACGGTTCAATAATAGACAGAAATCAATTGCACTATTTGCAATCAACAATAATATTTATAGATGTGAATAACCAACAATTGTTATTTACCAGTCATGCTTTTAAAATTTAAAACTCAATTTGAGTTAATGAACTTGCACTAATTGCGAATGATCAATAATAATCTTAGATGTGGTATAATCAACAATAATTATCCACTAAGCCTACTGGTAAAATACATACGAATATTCAATAACAATTGTAGATGTGGAATAATCATCAATAATTATCCATTAACATGTTTAAAATATAATAATATCTCAAGTTTGAGTTAGAAAACTTGCCTTAGTCGGTGACTACTGCTATACAATCTAATTTAGCTTTGTTTGAAAGACCTATCATCAATAATATTGGTCTCGCAATTAGCTTAATATATCACATCACATAATACTGTTATTTAAAGTCATTGTATAACTTAGACACAAATTCATGTAGTCACAACAGTGTTTAGAACATATAAAAAATTTTATCGGATCAAACTATTTCAGTCTGGTTGGATTTTGGTATTAATTCGGTGTCCCGATTACCTTATCAGATAATTAATGAGTTTATTTTTAATAAAAACCTATTCCACAGCTTCAATATTATTATAGATAATTTAATTATCCTTTATAATATTTTTCAGAAGCTTATAATAATTTTTAAATAATTATTATTTGTTATAATAATTTTTCAAACACTGATATTATTTTTAAATGATTTAAATACTAATTTATTCCATCAACATTAATACTTAATTAATTTAAAATATTAATAAAATATTTGTCAAAATATTATAAATTATTTATAATAACTTAAAATATTTTTAAAACACTGATATTACTTTTAAATGATTTTTAAAATATTTTAAAATTATTTTTAAATAATTAAAATTAATATCCAAATATTAATGTATTTCTCATCAAAATATTAAAAGTCATTTATTATAACTTAGAATATTTTAAAACCCTTCATATCATTTTTAAATTATTTTTAAAACATAAAAATCATTTTTAATCCATTTATTTAATACAATTATTAAATAAATTTATTATCATTAATATTAAGTTATTAATGAAATTTATATTAAAATATTAAAAGTTATTCATTATAACTTAAAATATTTTTTAACACTTTAATATCATTTTAAATTTTTTTTTGAAATATTAAAATTATTTTTAACTAATTTATTTAATATAATTATTAAATAAAATTAATATTATTAATATTTAAATAAATTAAATTATTAATGAAATTAATGTCAAATTATTAAAAGTTAATTTTTATAACTTTAAATAATTTTTAAAACTCATTTTTGAATTTTTATTATTTATTTTCTATTTTTTTTTGATTTATTGAAATTAATTGTATTAAAATTGTCGCTATAGGCTTTAATTTAATAATTAAATTAGAGATTTATTAGTTGTGGAATAAAATTATAATTTATAATAGAAATTATAATTATATGGCAAATGTTAATTTAAATTATAAATTTAATTAAATTAGTTGTAGAATGGGTCTGACATAAAAACTATATAATATAAATAAATTAAGGGGAGGAATTTTAGGGTGTAGCCAAACATGGCCTTGAGGCCTTTGGCATATTATAACTTATATAGCCTTTGGGTTTTGTACCTGATGTTTTAATTTGCGCATAGTGGCTATATCAGTTTTGTTCCTTTACGAATTATTCCTAAAGCGAAGAAACACAGAGAGTGTTAGAGAGAAATTAAGAGAGAGAAAGAGAGGAAAATGAGAGTATTCTCTGTAAATTGATAAGGTGTGACGCCCCCAAAATAGGTATACATCACCCATTCTGAGTCGCCAAATACATGGTACAGAAACAAATACAACTTCAGTAATACAATTGTCGTGCAGAATACGACAACACATATACTGTGAGTTTGAATACAAATATTGTCTACTAGAGAGTATACAAACTCAAAAGGAGTCCTCATTACAATTATCACACTATTTCACAGAATAGTGAGGACTACTAATACAACCATCTGGACCGTCACTCCAATCCCCGACTAATCCCAGCTATATTCACATTTCCTGAAGAGAACAGTGAAAGAAAGGGTGAGCTCAACTAGCCCAGTAAGAAATATTATGACTAAGATAATGTACAACAAATTATCATTAGTCTTCAACAGGAAAAAAACTGATAAAATATAATAGACAACAAGTTTTAGATCAACAACTGCAGCGAAAAAAGCAATCCATTAGAAGAGTCAAGTAGAGCATAAAACTTACTATCTTCTATGATTTAAAAGATTTATCATCAATTTTATTGCTGACATTCAGCTTAATAAATAATCCACATCATCGAATCATCCCTGCACTACGGGCCAAAGATAATTGTGTTTTTATCAATGGTCATGATCATGCCACAAAATAATTCATCTTTGCACCCTTGGACGAAGAGAATCCATGGCCATAATCATACCAAAAATTATCCATCAATGCACTACGGGCCAATGAGGAATTTTACCACATCATTTGTAACATTACGGTCATGATTATACAAAATAATCCCTGGTCATAATCATACCAAGTCCATCTATGCACTACAGGCCACAGATGACTTTCAACAGAATATAAACATGAGGATGATGACAATGATATAATAATTCAATTAAACAAGTTCAAGGATAAATTTTAAAAATTTATAATTTAATTTATCCAGAAATCAATAACGTCCAAATTATCAACATGATACTACTTTATGGAGTAAAATTCAAGAATAATACTCAGTTGGTCATGTTCATCTCAACACCAGTTCATCTTTGCACTACGGGCCAAAGATATTCATCAGCTAATCATTCATCTTTGCACTACAGGCCAAAGATATTCAGTAATATTATCATTTAGGACTGGGGATGATGAAAAATATCTTAAAGAAAATGAATCCAGTGAGATAAAAGAACAAATATTAGGGATTCGTATTACAGTTTATCCAAGTTCAATAATACTTCGAAATAACCAATTTCGAAGTAGAATTCAAAAATAATGATCAAAACATGGATACAATCAAAGATAGTAACCATAATAGTCATCTTGGATAAAAAGAAGAAAATTTTATTTTTCGGTGAATAGTGTCGTATTCGTGAATAGTATCGTATACGTGAATAATGTCGTATACGTGAATAGTAACCCCGACACAAAAAGTTCTAAATTTGATAAAAAGTTCAAATCAATATTTTGACATAATGATATTGAAAGAAGTAATATCATTTACGAAAAAAATAACATCCCTGACCTCAGAATAACCATACTTCTGACTGAATTTCGGATATAGTACTGACAGAAACTTGTACTGAATAGCAACTCTCAAAGTATCAAAATACTCACAAAATACGCTCGAGAATATAGAGAGAGAAAGAGAGAAAACTTATGAATTCTGGTGTTATTTTCAATTCTAACTTAGCCCTCTATTTATAGAAAAATGTTAGCTCGCCAAAGCAGACTTGACTTGCTACTTGATGACTTTACCTGCTACTATTGCCACCCACCACATTTGAAATAAAATTCAGCACATTTCTTCACCAACCACAAGTGGGGCCCACTCAATTCTAGAGTTTTCCACCAAAATCATTTATAAACCTAATTTTCGAATCAGTCACATCTTCAAATTCATAATAAATCATGCGTTCAATTTTAACGGTTCAAAATTTGTGGACATATACTCAACTTATATATGAATAACATATCAAAAAATCACAACGATCCAACGGTCGGATTAAAAATTATAACTCACGCAATATAACTCAAACACACTGGTTTGATTTTAATACCTCCATTCCGACAAAAATACTGATAAAACACCTCAACATAAACTCCTTCATTTTTTAACCACAATAATTATATCCAACATTTATATCCACATAAAATAAATATTTCCTTATCATATGAATCAATAATTAATTATTCACAAATAATATTACGGAATCACAATTATGACAACCAGGTCGTTCCCAGGAAAGAGGGGGCTTTCCAATAAGGATTTCTCCTTACTGGCGCGCAATTAGATGACCAAACTTCTCATTAAACAGAACTTTCTAGACATTGCCAATAATGCTATCTAATAATATTATTCAAATAATATGAATTATTGATCTGATAATGGAAAATACTGTGCAGTGATAATTATTAAAACAATAATAATATAAAATATTAACGTAGCAATTATTGAATCAATAAAATAAAATATTGAACAGTAACTACTATAACAATCATTGAGTAGTGCCTTCTTACGTAAGGATCAATAATTCAAAAATACTGTGCAAAACTGTGTGCTACTGTGCAACCACGCGTATTACTGTATTTTAACCACTAGATATTCCAACAGTGTTAACGGTAACAACTATCCCGTTATTTATAAAAACTCAAATTTGTCGTTTTCTTCATCCGACAGTTATTCTGTTATGAGGCCCACAAATGACTGTGCCATCGTACGAATATTCTCCGACAGAAATAATATTCCACGACTAAACGAATATTCCCCGACAACAATGAATATTTTATAACCACTTGCGTATTTTGAAAAAAAATTCATATATCACCCTTAACTTTAACTTTTATCATTTTAACAATTTACTGAATAGTAATTATAAGAAAAATTGAATACTTTTATTTCATAAAATTCGGGGTCATATAATTTCCCCTCCTTATGAAATTTCGTCCCCGAAATTTACGTACGTACCTGATATGCCGAACAGATGGGAATACCTTGACTTCATTTCAGATTCTAACTCTTGAGGTATAACCTTTGAGCGTAGAATATATTCCTTCTTATCCAAGATTTTAACATGTATCTCCTTAAACGTTAAATCTTCCGCTATCTCGTCTAGTTCTTAATCAATAATGTGGTTCGGATCATCCATATATTTACGTAACATCGATACGAAATAAACGTTATGAACACACAACATACTTGGCGTTTAAAACGAGTCTATAGGTCACAGTTCCTACTCGATTGAGGATTTCAAATAGACCAATAAAATCGAGGGTTGAGATTTCCTCTCTCCATCGACTCTTACTCCTTGAATAACACCATCTTGAACCTTCTTCTTTACATTCATCAGCTCTGAGTCTGTAGCTTGAGCGGCTTTAACTTTATCGATTTAAAGTCGGTTCTAATCGTATATTTGCTATCTTCACGTAGGTTTGTATATTCGCACTCGTAAATGCATACGATCTTCTGCTCAACGCGTCAGCTACCACGTTCGCTTTTCCCACGATGGTATTAAATGGTATAATCGTAATCTTCAACAGCTCGAGCCAACGTCTTCAACGCATAATACGTTCGTTTTAGGTGAAGATATATTTTAAGGGTTTTAGAAATGGGTTTTATACTGGGGTCAAATTTAAACGTTGAGCGCAAGTAGGAGAAATAAAAGAATATGTAGAACCGGTATTAAATAAGGTATAAACTTGACAAAAGTTTATGATTAACTTACCCGTGATAACTTTGTTCGGGTTCCTCGACAAACGCTCTTACTTAAACTACCGACTTTGAGTTGTCTGGGACATCCTTTGGCATCACTATCCCCGCTGGACTTGACTTCACTACAGGACAAAATTGAGCTAGGTGACCTTCTCTTCCGCAATTGAAACACACTTTGGGTTACTGAATACAGTTTGGACGGATGTGTCCCTCTTGTACGCATTTGAAACATACGACCAGTGGTCGTTCTTCTTCTTTTGAAACGGGTGCTGGTGTTGCTGTCTTTCCATCATTATTGAACCTCCTCTCCTTGAAATTTGTACTTCTATTATCTTGGCCATGATTACCACCGAAGTGGTTACCATTCTTGGCATGATAATTTCCTCCACGATTGTTGTCACTGCTTTGATGACTGCTACCATTGGTATTATCATTTTGCCGGCTGCTTTCTCTTGGTTGGGTTGACTCGTTATCGCGCTCCAATAACTGAGCCCTATTTACAACATCTGAATACAAACACAGTTTGTGAGAAATTAGGTATTGACGTATCTCAGGTTTCAAACCTCTTAGAAACATCCACGTCATTCTCTCCTCGTTATCAACTAAGTGGGACGCAAACCGGGACAACTCGACAAACTTAGCTTCGTACTGCGACACGGTCATATTGTTTTGCTACAGCTCGATGAATTCCACTTCCTTCATGTGACGAATGCTTTCGGGAAAGTATTTGTCGTTGAACAATTCTTGGAACTTTTCCCAAGACATCTTGAGTGCGTCAGGCTGGGTACATTTTATAGATTCCAACCAATGATCTGCTTCTTCACGCAACATAAAGGTGGCGAATGGAACCTTTTGCTCCTCTGAGCATTCCAAGACATCAAATATCTTGGGGATCTGCTTTATCCATGTCTCTGTCTTAAGTGCTTCTGGCTTTTCCAAAAATTCCGGTGGTCCTAGCTCCTTGAACTGCTTAGCGGTGACCAACCGTGGGTTGCCAGTGTTTCCACCTACATTATGAACATGAGTCTCTCTCGTTTAGTGTTGCATGAATTCTAAAAAGCTCCTAAACGTACCGTCGTTCGTCATTTGGTCGGTACCGTTGTTCACCTGAGGATTGTTGCCTTCCTGATGCACATTATCCTGAGTATTGATCTGTGGTGACTCAACGGTCTGCTTTGCTCCATTGCTATTCTCAACATTCTCGGATGTCAATTTCAAATACTGTCACAAAATAAGGGTTAATTGACATGCAACATATTATTCCTATATTCTGACCGACCAAACAAATACCAAATAAACTTAGTTAGGTCATACTAGCGAAGGAATTCCTCGTCTCTCCCCTCCTAGTTCTTGTCTCGCATCTCAGCTAGGGATCATATCCCTAAGCTTTGATACCAACTGTGATGCCCCCAAAATAGGTATACATCACCCATTCTGAGTCGCCAAATACATGGTACAAAAACAAATACAACTTCAGTAATACAATTGTCGTGCAGAATATGACAACACATATATTGTGAGTTTGAATACAAATATTGTCTACTATAGAGAATACAAATATTGTACAAACTCAAAAGGAGTTCTCATTACAATTATCACACTATTTCACAGAATAGTGAGGACTACTAATGCAACATCTGGACCGTCAATCCATTCTCCTACTAGTCCCAGCTATATTGTCATTTCCTGAAGAGAACAGTGAAAGAAAGGGTGAGCTCAACTAGCCCAGTAAGAAATATTATGACTAAGATAATGTACAACAAATTATCATTAGTCTTCAACAGGGAAAAATATGATAAAATATAATAGACAACAAGTTTTAGATCAACAATAGCAGTGGAAAAAGCAATCCATTAGAAGAGTCAAGTAGAGCATAAAACCTACTATCTTCTATGATTTAAAAGATTTATCATCAATTTTATTGCTGAGATTCAGCTTAATAAATAATCCACATCATCGAATCATCCCTGTACTATGGGCCAAAGATAATCGTGTTTTCATCAACGGTCATGATCATGCCATAAAACAATTCATCTTTGCACCCTTGGCCGAAGAGAATCCTTGGCCATAATCATACCAAAAATTATCCATCAATGCACTACGGGCCAATGAGAAATTTTACCACATCATTTGTAACATTACGGTCATGATTATACTGAATAATCCCTGGTCATAACCATACCAAGTCCATCTATGCACTACAGGCCACAGATGAATTTCAACAGAATATAAACATGAGGATGATGACAATGATATAATAATTCAATTAAACAAGTTCAAGGATAAATTTTAATGATTTATAATTTAATTTATCCAGAAATCAATAACGTCCAAATTGTCAACATGATACTACTTTATGGAGTAAAATTCAAGAATAATACTCAGTTGGTCATGTTCATCTCAATACCAGTTCATCTTTGCACTACGGGCCAAAGATATTCATCAGGTAATCATTCATCTTTGCACTACAGGCCAAAGATATTCAGTAATATCATCATTTAGGACTGAGGATGATGAAAAATATCTTAAAAAAAATGAATCCAGTGAGATAAAAGAACAAATATTAGGGATTTGTATTACAGTTTATCCAAGTTCAATAATACTTCGAAATAACTAATTTCGAACCAGAATTCAAAAATAATGATCAAAACACGGATACAACCAAAGATAGTAGCCATAATAGCCATCTTGGATAAAAAGAAGAAAATTTTATTTTTCGGTGAATAGTGCCGTATTCGTGAATAGTGTCGTATACGTGAATAATGTCGTATACGTGAATAGTAACCCCGACACAAAAAGTTTCAAATTTGATAAAAAGTTCAAACCAATATTTCGGCATAATGATATTGAAAGAAGTAATATCATTTACGAAAAAAATAACATCCCTTACCTCAGAATAACCGTACTTCTGACTGAATTTCGGATATAGTGCTGACAGAAACTTGCAATGAATAACAACTCTCAAAGTATCAAAATACTCACAAAATATGCTCGAGAATATAGTGAGAGAAAGAGAGAAAACTTATGAATTCTAGTGTGATTTTCAATTCTAACTTAGCCCTCTATTTATAGGAAAATGTTAGCACGCCGAAGTAGACTTGACCTGCAACCTGATGGCTTTACCTGCTATTATTGCCACCCACCACATTTAAAATAAAATTCAGCACATTTCTTCATCAACCACAAGTGGGGCCCACCCAATTCTAGAATTTTCCACCAAAATCATTTATAAACCATATTTTCGAATCAGTCACCTCTTAAAATTCATAACAAATCATACGTTCATTTTTAACGGTTCAAAATTTGTGGGCTCAACATATATATGAATAACATATCCAAAACTCACAACGATCCAACGGCCGGATTAAAAATTATAACTCACGCAATATAACTCAAAAACACTGGTTTGATTTTTAATACCTCCATTCCGACAAAAATACTGATAAAATATCTCAACATAAACTCCTTCATTTTTTAACCACAATAAATATATCCAACATTTATATCCACATAAAATAAATATTTCCTTATCATATCAATCAATACTTATTTATTCACAAATAATATTACAGAATCACAATTATGACAACCAGGTCGTTCCCAAGAAAGAGGGGAATTTCCAATAAGGATTTCTCCTTACTGGCGCGCAATTAGGTGACCAAACCTCTCCTTAAGAAGAACTTTCTAGACATTGCCAATAATGCTATCTAATAATATTATTCAAATAATATGAATTATTGATCTGATAATAGAAAATACTGTGCAGTGACAATTATTGAAACAACAATAATATAAAATATCAACGTAGCAATTATTGAATCAATAAAATAAAATATTGAACAGTAACTACTATAACAATTATTGAGTAGTGCCTTCTTACGTAAGGATCAATAATTCAAAAATACTGTGCAAAAACTGTGCAACCACGCGTATTACTATATTTTAACCACCAGGTATTCCAACAGTGTTAACGGTAACAACTACGTCGTTAGTTATAAAAACTCAAATTTGTCGTTTTCTTCATCCGACAGTTATTCTGTTATGGGGCCCACAAATGGCTGCGCCGTCGTACGAATATTCCCCGACAGAAAGAATATTCCACGACTAAACGAATATTCCCCGACAACAATGAATATTTTATAACCACTTGCGTATTTTGAAAAAAAATTCATATATCACCCTTAACTTTAACTTTTATCAATTTAACAATTTACTGAATAGTAATTATAAGAAAAATTGAATACTTTTATTTCATAAAATTCAGGGTCTTATATAAGGGTTAGGGAGGACGAAGGTTTTGGTCAAGCTATTCTATCATCTTGCTAACAAAGGATTAATGTATAATCTATTCCTAATTTTCTAGTTTATTTTCCTTCAATATTTAGTTTCTGTGATATGAGTTTTATTGAATTGTTGCTTAAAATATTGATTATATGAGTATATAATCTGATAATTATCATATATAAGTAATCTCTATCGATCAAATTTATGGAATTGGTTTGTAGAAGAAAATTAAATTAACAGTGTTGTATATATATATATATATATATATATATATATATATATATATATATATATATATATATATATATATATATATATATATATATATATATATATATATATATGAAAGTGGCTTATTGAGACCAAAAAATTTATGTTCAGTCCTTGTTAAGAAATGAAAATAATGTAATTTGAACAAATCAAAATGGTTGAAAATCGAAGTTGTGGTGACTGATTTTGCTATGTATGACAGAATATGAAAGTTAATATGAATTTGGAATTTAAGTCCTTAAATTGGTTGTTAAAGTGGTTGTGATGTTAGAATTGCTTTATAAATATTTGGTTTTGACTTTATAAAGCTTATAAACATCTGGGTTTGGTTAATTTGGTGTTAAGTGAAGAAATTGGAACTTTTGGTGTAGAACAGAGTCTGAGGTCGTGTTTCTAGAAAATTGAGTCTGGGGTCAAGTCCGGGCGCATTGCTTTTGGGCGCGGGCGCATTGGATCCAAGAGTAGCTAGGGCGCAACCGCACCAGTGGTCAAGCAGACCCGGTAATGAACTGTTAACAGTATAGTTGGGAAAATGTTAACCTAACTTATTTTAATGATTGTAGAGAACTAAAACATGTGATAAGATATAATAACATATTGTAATCACAAAGTTGAAATTATAGGTTATGAATTAATAGGTTGTGAAAGTCCGTAATGTGATGTCATGAGAATTAGAGTTATTTTGCAATCACCATGTTGTGTACTATAATATAATTGGGAGTTCAGGTTCATGGTACGTGAATGATTAGGATAATAAGATCTGAAGTTATAGATTATAGACTTGACTAAAATGAAAATTAAACCAATGAAGTTAGTGTTAATATAACTAATTGGTATTGTGGTTCTAATGGTATATGTAGGGTATTTGGCGAATGTTTATTATAATTGTATAGCTTACGCATGAGGCAAGTTCTCTAACCCTAATTTTTCATTATGCGAGTTCATAAACCTTATTTTTATGTTGAGCAAGTTTATTGATTCCATCTTGTTTACGATTATGCAAGCTCTTGTACTCTAATTCCCTTACATTGAACAAGTGTCACATTTCTAACTTTTGTTTCTTGCTACTCAAAGCATAAATTGTTCAAGTTCATTGTCCTAAATGCGTTTTCTAACTCTTTTGGATGTAATACTTTGTATATACAATGTCTATTCAATTATATATTGCTGATATTTAATCTTTTATTACTGTATCATTATTTAATCTTATATTATCGCGTTGAACCCTCGAATAGCTAATGAATATTTATTGACTGGACTAATCCATAATTGATGATTGTTCCAAAATTCTAGAATCACTATTAAGTTATTCCAAACTAAACTTTCTTTATTACAGAAATCCTAAAGTCAAACTGAGATGAACAACCCTAATATATGAGATTATGTACGCATTAGCGTTTAGATGTTTGTGCACAATACATGGTACAAAGGTTTGATCCCCCTATGTACGAAAGTAAAGGTCTGTATAGTCTAATGATTTTTAAAGGTTGAAATAGAAATACTTAATAACATTGGGACATAGTTCACTGTCTTAAGACCCTCATATATAAATCTTGAACTTGTTTTCTGTTCCTGATTCATAGAAAAATTTCTCTATTATTCATTAATCATTGCTTACCCTTATGTTATTGCTATTATCACTCTTTATATTAGTGAGCAATTGTTTGCTCACCCTTGCAATTAACACTGCAACTAAAGTTGTGAAAGTTGTAGAGCCGTCTACTATCAAGGACAAGGGAAAGATGTCCAAACGATGAAGACTTTGTTTAATTTTATTTACTGAATTTATGTTATGAGACTTATTTAATTATGTAATGTATTCCGCAGACTTATGTAATAATTTAAGGTTAGATTATCTGGGATTGTTTTAAGTTGATGTAACCCTTTAGTGGGGAAGTTTATTATCCGAGTTATCCGAGTTATCTAAGTTATGTATTTATCCTTGAATATGGGTAGATAGATGTAATTGTTTTGGATAGTGAACACCAAATTATGTGGAAATGAAGTACCCGAATTTGGGGTTGTCATATGTTGGTATCAAAGCTTTTGGTTATGAACCTTAGGTGGTGATAAACTCTTATCGAGTTCTAAGGAGTGAATTGAGGAAATTCATTAAAGATAAACAATAAAATTCTTTATGTGTTATGTGTTAATAACTTATGTGCTCGCGAGTATCGAAGGGTGTCACGTAATAAATAAAACTTAAAACTATTTTGTTGTTAGGATGTCTAACGTTGAAGGATCTAGTCAAGCTAGGGAAGAGATACCTCAGGTGCCTAGACATGAGGAGCCCCGAGATGTCCATGTGGTTCGGGAGCAATTGATCCAGAGGGATCCTTCTCTGTTGGTCGCTGAGGAAGGACAAGAGAATGAGCTTGTGTTTGATCCTGAGGAGATAGAGGTGAAGAATGAGGAAGAGGATCCTGTGGAGTTTCCACTAAACTCTATATCAGTTGAGATGTATGATGAGATGTATGCCCGAAATATAGAATTATAGGACAAGATTGAGGAGTTGAATGAGCTGGCTGACATGCGTCAGGCTACTATAGAACAGAAGGACGTGGAGATTCAGGAACTCGACTCCCGACTTGGGAACACGAAATGGTACCTAGTTCACACAGAGGGACATCAAGAAGAGCTATTGGCTGAGAATGAGAAGATGAAGACTGAAGTTGAAAAGCTAAAAGATGACTTGAAGGAGGAGTCAGCTAAGCGAGCGAGAGAAGAGGACGCTTGTATGAAGGCTACTTAGCGTGCAGATCGTGCTGAAGTCAAGGTTCAGACGAATGAGGCTAAGATGAATGAAATGGATTATGCTTTTCATTCTACGATTAATAAGGCCCAGGACCGAGTCTTTTATTACCTAGCTCAATTTGAAGACATGTCATGGTACATGATGGATCGTAGAACGATGCATCATATTATGGAGGAAGAGCGTAGAGAAGCTTCTTGACGTCTTAATATGCCAAGATAGGAAGAGTAATAAGTTGTATGACTAAATATATGATTAAATAAATTGTAAATCCCTTATATTGAGATAAATAAAGGGGTAATATGAGTATGTTATTCTGAAACTTTTTAAGTTCAGGAAAGTTGATGTAGATAGCATAAATTCTATCCTTATTATGTTTCAAAGAGTTATGAATGAATAAATTTCAAAGTTTATTGAAATGTTATGTGTTAAGCTTTAATCTTAGAATGTTTAAGTTAAACTTTAAACATTCAAGGAATTGAATTGTGATATAATAAACATATATTTTAAACAGAAAATACCTCCTAGAAGAAGATAACCACGCCAACAACCACCTCCTGAGGGGTCTACTAACAATAACAATAACGAGGCCAACGTTAACCCGGTTCAACAGTTGGTGACTTTGTTAATAGGAGTACTTGCGAATTAGCTGGAAGCTCAAGTTACGACTTTCAAGGACTTCAAAGTGGTTGGACCACCGAAGTTTTAAGGATCTATGAATCTTGTTGAAGCCCAAACTTGGATCATGGAAACGGAGAAGGTTTTCGACATTGCTATAGTTAGTGAGGACCAAAAACTGCATTCATAACTTTTATGTTGAAGTCTGAAGCTAGCTATTAGTGGTAGGTGAATAAGGTTCGTGAGGGACATGGAATAGTAGCGTGGGATAGGTTTAAAGAGATATTTTTCGAGATGTACTTTTCGATGAGTTCCCGTAATTAGATGGAAGTTCAATTCTTAGAACTAAATCAAGGAACCATGTATGTGCCAGAGTATGCTGCAAATTTTAATGAGCTGGACAGGTTTGCTCCGTATCAAGTCAATACCGATGAGCGTTAGGCGAGAAGTTTAGAGCAAGGGTTGAAGTCCTGGTTGTATAGCAAGGTTTCAATTTTCCAGTTAAACACGTTTGCATCAGTATTGGAAAAGGCAATTATCGTGGAAGGTGAAAGCGATGCCTTAACTAAGTATAATCAAGAGCTAAAGAAGAGGAAGAATGAGGGTGAAAACAAGGCTGGTGGAAGTAATAGTGGAAATTACAACCAGAAAAGGAAATGGAATGAAAATTTAAATGCGGGAGGACAACAAGGAAGTCAACAAAAGAAGAAGTTTAAAGCTTGTGCTACTTGCGGGAAGAACTACAATGGTGTGTGTTTAAAGGTTAAGCGAGTGTGTTTCAATTGTGGCTAGGATGGTCACATTACGATAACTTATTTTAGTCTGAAGAAGGGAGCCTATTTCACTTGCAGTTCGAAGGATCATATGGGTCGTGATTGCCCTAGGAAGACAGCGGGAGGTGCAAGTGGAGGCAAGGGAAGCAACAGCGGTGGTACATTGACTATCACTGGGCCAGTGCAATCAAGTCGACCTACTGCTAAGACTTTCAATATGACCGTGCAAGATGCTGTGCAGTCAAAGGATGTGGTGTAAGGTATCATTCTGATCAATGGTATTAACGCTTATGTGTTATTTGATTCAGGTGCTACTTGTTCATTTATATCCGATGATTTTGCTAGGAATTTAGATTTTCCTCAAGAAGAATTAGATTTCCCTTTAAGTATAGAGATTGCGAATAGGGAAGTGATTCCTATTAGGTTTATATACAAGAATTATAGGGTGGATATAAAGTGATACCAATTAAACTTGGAGAGTTTGATGTTATACTGGGAATGGATTGGTTATTCAATTGCGGGGCAGTAATTGATTGCCAAAAGAAATGTATTAACCTTATGACTCCGTCAAAGGTGGTGTTTTATGGCAGTAAGTCACCTCGACAAGCAAGTTGTCTGACGGTGATGCAAGCCAAGATGTTACTAAGACAAGGATATGTAGGATACTTAGCCTATATAGTTTGATACACAAAAGAACAGTGCGAAGTTAGAAGAGATACCGGTCATTAGAGATTTTGCAGACGTATATCCAGACGATTTTCCCGGACTTCCGCCAGATAGAGAGGTTGAGTTTGTGATTGATTTAGCACCAGGAACGACTCCGATATCTAAAACTCCATATAGAATGGCCCAAGTAGAGATGAAGGAGTTGGTGGTGCAGTTACAAGAATTATTAGATAAGAAGTATATCCAGCCGAGCGTATCGTTATGGGGAGCACTAGTGTTGTTTGTTAAGAAGAAAGATGGATCGATGCGGCTCTGCATTGATTACAGGGAATTGAATAAAGTCACGATTAAAAATAAGTATCCATTACTGAGAATCAATGACTTGCTCGATCAACTGAAGGGAGCGAGATATTTCTCAAGGATAGACTTGAGGAGTGGTTATCATCAACTGAAGGTGAGGCCAGAAGATGTACCAAAAATGGAATTCAGAACTCGGTATGGTAATTACGAGTTTCTGCTTATGTCATTTGGTTTAACCAATGCACCTGAAGCGTTCATGGATTTGATGAACAGGGTGTTTAAACCATTCTTAGATAAATTCATAGTGGTGTTAATTGATGATATATTGGTGTATTCTAAGACCAAAGAGGAACATGTTGAACACTTAAGGGTGACGTTGGAGACATTGAGGAGAGAGAAGTTGTACGCTAAATTCTCGAAATGTGAGTTTTGGCTAGAACGTGTGCAGTTTCTTGGGCACCGTCAGAAGTAAGAAGTTTCTTGGGATTGGCAGGTTACTATAGGTGTTTTATTCAAGACTTCTCCAAGATCGCAACTCCGTTGACGAATTTAACTAAGAAGTCAATTAAATTTTTTTGGAAAAAGAAGTATGAGGAGAGTTTTCAAGAATTAAAGAAATGATTGAGTTCAGCACATGTGTTATCATTGCCTACTGATACAGGGAATTTTGTGGTATATAGTGATGCATCGGATAAAGGACTAGGCTGTGTGCTTATGCAGAACGATAGAGTTATTACGTATGTGTTGCGTCAATTGAAGGATTATGAGAAAGCATATCCGACTCGTGACTTGGAGTTGGCTGCGGTAGTGTTTTCTCTAAAGATTTGGAGGTACTATTTGTATGGAGAGAGGTATGAGATATATACAGACCATAAAAGTCTGAAGTATATCTTTACACAGAAATATTTGAATATGCAACAGATGAGATGGCTGAAGTTGATTAAAGACTACGACTGCGAAATTCTCCATCATCCCGGGAACGCAAATGTTGTTGCCGATGCCTTAAGTAGAAAGGGTAGGGAGAAATTAATGATGTTAACTGCATAGGAGAATCTAGTAGCAAAAATGGCAAAGATGGAGTTGGAAATTAAATGTCCGACCGAATTAGATGAAAAATTGTTCCAGACGGGGAGCAGTTCAATGTTGGTGGATAAGGTAAGAAATGCATAACTTTAAGATGAAAACTGTGAAAAGATAAAAAGAAAAGTGTTTAAAGGTGAAGAAAATAAATTTAAAGTTGATTCGAAAGGGTTACTTCGATTTAAAGGGAGAATTTGGGTTCCACCAGTACCAAAAATTAAAGAGAAAATTTTGAGTGAGGCTCATAACTCACGATATTTGATTCATCCCTAGAAGTACAAAAATGTACCATGAACTCAGACATCACTTCTAGTGGTCGAATATGAAAAAGGATGTTACTGAATGTGTGGCAAAATGCTTAACATGTCATAAAGTTAAAGGTGAACATCAAAGGCCAAACGGATTGTTGCAACCGTTAAAGATACCGGAATGAAAATTGGAGCATATCACAATAGATTTTGCGGTAGTTCTTCCAATAACTCAGCAAGGTTACAATGCAATCTCGGCGATTGTCAATCGATTGACGAAGTCGACACACTTTTTGCGAATCAAGATTAGATTTAACCTATATCGGTTGGGAAAACTGTATGCGAAAGAAATTGTATCAAGACACGGTGCCTCGCTGTCTATTGTATCAGATAGAGATCCACGTTTCACATCAAATTTCTTGAAACGACTACAGGAATGCTTTGGGATGCAGTTGAGAATGAGCACAACATATCATCCTCAAACCGACGGACAAAGTGAGGGGAAATGCAGAACTCCGCTATGATAGGACAAAGTAGGAGAACGCTAGCTATTAGGACCAAAATTGGTGCACCAAAATGTCGAGATCATCAAGGTTATTCGGGCAAGATTGATAGCTGCACAGGATAGGCAGAAGAAATATGCAAATCAACCCCAAGAAAATCAGGAATTCGATGTCGGTAGTTTTATTTTCTTGAAAGTGTCTCCTTAAAAAGGGAAAATCCGGTTTGGTAGAAAGGAAAAATTAAGCCCTAGGTTTACAGGACCTTTTGAAGTGCTAAGATGAGTTGGTGAAGTGGCGTATGAGGTAGCTCTACCTTCGAAATTAGAACATATTCATAATATTTTCCATGTTTCGGTGTTATGGCCATATAAGCTCGATTATAAGCATGTTATAGAATATGAACTATTACAGTTTGAAAAATATTTATCTTATGAAGAAGTCCCTGTTTAGATTGTTTACAGAAAAGAGCAAGTACTAAGGAATAAAGTGATACCTTCTGTTAAGGTAATCTGGAAAAACCACAATACTAAAGAAGCTACGTTAGAACTTGAAGTTGTTATGATGAAAAATTATCCTCACTTATTTTCTTAATTTTGTATAGCGATTCTAGGGAAAATCTTGTTAACGAGGGAAGAATGTAACGAATGAATTTATTGAGCCGTGATTCTAGGGACATAATCCTTTTAGGAAGGGAATGATGTAACAAACGAGAATTTTTATGTAATTTAAAATATTTATTGATTTAAATAAATATTTTAATTGATTTATTTATTGAGATAAATAAATAATTGATGAAATTGTGATGTAATAATTTAGTTAAAATGTGTTATAATAATTAAATTAATGAATGGTAATTTTATGATTTGAAGGTTTAATTTAATGAGATAATTAAGTTAAATGAATTATTAAATAATTATAATGCTGTTCTAATTTAATTTAATAATTAAATTAGAGATTTATTAGTTATGGACTAAAATTATAATTTTTAATGGAAATTATAATTATAAGGCAAATATTAATTTAAATTATAAATTTAATTAAATTAGTTGTAGAATGGGTGTGACATAAGAACTATATAATATAATTAATTATAAAAATAAATTAGGGGGATTTTAGGGTGTAGCCAAACATGGCCTTAAGGCCTTTGGCATATTATAACTGTGCAGCCTTTGGGTTTTGTACCTGATGATTTAATTTGCGCGTAGTGGCTATATTAGATTTGTTCCTTTACGCATTATTCCTAAAGCTATGAAACACAGAGAGTGTTAGAGAGAAATTGAGAGAGAGCAACAGACAAAATTGAGAGTATTCTGTGTAAATTGATAAGGATTAGGGGAGGAAGAAGGTTTTGGTCTAGCTATTCTATCATCTTGTTGACAGGGGATTAAGGTATAATCTATTCCTAATTTTCTAGTTTATTTTCCTTCAATATTTAGTCCCTATGATATTAGTTTTGTTGAATTGTTGCTTAAAATATTGATTATATAAGCATATAATCTGATAATTATCATATATAAGTAATCTCTAACGATCAAATTCATGGAATTGGTTTGTAAAAGAAAAATTAAATTAACAGTGTGTGTGTGTGTGTGTGTGTGTATATATATATATATATATATATATATATATATATATATATATATATATATATATATATATATATATATATATATATATATATATGAAAGTGGCTTATTGAGACCAAAAAATTTATGTTCAATCCTTGTTATAATTTTTAAAGTGGTTGTGAATTGCGTTAGTATGTTAAGAAATGAAAATAATGTAATTTGAACAAATCAAAATCGTTGAAAATCGAAGTCGTAGTGACTGATTTTGCTATGTATGACAAAATATAAAAGTTAATATGAATTTGGAATTTGAGTCCTTAAATTAGTTGTTAAAAGGTTCTGATGTTAGATTTGCTTTTTAAATATTTGGTTTTGACTTTATAAAGCTTATAAACATCTGAGTTTGGTTAATTTTGTGTTGGGTGAAGAAATTGGAACTTTTGGTGTAGAACAGAGTCTGAGTTCGTGTTTCTTGAAATTTGAGTCTGGTCCAAGAGTAGCTAGGGCGCGGCCGCGCCAGTGGTCAAGCAGACCTAGTAATAAACTGCTAACAGTATAGTTGGGGAAATGTTAACCTAACATATTTTAATGATTGTAGAGAAACCTAAAACATGTTATAAGACATAATAACACATTGTAATCATAAATTTGAAACTATAGATTATGAATTAATAGGTTTTGAAAGTCTGTAATGTGATGTTTTGAAAATTGGAGTTGTTTTGCAATCACCATGTTGTGTACTATAATATAATTGTGAGTTCGGGTTCATGGTACGTGAATGATTAGGATAATAAGATCTTAAGTTAAAGATTATAGACTTAACTAAAATTAAAACTAAACCAATGAAGTTTGTGTTAATATAACTAATTGGTATTGTGGTTCTAATGGTATATGTGAGGTATTTGGCGAACGTTTGTTATAATTATATAGCTTACGCACGAGAAAAGTTCTCTAACCCTAATTTTTCATTATGCGAGTTCCTAAACCTTATTTTTATGTTGAGTAAGTTTATTGATTCCATCTTGTTTACGATTATGCAAGCTCTTATATTCTAATTCCCTTACATTGAACAAGTGTCACATTCCTAACTTTCGTTTCTTACTACTCAAAGCATAAACTGTTCAAGTTCATTGTCCCAAATGAGTTTTCTAACTCTTTTGGATGTAGTACTTTGTATATACAATGTCTATTCAATTATATATTGCTGATATTCAATCTTTGACTAAAGTATCATTGTTCAATCTTATATTATCGCGTTGAACCCTCGAATAGCTAATGAATCTTTATTGATTGGACTAATCCATAATTGATGAGTGTTCTAAAATTCTAGAATCACTGTTAAGTTATTCCAAACTAAACTTTCTTTAGTGAGAAAATCCTAAAGTCAAATTGAGATGAACAACCCTAATATAGGGGATTATGTACGCGTTAGCGTTTAGATATTTGTGCACAATACATGGTACAAAGGGTTGACCCCCCTAAGTACGAAAGTAAAGGTTTGTATAGTCTAATGACTGTTAAAGGTTGAAGTAAAAATACTTAATAACCTTGGGACATAGTTCATGGTCTTAAAACCCTCAGATATAAATCTTGAACTTATTTTTTGTTCCTGATTCGTAGAACAAGTTCTCTATTATTCAGTATTCATTGCTTACCCTTATGTTACTATTATTATCATTCTTTATATTAGTGAGCAATTGTTTCCTCACTCTTGCAATTAACACTATAGCTAAAGTTGAGAAAGTTGAAGAGACGTCTACTAGCAAGGGCAAGATGTCCAAATGATGAAGACTTTGTTTAATTTTATTTACTAAATTTATGTTTTGAAACTTATTTAATTATGTGATGTATTCGCAAACTTATGTAATAATTTAAGGTTAAATTACCTAGGATTATTTTAAGTTGATGTAACCCTTTAATGGGGAAGTTTATTGCTGGAGTTATTTAAGTTATGTCTTTATCCTTGAATATGGGTAGATAGATGTAATTGTTTTGGATAGTGAACACCAAATTCTGTGGAAATGAAGTACCCGAATTTGGGGTTGTCATAGGTTGGTATCAAAGCTTTTGGTTATGAACCTTAGATGGTGATAAACTCTTATCGAGTTCTAAGGAATGAATTGAGGAAATTCATTAAAGATAAACAATAAAAGTCTTTATGTGTTATGTGTTAATAACTTATGTGTTCGCGAGTATCGAAGGGTGTCACGTAATAAATAAAACTTAAAACTATTTTGTTGTCAGGATGTCTAACGTTGAAGGATCCAGTCAAGCTAGGGAAGAGATACCTCAGGTGCCTAGACATGAGGAGCCCCGAGATGTCCATGTGGTTCGGGAGCAATTGATCCAGAGGGATCCTTCTCTGTTGGTCGCTGAGGAAGGACATGAGAATGAGCTTGTGTTTGATCTTGAGGAGATAGAGGTGAAGAATGAGGAAGAGGATCCTGTGGAGTTTCCACTAAACTCTATATCAGTTGAGATGTATGATGAGATGTATGACCAAAATATAGAATTACAGGACAAGATTGAGGAGTTGAAGGAGCTGGCTGACATGCGTCAGGCTACTATAGAACAAAAGGATGTGGAGATTCAGGAACTCGACTCCCGACTTGGGAACACGAAATGGTACCTAGTTCACACAGAGGGACATCAAGAAGAGCTACTGGCTGAGAATGAGAAGATGAAGACTGAAGTTGAAAAGCTAAAAGATGACTTGAAGGAGGAGTCAGCTAAGCGAGCGAGAGAATAGGACGCTTGGATGAAGGCTACTCAGCATGCAGATCGTGCTGAAGTCAAGGTTCAGACGAATGAGGCTAAGATGAATGAAATGGATTATGCTTTTCATTCTATGATTAATAAGGCCCAGGACCGAGTCTTTTATTATCTAGCTCAATTTGAAGACTTGCATGGTACATGATGGATCGTAGAACGATGCATCATATTATGGAGGAAGAGCGTAGAGAAGCCTCTTGACGTCTTAATATGCCAAGATAGGAAGAGTAATAAGTTGTATGACTAAATATATGATTAAATAAATTATAAATCACTTATATTGAGATAAATAAAGGGGTAATATGAGTATGTTAGTCTGAAACTTTTTAAGTTCAGGAAAGTTGATGTAGATAGCATAAATTCTATCCTTATTATGTTTCAAAGAGTTATGAATGAATAAATTTCAAAGTTTATTGAAATGTTATGTGTTAAGCTTTAATCTTAGAATGTTTAAGTTAAACTTTAAACATTCAAGGAATTGAATTGTGATATAATAAACGTATATTTTAAACAGAAAATGCCTCCTAGAAGAAGATAACCACGCCAACAACCACCTCATAAGGGGTCTACTAACAATAACAATAACGAGGCCAACGTTAACCCGGTTCAGCAGTTGGTGACTTTGTTAATAGGAGTACTTGCGAATTAGCTGGAAGCTCAAGTTATGACTTTCAAGGACTTCAAAGTGGTTGGACCACCGAAGTTTTAAGGATCTAGGAATCTAGTTGAAGCCCAAACTTGGATCATTGAAACGGAGAAGGTTTTCGACATTGCTATAGTTAGTGAGGACCAAAAACTGCATTCGTAACGTTTATGTTGAAGTCTGAAGCTAGCTATTAGTGGTAGGCGAATAAGGTTCATGGGGGACAGGGAATAGCAGCGTGGGATAGGTTTAAAGAGATATTTTTCGAGATGTACTTTTCGATGAGTTCCCGTAATTAGATGGAAGTTCAATTCTTAGAACTAAATCAAGGAACCATGTGTGCCAGAGTATGCTGCAAAGTTTAATGAGCTGGACAGGTTTGCTCCGTATCAAGTCAATACCGATGAGCGTAAGGCGAGAAGTTTAGAGCAAGGGTTGAAGTCCTGGTTGTATAGCAAGGTTTCAATTTTCCAGTTAAACACGTTTGCATCAGTATTGGAAAAGGCAATTATCGTGGAAGGTGAAAGCGATGCCTTAACTAAGTATAATCAAGAGCAAAAGAAGAGGAAGAATGAGGGTGAAAACAAGGCTGATGGAAGTAATAGTGGAAGTTAAAACCAGATAAGGAAATGGAATGAAAATTTAAATGTGGAGGACAACAAGGAAGTCAACAAAAGAAGAAGTTTAAAGCTTGTGCTACTTGCGGGAAGAACTAAAATGGTGTGTGTTTAAAGGTTAAGCGAGTGTGTTTCAATTGTGGCTAGGATGGTCACATTGCGATAACTTATTTTAGTCTGAAGAAGGGAGCCTATTTCACTTGCAGTTCAAAGGATCATATGGGTCGTGATTGCCTTAGGAAGACAGCGGGAGGTGCAAGTGGAGGCAAGGGAAGCAATAGCGGTGGTACATTGACTATCACTGGGCCAGTGCAATCAAGTCGACCTACTGCTAAGACTTTCAATATGACCGTGCAAGATGCTGTGCAGTTAAAGGATGTGGTGTAAGGTATCATTCTGATCAATGGTATTAACGCTTATGTGTTATTTGATTCAGGTGCTACTTGTTCATTTATATCCGATGATTTTGCTAGGAATTTAGATTTTCCTCAAGAAGAATTAGATTTCCCTCTAAGTATAGAGATTGCGGATAGGGAAGTGATTCCTATTAGGTTTATATACAAGAATTATAGGGTGGATATAAAGTGATACCAATTAAACTTGGGGAGTTTGATGTTATACTAGGAATGGATTGGTTATTCAATTGCGGGGCAGTAATTGATTGCCAAAAGAAATGTGTTAACCTTATGACTTCGTCAAAGGTGGTGTTTTATGGCAATAAATCACCTCGACAAGCAAGTTATCTGACGGTGATGCAAACCAAGATGTTACTAAGAGAAGGATATGTAGGATACTTAGCCTATATAGTCGATACACAAAAGAAGAGTGCGAAGTTAGAAGAGATACCGGTCGTTAGAGATTTTGCAGAAGAATATCCAGACGATTTTCCTGGACTTCCGCCAGATAGAGAGGTTGAGTTTATGATTGATTTAGCACCAAGAACGGCTCCGATATCTAAAGCCCCATATAGAATGGCCCCAGTAGAGATGAAGGAGTTGATGGTGTAGTTGCAAGAATTATTAGATAAGAAGTATATCCAGCCGAGCGTATCGTTATGGGGAGCACCAGTGTTGATTGTTAAGAAGAAAGATGGATCGATGTGGCTCTGCATTGATTACAGGGAATTGAATAAAGTCACGATTAAAAATAAGTATCCATTACCGAGAATCGATGACTTGTTCGATCAACTGAAGGGATCGAGATATTTCTCAAGGATAAACTTGAGGAGTGGTTATCATCAACTGAAGGTGAGGCCAGAAGATGTACCAAAAATGGCATTCAGAACTCGGTATGGTAATTATGAGTTTCTGCTTATGTCATTTGGTTTAACCAATGCACCTGAAGCGTTCATGGATTTGATGAACAGGGTGTTTAAACCATTCTTAGATCAATTCATAGTGGTGTTTGTTGATGATATATTGGTGTATTCTAAGACCAAAGAGGAACATGTTGAACACTTAAGGGTGACGTCGGAGACATTGAGGAGAGAGAAGTTGTACGCTAAATTCTAGAAAAGTGAGTTTTGGCTAGAACGTGTGCAGTTTCTTGGTCACGTTATTGATAAGGATGAAATCTCTGTAGATCCATCGAAAGTGAAAGCTGTAATAAACTGGGATCAGCCGAAGACACCGTCAGAAGTAAGAAGTTTCTTGGGATTGGCAGGTTACTATAGGTGTTTTATTCAAGACTTCTCCAAGATCGCAACTCCGTTGACGAATTTAACTAGGAAGTCAATTAATTTTTTTGGACAGAAAAGTATGAGGAGAGTTTTCAAGAATTAAAAAAATGATTGAGTTCAGCACATGTGTTATCATTGCCTAATGATACAGGAAATTTTGTGGTATATAGTGATGCATCACATAAAGGACTAGGATGTGTGCTTATGCAGAACGATAGAGTTATTGCGTATGCGTTGCGTCAATTGAAGGATTATGAGAAAGCATATCCGACTCGTGACTTGGAGTTGGCTGCGGTAGTGTTTTCTCTAAAGATTTGGAGGTACTATTTGTATGGAGAGAGGTATGAGATATATACAGACCATAAAAGTCTGAAGTATATCTTTACACAGAAATATTTGAATATGCAACAGATGAGATGGCTGAAGTTGATTAAAGACTACGACTGCGAGATTCTCCATCATCCGGGAACGCGAATGTTGTTGCCGATGCCTTAAGTAGAAAGGGTAGGGAGAAATTAATGATGTTAACTGCATAGGAGAAGCTAGTAGCAGAAATGGCAAAGATGGAGTTGGAAATTAAATGTCCGACCGAATTAGATGAAAAATTGTTCCAGACGGGGAGCAGTTCAATGTTGGTGGATAAGGTAAGAAATGCATAACTTTAAGATGAAAACTGTGAAAATAAAAAGAAAAGAAAGTGTTTAAAGGTGAAGAAAATAAATTTAAAGTTGATTCGGAAGGGTTACTTCGATTTTAAGGGAGAATTTGGGTTACGCCAGTACCAAAAATTAAAGAGAAAATTTTGAGTGAGGCTCATAACTCACGATATTAGATTCATCCCTAGAAGTACGAAAATGTACCAGGAACTCAGACATCACTTCTGGTGATCGAATATGAAAAAGGATGTTGCTGAATGCGTGGCAAAATGCTTAACATGTCATAAAGTTAAAGCTGAACATCAAAGGCCAAACGGATTGTTGCAACCGTTAGAGATACCGGAATGAAAATAGGAGCATATCACAATAGATTTTGCGGTAGTTCTTCCAATAACTCAGCATGGTTACAATGCAATCTCGGCGATTGTCGATTGATTGACGAAGTCGACACACTTTTTGCGAATCAAGATTAGATTTAACCTATATCGGTTGGGAAAACTGTATGCGAAAGAAATTGTATCAAGACACGGTGCCTCGCTGTCTATTGTATCAGATAGAGATCCACGTTTCACATTAAATTTCTTGAAACGACTATAGGAATGTTTTGGGACGCAGTTGAGAATGAGCACAACATATCATCCTCAAACCGACGGACAAAGTGAGAGGAAATGCAGAACTCCGCTATGCTAGGACGAAGTAGGAGAACGCTAGCTATTAGGACCAAAATTGGTGCACCAAAATGTCAAGATCATCAAGGTTATTCAGGCAAGATTAATAGCTGCACAGGATAGGCAGAAGAAATATGATAATCAACCCCGAAAAAATCAGGAATTCGATGTCGGTAGTTTTATTTTCTTGAAAGTGTCTCCTTAGAAAGGGAAAATCCGGTTTGGTAGAAAGGGAAAATTAAGCCCTAGGTTTACAGGACCTTTTGAAGTGCTAAGATGAGTTGGTGAAGTGGCATATGAGGTAGCTCTACCTTCGGAATTAGAACATATTCATAATATTTTCCATGTTTCGGTGTTATGGACATATAAGCCCGATTATAAGCATGTTATAGAATATGAACTATTACAGTTTGAAAAGTATTTATCTTATGAAGAAGTCCCTGTTTAGATTGTTTACAGAAAAGAGCAAGTACTAAGGAATAAAGTGATACCTTCTGTTAAGGTAATCTGGAGAAACCACAATACTAAAGAAGCTACGTTAGAACTTGAAGATGTTATGATGAAAAATTATCCTCAATTATTTTCTTAATTTATATAGCGATTCTAGGGACAAAATCTTGTTAACGAGGGAAGAATGTAACGAATGAATTTATTGAGCCGTGATTCTAGCGACATAATCCTTTTAAGAAGGGAATGATGTAACGAACGAGAATTTTTATGTAATTTAAAAATATTTATTGAATTAAATAAATATTTTAATTGATTTATTTATTGAGATAAATAAATAATTGATGAAATTGTGATGTAATAATTTAGTTAAAATGCGTTATAATAATTAAATTAATGAATAGAATTTTATGATTTGAAGGTTTAATTTAATGAGATAATTAAATTAAATGAATTATTAAATAATTATAATGTTGTTCTAATTTAATTTAATAAATAAATTAGAGATTTATTAGTTATGGAATAAAATTATAATTTTTAATGGAAATTATAATTATAAGGCAAATATTAATTTAAATTATAAATTTAATTAAATTAGTTGTAGAATGGGTGTGACATAAGAACTATATAATATAATTATTATAAAATAAATTAGGGGGGATTTTAGGGTGTAGCCAAACATGGCCTTAAGGCCTTTGGCATATTATAACTGTGCAGCCTTTGGGTTTTGTACCTGATGATTTAATTTGCGCGTAGTGGCTATATTAGTTTTGTTCCTTTACGCATTATTCCTAAAGCTATGAAACACAAAGAGTGTTAGAGAGAAATCGAGAGAGAGCAACAGACAAAATTGAGAGTATTCTTTGTAAATTGATAAGGATTAGGGGAGGAAGAAGGTTTTGGTCTAGCTATTCCATCATCTTGGTGACAAGGGATTAAGGTATAATCTATTCCTAATTTTCTAGTTTATTTTCCTTCAATATTTAGTCTCTATGATATTAGTTTTGTTGAATTGTTGCTTAAAATATTGATTATATGAGCATATAATCTGATAATTATCATATATAAGTAATCTCTAACGATCAAATTCATGGAATTGGTTTGTAGAAGAAAATTAAATTAACAGTGTTGTGTGTGTGTGTGTGTGTGTGTGTGTATATATATATATATATATATATATATATATATATATATATATATATATATATATATATATATATATATATGAAAGTGGCTTATTGAGACCAAAAAATTTATGTTCAATCCTTGTTATAATTTTTAAAGTGGTTGTGAATTGCGTTAGTATGTTAAGAAACGAAAATAATGTAATTTGAACAAATCAAAATCGTTGAAAATCGAAGTCGTAGTGACTGATTTTGCTATGTATGACAAAATATAAAAGTTAATATGAATTTAGAATTTAAGTCCTTAAATTAGTTGTTAAAAGGTTCTGATGTTAGAATTGCTTTTTAAATATTTGGTTTTGACTTTATAAAGCTTATAAACATCTGGGTTTGGTTAATTTAGTGTCGAGTGAAGAAATTGGAACTTTTGGTGTAGAACAGAGTCTGAGTTCGTGTTTCTGGAAAATTTAGTCTGGTCCAAGAGTAGCTAGGGCGCAGCCGCGCCAGTGGTCAAGCAGACCTAGTAATGAACTGCTAACAGTATAGTTGGGGAAATGTTAACCTAACTTATTTTAATGATTGTTGAGAAACCTGAAACATGTTATAAGACATAATAACACATTGTAATCATAAAGTTGAAACTATAGATTATGAATTAATAAGTTTTGAAAGTCCATAATGTGATGTTATGAGAATTGGAGTTGTTTTGCAATCACCATGTTGTGTACTATAATATAATTGTGAGTTCGGGTTCATGGTACGTGAATGATTAGGATAATAAGATCTTAAGTTAAAGATTATAGACTTAACTAAAATTAAAACTAAACCAATGAAGTTTGTGTTAATATAACTAATTGGTATTGTGGTTCTAATGGTATATGTAAGGTATTTGGCGAACGTTTGTTATAATTATATAGCTTACGCACGAGAAAAGTTCTCTAACCCTAATTTTTCATTATGCGAGTTCCTAAACCTTATTTTTATGTTGAGCAAGTTTATTGATTCCATCTTGTTTACGATTATGCAAGCTCTTATATTCTAATTCCCTTACATTGAACAAGTGTCACATTCCTAACTTTCGTTTCTTACTACTCAAAGCATAAACTATTCAAGTTCATTGTCCCAAATGAGTTTTCTAACTCTTTTGGATGTAGTACTTTGTATATACAATGTCTATTCAATTATATATTGCTGATATTCAATCTTTGACTAAAGTATCATTGTTCAATCTTATATTATCGCGTTGAACCCTCGAATAGCTAATGAATCTTTATTGATTGGACTAATCCATAATTGATGAGTGTTCAAAAATTATAGAATCACTGTTAAGTTATTCCAAACCAAACTTTGTTTAGTGAGAAAATCCTAAAGTCAAATTGAGAAGAACAACCCTAATATAAGGGATTATGTACGCGTTAGCGTTTAGATATTTGTGCACAATACATGGTACGAAGGGTTGATCCCCCTAAGTACGAAAGTAAAGGTCTGTATAGTCTAATGACTGTTAAAGGTTGAAGTAAAAATACTTAATAACCTTGGGACATAGTTCATGGTCTTAAGACCCTCAGATATAAATCTTGAACTTGTTTTTTGTTCCTGATTCGTAGAACAAGTTCTCTATTATTCAGTATTCATTGCTTACCCTTATGTTACTATTATTATCATTCTTTATATTAGTGAGCAATTGTTTCCTCACTCTTGCAATTAACACTATAGCTAAAGTTGAGAAAGTTGAAGAGACGTCTACGAGCAAGGGAAGATGTCCAAATGATGAAGACTTTGTTTAATTTTATTTACTAAATTTATGTTTTGAAACTTATTTAATTATGTGATGTATTCCGCAAACTTATGTAATAATTTAAGGTTAAATTACTTAGGATTATTTTAAGTTGATGTAACCCTTTAATGTGGAAGTTTATTGTTCGAGTTATTTAAGTTATGTCTTTATCATTGAATATGGGTTGATAGATGTAATTGTTTTGGTTAGTGAACACCAAATTCTGTGAGAATGAAGTACCTGGATTTGGGAGTGTCACAGGTTGGTATCAAAGCTTTAGGTTATGAACCTTAGGTGGGGGAAACCTTAGGAAGTAACATTTAAGGAGACAGAAAACATAGTGGTAATAAACTCTAATCTAGTTCTATGGAATGAATTTAGAAAATTCATTAAAGATAAATAATAAAAGACTTTATGTGCTATGCGTTAATAACTTATGTGCTCGCAAGTATCGAAGGGTGTCACATAATAAATAAAACTTAAAAGTATTTTGTTGTCAGGATGTCTAACGTTAAAGGATCCAGTCAAGTTAAGGAAGAGATACCTCAGGTGCCTATAGATGAGGAGCCCCGAGATGTCCATGTGGTTCGGGAGCAGTTGATCCAGAGGGAGCCTTCTCTGTTGGTCGCTGAGGAAGGACAGGAGAATGAGCATATGTTTGATCCTGAGGAGATAGAGGTGGAGGATGAGGAAGAGGATCTTGTGGAGTTTCCACCAAACTCCATATCAGTTAAGATGTATGATGAGCTGTGTGGCTGAAATATAGAATTACAAGACAAGATTGAGAAGTTAAAGGAACTGGCTGACATGCGTCAGGCTACTATAGAACAGAAGGATGTGGAGATTCAAGAACTCAACTCACGACTTGGGAACACGGAATGGAACCTAGTTCACACAGAAGGACATCAAGAAGAGCTATTGGCTGAGAATGAGTCCTCATTACCGGATTTGGGGGTGTCACACAATATCAAAAATCAAAATAAGTCCTCATTACAATTATTATCACATTATTTTATTGAATAGTGAGGACTACTATAGGCACCATCTTGGACCATCACTCCATTTCTTGACTAGTCCCATCTATATTCTCATTTCCTGAAGAGAACAATGAAATAAAAGGGTGAGCTCAACAAGCCCAGTAAAGAATATTATGACTAAGATAATGTAGAATAGATTATCCTTATTCCTCAACAGTATAAAAACTGATAGAATACAATAGACAACAAGTGTAGATCAACAACTGCAGTAGAACTAGCAATCCATTAGAAGAGTCAATTATAGTAGGATGTCTACTATCTTCTATGATTTAAAAGTTCATCATCAATATTTTATCTTTGTAACACAACTCAATTAATATTTCACATCAACAAATTATCCATGCACTACGGTCTAAGGATATTCATTAGTATCACCAGTGGTCATGATGATGTCAACCAACTGTCCATCTATGCATTACGGGCCAAAGAGTACTTTCACCACATCAGTTTTTTGTAACATTACAGGTTATGATTATACCAATACACAATTCTTAGTCATAATCATACCAATCAACAGTCCATCTATGGACTACGAGTCAAAGATAACTTTCAACTCAATATAAGTATGAGGATGATAACAATGATATAAGGAATTAATCAAGTGAGATCAAGGATAAATATTAGAGATTTATATTTTAATTTATCTAGAGTTCAAGAATGTCCAAATTGTCAACATGATAACTAATTGTGAAGTAAAATTCAAGAATGATATTCATGTATTAAAAATAATCTTGACAGAAAAGAAACCAATTTTGTCGTGAATAGTACCCAAGTGAATAATACCCCGTGAATAGTACCCCACATGAAAATATCGAAATTTAATAAGAACGTTCAGACTAATATTCTAATGAAATGATATTAGATGAAGCGCAAATCTCAAGGAATTTCTAATCATTTTAGGAATTATAGAAGCAATACTTACCATATTAATTTTAGATTTAGGAATATGAAATGAAATAATATACGAAACTGCAAATGAATTTTCACCCGTCATGTAGTAATCTGCATAGACAGATCATTTCCACAACTTAATAAAGAATGAATACGAAGGGTTTTTCACCATGCATGCGGTAATCCGTGTAGACAAGTTATTCCCACAGATTAAGAAAGAATGAATACGAAGTGTTATTCCTCATGTATGCGATAATTCGCGTAGACAGGTTATTCCCACAGATTAATAAGGAATAGAATGACAACCCTTATGAGTATGAAGTAATATCACGAACGAATATGAAAGAAAATAACATCCATTACAAATAAGAAAGAAATAATACCCCTTACCTTAGTAGAAGATTAGATACTGCAATAGTGTAGTAGTAGAATACTCTTCTTCTTTCTCTCTGATTCACTCTCTATAATTTTCTCTTGTGAGTTTTAATGAATTGGTGACAATAAAAGAAGAAATAAGCTTCTATTTATTGATATTTTTTAGCTTAACCCTTACATTGTGAAGAGTCAAGTGGTCTGACGACTGATAATGTGAAAAGACAAGTGGTTTGACGTCTGTAATGTGAAAAGGCAAGTAGTTTGATGCCTGTAATGTGAAACGACAAGTGGTTTGACGTCTGGTAATGGCAAGTACTATTGAAAAAAGTGACTCTTAGATGATGACCTATGGGTCCCATGGAATAAACCAAACTTATAACAAACGTCTCATAACAAACCTCTTATTTATATCAAAGATTGAATAAATATTTACCACAAATCACTTTATGTTCAATCAATACATTTTTAATCTTTCAACAATTCTTCATCAATAATATTATAACTCACAATACTGAAAATCAGATCATTCCCAGGAAAGAGGGGGCTTTCCGATAAGGACTTCTCCTTATTGGCGCGCAATTAAAGAACTTAACTCCTTTTCTCGACAGAACTTTTTAGACATTGTCAATAACGCAAATAATAATATGAATAATTGTGTTGTTTCAATTATTGATTTAATAATATAAAATATTATGCATATGATATTGTGACAATAATTGAATCAATAATATGAGATACTATCAACAACTACTGTGAAAATTATTAAATGAACTAAGTGACTTCTTAAGTAAGCATCAATAATCAAAGATACTATACAATATTGTGTGCTACTGTGCAACCACGCGTATTACTGTACTTTTATTACCGGGTATTTCAACAGTTATCAGTAAAAGTTTTACCGTTATTTTTATAAAAAGGTTATTTCTGTTGCTTTCTATATCCGATAGTTATTCCATTATGTGGGGTCCACTAATGATTGTGTCATCGTACGGATATTCCACGACCAAACGAATATTTTATGACAACTTTCTTACTTTACAAAATTTGCACATATCACTCATAACTATACAATTATATCAAAACACACCTTATTATTCAAAATAATATTTAGAAAAAATTAAATTTTTATTCATAAAAAGTTAAGGTCTTACATTATGTCTCAGCTAATTGTTTTGGCGAGATTAATATTTGTTGAAACTTGATATGTTCTAGTATTTAAACTATGTTGTTATTGAAAGATCAATGCCAATTATTTCGGCTAGATCGATATAGATCTTATATGTTGAAATCTTTAGCATTTCTTTAAATCCAAACCATATTGTTGTGATGCGGACTCTTGATGTAAGACTGAGATGAACAACCCTTATATAAATAGGACTTTGTGGTCGGATATTCGGCTGTTTTGCTATTTTTGAGTATTATGCTTAATATATGGTACAAAAAGTTGGACGCTCCAGGTACTTGCAGAGGGTTGATATTCATAAATGAATGGGTAGTTAAATGTTATTTGTATGATAGATCGTGAGCACCAAACCCGGGGTTAGGTAACCCAAATTTGGGGGCGTCACAATTTTTATATCCAATTTTCATGTCCACCTAGAAGAGCTCAATTTTTTAGGACATTAATTTTGTGATCAATATGTCAGATAAGTTTATTTCAAATCATAATGGGAAGATTTATATTCTAGTTGATTTGTTAAATCTCTTAAAA